>OY282522.1:12500000-13750000 GCA_958296335.1 Urtica urens | reverse complement strand
GTTTGTTGCAGACCTGCAAAAGAATAAAATATAAAAGTTTGAACTTTTAACAAAATTAAATTTTCTTTGGTGCAGCATAGTTTGTGATGAGAAAGAAAAAAAAGACAGACTTTGAAAGAACCTAACCTTGCGAATGCGAGCATAGTCGTAGAGACGAGCGTACGCGCTAGCACCGGCGACTATCAGTTTCGGCCTGAACAACGTGGCACTTTTCTCCATCTGAAAAAAAAACAGATGCGGTCCATTTTAGTCAAATGATAAAGAAAAATTACCCAATATGTCAGCTTCAGCATTAATTTTTCTCATTCCCCTTGAATTATTCTTTCCCCAGTTTGTCACTAAAAAAAGGTTGAAAAGACCATTTACCCTTAAGACATTTATTTTAGATGTCTATTGAATGCAAGGGTAAATGGTTTTTTTAAGTTGATTTTAGTGACAAAGTGGAAAAAAACAATTTTTAAGGGAAATAGGAAAAATTAGTGCTGAAGGTGGGCAATTTCTCAATGATATATAGCCATGAATAAATGGAGAGAGAGAGAGAGAGAGAGCGATAGAGAGAGAGAGAGAGAGAGAGAGAGAGAGAGAGAGAGAGAGAGAAGATCAAACCTGGTCATAGTCGATGTAGCCAGTGCTCTCATCCAACCTGTACGGCATCGTCTCGAAGAAAATCGATACTGCAGATATCTTTTTAGTGTCGGTCTGCAAGTTTCGGGTCCCAAATAGGAAGAAAAAAAATGGTTAACGATATGGTTAAGGCCAGTACAACAGTCTTCTTAGACATAAGATTAGGTTTTGAAAGATTCGAAAAGAACCTGATAACCATGAGAAAGATGTCCACCATGAGGAAGATCAAGAGCCATGATTCTCTCGTGAGGCTTTAGCAGAGCTGTGTAGACTTGAAAGTTCGCTGGAGACCCTGATAGGGACTGCACGTTCACTGCATCATAGAAGGCAATATCGGGTCTCAGAAACTCTCTTACACAACAAATTCACGAGTTTCTGTTACTTGTTTGCCCTTTTGTTCCATGGTATATGAAATATATTTGAAAATTCTTACTTGAAAATTTTGAATTTTTTGTACAGCGGTTCAACAAATATTGACTTCAACCTGTTTTCAAATTTTTGAAATATTACCTAAAATCGACTAAAAAAATAGGCAGGAATGTAAACTATTTGGACTGACTATCTACACAAAATTAACAAAAGCGAGGCTATTTCTCAATCCACTTAGACTTCAGTTTCTATTAACACAAAGCCTAAAATACACTCAACATGTATTTGTTGTTTTACCTCCCCATTTTGCCGGGTCCAACCGGAAGGCCTCCAAGGCTCTCTTCTGGCACAAAGTCTCGGCCATGTCGATGTACCTGAAAAGAAGTATTCCAAACTTAGCATTTGATCAGGGATATTCAGGGGAAAAGCTTACTAAAACAAGATTGATAGACCAAAAGCTTTTCACGCACTCGTTTCCTCCGTAGTATCTAGCGCCGGGATATCCCTCGCTGTACTTGTTCGTCATGACTGACCCGACGGCTTGCATCACCGAGAGCGAGGTGAAGTTCTCTGACGGAATTAGCTCTAGACCCTTCACAGACACAGGAAAATCATCCATTTAATATATTATTAATACTCCAAATCGTTCAAAGTTAACCAACTTTTACTCCAATTATTTCTTGAAGTGTGGTCTCTATTTTTCCCTTTTACCATATATTTCTTGAAGTCGGACAGAATAAAAAAATATAAAAAAATATAAAATAAACAATATAAACAATATAAAAAAATATAAAATAAATAGCGGCGTCTTAAGATCAATAGAGAATAAAGGAAATCCTATGCTTGAGAAAAAATCAGTGAAGTGCTTTACCTTCCATTGCCTGGCTTTCTCGAGCTCGATTATGTCGGCGATTTCGGGGTCCACTTCCTCAAGAGATGAGTTCAGTTGCTTAGTCCACTGAAAAAAAAGAACAATAAAAGGAATTAATGATGCATTTGAGATTCGTGAGAACAAAAGAAGCTTTATCGTAGGTTTCACTTTACCTTTACTCCAGATTTCTCTTTCTCATAAACAGCTTCATTCGGCAACGAGGTCTAAAATAATAATAATACAAACGATTAGGTTAACTTAAATCTCGTGAGATTGATCCTTCGAATTCACACAGATCATGAAAAAACAAATAAAAAAAAGCAATGAGAGAATGAAAACCATGTAGTAAACAGAGCCTCCATTGGCGAAGCTCGGACGGATTGACTTGTCGACAACCGAAGAAGAGAGCCTCCGAAGAGCCAGCGCCATTGCCATCTTCTTCTTCTTCTTCTTCTCTCTCTCTCTCTCTAAATTCTCTCTCTCTCTCTCCTCTTTTTATTTTTGTGGATTATAAATTTTAATAATTGGCTGAGAAAGAGGGTGAGGATTTGGTGGTGCCTGTGTCTCCCTCCGAAATGTTTGGTCCTAAAATATCAATTTAAATTACGACACTAATTTATTTTGTAATGGTTACTCTCAGTGGCCACTAATGCAAATCATTTTTTAGGTCCCACCTTAATCTCCTTAAAGAATATGAACTAGTAAATGACTTTTTACCCCTGGAACTGCCGTTCTCGTAATAACTTTTATCTTTTTTGTTATAACATTTCTAGTTAAAATGTTTCTAATTAGTAATTTACATTTAGTTAGAACAGTTTAGAATTATAATATTCTGAACTTATATTTATTTGAATAATAGGTCAAATAATCTATAATTAAAATAGTTAAGAATTGTTTTTTTTCTGTAGATTACATCTTGTAAAATAATTGTCTTTTGGAGCATTAAGTGACTTGTGATGCTCTAACAAGTGTCTTTTCGAGTATCAAATGACTTGTTATCTTCTTTCATTTGAACAAAACGACATTGGAGCGGTCAAGTCTTATGAGTCATTCATCCCGACAAATACGACGATTTATTTTTGTTACATGTTTGTATTTCTAATAAGAGGAATTAAATCCTAGTCGATTCATTCATTCAACATTATTTATTTGTTGTAACTTTTCGTTTGTTAGAGTTTTCTTTTTCGTAGTTCTTTTATGTTATTGAGCTTATTATGAGTGATCGATTTGATTATGTGAAACTTGTAGAAAAAAGGTCGTGTAGATAGAGTGGTGAACTGAGCGTTTGAGAGATTTACGAGGTTGATAGATTTTTAGCCAATACGCATATAGTGCGAGATCAAACTTTTTATACGGAGCTAAACATTCGTGTAGTTCAATTGATTGAAACACACTAAAAAATATCGTATGTTGTTCTTGCATTTTATATTTTTGTTGATGATTTCTTTATGTTCATTTTGACGTTATAGTTTGAATCGATTAAAAAAGGCTTAGGTTGAAATTATAGTAGTGTTTTTGATGCATTTGTTGTTATGTTTTTAATTGGATTGCGAAGAATCATATTTATTGTCTTGACTCTCTTGTTGTTGCGATTAAATTAAGTGCATTTTCTTAGTTTATCAATTAACATATACACTTATTTCAGTTACATCCATACCATTTTCCTCCAAAAACGAAACATTTAGAGTATTTTTCGCTCGCAATCGATATAGATTGTTAAAAGAGCATGCTACCGAGAAGATGAAGTACCTTCACAATATTTCTCAAATATTATAGAGCGGTTTCAAAACAGGAAACTAAAGAATCAACGTGAAGGAAATAGTTATGAATCTAGAGCTTATTTGAGCTTTGCGTATTTTGGCAAATCATCTCATTACTTAAATTATTTTATACACTTGTATAACAGTTTATTTAATGAAACAATTTTTTGTGTCGAGAAATATCTTTAAGTAATTTTTCTTTGTTTTGAATACGAACATCAAGCTGCAAAAGATTTTTTAGTTTGATTAAAATATATTAGCATCAACAACGATTTGGAAATTTTCTCAAATACGATATTTTTTTACGAAATGCCAAGGTTCCCAATTCCATTATTTGTAAAAAAAGATATAGTTAGTAAATTTACACTATTTATTGAAAAATATTATTGGGACACGTCGTTTATTTTATACTTTACAGTTGAATTATCTGTTCTATCTTATAGCACTCATGAAGTAATCAAACTAATGAAGGTTTATTTATTTTATGTGGGAACAAAAATTGGAAATGATCAGGACACATTGCAACAAAATAAACCATGAAAGGCATATCCAAAATCGAAAGTCCAAATAATACCACTTCTTAGCCACACACAGATCTAGGGAGGGATTTTCAATTCAATCACATCTTATGTAATTTACGAGATATGTATTTTATGAGACATATATTTGGCCACATAATCCTACATTATATTTCTTGCTACAAGATCCAAAAGTGTCATCATCCTCTAGATTGCTCCATTGAAACTTTTGGACTGTACGTCTCGAGAATAAAGAAAGAATGACTAGGTAATAATAAGTAATTATTAAAATATTCATTTTCATTTAACGAAAAGGAAAATTAGAAAACGCTAGAAGGAGGGGTCGAACCTCCGACCTTGTGGTTAACAGCCACACGCTCTAACCAACTGAGCTATTCCAGCATGTTGAGAATGATGGTGAAATATGTTATTTATATACGTCTTACGTAATGCTCGTTGCATTGCCATGTGCAAGCTGAACAATCCAAGTGACTTTTTGTTCGTCTTCCGATTTATTTTGTGTCACGAGTATCACTATACCATGTGCATATAAATCAAACATTAGCCTATAAATAATAATATATTAGTTCATTTATGTTTTAAATATTCCTTTGTCTTGTATATATATATATATATATATATATATATATATATATATATAGTAGATGGCAATGTTTTTTAGTCGCCCAATTAATTTAAGTTTGAGATTTTTTCCGACAAATTCTCGAAAATATGTTTTTATCGCAATAAGTACTCAAAATTTACTTATGAAGTATTTAAAGGGATTCGATCGAATTTGATATCAAGATCAATAGAGAATCTTTAATCTCATTCAATATACTACGGAGAGATTGTTAAGTCATTTTTTAAGGAAAATTTTGCTTGCGGTAGGTATTGAACCCACGTCCTACAACTTGAAGTGGGTGTGCATTACGAGTGGGCTATCCTAGTTAGCTGTTAAGTCATTTTTTGAACTTAAATGTTGTGTTTAGAATAGTCATGTAGGTCAAACTTGCTTTACAAAAGTCCAAAGAAATTAAGAAATTCAGAACAAGACTCAAAGCATCACTGAAATGCAAAGTGAGAAATAACCCAAACAAAATTCGAGTGTGGTGGAGAAATATTCATTTTATTAAAAGAAAAACAGGAGAATTGATTTCTTAAGATCCTGGATACTTTCAGAGAGAGTATAATTTAACTTAAACTAACTTAGTCCTTGAAAGATTATTTTTTACCAAGTGAACATTTCTTCTCATTATATACAGAGAATGTGCACAATGGTTTATTGTACGCATCGTCCAAAACCTTATATAAGTGCTTCGTGTAATCAACTATTTGTATTTGTAGGAGCATTCTTTTATTTGTGTACTGAGTATTTTGGAACCAAATACAAGTGTGTATTATTAACAATATATAAACTTTATAATAAAATAACTGTAAGGACTTTACAAGTAAAATGCTTACAACTGAATCTTCCCTCTATGTTCGCTCATAGTTCTCACTAAATCTGATCAAAATCTTCCAGAAAAAAGAAACAACTTACGTATAGTGGTCAAAGTCAACGGAAACTTGGCTTACAAGCAAGGGATGCTAGTCTGTTTCTCAGTCTCCATCATAAAGTCTTCAATGGTGGAAAGTGATTTTAACTGTTGCCCGAGAGAGGCTATCGTCTTTTGGCACTCTGCGAATTTCTGGGCAGCCAAACTCAGCTCTTTTTCCTGCCATTATCACAGCACATAAATATTACAGTTAAAATCAATTATATTTCAGCTATAAAATGCCTTCTTTTCTGTATGAACTGTTTTTTTATGGGTGAATGTAACTACTAGCTATATAAACTACATGGATTTTGGATATAGCTCGCGTTTGCTAAATTATTGGTTGCCCGGCTTAAACTATTTACAATTTTTTTGGACCAAAATTTACAACAAATTAACAAAAAATGAAAAAGACAAATTGGTAAGAAAATTTCAAAATAAGTATGACAAATAAGCACGCTGGTTATTTCAAAAAAATTAACTAAACGTTGGTTAAATCTAAAATTTCTTAAAAAGTTGACTAACTACCTAATTTTATAATACTAAGGAATTGATCAGCTAAAACTTTAAGAATATCTTAGCTCATAAGTTACCTAGAAAATTGGATTCAAACCGAGTGATTTATCAGTTATACAATTACTGGAAGTAGATATATCATGGAGAAAATATTCTCAACACTATAATTTCTGACATTTTTTTAGCACAAAATTAAAACTAACCTGCTTGAACTTCTCATTAAGCTTTGTATTTTCGATGCGTCTCAGCTCAGCCTCTTTCCGCTTCTCCGCTTCCAATCTCACGCTAGAAAGCTCCTCCTCCAGTTTACGGCATTTGACTGAAATGTCCTTGGAAACACCTCGCTCCTTCCGAATCTGCCCCTGCAATGACCCGATTTCCCGGCGCAACAATCCGATTTCGCCCTCGAACGCTCTCAGCTTCGTATCTCTCTCTCCTCGGCTCCCTTCAGCTCGCTCCTCCGCTTCGAAGAGCCTTCTTCTCAGATTCTTTTCGAGCTCCGATTGCTCTCTCTCTGACTCCATTGACTTCTTCTCGAGCTCTGATCTCACTTTCTCTGATTCCACCAACTTCTTTTCGAGCTCAGATAGCTCTCTCTCCGACCCCTCCAATTTCTTCTCGAGAATCGATCTTTCTCTCTCCGACTCCTCAAACTTCTTCTCGAGCTCTTCGAGGCTCGCTTCGGAATCGCATTCTCTGACACTCGTAGCAGCGGCAAGCCTTTCCATTTCGAGAAAATCGTCCATAGTGTCGATTTCCGGCAAAGCAGAAAGAGGAACGGCATGGATCATCGAGGGGGGTTCATGCCTCTTTTTCAGAAGATCGTGATCGGTTTGTTGAGACGATGCCTTGCGAGCCAAGGCATTCAGTCTCCGACACTCGGATTCGAGCTTGGCAATTTTTCTCATTCCCTCCAAGTGTTGCTTGCTCGCCGCCTCGGCCGATCTCACGCTCAAGTCTCTCTCGAGAGCGTGGGACCGGAGCTCCGTTCTGAGCCTCAAGATCTCCGTTTCGGAGTCTGCCGTCTCTGCTTCAGCGATTCGGAGCCGTTCTCGAAGATCGTCGAGCTGATTCTCGAGGGCCAAGTTTGAGGAATCCTTGTTCGACACAGCTTCTTGGATCTTCTGTTCTTTGTCTTCTCTCGCTTGTCGGAGTTGCCGAACGCACTCCTTGAGCGCTTGGTCGAGATGACCAACGTGGTCTTCCAAAGCTGAGTTCTTTTGATTCGAAGCCTCAAGTTTCGTTTTCAAAGCCAACATCTCGTTCTCTGCCTTTTCCCACCCTGATCATTTGAATTTTTGCGAAAAAATAACATAAACTTTATCAAAACTAATTAAAACTACAAAAAATTTAGTTAAGGAAGCCACTAAAATATCACGAATTGGCAAATAACCAACCTTGCATTAATTTTTTATACAGTCAAACTGATTACAGTGTCATCAAATATGTGAGAACATTAACTTTAATTTGGTTTCAAAATTTGAAATATTAAATTATAAATCGGCTGGAAAAAAAAACGAAAGTGCGTTATTTTAAAATATAAATCATTTGGGCTTACTAATTTTATAAAAGTTAACAAAATGAGATCAATACACTTTTGCTTCGGCTTGCTATTAATCACAAATACATTAAAACTATGTGTCACAAACTTCTAAGAAATATATGAGAAGAAAAACATCAAAACTATGACTTTGTTGTTTACATGTTAGTGTGTGCATTAAAGAGCTTCAAAAAAGCAAGCTGCTTCATTTAGGTTCTATTCATAACTCAAAAAGGATTTCTTTCTATTCCTATGCACACAATCACTCTTGTTTTTCATCAACATCTAGTCTGTTCTATTTCATTTCATAGTTGGTAAAGAAAAGAAGAGGGAATTGAGTACCATTGACAGCTTCTTCAGCAACTTTAGAATGCTGTTTGACAAGGTCTTCCTTGGCAGCGATGTCTAGAAGAGCAGAGCGTAAAGTGTCTTTGAGACTCTTCACACTTTCACTAACATCTTCTTCGTCGTTCGCGTTTAATGCCACTTTTGAAATCACTTCCGGTGATTGAGCACTATGAACTGCGTACACCTTCAAAAACGTAACAAAGCAGAACATTAAAGAGAATCATCACCTAAATACAAATAAGAGCATTATAACTGAGAGAATTGGTATATAATGGAAATTTGCTCTTTATAGTCAACCATATTACAGAAAGGACACTGAATTGAACAAAAAATAAACATTCAACTGAAGAAACGATACATAATTATCAAGATTTCCTACAAACCACCGTACGCATTTACACTGAATTCAACAGCATTGTCACTGATTCTTCTTTATGTGAAATCAATAAGATGCCCTTAATACCACGGTACGAAAATGACACTATAAAAATGATGAAAAAACAGGTATCTCTTCTTAAAACCGAGTCACTTCCAGATTTCACCGCAAAGAAAATTAGTTCCGAAACTCAGTATTGTTATTATGGAAATCGAAGTTTACCTGATCGTCAAAGAATCTCTCGGAGTGCGAAGAAACTGAACCAGTGCTCTCGGTTTCACCTCCGGGGCTCTTCTCCGAGGATTTTCTCCGCCATAGCCAACTCTTTCTGTCCATTTTTTTTGTTCAATTAAGCCCTTTCAAAGAGTCTCTGCATTGAAATAGTAGCAACGAGCAATCTTCGACTCCATTATTGCTGAGATCATATATATATATATACAAACCACCCGATCAGGCAAAAGGCTGTCAATAAATTATATAAAGTATAAACCAAAGAGTTTGGTCACCCTAAATCTGGCGAAAATGAGATTTCTAATCCAAGACAAGAGAACAAAAAAATTAAACATTCCATCTCAGAATACAGCTTTGTATTCAAGCACTTTATTTAAGTTTATATCGTAGAACTCACTTTCTTTCCCCTTTCGATCTATACAATGTTTTCAGTGAAAACAAAAAATATTAAAAACGTCAAAATCAGAAGATACTTTTGATTTATTTTTTTATATATATAAAGAACAATTCGCCAAAATGCGTCGAAAGGATTACTTTGAAGCTCATCTTCTTTGACAACAACCAGCTGAAATGCGATACTCGAACAACCAGATTTGCTAACACCTACCAATTTGCCCTAATTTTACGCCATTTTTTGAAAACAAAATTACAAAATACAAAAAGCAACAGAGACAGAAAAGGAGTACAGTGAACGCGTACTATACGATTATGTATGTAAGTATATATACATATACATATACATAAACATATACACAGAAATAGTGAAAAGTCGATACAATATATATACATATACATATACATAAACATATACACAGAAATAGTGAAAAGTCGATACAATATGAGAATCAGAGAACATTCGACAGAGAATCGAAGAAGTACCTCCTCGAAGGAACAGCTCGAATTTCGACTGGATTGACAAAGTGAGAGAAGAATAAGAAGAAGAAGAAATCGAATTTCTTTCCATTTATTTTTCTCATTTTATTCCCAATCAATGATTGATTCTACAAATATCTAAAAGATAGTCCTTTTTCACTCAACGTCGTTTTCAACTTTCGCAAAACATTTCGATTGGCCCTTTGATTTCCGTTTTTATCTTTTCTCGTTATAAATGGAAAGAAGAAAAAGAAGAAAAATAGAAATGGAATTATTGTCACATTTAAAAAATATGTGATTTGCGTTATTCCCGCCTTTGGTTCAGCTACTTCGCTTCCATTATTATGTCAAGTGTCAAAAAACAAATAATAAAAATAAGGATCAATGTTTTTTTAATTCCAAGTTCGGACAAAAAAATTGTCCAAAATTTGTGTTTGTGTGTTTTTGTTTGGGATGTCAGTCAAGTCATTTCACAAAAATAGCTGTGACACGACTCAGATTTGACCAATTATTACTGTTTAACAATGATTCTTGATGTGAAACATTTATTGGGATTTTCTCTTTTTCTTTTTTTTCGGTGGAAATTTATTAGATTACTACTGTCATTAGTGTCATAAATGGTAAAAATTCACGGAGGTATTTTTCCTAGGAACATGACATAAATATCTGAAATATGAAAAAAATTGGTCTTTTTGACCGCATATTTTGTGGTATTATTTTATTTTCATTTAAAGTGATGAGATGGGTAATAAAAATCAATTGACCTCCAATTGATTTTTAAAACTTAAATCACTCAAGTATCTCATTTACTATTTTATTCTATATTATTTTAGTATTTACTTGAGTTTTATAGTTTTACTTAAAAACAAATTGATATAATTAATCATGTGAAATATTGATATTGTATTTTTGTCATTCTTTTTTATTTGTTAAGAAAGTAGCCTCTTACAAGTTTCATAATTTTTCATCTTTCTTAGAATGTTTCTTTGAAGTCTAGTAACGCCTTTATTTCTGTTTATTTACACGTTTTTCATTTTTCTTTTCCATCACGTTTATATACAGTATATAAATTTAAATATTACCTCATTTTGTTTGATAGTTTTTGTTCATTTTTGCTCGTGTCATTGAATCTATAAATAGTCAAATAATAATTAAAAACAGAAATGTTATTTAAATATAATTCATTCATTTTTGTTTATTCCTGTTAATTTTTCTTGGAACTTAACATGAGTTGTATGTCTGTTTATATAATAAGATTTCAAATCTTTTAAATAAGCATACATTTCTTATTTCAAAAACTCTAATTAGGCAAAATTGAATGTTCAATCTTATCGATTTTCAGTAAAAATAAACACCATTCATGCTTTTTTAAGTTTAAATACTTGATTGTTTATTTTAGTACTACTTAAAAAAACTTATAAAAATATCAAAAATCATATTTGTTTACTTTCATAAAAATATGTTATATGATATCTGCGTCAAAACTACCTAGAAAAGTTATTACTCTTTTCATTTACTTTCATTCTTTGACGTAATGTATTCAGATTTCAGATAAGCTGTAACAAGACAGAAAAATAAAAACTAAATTGTCCCAATGAGACTAACTAAAGACTCACAACTACATATTATAAGATTTTATTTGAGCAATTATTGTCTACCAACTCATCTGTTTGTGTTAAAGAAGTTTAAATGATAATTAAGATCTACAGTACTGTCATTACCACTAATATATACACCTGGGTTACGTTCATGTCTAACTTATAAAAATATGATCAAATAAAAGAATTCAACCCCGCAATTAAAAGAGCCATTGATGAATTTCGGAAAATATTAATTGGATATGGTTGCTTGTCTGAATATTTTTATTGTCAGTATAGTACAACAAAGTCAAAATTTGACAAACATACAAATTCTCATTTCAACAGATAATGTGAAATGAATGTAACAAGAAACGTTATTTTCTGTCGTGAAGAAAAAAGATAATAATATCATATGATTTAATACAACTCGTAAGCTCGCTGGCATGGATTATAATTTCAAGGCCATCATATCGTATAATGACATTTTTGGTTTTGTTGTGTTTTTTCTTGGCTCAAATATAGATGACCCCAAAAAGCAAATTCATATTATTAAAGATTCCAATTTCCAACTATTATCAAACATTTATCTAGATCGAAAAAAATTAAAAAACTATTATCAAAGATTTGAAATTACAATTTACGTGGTTCACGAGCTGTCCTTATTTAGCAGCTCGTAGAAAATTATACAGACGAAAACACCAAAAATGCCCTCCGAAAGTGAAGATAGTTAATGGCAGTATGGGAAAGACTAAGCCTTCCAACGTACATGTGCGACGTGTGTACTTGTCACAAAAGTCAACCTAACTTATCAGTGAAGAAACAGAAAAGAAAAGAAAAACAGAAGTTCTGAATTTTACAGCAATCCCACGAATGAAACTGCAGTTAATTGTGTAGTATAAAAATGGGCATCAAAATGAAAGTGTATAGAGCCTGAATATTTTTCATTCAGGTCACAAGTTTTATATAATTGGGGTGATCAAAACTTTGGTATAGGAATGAGTTAAGTGTATTTTTCTTCTATGATTCTAAGAAAGGAAATCCTAAAAGAGTTATTTCCGATCAATCGCTAGTTTTTGGAGCGTTTCGCGTAAAAAAGCAAACCAATTCCGGCCACAACGATAGAACCGGCTAAAACACCAGTGTGAACGCTCGTCCAACCGGGACTCTGTGTTCTTGTCTTTGTTCCTTCGCTCTCTGGTCTCTGCTTCTGCCACGTGTCACCATCATAATCCAAGTGCAGCCTCAAAACCTGTGGGAACAAAAGACAAACAGAACCAGAGTTTTTCAAGCCTGTCTATTTTTTCAATTATTTAGCTAACAAGTTAACATAAACTTGTACATTTTTTTAAATGGCCACCATATAAATGGCAAAAGTCCTTGCGTGGCAGAATAATTTACAAATTTCGTTACCGGTTTGCCCTTTTAAAATTTGAATGTTTTTTTTCCGTTTAACAAGACCAATTTACAAATCCGGTGTTTAGCTTTTGACTTTGGGCGGGAATGGCTTTGGGCTAAAATGGTCAGTAAAACATTGTAAAATAATTGGGCCAGCCATTTACAAAAGTTTTACTAAACGTTGACTATTTCCAAAATAGCTATGTTTATATGCCTCTTACCAACATTAACCCATTTCTTTTTCTGGGAAATTTAAGATGATCCGGGATTAAAATGTAACTTTTTTACCTTCGAACCAATGGATCGAGCGTGGGTGACAGCACTGACGAGATCACTGTCGGCGGCGAGCAATACTTTATCACCTTCGTCATCTTCGTACTTCATAAATAAATAATTGAAAAACGAAGTATCAATAATGACATCATCGCTGTAATTTGATTGATAAGAGGGGAATTAAAAATAAGAAAAGGGTACCAAAATTTGAGGGCGATCGAGATCACTTTCAGCACCTATCCTTTGCATGACTGTTGATACTAACTCCTCCAGATTTTCAGCACCTGAAGTTATCACACAAGTAAAATATTAAAGAAGAAAAACATGGATTCGTTATTATGTTACTGATCTTTACTGCTATTGGATAACAGTTCTTTTTTAATTATTATAGAATTTGGAGTAAATACAAGATTCAGAAGCTACTAAATGAACTCTATGCAGAACCAAAACTGTGAATCACCACGTATACTATCATAGTCTCGTTATAAATGAGCTTATTTAGAAAAATAAATCTTAGCCGCCATCTTTGCACTTTATTATCTATCTAAGATTTTAGATTAAAAAGAAAATTCCCTCCACACTATCAATGGCATTACCAAAAATAGTGAGAATTAATGAAGCTGGTGGTTTTAAAACTTCCATAATTCACTCACCACAAGTTAATCGATGTACACGACCTTTGAAATCCTCAAATTTGAAAGCAAATGAATTTCCAAGCCCTAGCGAAGGATAGTTAAACTTTGCCATCTCTGTTGTTTCAGAAGCCATAAATGCAGACATTTCACTGTATACAGAAGAACAAAACAATTAGATTTCTTTAAGTTCTCATTGGCAAGCAAGCATATCAAAAATTGGGTTCAATTCATGAAAAGGTCTGAATAAGTTTATTTGCTACTTTGGTAAAAATGAGAGTTATGAACAGCTTGAAAACCTCTGGGTATCACAGTCATCGGGCGGGTCTAAAGCAAGTGCTGAATCCCAGAACTTCTGCATCATAGTGCTCGTCACATCATTCACAGCACCCGAGTTTTCCACCTAAAATAGTTAGGCAACGATTACATTTTAGTTTTCATGAACACAACATAATATATACACTTCAAAAGAAAACGATTTTTTTTATGTAAATTAGTGTGTTAAAATTTATCTTTCCTATAATAATTTGATGAATAATGGATGGTCTCCTTTATTTATATCTGGATATTCCTTACAATTAGAAAAAACCCATAAAGCTATACGGGATTTTAATCTCTACCGCTCGAAATAACAATAGGCATTTCAATTTCGAAAATACATCAACGAGGGATTATTAAATTTATTTCGATGCGTTAAAAAACATACATTGTAGCATAGAAATGGGTTTGAATGCAATTCTAAAGATAGAGCAAACTAAAGCAAGACAAAAATCAATTGACCGTTACAGTTGTTTTACCATCGATATGGCTGCGTTTGTTATTTGTAGAACATCCACACAAGCTGCAACATATCCATCTGCACAACGAAGTTGTTATAAATAAAAACAATCCGATAAAAAAACTTGGGAATTCATAAAATAAACTAACCTTTGTCCAAAACAGGAAGATGAAGAAACTTCCCATCGTGCATTATATGAAGTGCATCTAGGATTGTAGTCTCTAGCGTTGCACATTCTGGGTTTTGAGTCATTACCTCAATGAAGACAGAAAATATGGAAATAAGTCAGTATAAATAGGATTGTGTATAAAAAAATAGAAAATAATAATAATAGACTTATTGTATGCAAACCTTTTCAACTAGAGTCAACTCAGGGGAGAGATTTTGAGCCACAACTCGCATAAGAATATCCTTTGAACTATATGCATTGCAACATAAGACAAATCAATAGGAATAGATGCACAAAATGTAACTATACAAATTCAAAAGAAATTCAAGTAACGGGAATCATACGTCAATATCCCCTGTATTTTGTTTCCAAATACTACAACCACCGAATTGCCTCGATGTTCTCGCATCTTTTTGGCTGCAACATAGACTGGGTCGGATGGCGATACAAGTGCAACCCTGAAAACAAAAGAAGCTACAAATTGTGGTGGCTGAAATGAAAAGTTAAATGTCCTGAAGTAGTGGATTGTATTACTTGTCCCGATTTTATGTAAATAAACCATGGGCCATACTTTGTACCCTCCGCAATAATGGTGGACAATGAAGGCTTGAACATCCGATCCCTCAAAGTTTCTAGGAACGCATATGGAGCTGCAACAAATATGAGTAGAGGCAAAAGTTAATATACAAATGAACGATATTTTACTCTCAGAACTATGTAAGCTTCGCATTGTTGATAGCTAACAACATAATGCACATATGGAGGATTATCTTTTATATTTACTCAAATGAGATGTTAATTAAAAACGGCAACAAGAGATGCACTAAGTTTAACCATCATGATACTTCACCACACACATTTTATTCTATGATTCTCGCACAATAAATATTATAGGCTTATTAAAAAATGTAAAGTGACATAATCATGTTTCAACTACCCATAAACTAGTTAACCCAACCAAAAAAAGAAGATAAATTTAGCCAAGTAAGCCACCATAAATTGGGAAAGAGCCAACCTTTCATTAATTTTTTTAAAATAACCAAACCGATTACGTGACATCAAATTCGTGATTCTCTGTTACTTGTTTGCCTTTCGGTTCCACAAAATATGTGTGGGAGTTCTTTCTTTCAAAATTTGAATTTTTGTTTAGCGTTTCAGCAAATATTGACTTCAATTTTTTTTCAAAATATATTCTAAAATCGGCTGGAAAAAATTATGCAAGAGTGCTTTGGGTTATTTTGGACTTTTGTGTGTGTAAATCATTTGAGCTGGTTATCTACACAAAATTATCGAAAGATGGGCTATTTCCAATCCACTTAACTTTGAGTGCCTATTAACCACAAGACCCAAAAATAATTCATTGACAAGAAACTAACCAGAGAAGTCGTTCCCCCACTGGCGTTCAACCCCTTCAACTGCAGCAGCAATTGCACTTCCTTGATCAGCTGCTTTCTCCATTCTCGAAATAGCATCATAAAGGCATTTCGTAATATCCAGCAAAGCCACAACCTCGCCATTTTCAACCACAGGAAGGTGCCTAAATTTACCTACAAAAGAGGAAAATAGTCCACTAAAATTGCTTCAAAGAATATCAAAACCAAGGAAGAATAATGGTTTTTTTACATATAAGAAGCAAACCCCTCATTGTCAAACACCGGAAACCTTCTCAGACACTAACAATACGAGTATAGAACATATTCATTTCGATCTCCTCGAAACCAACTATTCTGAGTTTCAACACTTTGAGAAAGACTGAACTATGATTTAAGTCATATTAGTCACCTTGGACCATCTTCTGGAGAGCTTCAATTGCCAAAGAATCTGAAGTAACAAAGATAGGATTCCTTGTCATGATCTTCGACACTATCGTTTGCTCTGGTCTCAAACCCTCTGCTATAACCCGTGTCGCAATGTCCTGGAAGAATTACAAAATCAGAAACTTTATCAAATTCTCTACTTCGAATAACCAAAACAAATAACATTTTTCCAATAAAGTATGATAACATTGAATCTCAACACAATCAACCCTAAAACTCTCTCTGAAGCTAGATTTTGCAGGAGTTAAACTGTGGGATTTGAACCTCATATCTTCACCAGTTCTAAACCCAAACTTCATTTCTTCATTTCTCCCGTTTCCTAACAACTCGTTTATGAAATGTTCTCCTCCAAGAAAAGGCCTAGTTCCTCAATCACAGTCTTGAAAATAAACCAGAGCGAATTGTACCCATTTTCCTTACCTTGTCAGTGACAATTCCAGAGAGCAACGCGTTCGCATCGGTCAAGAGCACAGCGTCGACGCGACGAGCCGCCATTCTCCGACAGGCGTCGGACACCGTGGTCCCCTCGGGAATCGTCAAAGCTTTCGAGAGCCTCAGCTTCTTCACAGTCCTCTCGCCTCCGACGGAGCTTCGAAGAACAAACGAACAAATCAATCAACGAACCAAACTTCAGACCAAGAAACGAAGTTAGTAACAATTCGAGGACTTACGAGTTCGCCGGCGGAGAAGACGGTTTGGCGGCAGTGGTGCCGTTGTCGGCGGCGGAGGACTTCTTGACGGCGGCGGAGGGGCCGCGTCTGGCGGTGAGGCTGGTTCTCTTGGGCGGAGCGAGTTGAGTGCTCATCTTCTCTTGTGCTTTTGAGAAACCCTAGAAATGGCGGATTTCGAGGATTGAAAAAAATCGCGCGACGGAGAGAGATAGAAAGAGAGATAAGACTCGGTTACTTGCCCTTCCTTTGAACTTTGAAACTCTCTCTCTCTCTCTCTCTCTCTCTCTCTTCTCGTGAAGTATTAAATGAGACACAATGATTTTGAACTGTTATCGAATTTACTTTTCCAAGAAAAATGATATTATTGTTATTACAAGACTTTTAGTCATAAATATAAAAAAATTGTAATTTTTTTAAATAACCAATTATTTACGTGTTAATAACCTATAAAAAATTATGAAACAAATTGACTTTCGTTTATAATTATTATACACTTCTAATTTTTGGTTATATTAATTTTAGTTTAAATATTATTGTAAATAAATTTGCTTGTTTATTACTAAACGTTTACAAAACGGATTAATTTTTATTAAAATATTACATGTTAACATGATTAATAATTAAATTTCACTTATTAGTGTTTTTTAAAGCAATTTTTTTGTTGCGGGTGAAAATTGTATTCACGATCTCTTAATTGAAAATTACGTGTTATTATCTTAAATATCATAAAAATTAATTATTATTAATATGGTATTTATTTTACACATTATTTATATATAATTGTTTCACATAGAAAAATGCACTGAGTTTGATTCGGAGCCATGAAGATATTATAGTCTAATGTTTGTCCGACAGCACCAATTGAGAGCTAATGATTTGTTTTTTACATTAAGAACACAGTCAACGTTATTCCTTCCATATTAATCTAATGACTGACATTTAAAATTGATTTAAATGCTCTCACGTTAGGGACTCAATAAAGACCTCAAAAAAATAGCATTGGATACAATTTACATGAATCTTCGTTGAAAAAACAAAATGCAAAGAATTTGTTCCCCACGCTTAGGAAAAGGGTTGACATTTAGCTTCTCAATTTTCAATGTAAACCTTTGCTATTTCCATGCCTTCAGAATCTATAGTTCAGAACTAAAAAGGATTTAAGCATGCACAACAACAAAATCTTCTTAATTTTATTAATCTTATCAACTTTTATCTAATCAATATACAACAAACCCATAAGGGAAAAAAAAAAGCCGTACTTTTTTTTACCTATTTTACACTACTAAATCTCCTATTTTTTTTACTCAGAAAATCATCTGACTTTGACCACAGCATAGTCAAAGAGATCTCTAGTCAAACCCCCCCTCCCAAAAAAATATAAAAATTTACAAAAATAACCCCCCATAAACATATTTATTTTTTACTATCTCGGAGTTTCTTCGACTCTATCGATAGCGTCCAAAACCCTCCTCTTATCGACGGCGAAACCGGGAATCCTCGGCCCGGAAGAAACTCTACGCAGAGGCCGCGGAGGAGCTTCGCGGGTCCCACGAGGCGGAGAGTAACTCCGGCTCCGACCCGAAGATTGTCTCTCGTTCTTCTTCTTTTCTTCTCCTTCTCCGTCGAAGTCTCGGCTTTTGCTCATCTCAGAGATCGCTCTCTTCTTCTTCTTCTTCGAATACTCCTTCCCGACATCGTTCAGAAGAGCTCGATCCTCGGGGGTAAGAAGAAGGGGCGTTGACTTTGCGGCGGGGGTTGACTTTGCGAACGAGTCGAGGGAAAGCGGTTTGCTTTGGGCGGCGAGGTGGTTGAGCCAAAGCAACATGTCTCGAACGTGGGACTCGGTTCTCTCTTTGTCTGCATGGTGGAGAGTTTCGATTCGCATTATCTCCGCTTGAGCTGTCGTTTTTCGACTCCCATCGCCGCTGTTTTATCAAAAAAGTTCGTGCAGATACGATGAATGTTTGTTTTCTTCTTTTTAGCACATGGACTATTTGTATTAAAAGCAAGGTTAAAACTATTTTCAGTTTTTGGAGTTGGGTTTTATTTCAAAGTTATAAATATGTTTAGAATTGTTTTTAGGGCTAGATGTTTTTTTTGGATATAGCCGGTAAATTGTTGGTAAATGGTCGACCCAAATTATTTACTGATTTTTTTTGGACCAATTTAGTTCAAATATGTTTTCGGGCTCATTCCACAAAAGAAAAAGAAAAACTGGTAAGAAAATTTCGAAATAAGTCTGCCACGTAAGCAAGCTGGCTATTTACGGCTATTTACAACCATTAACAAAATGTTGGCTAAATCCAATGTTTAGGTTGGCTGATTGTCCAATTTTTTTGTTGTTTTTAAGTGTTGACTAAAATGCTTCGTAATTTAATAGTCTTGAGAATCATTGGTTCACGATATAGTATGAAGAGCAAAAATGCGCTTCTCATTATAATTCAGAAACTATAAGCGATATGCCTTTCAATGCTTACCCGGAATTTGCCCACTCTCCGACCCAACCAAAGCCGTGATGAGCTCTGAAGTCGCAAAAAGAAGGAAAGGATGAGAAAGCCATCAAATAACATACAAGTATTTTATTACTATTGAACAAGTACTTGTGATTTACAAGTGATTATTTGTTTCTTAATTTTCAAAATCAATACTTAGAGTTACAGGTGATACAGTCAGACATTAATTCATAGAGCAGTTTACTTCCCTTTATTTAATATTATTTTGTACGAGAAGCTTCAATCAAATAAATATTCCTAAAACAGATAACGTAAATAGATCTTACTTGGCCGTGTTTGTGGCAACCGGGACAAGCCACCCCAGAGTTTTCTCCATCTCATCTTTTATTTCTTTAATACTCATCTGCACGAAATAAAATACAAAAATTGTGAACACTTTAATTTTGTGTGTGTTTACCTCCTTAAGAATCAGAACCACAAATAAAATAAAATGAAGGAATATATATTATGTGTGTGTGTTTACCTCCTCTTTTACACAGAAAGACTTTAATTTTGAGCGCAAAGACGACTTTAAAAAAGGAGGCAAGCTCTGGTATAACGTCTCCCTTGTATTTTGTGGCATATTGCTTGATCGAGCAACCTAATACAATTCGAAATAACAAGATTTTACCGTTATTATATCCACAACACGAGTACATGTACGAGTTGCAATCCTCTGAGGTCAGATTCAGTAAAAAAACAAAGACTGGGTAGACCTACAAGAGTATCAATTTGAATAATCATATTCGCATAATGCAACGACAAGCCAGCGGCCCCCAATTTACTATGGCTCGTAGTAAACTCCTCTGCTGGATTATGATGATCATCATCTGCATGGAAATTAATTAAATATACTTTAAAAGTGTGGCCTTTTTTATATATTATGCTTAGATGACATTGATTCAAATATGATCGTCGATCCCTACCTGAGGCACCGAATTCCTTTTGTATTACTAGATGAATAAAATGAACAATATCTACAAGCTTTTCCATTACCTGCAATAAAATTATAAAACAGAATTATAATATTTATATAAACGTGATCAAGAAACATTTCTGGGAGAGACAGCCATGATCTTGTATGGTCAGTAGATTTAAGGAATTTAATTAATACACGTGTTTTTTATGAGGTCAAAACGATAATTAAAAGGGAAACCAAGTTTACATAAAAAGTTATTGAGACCCACTACTGCTTCCTTGTTTACAAACTTCCTTATTTCCTTTGTGCAGGAATTTTTATACTTAACTCACCCATACAGGAACGTTATAAGTTATAACTCTACATGTGGTGGTTTGACTTTGAAGAGATATAAGAGCCACAAAATTCTAAACCAGAAGTTATTAATACAAAACACAACACAACTCACTGACCAACTATATCAAAAATAAAAAAATAAAAGTGAAGGGACTATTGTTAAATTAAATCTTAAACTATCAAGTGGGAAAGTTACCTCTTCCAGAGATTTGGACCACAACGACTTCTTCTTCAAATGTTTAACTAATTTCTTTTGGCTTTTTAGTTCTGACCTCAACATTGACATGCTATCACCTGTACATGAAATGTTTGATGAAATAAGGAAGTGAAGAGCACTATAAATACAGAAAATTACTCATTTGTTAAGATATAATTACGAGTAACCCAAAACTTCAACCGAGAAAAAGTTTGAAACTTGTAAGAACTTCCATTTGTTTAAACTTACCCTTTCAGTCACCGAGTTATAAGTTAGAGGCTAGGTTTCCACAGTGAGTATTTATCACATCTCTGAATGTATATAAACTAATTTGGGTACCTTTTTCCTTTTGAGGGACTGTTGAGGCCTCCGCTTCAACACGTCTACGATTAAAGTCTTGTTCAAATCTATCCAGCGCGTGTTGCTCATGATATAATTCCTGCAATCAAAATTGAAATATTTTCACAAAATTCGTCATCATTTTTTACATTTTGAATGAACCTTTCTTTGGCTTGAAATTTTATTATTGTAAAGAAAACCTATGGATCAGAAGTCTATCTTAGCATGATGAGTGAAAAGCAAACCTGCTTACGAAGAGGAATATTACTGCACATGCATTTTAAGACCATATTTTGTGAATATATAATACACTTTTCCCTTATTTTCACTGTGCAAGATTAAAACTTCCGGCCTTCACATATCTGCCTAATTAACCTGGACTTATGAGTTTTCAGCATATTCTACACTTAAACACGGAAAGGAAGGAAGACTTCCTTATCAGCAAAATAACAGAAATTAAAAACTTACAGCCGTGTATTGGACCAAAGCCATTAGTTGCTGAATCACCAAATCTGCCTCTTCCTCCAAGTCCTTTTGAGGACCAGCACCCTTACTGATTCTATAAAATAATATTAATGATAATCATGTGCATCAATATTTGAAACTTCAGCAACACCCAAATCGTCAAAAGCGTACCATATCTAGCGAGGAAAATACTTACTTCTCAAAATAACGGTCCAAGTTGTGCCACTGAGGATCTTTACAACGGTTCCCAAAACGAATGACCTCCCCTGAAAAAATCTTCAAATCCTCCCTGCAATACAATGAAAACTCAACATACAATCTTTACACACAAATAAAAGAACAGACGGCTTGGTCACTCCATGAATCATACAGGTCTCTCGATTCTCGGTGATGCAGAAAATCATAAACTATGATATCCTTTATCGGGCCAATGCTTGGAATGTGTTCCAGAGGTTTGGGTGTTCTGGATATTTCGGGAGGTCTGGGTATTTCAAGAAACAAACTTTGGCTCTACCACCGATCAAAATGCTCAACATTTTTTTCCTCTCATAATCTCCCATATATATATATATATATATATAGAAACTAATACAACTTCTATATCAACCCCTATAACTATCATGACATATCTATGCTTTTCTGACAAAGCTAATTCGGTTCTTCTCAAAATTTACCCCCACCTTTTATCTGCCGCGACGATCCTCGTCAAACTCATGTGTGTCCTCTTATAATCTATATATATATATATATATATAAACTAATACAACTATATTAACCCCTATAACTATCACAACATATCTATGCTTTTCTGACAAAACTAATTTGATTCTTCTCAAGATTACCCCTACCTTTTGTCCGCCGCGACGATCCTCATCAATTCATGTGTGTCCTCCGAAATCAAGTGCCTCACTCCCTCCGACGGCAGGACGTCCTCTCTCAGTTGTCGGAGACTGCCCTTAGAGAGGGACTGCATGAGATTGGAGCCCTTGACGATGGTGTTTGCGATCTCGAAGGACAGGATTCCGATCTCGTTGCCTTTGGCGTGCCCAGCAGTGGCAAACCCGTTGCCGGAGTTGAAGTTCGTCATGCTGCTCCCCAGCGTGTCCAGCACTTCCACCGCCTTTCCGAGCCCGCCCTTCCCGGCCTTCCCTAGCCGTGAGCTCACTTCCGTAACCTGCAACCACATAACATGTTATTCTACGATATATACACATTTGATGGAGAGACAAACAGTAGTGGAAAACATGTACTGTTGTGATATCAATATAGAGAAATTGCCCAAAATGCCACCTTCAGCACTAATTTTTCTCATTTCTCTTAAAAAATCCCAGTTTGCCACTAAAAAAGGTTGAAAATACCATTTAACATCGTAAATTAGACATCTCCAATCAACAATAGACATCTATTGTAGACATCCCATGTCAACCCAGGTCAAGAATAGACGTCTATTGTATACAAAGGTATATGGTCTTTTCAAGCTGATTTTAGAGGCAAACTTGGAAAAAAATTTGAAGGAAAATGGAAAAAATTAATGTTGAAAGTGACATTTTGGGAAATTTGTCTAATAAATAGTGTGGGTTAGGATGGGGATTAATGACATTTTGCAATAGTTTATATAGAAGGGAATTGGGGGAAAAAGAAAAGGTATCGAATCATTTGTATTGTGAATTCCTGAAAAATGAAATTGGAGAGCCCTGGGTCTCTAGAATTATCCGGAGATTCAATCAAAATACCAAAGTTCATAACAGTAGTGCGAACAAATGAGAGAAATCTAATAACTCCAAAAATGGGTTACAATCAGAGAGAGTTCGAACAATGAAGAAGAAAACCCGAATCCTATTATACAGGTATATATATCAATGAATATCAATTTTGGGACGATCGTTCACGTTCGTGTCATCAAAACTGAATACATTTTCTCCAAGACAATATGGTTCTCGTTTCTTTTCTCTTGTGGTTAAATGCAAAAGGCATCATTGAGAATGCTGAATAAAAAAAAATTCTTAAAGAATAATTTCCATTCAAGTCTCGCTGAAACTTTGATGATTTTGTTGGAGCAGTATAATTTATGTACTGTATATATCTACCTGTCTATTCACTACATGACTCCAATAGCTAAGTACGTGTTCAATGAAACGATGCAAATCTAGAGTATTTGAACAAAAAAGAAGTTCATCACTCAAAGTCTTCTCTGGCTAGTACAAGCATTTTAAATTCCTAATCAAACTATTCATTCATTAATCATATAATGACAACAGATCAAATCAAATCCTCATAAATAAAACTCCTCTTCCACACAGACAAGCCATAGACATTAGTAACGACACACCTAGTGAAGGATGAATATAAATTTTTCCTTGAAAGACAATTTCTTTTATATGATTCGAAAAGTCACTAAGAATGAACAACTAAGATTCTTTTATTTTACCTATTAAGCAGCAAAACAGCAACTTCACGTGAAAACTAAAAATCACGCCCAAATTTATAACGTGATTTTCCTTTCATTCGTCACGTAGCTTACTATATTTAGGCAATCTATAAACCAAAACATTTCTACAGTGAAATTCCATACTTATAAACAACTAAAATTTCATCAACACAAGCTCATCATAATTCATGACAAACCTGAAAATAAAGTGAACAAAAAAAAATTCAATCGCCGGAGAAACACCGACCTTAGCCACGGCGGCCTGAGTAGACCTCACCGAGCGAGATTTTAGGGAGAAAGTCTTCGGATACTGCGGAATCCCGTCGTAGAAATCTTCCGGCGCCCTAACTCCACGGCGATTCCCCGGAGCTTCATCCGCCGTCGATTTGCTCACCTCTTCGACTCCGATCACCTCCGGCGGAGCGATCACCGTCTTCTTATGCCCGTTCACACCAGAATTTTCCTGGCCGCGATCGGAATCCTCCTTCGAGTAAGAAACCTCGGCATTTGAGCTCCGAGAACAAATCCCGCCCATTTCCGAGGTCTAGAAACGATCAAGACCTAGCTTCCGAATCTGAAGAGAGACGAAATCGGTATATAATTTGAGTTTCTCTTATGGAGTCAACGGAGAGAGAGATAGGGGGCTTTCGGTCAAGGATTCTGACTTCAAGAGACACGGTTTTTTCTGCTGTGCAAATAAAATCGCCAGAAAAACTCGTTGATGGTTGTAATGTAATTATTATTGTTTATTAAATATTGAAGAAAGGTAGGGAATGGTGATGATAGTAATATTCATGGAAAATTCATATTGTTTTGGAATTCGGAAACGCCCAAAATTCTTGAAAGAGTTCGGAAAGTAACGAAATAGCTACGAGACTACCGAATTGGACTTCGAATTGGTCAAACTCTCTCTCTCTCTCTCTCTCTCTCTCTCTCTCTCTCTCTCATTTCTTGTTTTTAGTTTGGTGAGACTTTTTGGTTAAAATAGTAACGCTTGTAGTGACGTAGAAAAGAGGGAACTTTCTTTTTTCTTTTGAGGAAAGGAACTTCTTTCTTTGATTTACTGTTTTTTCATCCGAGGTATGGTAAATGGTAAAATAATGAATTTGGTTTATTCCTAATAGTATCAAATTTTTAAAAGTTTATATGTCAAGTACAATAATATCACTCATATCTTATCAAGTTTCTCACTAATTGCCAAAATCTTAAAAATTTGTAATAGTCCGCATTCAATTATGTTGTCCGTAAGAGTCTGCCTCCTTAATTGACCTCATCTTTAGTTAAAAATCTATATCTTAAATTTTGTGGTATTTTTTTTCTTTAATTTTGCATTTAATTTCACTTAAACAACTCCAAAGAAACAAATTCACTTAAACGTTTAGTCCCTCGGTCTAATTTGGCGAAGTCACACGAGCGTACTTGTGGTACTAGGATTCAATAAGACTCGACGCTTTTTATAATGTAGATCATCAATTTTACGAGGATATCTCGTTGCGCGTTCAATGATTTAGTTAAAGAGTATTGCACAATAACTTTTATTTTACTCTCGTCAATCAATAGCTCGATGAAAACACCATTGACTAACTGTGTGGTGGAATACATGCTCTAAGCATATTCTTTATTTTGAGGCAAACCAAAGAACCGTGATCTCTTATATGCACAAAAATAGGGGTACTCTAGTATATAGTCAAGTAAATTAATGTAAATGTCTAACGTTTGGTTCAATAGTCAATTAATTTGATTTACAAAATATTAACTAAGTACTGTCTGGACATAATAAGCAGCGTAGATGAACGTCACCCGATCAAAAGTGGTTATTTAATAAATAAAAAATTTCCTCTATATTACCGAATATAGCATACATGCATCCCTTAGACCATCTTCATCCCTAATGCAAAACCACAAAATCCAATAAGGATTTACTCCATTTTGGAGTTTACTACAGTGTCACGCCAATATTTGGCGTGTCACTGTTCACTGCTGCATTTTTTTTAGTCGTTTTAAACTTATTTTTTAAAACTATTGATTATATTTTTAACAATTATACCATGTTTATATTGATTTGTAATTTACATATTTGTAAAATTATATTATGTTTGCATTGATCTGTAATTTACACATTTGTAAAATTATATGATATTTTAAAAAATATAAATTTATCATATTAAATATTTAAAATACCACAAATACTTTTAATCTGTGTGTATTTATATATTAAATTATTTTATGCAGTGATAATTTGTTTAAATAAGTGATATAATTGAAAGATAGTAAGTAAATATAAGAGTATAAAAATAAATAAATAAAGTTGAATATAAAATTAATATATCAATTTCGTGTAAAAAATGACGTGAGGATTGAGATAAGGCAGTGTTTAATGTGATATTTAGTGCAAAATGGAGTAGAAAATGGTGTAATGAGATGAATACGATGTTAATCGGCTTCATGCCTTCAATGTTATTTCAAAACTTCATCTCGTTATAATCTTTACAACCAAAACGCATTCTCCACCAAAAAGAATGTTTTATTTGCATTTTCATATTATAATGTATTTTATACATGCATTTTTATAAATCTAACTATAATATGAAAATTGACTTCTGTGATCATTTATATTGAAAATTAGACTTTTTGATAAAATTTTAAATTTTGAAAAAATAAAAAATTATCAAATTTCATCAAAACTTAGTAATCCATCGAAATTCGCCAAAAAAATAATTAATTTACTTTTTTTTTTTGAAAAAAAAATTATAATTAATTTATCCAGAGTTAAAAAATTGAAATTTATCATATATAATTCCCCATCCAGAAAATTCGCTCATTTATTTATTATTTATTTGGTTTTCGTCGATGTGTTATATATAATGTGAAATTCAATTTGGTAGAGAAAAAAAAACCCTAATTATCGACACAAGTCAATTAAAAGCTAAGCGTCTTCTTCTTCCTCACTGCAATTTTCGGTTCAAACCTTTTCTTCATTCCCCAATTCCTGAGAAAAAATTCAGCCATTCTTCAGTCGAAGCTTATGCCTATCTGGTAACTCTGTAATAATCGACTTCCATTGATAATAATAACAAAAAAAAACTAGCTCAGAAAAGTTATACTCGCAATGGCCGAGAAGACGGTCCATGAAGATCAAAAGAAGCGAAGCCTGGCTGCATTGGAGCGGCGATTCGCTGCTGCGAAAGCAGAGCTCGATCTTAGCCACAACAAACCTTCTTCAATCAAGAAAGGTCTCTCTCTCTCTCTCTTTCTCTTTTCTGCAAAGTCTGAAGCTTGATTTTTTTTTCTGTTGTAATGAGTAAAGTTTGAGGCTTTATTGGTTTTGAGGTTATCTGTGTGTTTCTTCCTTGTGTAAATCTATTTTTGTTTTACATATATATGTATGAGGATGTAATTTTATACATGCTGTTGGACAGGGAATTACACTTTTATGGGTCACGCTTCTTCAGAAGGTAATGGTTTGTTTCATTTCAAATTATATGATTTGGTTATAAAGATTGGGTATTGTGAAGTTTTTATGTGAATGTGAGTGATGATTATGCAGATTTTCTGAAAAGCGGTTCAACGTACTTGAAGCTCCCTCAATCTATAGATGAGAATTTAATCACATACAATGTACGCCAATGTCTTTTTTTTACAAAAAATTGCCTCTTTAGCCAACATAATAATTTGAAAATAACCAACATAATAATTTGAAAATAGCCAACATTTTGTAAATATGTTGTAAATAGCTAATGTGCTTACGTGCAGTAGTTTACAGGAAATTATGGACCAAATTGTCCAATTTTGGGGTATATTGGTCCACATATTGTTGTAAACAGATTTGCTTGACTATTTACTAAACGTTTAAAATTAGTTGTCTATCATCATAATATAACATGTTAATAAGGCTAATAATTGGAATTACCTTTTCCTTTCTTTTTTTATAGAAAAGAATAGTTTGAATCTTGAGATTTTTGGTTGATATGGTTGGTCTAGTGTAGAGCTCGGACGGGAAAGAGAGTAAAGTCGACAACTTTCTTGACGAAATATTTCGAAATGGGGAGGCGGGTCAAAAATACGCTCAAGGGTCGAGAAGCTTAAAAATTGACAATTGGGTCCTTCTCGATAATTTCGTTCAGGGACGGAGTGTCTCAACTGGTTCTCATCTCAGAGCTCTTCGGATTCACTCAAAGCGCTCCAAAAAACACATGTCCATGAAAAAGCTCAAGAACAATGGTGCATTGGATTTGCCCAAGGAGTTTCACAAGTGAGTTTAAACATGTTTTTTCGGTATTCGCTCGATCATGGTTTTTTTCGGAATTGTTCTCTTTTGTTCCCTTATTGATCATTGCAACGGATTGCAGATACAAATTGTTCCTCCCGGTTCATGAATTCTGGAAAAACATGATGGAACAACATCTGGAAAAAAATGGGTAAGGTTTTCACATACAAAGTTGTTTCCTTTCTTTTACTTTTGATGTGGATCGTAGTTTTTTTTATCAAATTTTTACTTAATAGGGTAAATCAGCTAGCTCAGCACTTTATGGATATAGACTTACACGGAGCTCTTCTTTCAGGTAAAAACCCATTTTTTACGTATATTTTTCGAAGTAGCTTCTTATTTGTTAAATTTCATTGATGAAGCTAAAGAATAGTGTTTATGTTTTCAGTTGTTGAATGTAAAACTGCTTCTTCTCTTACTGGGGTGAGTGGAATTATGATCCGTGAAACTGCGGAGACATTCGGAATCGTAACTCGTGATGATAAGTTTCGAGGTGATTTTTTTTTTACCTAAATTATAGCTCTTTTTTGTTTGTTTGGTTTATCGCCTAAATTTGATGGGACTATTTTCCAGTTGTGCCCAAGAAATGTTCTGTATTCGTTTGCCAATTCGATACATGGAAGGTGACTTTGCTCGGGGACAAACTCAGCTCAAGAAATACCATCGAACTATGACTCTTCGAAGAAGTAAATCCTACTTTCAAGCAGATTTTCTAGAGTGAATGGACCGAAATTATATGCGAATTTATTGGGTGTGAATGGAATCGACCAAGGAGCCGAGTAAAACGTTTACAAGACTTGATCGAATAACTTTTCACGGATACATTTGAGCCTCTTATTCTTGATTGTGTTGAGGAACAATACAAAATCAAAGCTTTTGAGAATGTCTGAGTGATCTACAATGTTTAACAACTTCTATGTATGAAATCCTAAGTGTTACTAGAAGACCTCCCCCACATTACCCAAATCACACTTTCATATCAATCTCAGTAACATAATAGACCTGAAACAAGAATGAAAATCAAGGAAAAACAAAAAGAAATCAATTTTTTTACTCTAGGGGTGGACAAAATGGTCGGTCGAAACTACTAGTATCTCGTGATTGATGACTAGGGATCTTGAAATGCCTCAACCTTCCCTCTTGCTCCTTCATATAACCCTCGCACAAGAAAGCTTCGGAGAATTGGTCTTCGACGACCCTATTCACATCGTGGACAAAAACGTCTGTCTCTTTCCCGCGAGTCACACTCCTTGCCATCATCCCAGCAGTGTATATGGCGGCCATCCTCCCAGGTGCATCCTCGTAGTACCCAGTTGGAGCGTCTACCATGATCACGTCCCACTCAGTCTCACGAACATCGTTAGGTATACTCTTCAAAAACAACGGACAAGACTGATGCATGGGTTCAGATGACCCCATGCAGTCTGATCCTCGTCCAATCTCCATGAGACTTCCGGCTTGTCTGACCTTCGTGTCGTATTTAATGTGTCGAGACTCTAGGTTCGGGAAGCTGAGTCTGATTTGCTCGATCCAAGCCTTGTCCTCTTCCACGAACACTGTGCGGCCGCCGTGGTTCAGGGCCGCCCACATGAGACTGTCGTGTCCCAAGCCGAAGACGAGGAAGTTGCAAGGGGACCTCTTTTCGAGGACCTTCGAAGAGACTGATATCTCTTTTAGGGTTTGTTGCGGGGTTATGCCCGAGGTAGCGTAGTGGATTAGGGTTTTGGCCAAAGAGGGTGGCATTTTGGTGCATGATTGTAGGGATTTGTCGCTTCCGGGTATTTTATTTTGCGATTTGTCATCGTCGATTAGAGTTTTTTGTCGCAGTGATGAGTTCGTGTTTCTTTTCTCTATGGAAGAATACGAGGAGGAGTTCGACCTTAGCAAGAATATGAGTATAAAAGCAATCAAAACTCCAAGGAGAAGTAGCTTTGGGTTGAGAAGTTTATGGGTTTTCGCTCTCATGTTGCTTTGTAATTCTGACTGTTTTTTTCTTTCAAAGTGATCAACAAAGACACCGTTGATTACTATATATATATATACACATATATATGATGCTTAGGCATGAAGGTATTGAGTGTCAGATGTTTACGATGAGGACCCTAGAGCTGTTAAGGTTTTGGATGAAGCAAAGTTTTGAGTGGGTAGATCTCTAAGTTTGGTGATCTTTGTTTTATTCATTTTCCATTTTCTGTTTTGCTTTTTTTTTTTAATAATTCGGGCGTTGAATTTAATTTGAATATGCTTATTTCCAATTTAATTATATGCTGTACTATCTTATACAACTTCAGATGCAACTGTAGATACACTGATATATTTCATATTTGAAGATGATTGTTTGTTTTTCAGATGTCGTTCGGTCACGTAAGTTCTATGTCGTTTTCTTGTACGAGAACTAAGTTCTACGTCGTTTTCTTGTACAATGAGTAAGTTTGATGTCGTTTTTATGTACGAGAAGTAAGTTTTATGTCGCTTTTTTGTACGAGAGGTAAGTTCTATGTCGTTTTCATGAAATGCTCTCCTAAGGACATGTTTCATGTGTATATTTTAAAAAAACAATAACTAAGGTGCTTCTGTAAAATAAATCATGCAAATCATGATGAACATGTAATTTTCAGGCTCTAGTTTTTCGTACCTGCATATATATAGTCTCGTCTACTCTTATTCCAGAAGCTCTTGCTCTTAAAGTGTTTGTTCGCATTATTATTCACTTTAATTTGTTGACACTGGGATCAAACTCTCCCCTTCAGAAATGGTGTAGATTGGAACACACATAGTTATTAACTTTTTTACAACTATACCACATTTAACAATAGTATAGTATAATCTGCATTTTGTATATACTCAATAATATAACAAACATTTTGTAAACAAGAATATAATAAACATTTTCTAAATTATCTAGGTACATAACCAATTTTTTTATTTATTTTAGAAGAGGTTGGGTTGTAAAAGATAAAGTTATGATTCTTAATCATCTCAAGCTACGGATCCTTCAGTCATCCCCCTAAAACACATTCTTCGGCAATATATTATTGAGGAATCATAAACGAATGAGAAGCAACTACCATTTGCCAAAAACAGAAAAGAGATCGTCGTGCACGGGACTCGCACTTCGCAAACAACCCACATAAAGCGAGTGAATAGTGTAAATATTAGTTGAACAAACCAGAAGCTATTCCAATTAAGCTGTTCAACGCTCGTCCACCAACCCTAAATCAAACCCTGTATTTATAGAAACGCAATTCCAAATCTGAATATTCCAAATCTGAATGTCAATAATGGAGGATGAGCGCGTAGGAGCAGAGATCGTGCACGGCGCGGAAGAGTGCCACAGGAAATCGATGGAGCTTCTGGAGGAGCTGGGGTTTCCGAAAGGAGTTCTTCCGCTGCAGGATCTGGTGGAGTGCGGGAGGAACAGAGCGACGGGGTTCGTGTGGATGAAGCAGAAGAAGCCCTGCGACCACGTCTTCCAGAAGACGAACACGCGCGTCAGCTACGGCGTGGAGGTCACCGCCTACGTGGAGGCCCGGAAGATGAAGAGGATGACCGGCGTGAAGAGCAAGCAGATGCTCCTGTGGGTGCCCATCTCCGAGATGACCATCGACGACCCTGCTCGCCGCAAGATCGTCTTCCGCACCCCGCTCGGACTCGGAAAGGCCTTCCGGCTCACGGATTTCATGACGGACGACGAGATCCGCCTCAAAAACGATTCCAACTCTGTCGTCTCTCTCTGATTAAAACGACTGTCGTTTCTTTTGTTTCCCTTTTAAGTATTATTTTCAGCAAATAGTTTTTTTTTTTCTTTTTTCTAAAAGATGTGGGGTTTTCTATCTATATTCTATTTCTATACCTTGTATATGTATATAATTTGACGACCAGTTAATCAAATCCCTACAATAACTCAACTGATTTTGATTAATAAGTTAATTATTACGCATGTATTTAATAATCATATTCTTACTGTTTATATTTATATTCTATATATATGTATACTTACTATGACTGCATTAAATTTAAGCAGTTATTACTTATTACCATGATGTTTACATTGGAAGTTTCGTTTAGTTTTTATTTTTTTTCATTGTTTGTTGACTTAAGCAAAAATTGTTGACTGTGGAGGTTTTATAATACCAATACTCTTGGAAATAATGATAATAATCAAAAATCGTGATTTCCTCGGTTACAAATATCAATTATTTGTCAAACATTAATCACGCTTCTTCTATATGTGAACTAACTTTATTAAACTACATAATGTCACTACTTGAAAATGGATCAAACAATTAAATTGATTAGCGATTCGATCTAAAGTTATATCATAATTGTGCGGTGGTTAAACCAGATAAATTGTCTCCAAACTTGTCATCTTCGTCGTGCCGAGAATAATTTTTCGACGATTTTTCAAGAAAGAATAATTAAAAAGATATGCACAAAAATTTCCTCCGCAAGTATTTAGATGCCTAATATTAGTCTTCTGTAAAGTGCGAGAATTTTTTCATAATTAAGAATTTTATTTTAAAAAATGCCAAGATAATAGAGAAACATTTATTTTAAGTTAGGATAAAACGTATCTCTAAATGAAGAGATTAAATCTTGGTCAGTTGCTGACCTTGATCGTATTTCAGTGATAACTGACTTTTATACTCCAGTTTATTGCGGAGGCGACAACAAAATTGTAATGGACGGGTTTAGTTCTTTACGAGACTGCCCTTTTTGATTTTTAACTCCAGTTTTTTACGAAGTTATAAGAATTTCTCAAATTTTCGATTTTGTTTCCTTTATTTGGATTAGTCGCAAGTCTAATCTCGTGGCCCATGACTTGTGTCAATAGGCCTCTTGAGAAGTAAACTTTGATTTTATCTTTTTTAGGGCGGCTCTGACCCTTATTCGGAGGCTTTGTATTCAAGACATTGAATCTTCAATATATATCTCTCCCTCTGCCTTACATCTTCTTCCCTCCCGGGATCTTAAGGGGAGTAGGGTTTGATTTGTTAAATAACAACTTTTTATCCTTTATATGAGAGTCAATACAAATAGCTCTTGTTTTATATTAGCCCACGTTTTAGAACGAAATAAACTTAAATCAAAATACTTAATAAAATGACGATAAATTTATACAAAATTTTTACCCAGAGCACACGCGAAAGAGCCGAAGGTTTCCTGGAATTGGCATTTTCATTTTAAGACCTAACATCAACCACTAATTTATTTGTAGAGACGTGTTGAATCGGGTGATATTTTTCTTCATTAAGGTCCGTTTTTCAAGTATGGGGTAGAGGCATGCCTCCATTGTCGAGATGGAGATGAAACCAGGATATAAGTCAACCTTCAACTTGTGCAATGGAAACGGCATACACTGAATGAATGACTTTCGAGTGGTTTTTTGTGCTCGACGGAAGTTTCGATTTTCATCATTTCCCTCTTCTCTCTTCTTCTTCTTTTTCTCTCGGCCGAAACCCCTTCTTGCTCAAAAAAATTCAGACCTCAATTTCTACCATACATACGATTAAACTACGATTTCCTACGATATATTACAATGTCTTCGAGCTCATAAAACTTCATAATTGGCGGTGGAGTGGACGGGGAAAGTCAAGAGAAACTAGCCGGAAAAAAATCTCCAAAAAATGTACGATTTTGTTGTTTTTTGTTAGTTAAATCTATTGCATGTTGTTAGTTTACAATTTTCGAGTGTAATGTATGTTAAATCGGTTTGATTTGGGAAGATTTGAGCTAGCTTAGAGATTTTAGGTTTTCGGATACGAAGAACACAATGAAGATCATCGTATGTGCGATGGTCGTACGATGATATACAATAGCGTATGATAGTATACGATGGTAGTACGATAGGATGTGATAGTTAGAGATTACATTAAACTTTAACAAAAAGTAAATATTGTAAACATAAACATAAACACAACATATTTCACACTATATCTCGTAACGTGCATGTCTTTGTATTATGACCTAGACCATCGCATTTTCTCTTTACAACGACTTTTTCACTTTGAGATGGATATCGGTTTATCCTTCGTCTTCCTTGTTTACTTTTTCTTGGACGACCGACTTATTTCTTTTCAACTGGAACCAATACTTTCATATTCCTGATTTATTTTGGAACATCCCATTGGTCTTCACTCCCAACTGGATAGATGGCGTCTTTGTACATTTCGATCCACGTTTTCTTCACGTAAAAAGGACTACATAAAGAATATACGTCCACGTTCCGATGTTGAGCTGATGCAATGCCATGTTCACACGGGATACCTAAAAGTTGAGGAATTACACAAGTGCACGTATTCTCATGCAAGTATACATCGTACTCACCCGCGCCGTCTTTAGCGTGACATTCGTACAACCCAATGTGTGCACGTATTGTGTTTTCTTGTTCATATTGTCAAAGTCGGCTTGCCACCTTCTTGTAAGTTCAGTGTTTAATTTGTGTGCAATGTCTTGGTTGAAGAACCCATTATGTAGCGTGAACCTTATGAACTCAATAAGCGTCGTTATTGGGAAAGACCTCACATGCCTTGCTTTAGTATCTAAGATTTCAGCAGTTATTTCTCGTCATAATATCATATCTGTTAAATATAACAATTAAGATTTAAAGTAATGAATATTTGATTCAAAGTAAAAGTTATTAAATATTACATTTTCCTAGGAAAGATAAGTCTTGCCCTTCGATCAAACCCGATTTCTTCGAGATATTTTGCCTCCTCGAGATCTTTTCGCCTCAATTTTTTGAAGTGAGCTTCGAAAAACTTCTTATTGAAACAATAATCAGTTTCGTACAATTCATCGGGACTATGATCCCTCTTAAAATTGTGTTGAACGTTAAGCTGCATATGATGGTAGTAAGTCCTATGAGGTTTTCTCGAAAAAGCAACCTCAACAGCATGAATGATACCAACATGTCGATCAGATATGAATGCCAAATCAGGTACGTCTTCACCAATGAATTTTTTCAACTTCAACAAAAAATCACGTCCATGAATCATGACACTCACTGTCGACAGTGCCAAAAGCTATTGGATACAAATGTAAATTCGCATCCAATGCAATAGCTACAAGCAACTATCCCCCATATTTAGTCTTCAAAAATGAACTATCTAAAGAGATGACCAGGCCGACAATACTTAAATCCTTTACGACACGCCTCAATGGAAAAATTGCATACTTGTATTTGTCACAGTCTCTCACAAAATTAGTAACCGTTCCGGAGTTTTTCTACTTCAACATGTACAACCAAGAAGGTAATTTATGATATAATTGTTCAGGTGTACCACGAACAAGTCCAATAGCTACTTCTCGAGATCTTCACGCCTTCAAATACGATATGTTCAAACCCGATATTGTCTTCACTTCTTCTCTAATGTTGTGCGCTGAATAATCGGCCATTGAGTTGATCGAATATTTGTCTTTAAAAACGTGTCCAATAACCCATGGTGCAGGTCCTCATTGACTGTTTGCTCGAATTACACGCGAGTGAGAGTGATCTTTTTCGAAAGCCACAACCTCCCACATTCCTGACCACTATACAACACCCCCGAGTTTCCACATACAAGTCTTATATTTGTAAAGAACCTACCACTTTTTTGTCGAAAATTATTTAACTCAAAACTCAAAATTATTTTTCATGGTGTACATATGCACATTTTTCTTCATGTCATATTTGCTCTCAAATTGTTTTCCCAAGTACATGGCTTCTGAGCTACCTATTACATTAACGGTTAAGTTCACAACACAAATAAATTCAATCCTAAGTATTTGATAAATTACATGTATAAGATTGACTAGGGTGTTCACGAAATTCTATCTCCTGAACTAGATCTTCGGCCATGAATTGAGGATTTTTCCAAGAATAAGTAGTTCCCACGGATCCTCCACAAGGATTAACTTCAGGATGATAATCGCTCAAAGGAACTTCAAAGTTCTCAACAAACTCTTCATGCTATTCATCATTCACGAATTCTTTGAAATCTTTACCGTCTTCAACGTCATCACCGTCGCCGTCATCTTCGTCCTTCAAAATCGACGTGAAAGGGATCTCTATCACGTCTATATATTTCATTTTTGTCGCTCTTGTATGCATCTACATTAAACTCATCCTCGAAAAAAAAGTGTTCATCCTCGACAAAAAGTGTAAGATTTCAATTGCGAGAATATGATGTTGTTTTATGCTCTCAATGCGAGGAACCTTCAAAACTTATTTTTCTCGTCGCTTTGGATCCACATGATAAACAATCAGTGCCATATGTTTTTCGGTTCCAAACTCACGCAAATAGGAAAATTAGTTCATTAGTCATGTTTCATGTAATATGCGACATCGACCGCGTTTGGTAACACTTATTAAGGCCACTTTAGCTTTTTCTAAAAACTAAAATATTATTTTGGTGTTTGGTAAAATCACTTTTGAAAAAAAATTCAAAAGTACTTCTGAAAAAATAAGCCAAATTCTAAATTTTTTTAAAAGCTAAAAATCGTAACTTTTGAATTCTTATTTTTGTGCTGCAAATTACATTTACTTTTGTACCTTTATAACCAAGTCAATCAATTACCCTAATAACGATATTACACGTTCAAACAGTTGAATAAGTTCCCTATAAATTTGCTGACGACAAAATCTATTGAATATCAAATCTTTCAATAAATTATAGATCAATATAAAAAACGTAGATGTACGAGTTGTTTGGATAAATTGAGAGATGAGATTGTTTCAAGTTTATTAGAATCGAAAAATTAATAGTTTATATGTTTGTTAATAAAATAAATTTTATATAAATATGAACTTTCATTTTGTTAGTCTACTTAGTCGAAATTTAAATACTATATCACCATTAATATGTGCATATAAATTAAACACTAAAATAATAATAATTATTTAAATATTTACCCCCAAGGTTATTTTACTCTTTTTTATAATTTTATTTGTTTTACCAAACGCTAAATCAACTTTTACTTTTACAAAATTAAAAACAGTTTCACAAACTTTAAATAGCTTTTGTAAAAAGTAGATTTTTCTAAATACAATTTTTAAAAACACTTTAAGAAAAAGTAAATTGTTATCAACGGAGCCGTTATCATCAGTCATCAAAATCGCGAGCGCCAACACAACAATACCAGACGTGTACGGGACTTCAATTTTTAAGTCATACGCTATCATATCGACCTTAGAAATTTTGTAAATCATATCGACCAATTCATAATACGTCTTGTCTTTTGTAGCATTCACCGTATACCTACGAACTTTTCTACCAAAATCTCATATGCCGCTTAATCTCACCCACAAAACACTAACAATAACGAAAACCGCAAAACATCACCCATACTTGTCAACTACTCATACCAAATGTAACATATTCATAATAAATTGTCAAAAACTAATCAAACATGTACATGTTCATTATAAATTGTCAAAAATTAATCTTAAATCATCAAAAACTTATAAAACTTGTCAAAAACTAATAAAACATGTAACATATTCTTCATAACTTGTCAAAACTAATCAAACTTGTGTAAAACTAGTCAAACATCTAACATAATCATCATAACTTATCATAAAACGATTTTAATTTGTCCAAAAATTATTTTAACTTGTCCAAAATTTAGTTTATACATTTTCCACGGTACGACGTCTTATGCTATCGTACGATATCGTACGTTATCGTACGATGGTGTATGAAGACATACGATAACATACAACATTGTACTATATCGTACGATGATTTTCAAGCTAAATCATTGTACAAAAAAGCCCAAACTTTTGACGATTTTTTTCTGATCGAAAAGCGATTCTAACACCAAAAACGATTCCGAAACACGATTTAAACAGAGTTAATGAAGTAAAATACCCATTATTTCGATGATTTTAGGTGATTTCAACGGATTTATGAAGGATTTGAGTGGATTGGAAGGTGAAAATAAAATTGAAATTGAAAATAATAAACTCTATAAATGAGTTTTAGGGTATTTTGGTCCGATTTTTGGCATAAAGTTCAATTTTAGATACTTTTAGAAGGATTATTATATATAGTACCCCTATATACGTTTGTTATTTTGGGTATGTCCAACGTTTCGTAAAACTTGTGTAAATGACCCTAGTACTTACGTGTCATATCAATTTACGTTGTTATTTTACGACGTAAATTGACATGACGCGTAAGCACTAGGGTCATTGACACGAGTTTTACGAAACGTTAGATATATCCAAATCGAGTTAGTAAAGTAGGGTCATATCACCGAAAATTTTCTCTTTCTGTTTCTCTTTGTGCTTTGCGTTAGGGTTTCCTGATCTCGTTCGCGGTTATCGGATTATACTGGCCGGATCAAGATTCGTGCTCCTCTAGGTTCGTTGTAGATCTTAATTTCTCTCGGTTTTGTTCATTTTTTGCCGTTTGATTTATCGTTTGTTCGTATATGTGTAATGTGCTTTGATCGTTGTGCTGTTGTGACTTTGTTTTCGTGTGAAGAGATTGTAATTGTGGAAATTTGTGTGGTTTTTCTCGTTTAGTGAGGCTTCTCGATTTTTTGTTGATGGATTTCGGGAAGTATCTTAAAGTGAATTGGAGGATGAAATCTGAGGATTTTGTGGTAGGCTACTGAAATTTGAGGATTTTTTAAAGTTGTTTTGCATCTTATATGCAAATCTCATTGCTGTATAAAAATATGTTTGATGTATTTTACGATATATCGTCATTGGAGAAAATATGTTGTGTGTAGTTTTTTTCTTTTTTTCCTTTGGTTTTTTATTTAGCGATATGTTGCATTTGGGATGAAGTTGAATTTTCTAAAATCATCAGAACCACAAGCTTGGAAGTGTAAAACTAATTCAAGTAGATATTGTATTTCCCAGTAGAGTAGGCTAATTATTACAATATTCAAGTTGGCCTTAAGTTCATAAGTGCATTGCATAACAATGCATGAATAGTGTGTTTAGTTTTGTTTGTCTTCTGATGTCATTTTTTTATATCCATTCGACCAAAAGATTTGTATATCTTAAACCTGCTTAATCATTCTAAAAATCCAGGCACACATTTCAGCATATAGTTTTGGTACTTATAAATGCGTTGCATCATTATTTATTAAGTCGAGTTATTGTGGCCTAATTCAGAATATAATTTATGAGTTGAGAACGTATTTGTTATGAAATTATTATGTGGCTACCATAAATGTTAATCTAATTTGACGAGCAGTCAAATTAGAAATAAACATTATTTATGACTAACTGCCAAAACGCAGTTACTAATAGAGTAGGTTTTTGTTGTAGATGTTACGATTTTTTCTTGTATCTCCATCAACAAGAACACTCAGGACACTCAGTCACTCTACAATTGGAAGACCACTCACATTGTTTTCATCAAATGATTCAGGTACGCTTTCGCTATTCAGATTCCTCCCTTAAAATTGAATTAGGATTAAGATAGGGATTAAGAATTCCTAACAACTGGTATTATAGCAACCTAATTTAATTGAGTGGGAATATAAAGATTCGGTCGAAATTATAAGTTGATGAATCGCATGATGATTCTGGATTTTGGGATTCGGTTTGCGTATGCGATAAAGTGATCATAATTATCTCTGATGGTAATTTTACGATTTTGTTTTCCGACTCTATTATGCGATATGAGATATAAAGTTGATTTAGGCTCTTGCGTTTGTTCATTATGAAATGAGTGATGATAATGATTGTTCTTTGATATGCGGTCTAATCTCTGTTGAATATTGTTGGGAGAGATGTTCACAAGAACATTATTTTATTTACATATCGATGTAATATATAACTCATGAGTCCTTATTGTAATTTGCTGATTAAATTAATAAAAGTTGAAAAGTTCATTCATTCATTTTTCGTTTATTTGAAAATTTATGATATTCAATAGTTTTATACTCCTTAATCAAACCTAGCAACATATGAAGAGAGAAATGTAGATTTGGATGAACAAACTCTTCATGGTTTGCTTAAAACGAAATATTCACAATCTGAAGGTCAACAGACTATTGATCCTATTATGATTTTCGGAAAAATCTATGATGTCTGGTTTGCTTAAACACTTCCGTGACGAGGTTAATGGCATTAGGAGCTGAACTAAATGGACCTATAAAGCACGAGATCCACGGGAAGGTGAAATCTGAAACTACCCATTTGTTTAAAAATGGATTTCGAATCTCAAAACTACAAAATACACTTTCATTAAGACTCTTAGATAATGTTGAAGCCGATCTCTTGATTAGTTTGCGGCGATGAAATGCATCGACGGGCATGTTTTGGGTCTCTATGAACCCGCGTAGGACTTTCCTAATACAAAATTTCTGTAAGTCTTCTCAGCCTTTTATCCTTAACTATTTCATTTTGCAATCATTTGAAGACATATCGAAGACGTGAGAAACTCGTCCTTTCTTTGGATTCCCATGAATGATTGATAGGGTTTGTTCTTCCATGTCTATAACAGCGGTGCATAGTGTGTAGAGCGTTGGACCTGAACCAAAAACAATCTGAAGTCGAAGTTCAAAGGCCATAATTTATTGTTAATAAGAGTTACCTGACATGTAGATCTGGTATTTATGGTCTTCATAATCTCCGAGAATAGCTAGGAAATCTTGTTTTGTGGATTTTGGTAACACATCTGCTTTTCTTTGTCTCGTTATTGAGTTATCGTCTTGCACCTTCACGTATAGGTGATTCTAATCAATAACATGTATTCATTACCTTGATTTCTATGATTTGATAGACTCAGTCAAACTCTCATTTCCAAGTAGTAGATATTTTTTCACACATAGTATTGTCAAGTCCCAATATTTACCCTAATTGTATGCTCTTATTATCTTTTGAAACAAGGTCTATATAACTAATAAAATAGAGTTCCAATTCTTCATTTCATATCCCATATGTGGATTTTCTTAACACAATACATAGCACTCTATTGGAGTACATTTTTAATAACCTGTACTGTTGATATTTGAAGCCCAAAAGCTGCAGGCCCAACCTGAGAAGTGACTTGGTGGGTCTTCTCTGGCAGCTGGCTTGAGGTCGTTTGTCACCAAAAACGTATACGTGTTGTTTTAATGTCAACAAACAAGAGCCGTTGATTGCCGAGGACTCTGACAGTCGAGACGAGACTTTGGATATTGTTTGATATAAATAGGAATTTAACCTAAGTGTATTCATTCAAAAAAAATTATCTCTCTTCTTCTTCATCTTCTTCCTTGTTATTTTCGGCTAAAGTTTTAGGATTTATAGAATTGGTTCAATTTTGATTTCTGGTTTGATGATTATGTGAGATATGTTGTATTTAGGTATGATCTGTAGCTTAGATTAGTATTATCTAGTTTTATTTTTGCTTGAAAATGTTGTAAGCTTGAATAGTGTTTTGATTGTGGTTTTTTCTGTTTGTGCGTGGTTCTTGCCCCGAATTCTAGTGACCAAGCTTCCTGCCGGAACTCAACATGCATTAAGTGTAGTTTACACCAAATCACGGTAACCTTACGTATTCTTGTTAGATGTTTTTCATTTATGTTTGCATGTTTTGAATCTGGTAATTTTTATAGCAAGAATATGAAAATGGATGTGTAAATCGATCTAAATTCATAAAAGTGCTATTGAGCATTTAGGTTAATTAATTTACAACCTTAAATTCTTATTTCTTGGAACCGGTTCTTGTCTAAATCAAATTTGTACTATTTTTAAGTTTTATTTTCTAAAAGATAAGAGGATTTTTCCATAATTAAGAATTCTATAAAAAAAAAATGCCCAAGACAATATAAAAACATTGTTTTTAAGTTATGGTGAATGAAGAGATTAAATATTGGTTCAGTTGCTGACCTTGATTGTATTTAACTGGTGACTTAACATTTTATTCTCTGTCTGAGAGTAAATACGAGATAGCTCTTGTTTTATATTAGCCCACTTTTTAAAACGAAACAAACTTAAATCAAAATAATGAATAACATGACGATAAATTTATACAAAATTTGTACCCAAGAGCCGAAGGTTTAATGGAATTGGCATTTGCATTAAGACCTAACATCAACCACCAATTTATTTGTAGAGACATGTTGAATCGTGTGATCGTTGTTCATTAGGGTCCGCTTTTCAAGTATGTGGTAGACGCATGCTTCCATTGTCGAGATGTATATGAAACTAGGGTAGAAGTTGACTTATATCCTAGTTGTGCGGCATACACTGAATAAATGACTTTCAGGTGGTTTTTTGTGCCTGACAGAAGTTTTAATATCCGTGAACAGCGATACGACACGGGGGGCATGCGAAAGATAAATAAATTATTTATTTATGTTTTAAATTGTTGCTTTAATCTCGTTTCATTTTAAACTATTTGATGGTTATAGGTCAATTTTTTTATTTACATATTTCAATATTTGATTTTATTAAAAAATTTAATTATAAATATATTTAATTTTATATCAATTTCATAACTTAATGTAAGATTTTCTGTTTTCTCAATAAGATCATTTGTTTTATTTATTTTTCCAAACAACGAAGATAGCTTGACACGACTTATATTTACTGAATTTATTAACAACTTAGATTTATCAAATTTTTTAACAACTTAGATATATTTGTAACAAAATTTCATATCTCAAATTTTTAAGTAATTTGTAGGAAACAACTTTTTGTAGAGTGTTAGTATGTATGACAAATAATTTTTATTCATAAACACGCGTTAAAGTCAATTTCAATCACGCCTCAAAACACTAAATTTGGTGTAAAAAATACTCCAATCATACTACATTTTTACATTAAATTTGGTATTATAAACAATACCACATTATATATTTGGCGTGATACTGTTCACACGGCAAAATCTTTTTTTAATCATTTTATATCTAATTACTTAAAAAATATTTATTAATAAAAAAATTATAGAAATATAATATTAATAATAATGGGTGCGTTTGACTTAATTTATTTTGGTAAACTTTCACCTTTTTTAAAAGTTAAATTATGTTTAAGTGTTTGGTAAAATAACTTTTTAAAAGTGGAAAACAGTTTTTACATTTTTAACTAAAAAATCAAAAGTACAATTTGTAGCTTTTGGAGTTTGATTTTCACTTATAATTTATCTCTCATTACTTTATTTTCATAAAGACTAACTTTTATTTTTTTATCATCTTTATATTTTTTCATCAAATAATTTTTTTGACATCACCTTAATTTATAATATACTTTTTGGAATAAATAGACATCCACTTAAATATATTTTGTATGTACCAAAATATTTTATAGCTATGTTAGTTATATTTTATATAAATAATTAATATTTATAAATATAAATTTATATTTGAACAAACACTAAATCAACTTTTACTATAGGTACAACTATTTTATAAAAAATTTAAGAAACATCTATATGTTTTTTAAAACCGCAGTTCTTTTACAAAAGTAACTTTAAAATAACTTAAAAAAAAACAAAATTATGTCAAATAGAGTCAATAAATAATATTTTTGTTGTAAATTTAATGATTTGGTGGAAGATAAAAAAAAACTTTAACATCAGATTATATAGATCAAAGATGCCCTAAACATTGGCTGCGTTTGATAACACTTTGCTTTTGAAAAAAGTGCTTTTAAAAAAAACTGTTTTTTTCTAAAACTATTTTGTGTTTGGTAAACTATTTTTAATTTAAGTATTTATAAAGTAAAAACTGATTTAGCATTTGATAACACTTTGTTTAATGTAAAAAAAGACAAAAGTGACCTTAGGAGTAAATATTTAAATAATAATAATTATTTTTGTGTTTAATTTACATGTATATATCAATACTAACGTAGTATTTAATTACGAAGAAATAGACAAATTTAAATTTTCAACTGGACTTTAGAATGCATTTGTGTATATACATTATTTTAAAGATGAAAAAGAAAACTATCTGATGGTAATGTGTTAAATTTAGTTTTACGTTACACACGAAAGAGCAGTAATAAACAAAATTTACTTGATAAAAATATATGGTTATTTTAAATGCTAGATAAGTACGGGAATATAAAATTAATTATATTTGACGAGTTTTTGTGGGACATGAAATTACTATGTATTTTTTTATCTCTACTTTGGGCTAACATTGTGTGATCAATTACGAAAGTAGCACATTTATAATGTATTTCAAATAAAATAGCTAAGTAAATAAAATTATAACAGTATATAGTCTGTGTTCGGAAACAAACAATTAAAAAAAATAAGATATTCCAATTACCTTTATAATGCATTTGCGTTTCTCGTTAACGTTTTTAAAGATATAATGGAGGTGATTGTTTAATTTTTATTGTTTTTGTATAGGAGATGATGTGGGTTTATTTTTTCAGAAACATAATAAATAATGAAAAAACTGAAAACGCCATCCACTAATACGACCCCAGGAATTCCGTGAATGAGAAGAAATTTTGGATTAATATAAGAAGGTAATACAGTAAATGGATAAATATTTGCCAAATGAGAATTCAAAAGGTATGTTTTTTTAGCTTTTGTTAAAACCTACTATTTATGTTGTTTTAAAAAAACTATCAAAAGTACTTTTGAATTTTTTTCTAAAATCTGTTTTTACCGAACTCCTAAAACTGTTTTAGCTTTTATAAAAAGCAGGAGTGGGTCTTAAAAAACGTTACCAAACTCTCATTATCGGTAAAAAAAAAACACTGAGAAAAATAAACATCTAATATATAATACATATTCCAAACTTTAACAATTCCGTTTTCATATCAAATCGGGTTAAAAAACGAGAGGGCCATCATTCTCAAACCACAGATCTTTTCAACATGTACAGCCAAATAATAATGAATAATAAAATTTGGAAATAAAACAGAGAAGCCGATACGGAAGTGCCACGTAGGATCGAGTAGCTCCGAGCCAAGCTGTTTGCATGTCCCGAAGCTGGTGCCTCGGTGGACACAGCTGGAGACAGGCTGTTACCAACAAAGTCCCACTCACACCTATCCCTTCCCCTAAACTTCTCTCTCTCTCTCTCTCTCTCAGTCTCTCTGTTTCTGTTTCTCTGTGTGTTTCGCGTTAGGGTTTCCTGATCTCGTTTCGCGGTTATCGGATTTTACTGGTCGGACTCGGCCAGATCAAGATTCGCGCTCCTCTAGGTTCGTCGCAGATCTTAATTTCTCTCGGTTTTGTTCGTTTTTTTGGCGTTTAATTTATCGTTTTGTTCTTATCCGTGTAATGTGCTTTGTTCGTTGTCTGTCGTGACTTTGTTTTCGTGTGAAGAGATTGTAATTGTCTAAATTTGTGTGGTTTTTCTCGTTTAGTGAGGCTTCTCGATTTTTTTGTTGATGGACTTGGGGAAGTGTTTTTAAGTGAATTGAAAGATGAAATCTGAGGATTTTGTGTTAGGTTACTGAAATTTGGGGATTTTTTAAGCTGTTTTGCATCTTATATGAAAATCTCATTGCTGCGTGAAGAAAAAAATGTGATGTTTTTTACGATATATCGTCACTGGAGAAAATCCGTTGTGTAGTTTTTTTCTTTTTCTTCTTTGGTTTTCGATTTAACGATGTGTTGCATTTGATTTTAAGTTCAATTTTCTAGAATCAACAGAACCACAAGCTTGGAAGTGTAAAACTAATTAAAGTAGATGCTGTATTTCCGGGTAGAGTAGGCTGATTATTACGATATTCAAGTTGGCCTTAAGTTCATAAGTGCATTGCATAACAATGCATGACTAATATGTCTATTTTTCTGTGTTCTGATGTCAATTCTTTGATATCCGTTCAACAAAAAGATTTGTATATCTTAAACCCGCTTAATCATTTCGAAGAATACCATGCTCACATTTCAAGTTTAGGACATTAACCTTCTTTTTCACTATGAAAACTAAATTCACTTTGATACTAGCATTACGGTATTTGCATCAGAAATGTAACAGACATAGACAAAACCTTTCTTTTTCAAGACAGTTCTAACCTGCGATACACATTGTGTCTGAAACAGCGTAACGAAAGAGGACATGGGATTCTCTGCAGAATGCCGTTAAGGTGATTATATATTCACCTCAAAATTCCCCATGAGCATTCTCAGGTGAAGTAAGAAGAAAAAGAAGCATTTTTCTGGTTTGTTTGTTTTTCTTGGCGCGGAAGAATCTTGATCGATGCTGGCAGAGAGCATGCGTGGAATCTGTTCTTCGGGTAATGCCCCTGACGAGATTAGCTGCCGATGCACTCGGTGTGTTGACGATATGTCTAGTCGCTCTCTTCGCTCTCCTCGCTCTCCTCTGCATCGCTTACTCTTTCCACTTCAAGAATCGAACACGTAGTACCAACAACAACATCATCAACAACAATCGAAATCCCTCTCAGCTCAGCTACTTTAACGGTCCTTGGATCATCCGAATTGTGTTCGTCCTCTTCTCACTCTGGTGGGGCCTCGGCGAGATCACCCGGCTCACCTGGCTAAGACGCGAAGGAAGGTTCCTTGGAAACAGCCTTAAATGGCAAGAAACCGCTTGCAAATGCTACATCGTTTCGAGCCTCGGGTTCGCAGAGCCGTGCCTGTTTCTCACCCTCGTTCTCCTCCTGCGAGCCCCGCTCCGGAGCGTGGATTCCGGCGGGGTTCTGAGCCGGAGCTGGAACGGGAAAACCGCCGCTCGGGTCGTCCTCTATTCGCTCCCTTTGTTCGCTCTCCAGCTCTGCCTCGTCACCATTGTCGGACCCAGATTGAGCGATCGCGATAATAGTAATAATAACGGAAATACTCGGCTCAGAATCCCTCTCTCCTTCACGAGCACGGCCGTGAAAACCGTCGACGGAATCGCTCTCTGCACTTACCCTTTGATGAGCACGATCCTGCACGGGATCTTCGCGACGATTCTCACTGGGTATCTCTTCTGGCTCGGAAGGAGGATCTTGAAAGTGGTGATAAACAAGGGTCTTCAGAGACGGGTCTACACGCTCATCATCTCGGTTTCCGGGTTCTTCCCGCTTCGAGTCATCCTCCTAGGCTTTTCAATCTTCTCGAAGCCCGAGCATTTCCAGTTCGAAGCGCTCTCGTTCTCCGCATTCCTGTCTCTGCTCTGCTGCACCGTGGTCTGCATATGCATGCTCGTGTATTTCCCCATCGCGGACTCTCTGGCCCTCGGAGGAGGAAGCTCCGGCGATGCGGGGGTCGCTGGAGATCAGAATGAGGCGGTTTCTCTGATCGGAAACCATAGCCGGAGGCACCAGGACGAGGGCTCTGGCGCCGGAGTGGCGAGCTCCGGGAGAAACTCATCGGAGAAGAGGGGATCGATATCGTTCAGGACTTACGAGAGGGAAATCGGAGGATGTTCGAGGAGCGGAAATAGTAACAACTTTGTGGAGCTGAGTCTGTTCTCTCCGATGAGCCGGGATGGGACTCCGCCGGGGTCTCCGCCTCTCTTGCTTGGCTGGCCGATGAACCCCGCCACCGCATCACAGCAGTACCCAGGGATGTAGAGAGAGAGAAAGAGAGTGGAGAGAGACAAAGAGAGTGAATATCAATTTTGTGGTAAAGATTTTTCTTTTTTTGAAGACTGATTTGTAAAGGGTTTTTGTTTTTTCTTAGCTTTAATAAGGATTTCCTATTCTCTGTTTTATTATTATTTTTTCTTTCAATTTTAGATAATGATGGTCTTTTTTTCTTCTATTATTGGTATTATAAATTTATTTTTGGGTTACGATCATGTGCTTTACACATAGTTCCAATTCACTCTTAGCTAGAGGTTCAAAGAAGTTGAAGTTGAGAATGTAGTAAATTATGCCCTGGCAATTCTCGGAGATAAACCAATTAACAACATTTTAGTTAAGTTGTGTCGAAAAACAACTTGATTAACTTCCATGTGTAAAAACTTTAACTTTAAATCAGCTATATTGAAAACGGCAGGTTGATCTATATCCTTTTAGAACTATTGTTCATCGGCAAGTTTCACCTCACGTCAAAACAAAACGGGATACTCACCACGTTCATATTTAGCTTATTTAAGTTTTTAAAATCATGTTTACTATGAATAAATAAACCCATAAACAAATGACTTCCCACATCAAAGCGCAGGGATATATATATATATATATATGTGTGTATATATGTATATATATATGTATATATGTATATATATAGCACTAAACACTAAAATATATATGGAAGATTAAGTTTGCATGAACCGAAGTTTAAAGAACAGATATATCTCGCTATGCAGAGAAAAGAACCAACGTCCTAAAATTCAAAACTTCCATTTCCACATCTCACTATTGCTAGTTTCCTAAAGCCAATAAAAAATGAATAAATCACGTATTACTGTTCCGATGAAAGGAAGGAAGTTCCCTGATGCGAGAGAGGAGAGCGGAAAGTTGGTCGGTGGCAAAATCGAGCCTCTCTCGAGACTTGGCAGACTCTGAGACCAGCGTCCCCACCAAGCTCTGCAGAAACTGAACTCTCTCTGTTTGGCTGTTCTCTGAAACCATCTTCGCCGGATTCGAGCTGCTCCGGCGCCACCTGGCCGGGAGATACCTGTCAATGCATTATTAAAACCCCCTTTTTAACTTCCACTTTAATTAAAGAATTAATCATGTCCTTCTAGGCGTCGTAAAGATGAGAAAATCGGCTAACCCGTTACAACTTTTTCGAGAGCGCAAAACTTCTCTTTCTCGAAGATGAAAATAGAAAATTATGAATTAAAAAAAAAAAGAACATTTGACAAAGGAAGTCATTTTATAAAAATGAAAAACTCCAAAATTTATAAAAAAGAGAGAAATGAAAGCTTCAACTAGGAAACCAGAAGGCACTCGGCCAGACTCTAGACATATCAGAGAATTTGAAAGATTTGAAAGCAGGATCTAGTGACGCTTAATGAAAACCAGATTTTACGGTTAAATTTCAACTGTCAGTTAATAAAACCGTTTAAAAGAAGAAAATATAAAGTTTTTCGAGAGAGCAAATCGTCTCGTTCTCGAAGAAGAAAATATAAAAAGTTCTGAATTTTCAGAAAACCCATTTGACAAATGGTTAAGTCGCATTCCTTTTCTTCTCACCAACCAGAGTTTAAAGTAAAATTTCAACATCAGTTAATAACACCGTTTAAAAGAATAAATATGAAGTTTTTCAAGAGAGCAAATCGTCTCTTTCTCGAAGAAGAAAACATAAAAATTCTAAATTTTCAGAAACTCCATTTCACAAATGATTAAGTCGTATTTCTTTTCTTCTCGCTGGTGACGCTAAGCTTAATAAATACCAGACTTTCCGGTAAATTTCAACTGCCAGTAAAAAAACTATTTCAAAGAAAAAAATATAAAGATTTTCGAGAGAGCAAAACGTCTCTTTCTCTAAGAAGAAAATATAAAAATCTAAAATTGGTTTAACTATGTGAAACGTTGATGTTGCATTTTGGCCATTTTTTTTTATTTTTTTAAAGGTAAAGCTTTTTTAGATGACATCGTATTATTTATGAATTTGACAATTATGTCCTTTTTATATTAATATATAATAAATTAAATTGTTTTCCAATAATTGGTTTTAGATTTCTATTTTGTACGTTGTTAAAAACCGTTTTTTTCAAATATTTTATAACGATTTATTTTCTGTTATTTCCGGATATTAATGAGGACAGAGACAATTTTTTTGTTTAATTAATCATAATTTCGGTGTAATTAGTTGGTTACTTATTTATGGTTAGTTTCTTAACTGAATATCGAAAAATATATATTTAATTTCGTTGAAATCTGCTTTCGCTGTTTTTAAATTATAATTCCGATTTATTCGAGTTAATTTTTTAACATCACTTTTTTTCTATTTTTATTTTGCTTTGTAATTATTGAAATTAACTACCTAAATTCTTGGATCTGAAATATATATTCTGGTTAATTTTTTCCGAACATAACCTTGTTTGAGTTATTTTTTCGAAAACGGAATTTGAAACCTTTAAACAGAAACGATTCGAGTTCTTCAAAAACCCTAACTACACTACCTTGCTTGTTCAATCTTGTTCGGTTTTCATTAAAAAAGAACATCATCCATAACTTTTTTTTCATTATCGAAATCTTCGATTGTAGTGTTCAAGCGTATGTTGAAGTTTTTTTTGTATGGGTTTTTCATGTTTGAGTAGTCGGAAGTTATGAGAGAGTTTTGGTTTGAAATTAATATGATGCGTTTTTGGTTCCCAATAAAAATAAAAAATGTCATTTATTTCTAACTTAAAATCCCGCCCAAATTGAAAACTTCTATCAATGGTTTTTTTAATTATTATTTTCTTCTAGCATTTTATTTTGATTTTGAGTAACTGCTATAAACCAAATCTCTTCAAACGTTGGCTATATGGCAATTAATATGTTTCTATAAAAATTCTGAATTTTCAGAAAACCCATTTCACAAATGTTTAGTCGTATTCTTTTTCTTCTCACTGGTGACGCATAAGCTTAATAAAAACCAGATTTTTTCGCGTAAATTTCAAATTCATTTAATATTACCGTTTGAAAGAAAATATGAAGTTCTTCGAGAGAGCAAAATGTCTCTTTCTCGAAGAAGAAAACATAAAATTCTGAATTTCAGAAAACCCATTTGACAAATGGTTAGTCATTTTCTTTTTCTTCTCATTGGTGACACGTAAGCTTAATAAAAATCAGATGTTCTGGTAAATTTCAACTGTCAGTTAATAAAACCTTTTGAAAGAAGAAAATATAAAGTTTTTCGAGAGAGCTCTAAGAAGAAAACATAAAAATTCTGAATTTTTAGAAAACCCATTTGACGAATGGTTAACTAGTTTTCTTCTTCTTCTTCTAGCTAACCAAATTCGGGTAAATTTCAAATTCAGTTAATAAAACCGTTTAAAAGAAGAAGAAAAGAAAATTTCGATGTTACCTGTCAGGGATCTGAAAGCAATTAGCGGTGGAGAGGACACGGAGGGCATGGCGGCAGAGGATCCCGGAGAACTCGAACTGGTGACAGCTGCAACTCAGGAGGCCCTCCCGTGGGGCCCACAGGATTTTCCGACCGGCGACTTCGGGTTTGGTGTGGTGTCGGACGAGAAAGCCGTCTTCGATCTGGAACGAGGCGTAGTGAGCGGCCAAGACGAGCTGGTCTTGGAGCTTCGAGAACGCAAATGGAGTCAGGACCGAGGCTGCGTGAGACTCCATTGGAGCCCCCGTTTTCAGGCATATGTTTTGCAGGTTCTGCTGCATCGTTTGCTGTTCTCCCGCCTGGTCTCTGAACTCCACCGCAAAAGCTACCTGTTAAAAACGAGCCTACTTTTACTCTGGTTGACTTTTTGAAAGGTCAACAAAGCCTTTATTTAGAATGGTTTTTTTTTCTTTCTGTTTCATTAAATGGATAATCCCTCGAGTTCTATTTTAAACCATGAAAAAGTCCGTTCTTATGTTCTACTAAATAAGTTACATCGACAAGTATGAAGCATTCCAATATTCAAGATTAAATATTTGATTAAAAAAGGTGGTTTGAAAAAGCCAAGTTGTGAGTGATTTTTATGGAAGTGCTAATATCAGTTTCTTTACCTAAAGCCTTTGACAGGATAATTCGGAGAAGATAAGTCACGGGATACATGATTAGTAACTATGTCTTCTTATTCCTTTTCCGAAAGAACTCTGGTCGTAAGTCATAAGTATTTGAAGCAAAATATACGCATAAGAACTGGGATTAGGGAAACAAATTTACTTCTAGATATAAAAATATTTGATGAAGAGTTATAGCAAGAAAAAATCAAACAAAAAACTAAAACTTAAGAGTGGACCACGAATTTTCATATTTATATCAGAGCGAAATAAATAACAAGAGAGAAGACCATACTTGTTCTACAAAGTGAGCGAGTCTGGTTTGAGCACTCAAGAAGCGCTGGATGAAGGCATTAATCGATTTTGATTGGCCGATCGAAGTCATTCCAGCAAAAAAGTGGCTCCTCATGAACGGCAAAGCCCAAAATGAGCGCAAGCCATATAAGTTGACTATGTGCCTGTTGGAATGGAGCCCAAAAGAGCTGACCATGTCTCTCCAACCCAATTCGAAATCATCTATGGACTCCGTGTTGTAGAGACGATAGAACTCGTTCTTCCACTCGTTGTAGCGCTCTCCCAAAACAGCATTGAACCAGGACGGAAATTTTGCCACAATCATCCATATGCAAAGCGCGTGCTTTGAGCTCGGCATTTCCATGGCTATTGCTTCTTTCAGGCACATGTTCTGGTCCGTCAATATTGTCTGAGGAGCCTTTCCGTTCATGAATCCTAAGAATGCCTTCAACCCAAACAACACGAGAAAAAACCAGTGAGATGCTCTGTACGGAAAACTTTCACAGAAAATAGCCCAAAGTATTTGATTACATTTCCATATTAACCGGTTATTATCTATTTTTTTAAAATAAATAAACTAAAAAAACTTAAAAATTATTCCACCCTTAAAAATTATAGTGTAGGGTATTTGTGTTAGTTTTATTTTTTTAAAGTGTATTACATCTTTTCACACAGAATTTACTTGTACTTTGGGAAGAAAACATGTTTGGGTGGATTTTGTGAAAATCAACAATAAAAAGTGGTACTATTAAACTGTTGAAAAATTGAGCATTTGTTACAACGACCAAAAGTTTGCTGCTCACATACACTAAACCCCAAAAGGTTATATAAATGAAGTTCGGAAATCTAAAAGGATCACTTGCACTCGGTACACATTCTCTCGCCGAATCGATTGATATAATAGAATTATTATACCCATTTGCTAGACATAACAGAATTCAGAGTAACATAGTGAAACAGCTACGTACTGACTGTAAATTCATGTTTAGAACCATTTGGCTAGTTCTCTTAACAATCCTAAGAACTCATCTATTTTGTTGAAAATAGAGACATATATGACGGATAAAGAATCAAGTATTTACCTTCAAGGCCCAGGAAAAAGACCTCAAAGTCTCCTCTCTGAGAAGGACGCAGCCGAAGAAGCAGGGCATCCCGTAATTGTTGACCCCTACCCAAATCCCGAGCGGCATATCAAAGGCGGAGAGTCGGTGAGTGGTGTCGAACACCACCGCATCTCCGAAGACTTCAAATGATCGCACCGAAGACGAGTACGACCAAGCAATGCTCTCAAGCCGGTTCGCGGAGTCCACCGAGTATTCGAACCGAAAGCCCGGGTCTTTATCCCCTATGGCTCGGCACATCCTTAGCAAGTCCACGGTCTCGTCTTCCGGGTCAAGCTTCCTCGCCGACTGAAGAAGGTTCCGGACATCCTTCTCGGTGAAAGGAAGGCAACCCGGCTCGGCGCACTTCTCGAGCTCCATGAGTCGGACCATTTGCTGGACCGACATCCCCGTTTTCGCATACATCACGATACGAGCCTTGTCCGATTCGGGGATCGTTCTATAAGCCGGAAGGAACCGCACCTGAACTGGAAAATCGCATCTCATAACTAATCATGTAAACAGTTTCGTCCCGGTCTTGGCAAACATCAAACTTCTGACCCATAATAGTGTTTTTCAAACTACATGAGTTTTGTATTAAGCTAAGATTTTGTAAATTCTTGGTAAATGGCCGGCACAATCCGTTTACAGCTTTCCAACGACCAAAATCGAAAGGGCAAACAGGTAAAAAATTTACAAAAATTTGATGTCGCTATTAACAAAAACATTGTGTATATTCAAATCGTATCTCATAACTATTCACGAAAACAGTGTTATCTCGATCTTTGCGAACATCACAATTCTGACCCATAATAGTGCTTTTCGTTATGGGTAATTGTAATTACTAGTCTTTCAAACTATATGAGTTTTGAATTTAGGCCAGGTTCTGAAAATTGTTGGTAAATGGTCGGCCGAATCCGTTAACAAATTTTCAATGACCAAAATCGAAAGGGCAAACAGGTAAAACAATTACGAAATTTGATGTCACTATTAACAACCAATTATAAAAAACGTTGGCTATATCCAAATCGCATCTCATAACTAATCACGAAAAAGCGTTGTCCGGGTCTTGGCGAATGTCACGATTCTGACCCATAATACTGTTTTTTTATGGCTAATTGTAATTACTAGCCTTTCAAACTATGATTTTGTATTTAGCCCGGGTTTTGTAAATTGCTGGTAAATGGCCGGCCCAATCCGTTTACAACTTTCCAATGACCAAAATTGAAATGGCAAACAGGTAAAAAAGTTACGAAAAAATTGATATCACTATCAACAACCAATTAACAAAAACGTTGGATATCAAAATCCCTTCGATTTACATTGGGTAACTACCCAATTTTTTGTTTTACATTTGCCAAAATGGTGTTTTCGAAGTTGTAAATTATACTTTTTCTTTATGTGTGCAGTTTCATCTATAAGGAAAACAATATGAAACAGCTTTCTAGGCTTAGAAGGAGAGACATAACTACTAATTTTCAGACCTGGCTCGGCTCGAGGAGCTCGTGGTTATGGTGGTTAGCGAATCCGGTGACTCTCCACTCGAGCTCGGCGGTCTTGCTGATCCTCATGTAGGCTCCGCATCCGCAACGAGACGATTTCCGGTTCCTCTGTGGCTTGCTCTCGCTGCGCTTCGCCGGAGTAGTTCCGGCGCGGTGGCACACGAAGTACCGCCGCGTCAGACCTTTTCCGACGCCGTCCTTGCCCTCCGTTCGGTGCCGCCGGATCGAGAATCCGCTGCGCTTCGCGAACTCGCAGTACAGATCATACGCCGCATCGTGGCTCTCAAACCTCTGTCCGATGTATGGCACGGCCTCGTCCTCGCCGGTGGGGTCCGCGGAGAGTCGAGCCTCGTCCGGAGACTCGTCGGCGCTGCTCGAATCTTCCGGCGAGAGCGATCGACGGTTTTGGTGGTGGTGGTGGTGGTGGTTCGATGACGGATCGTCGAAGATCACTGGCATATGTCCACCATCGTTGGACATTAGCGAAAACCTAGAAATCGTTGGGAGTTACGAAATTTTTACATTTCTGAGCTTGAATAGCTCGTGAAACGGAGTTCGGTCGTTGAATTGACGATGAAACAGATTTCCAGAGAATGCGAATTTCTGAGTTGATTAAAGTTAAACATACCTGAGTGAGCTTCGTGGAAGTCGGAATTTCGCCAAACTGACGATGAATTTGGGGGAAAATTGAAGAGGAAAATGTCGATGAATGGTTTGACAATGATCGAAGCTAAATGAGTTTCCAGAAATAATTACCAGTCGGAAACGGAGATTGAAGATTTGCGGCGAGGAATCGAGACCGGGAATATGAACTGGATTGTGTATTCATCGGAGAAGCTTTACTCTCATTCGCTTCATTCTTTTATTATTTGATTTATTATTATTATTACTAAAAAATGGAGTATTTAACCAACTTTTGTAATTAAAACTAACGACTACTTTACCAGAAGTAACTAAAATTTGTATATCCCAAAAAGAAACGGGTAGTTTTTTGTCAATCATTGTATATCTGAATCTTTCGAATGAAATTTTGTGAAAAAAAATCAAAATCAAATAGCCGAAACGTCATGAGATTCGAAAAAAGAAATTGATCGATACGTAATTAAAAATTTATCCATGGCATATTTTTATTTCTGAAAGTTTAAAAGCAAAAACAATTCGGTCTGAGAATATGGTCAATTATTTTGACTTTTTACTCTAATATTTTCCGATTATCAAAATCCAACATGCACGAACACTAATCGCACAGGAAAACTAAAGATACAGCGAATTACCGAGATTCATATCCAGATTAACAGATAATAAAAATAAATTAGAACATCTGTGATCACTTTGTAATAGGTTTATAATAAAAAAGAGTTTTTGTTCTGATAATTTACTCACAAATAACTCCCTTTTTGTGACAATATATTTGCCCAAACTGATAGCAGAAGCAAAAAAATTGCTTATAGATATTTGCATATATATTTATAATTATGTTAAAAATGTCCTAAATGTGATTTTTTGACCACCTGATATTGAGTCACATTAGTATCATCTAAGTCCACTCATTTTTCTCGTAAATAATAGATTGGTGGGTCAAACTTATTTGTATTTGCCTTTTTTTGAAAAAAAAGGGAAGTCCTCATCAAAACCTCCCGCCTCTCGAGAGAGCGGCGGAAGGAAAGAGCACCTCAAAAGCCATGGCATTCATCTGAAATTTGGTTCCGAACAAAAGTCGGAGCCTTTCCAATATTACAAACTCCGAAAGAGTCAGAAACAAGAGCCCACTTAGCAAGCTTATGAGCCACCATGTTACAGTTTCTGGAGATCCAAACAAAATTACACAAATCAAAATTCAAAGAGTCTCTCCAAATCTTTTCTATCTCTGTCAATAACGTCCAGCTGCCTTCCTCTGTCGGGACTCCGGCGAGCTGCATCACCCTTTGGTTATCTCCTTCGACGCAGATTCTACCATAGTTATAAAATTTTCCGAGCTTGAGCGCTAAACCCACTGCGACAGCTTCCGCTTCTAACGCTGAAGCTGCTATGATTCTACTTCTCCACGCCCACTTTAATCTGCCCTGCGAATCTCTCGCGACGATCCCGCCGCTGCCTTCTGATCCTTAAAAGCTGCGTCCACGTTCAATTTGATCACTCCCTCCTCCGGATTCTGCCACCTCCCTGCGCAATCCAGACTCTCCTTCTCATCTCCTGCTCCCTTCGGAATCTCGCTGCTTCTAATATCTTCAGTCTTCGCCCTCACCGTGTTCAGGAGAGCCTCAAACTGAGGTTTTATACCTCGAAAAGTACTGTCATTTCTTGATCTCCACAGCGAGTCGACAATCGCTATCGCCCTGACAATAAATTCGTCTAAAAATCCCAGACCATTCATGAAATCATTACATTCAAACAGGGCTGACAGGATGTCCAAACTCGAGTTCCATTCCTCCGTCTCCCGACGTTTCCCAAAGCAGCCCAGGAACCACAGCCTTGATGAAATATCACAGTCGAAGAAGAGGTGTTTCAAAGATTCAGGAACTGCGTGACAAAAGCGCAGAGGCAATCGAACTCCTTAATGGCTTCAGCTAATCTCTCAGCCGTTTGAAAGCAATTACGCCCTAATCTCCAGAGCACCATTTTATATATGTCATTACATTTCAAACTCCACACTCTTTCCCAGATCAAATCCATTGGATCGAAGGTTGCTCTCTTCATCGTGTTGTACGCGCTCTTAACAGATAATTTCCCCGAGATTGAGTCTTCCCAAATAAGTTTATCAGGCCCTGAAGGCCGAGTCTTCGTTCTCAGGATAAGCTCAACATTCCCTCTACCGCACGCAGCCTCGATCCGTCCCGGATCCCATATTCTGGACCCCTCGAAAAAAAGCGCACTAACTCGTGCCTCTAGGCTGAGGGGAGAGCTCTCAGGGCGCAGCAATAAACCCCCACCCAGCCATTTATCCCGATATATGTACGTCATGTTTCCGTCACCAATAAAATATCTCGAGTTCTCTTTAATGAAGATTTTCTGATTGAGAATATCCCTCCAGCCTCTCGAAGAAATAGCCACCGGACCACTGTGAAGAAATGGCTTCTCTTTACAGTATTTTTCTTTCAAAACCTGAACCCACAGCTTCTCCTTATCTTCAGCCATTCCCCATGCTAGCTTTGCGATAAAAGCCTGATTGAACGAGTCTAAATCTCTCAGCCCCAACCCCCCAGCTACCTTAGGCTGACATATTTTCCTCCATCCAACCAGAGCCATATATCGATTCCCGGTCGCCACTCCTTTCCACCAAAATTCTCTCGAAGCCTTCTCAATGTCCTCCCAGAACTTCTTTGGCAGCTTGGGGGTTGACATGGTATACGACGGAATACTCTGAATCACATGTTTGATTAAGGTCGTTCTTCCTGGCTTGGAGATAGATTTAGACATCCACCCTTCAAGTCTGCTCATAACCTTATTTTTAAGGCCCATGAAATCCTTCGATCTGCTTCTAGACCTAAAGAGTGGATTTCCGAGGTGCACAACCTCTTTCTTGCATTCCTTCATTCTTAGTTGCGCAGCTATTCTCTGTTTTAACCTCCGTGAGCAGTTATTGGAGAAGACGACACCTGATATTTCTTCATTGATGAGCTGACCCGACCACTTGCCATATTGCTCAACACATGCCATTTTTTCCTCGACTTCACCACTGTTAGCTCTACAAAACATAATCGTATCATCGACGAACATCAAGTTCGAAATAGACGGAGCAGTTCGACCAATTTTGATTCCATTAAACTTCCCGAGCCACTCATTTTTAGCTAGCAGCCTGCATAACACTTCAGCCGCCATTATAAAAAGATAGGGGGACAGTGGGTCACCTTGTCGTAATCCCCTCGACGGAATAAACCTCGATAATGGTTAGTCATTATCGATCAAAATCAGCATATGTCGGGACGCTCCGAAGCTTTTTAACACTTTGAATATGAAAGGCCACTCCAATCTATCATACGCCTTGCTCATGTCAAGCTTGATTCCAACGTAGCCTTCCCTTCCTTGTTTTCTGTTCATCGCCGCAATCACTTCCCCCGCCAATATCGAGTTTTCTGCAATCCACCGGCCGGGGACGAAAGCCGCCTGAGTTGGTGAAATCATCGCATCGAGGTTTGGTCTCAACCTTGTCGAAATAATTTTTGTCAATATCTTGAAGCAGAAATTGCATAGGCTAATAGGCCTCAGCTTATCGAACTCCTCTGTTGAACCTGCCTTCGGAATAAGAACGATGTGGGCGAAGCTTGTCTTATCTGGAAGTTGCCCTGTTCTAAAAAATTCTTGAATAAAAAGGATCAGATCCGGGCCTATAACATTCCAATTTTCTATAGAAAATCCCTTGCAAACCATCGGGTCCAGGAGCTTTCAAAGGATTCATTGTCCAAATAATTTTCTTGATGTCAGCCTCGCTCGGAATACTTCCAATTCTTACATTGTCTTCCTCAGTAAAACTAGGCTGAATCAGGTCGTCGAAATTATCGGGCAATGTCGGGTTGGTTGATCTGAACAGGCTTGTGTATCCACTCTGCAGATACTCGGCGATATCTCTTCTGTTGTCTAAGCACTCTCCCAATTCCGTAACCATCTTTCCGATATAGTTCCTCTTTTTTCTTATTAGCGTAGCCGTGTGGAAGAATTTCGAATTCGCATCTCCCGCCCGAAGCCAAACCTCTCTTGATCGCTGCCTCCATATTTTCCCGTGTGCCTTCTCTGTCTCAGCGATCTCTTTCTGAAGCGCTCTTTCTTCCCCCTCCTCTTGAGATCCGCCTCTCTGAATCTCCCCCAGTCTGTTTTTAATTCTTTTACTATCTTTATTCAGGGCTTTCCACTTAGCAATCTGCCAAGAATGAAGTTTTATTCCAACCTTCTTGGCCTTGCTCATGAAGCTCCTCCTACCAGACGATTGACTCTCTTTCTCCAGCCAAATGCTCGTCACTAAATCTTGGCACTCTTTCTCATTCGCCCACAACTCCAAAAATCTAAAAGGCTTCTTTCCTTTCTCGTCTAACATGAAACAATCTAAAAGAATTGGAGCGTGATCAGATGCGATGATTGGGAGAATTTCTGGACCCACTTATTTGTATTTGCCTAAAGTAACTCTTTTGGTATATTTATGACATTGTATCGTACCGTACGGATGAGCTGTTACCATATCATATAAGATTTTTCAGCAACATACTAGTTTAATAAACCATCAGGGAAGCGTAGTTAAGATTTAAAATACTTAATCCTCATGCTAAGTAGAACTTACACACCATCAGAGAAAAAAGTTTGCTGTGTAAATTACTGACATAAAAGATACTATCAGTTTTCTTGAACTAATATATGTGCTTATGTTTGTCAGTATTTATTTTGAATACAAAATAAACATTTAGTTCAAAGTATGTGTATCAATCTTAATGTCTTAGTACGTCAATAAATAAAAATCAGCAAACATAGCTAATATAACTATATTACGCAGAAACGCTAATATAATTTACGAGAGTAGCATTTATGAATTGAGCATATATTTCTTAAATTTAAATAGAAATAGTAAAATAGACAACTTATTTATTGAATTGCTCAGATATTCAGTTACTAATAATGTGAGGTGTTGATTTTATTCACAAGATAACTGTCGGGTGGAAGCAGGGCCGGCCCTTGGCATAGGCGGGCTAGGCTCAGGCCTAAGGCCCCCCACTAAAACCACACTAAAAGAGACACAAAATATTTAAATAATTTTTTTTTTAAATATGGTGATAAAAATGCCCTAAAATGTTCATAGGCCTAGGGTCCACAACGACTTCGGGCCGTCCCTGGGTGGAAGCTCGGCAATTATTTGTCGAGACTCACTTCTCCGAGGCCCATTATCTCTCTCAACTTAAGAAGTGTTGTCGTTTGCTTAAACGACACATTCACTTACAATATTGAATTGGAGTCTTTGATTCAAGTGGAACTGGACAGCTGAGATTTGTCATCGGTTGTTTATTTGATATACAACTTGTGAAACCTTACGAGCCTCATTAGTGACCCGATTTTTTTCATCTTCTTCTTTGTTTCTCTCTCGACCCATCTGTTAGGATTTTGTTCTTGCATTGCATATGGTATTCTTGTTCGATCATATGGATTGTGTTTACTTGTGAGAAAATGGTAAAAAAAGAAGTATGCGAGTGTGCGTGATTCTGTGAATGTGAGATCTGGTTGTATCGATGAGGTTTGAGGGTGCATAGTAGTGACCGAGGTTTTTCGATGATCTCAACATGCATGTACACCGATTGATCGAAGAACGATAATTTGACTGTGTTCTTTCTTTTTTGTCGATTTATTTTTGGGTTGGTTCTATTTTGTTTGGATCTGAAAAACGTGTTCCTGAATCTGTAAAGTTTAATGGCTAAAATCTCGGATTTAATCGCAACAATAACTATACTCAAGGCTAAAATTAATCAGAAGATCAGATTGCACATTGAAAGACTCTGCATTAGTAACTTGCAACACAAGTAATGAATTACGTTAAATTTTAGTTTGTTAGGCTTTATGATTTTACGTTATAATATATATTTCTCTTTTAAACGTATCAAATATAAATGATGACCAAGGTATGGTGAGAGAAATTTAAGTCTTATTAAGTTGTAAACACTTTCTCTATGAAGTATAAATAAATAAAAAATGTAGTTGAGTTATAAGTTAGAGGATTAGAAATACAAAATCAGTTTCGGATAGAGATAGAAACTCAAGAAAGACTTCATTTGAAGTTTCGAGAGATGGTTGTTATTATTTTATAATTCATTGAAGATAGTGAAAATAATTCTGAAGTTGGACGATAAATCACATTGATCGAATTATAATATATTTTAGTGCCTTTCAGTTATCATGAAGTTTGAATTATGTTTGTTATTTTTTAGATTGTTCATTATATATTGACTGCGTTTGGTAACACTATACTTTAAAAAAAACTGTTTTTTTAAAAAGTTATTTAGTGTTTGACAAATTGTTTTGAATTTAGCTTTTTGTAAAAGCAAAAGCTGATTTAGCGTTTGGTAACACTTTACTTATTATTGAAAAAAGACTAAATTGACCTTGGAATTAAATATATAAATAATTCTTATTATTATGGTTTTGTAGTTATATCTGCATATTAATACGAACGTAATATTTAAACCACGAAAAATTATGCAAATAAAATGAAATTTCATATATATATTTAATTTTTTTACTAACAAATATTAAAATTAATGATTTGCCGATTCTACTAAACTTGCAGCAATTTCGTCTCTTAAATTATCCATACAACTAGTAAATGTTCTATAATCATCATATTGATATCCATTTGTGTCCTCCCTATCCTCGTCATCCATCGTCTCGTCGTCGTCAAAATTAAAATCTTCTTTTGCGTGCATTCGAATGTAGTTGTGTAACCCCATGGTAGCAATAACTACTTTTACTTGATTCTCGAACGGATAACTTGGCATGGCATTCAAAATTCTCCATTTTTTTCCATACTCCAAAAGTACGCTCGACAACGCTTCTAAGCGAAGAATGTGCTCGATTGAAAACTTCTTTAGGAGTACTGGGTTGAGTTCTTCTGGCACGGAAATGATCCAAATGGTATGTTTGATCTTTATATGGACCAAGATATCCAGGCATATTTGGATAACAAGCGCTTACTAAATAATATTTTTCTGTTAACAATGTAAGATACGTAAGTACGTAGTTATAGTGTAATGAAAATATTTTTTTGAGTCATACCTTCTGGAGGTTTTGAGAATTTAAGTTCGTCATCACGTAGAGCGGCAGAAAACACCCTTGAATCATGTGCACTTCCTTCCCAACCAGCAACCGCAAAAGTGAATCTCATATTAAAATCACATACAGCTAACACATTTTGTGTAGGAACCTTCTTTCTCCCGATAAAAGGAATTTGATCTTCTCGCGGCAGCGTTGCTGGAACATGTACACCATCTATTGCCCCAATACAATCCTACAAAAATAAGAAAATATGTCATTCCACATATGATGTTATTATATTAAAACAATGCAATAACAAAAATTACAAGTACAAACCTTAAATTGTGGCATATATCTGACATCTTGTATTATTTCCTCTGGCGTATTCTTAAACTCTGGATCAGAAGGTTTTATGACGTCGGCTGCTAAAAGACATAATATGTCTAATGTCTCCGCAAAATAACGACTTATAGTTTCACCAAAATGCTGAAAAATCTCTTGCACTAATCGATTTCATATGCCGTGTCCAAGTATGATTAGAGTCATTCATAAAACCTCAGCTTCGTTGACTCTCCTAGAACCTTTCAATCTGTAACTTGTTTCTAATATATTGCATAAGCTTATGAAAACTTCCTTTTCCATTCTAAACATTCTTTGACAACGACTCCGGTTTCCTGTCAACATCTCTTGCACGAAAATATGGCCTGTTTTTTTTAATCCATGCAAGTAACTTTATTTATGTACGTGTCATAATATAGTTGTATCATTTGCATAGTGTTATTAACAAAGAGATTGAAATCTTTGTTTTCCTTTTTGCCAACAAAGTCTCTCTCTTCGTCACTTGAATTATCCATGACGCCTGAAATAAAATTTATAGTGAATAAAATAACAATTATCATAACGATTAAAAAACAAAATAATTAAACAAATTTTTGAAAGACAAAATACAAAATTCTTGAAATCAAATATCTATTACTCATCAACCAATAACAATAAATAAATAAGAACAATAGAACATTGTTTTATTTTTTAAATTAGAAGTTCGAGGCACCTCATTGGTTAGAGCGGAGTAGACTACACTCATAGTTAAGTCAACATTGTTGAGCACGTTGATCTTTTATAGTTGCAAACATTTCTCTCTTTTCCCGGATTCGGAATAGTGTGGTTGCGAATAGCCACAATGCATCTCCAACTACGACGTCAGGCAATGATAAAACAACATCCATTATTTTTGGGATGCTAGTGCCACTCGGTTCTTTGCGACCTATGTATACAGTGTCGCCTCGATCTTCAATTGCCTGCACCATACGTTCAATTTGCATTGACAATTTGGCAGCTCCATTTTTTTTGCTCCTTCCCCACGTTTTTTTGAACTTTGAACTATTATTGAGTTCAACGGGATTCTTGTTCTTGTTGTTCGTACTCTTTGGTAGACTTGGCGCAGAATCATCTGATTCATCACTTATTTCTTCGAAGTTGTCTGAATTTGGAAATGTCTCATTATTCTCGCGACGTGGAAGATTAGTTGATGAATACGCATACTTCCCGGTCGCAGTGATGTCCTTAAAGAGTATATCTAATTTATCTTCAAACGCGAGAGAAATGTCTTCTTTACGAAATTTAGCGAATCTTTTATTCTCCTAAAAAAGTATGAAAAAAGTTAGAATATAACTTTTAGCTTACACATATTAACAAGATTAAACGCTTCTAGTAAAAAAGTCAAATTTTTACTGTCTCAGATTGTGTTTTTTACACGTGATCGTACTAATATATTTTGCAAAGGGTACTATATAGCTAAACTAATTTCAATATGGGCTATTTCACTATTCTAAAGGAACCTAGAATAATGTTGAGCCATTTGTGTACCTTGACACTTTAAAGCCATAGTTTCAACTTTCAACTTTGATCTAATCTGAATTAGATAAGAAAATATGACACACACACACACACAAGAAAAACGGCCGTCAAAGTTGAATGGTCTATAATCTTATAGATGAAAGAAGCTTCGTTGAAGCTTGGTTTGGAACCATTTAGCATTTACATTCAATTAACCTGGACAACCTTTAAATAGACGGCACATTTATTTTTATATTTTAAGTCGAGTGACGTTTTCAAGGAACATGCACTATATTTTGTCTAAAAAGCCAAGACAAGGACAAACCAGCTTTAAACCTTTATTTTATTTTTATTTTTAATTAAAAGATCTTTGCATTTATTTATATATTCGAATCATTTTGTTCCATTAGAAATCGCGGCCGCGATTATGGATTCTCACTCTCGACTGAGATAATAAATTCTAATTTATTGGCTCATGTCGACACCGAATAACGACCTCTTTCTCTCTCTCTCTCTCTATTAGTACTTTCTTGACATTTTTTTTGCTTTTCTGTTTGGTATATTATATTCACAATGCTTGCTTTGATTTTTTTTAAGAAAGCTTGTTTTGATTTTTGAATGGGTAATAAAATGATAATAAATCCATTTTTATTTTCTGTATTCCTTTAAATGAGTCTTGAATTGACCGATTTAAGTAATATTCTTCGGCCTTGCCAATATAAAATGAGAGGGGTATTATTCTTGCTGAAAAAGTATATTCCATTTTGACGATAAATTTTTGTCACAACAGTAAATTACATACTTAATTTCAAAAATTTCACACAGATATATATATTTATATATATACACGTGTTTGAGAAAACGACATAAATAGTTGATGCATGCTTAAGTGTGTTACTTATTAAAGTACATTGATGAATATATAAATTAAAGTATATTAGTTGTGAATTTGTGTGTAACAAAAAGTTTGGTATTTAATTTATTATAATGGGATGATACCATTCACATTTAGAAATTCAATTTACATATAAATATAGAGTAATGTTGGTAATTTTCATATAAACATACAAGTGTATTAGAAAATAATAAACATGTAGTAAAACTTACGTAAAAAGTCGGTCTTTTTATTTTATAATATTTCACAGATTATTTTAACTGTTTTATTTAACAATGTATTAACAATAAAACAAAAAATATATATTCAAATTTAAATAGACAAGTCGATAATAAAATTTGTAAGTTATATTATCACTTAAGCATCTTAGTTATTTACAATAATTTTACAAAATATTGTTTATTTTCAAAATGTGTATATTTATGTTATGTTTGCTAATTAACTAAATAATTGTTAAATATATATACTCTTTTTTTAAAAAAAACGACAAATGCATGCTACACATTATTTATTAAAGTTTATTGATGAATAAAAAGATAATTAGTATGTTGGTTATAAATTTGTGTGTAACAAATAGTGAGGTATTGAATTAATTATGATGGGATGATTCCATTCACATTTACAAAATTCAATTTGTATAAAGATTAATAAAATTAAATGTGAAAAATCCAAGGGAGGTCCGAAGTGGGGAAGTAACTTCCTTCGTGCTTATCCATCACGGATTATTAAATTATTATATCCATACATGTCCATTTTGTCATGCATCACGTCACACCACATTCTCTCTCTAAATATTTTTTTATGTTTCTATTTTATGGACATAGTTCCTAATTCTTATGAACATTGATTCATAATTAATCCGTGTTTTCCCCTGATTGGATTAATTGAACTTTACAGTAATATAATTCACATTTTCTATTTTCGAAACTAAGAATGGTCTTTTTTAGAACTTATTAATTGGTCACCCTCCCTTATTATATTTAACATGTAAATAATCAATATATTATATGACAGCTGTATTTCAAAAAAAAATTACAGATTTGTTTTTTTGGAATGAGCAAGAAAAAATATTTGAAAGAAATTAGTCTCGAAAAGATTATAAATAATTTAAACCGACCGTTTATAAACAATTTATCAAAACTGATTAAATCCAAAAATCATCTAATTTATATAGTTAATAATTACATTAACCTCATATTTAAAAACATGAAATACATCAATACCATTTGAGTCTTCCAAAAAGTATAATGACGTTAAATATTTTAAATTCTATTACTTTTTTTTTTTAGAAGGTGCGAGAGCGGCTACGATTTTTTTTTTCTTCCAAATCTAAATATTTAAGTAACCTCTTCATTTGGTAATTAGTCTTATTATTATTTTTATTATTCAGTGATATTGTATTTCATAATTTTGTGATCCTTCAATGTGTATTATTCCTACCTACCCTAAAGAGAATTAACAATCAAAATATCATTGAATTATATGGTTAACGACAATTCAATGGGATAACTATTAAATATCATATATATTATTTTTATGTATGTATTACCTTTTAGAGCATGTATCTGTTTCCTTGGTGACCAAGATTTCTATGCCTTGAAGACTTTTTTTTGTCTTAATCTTCATGCAATATATATATATATATATATATATATATATATATATATATATATATATATATATATATAAGATTCTACAAAGAAGTGTCAACGCTATTGAACGTTTGTGTGGACCATTATTGTCTCGAAATATATTTCACACACATATATAATACCTCTTTAAACTATCAATTTTAAGCAATCCAAAGCTTTAAATGATTTTTCACGATATGTTCAAAATATATACTAGATTAAATTAGTTCTATATATTTTTTAGGTTTTTAAAACTATTTATTATTTTAGTGTAGTAAATGATAAATTACTATTGTTTTTGCAATAAAATCTTAAGATTATGCATAACAATATTAATTTATCATTTATTACACTCAATAAGTTATAAATATTTTTTAGGTTTTAAAAACTATTTATTATTTTTAGTGTAATAAATGATAAATTACTATTGTTATGCAATAAAACATAATCTTAATATTATTAATTGAATTTAAGTTGATGATACACTTTGAACTTAAGAGTAATCAACATTCCGGACTTTCCAGAGCATAAATAATATATATAAACAATGAAATAAGAGCTTAAACGTCCAATATAAATTAAATAGGAACGCACAATAATTGCCAATTTCCTAGGATGCATTTTGGTATTTTTGAAATGGTTTATCTCCGAAAGCTTGATTTTATTTACTGATTACTTTTATATTATATACTCTTTCTCTTAATAATATCAGAAATTGTGTTGGATTCAAAAAATAACTAAAACTAATATAAATATATAATATATATATATATATGATTTTTTATATATTCAGAATTATTTCCAATTTATATATACTTATATTTATATTTAACTAGATTCGGATATTGTTACAATAAAAATATGTATATATATAATATATATTATATTCATTTAATTAATTTTCTGAACAACTGCTTGCTCACTTTATTCGCACCATGTTTGACAAAAGATAAATATTTTTTGTCAGCTATCACTATTCACTACCCTTGACAAGAAGATAAAATAAAAAATATGGAGTCATCAATAGTTTCAGATACAATGCATTATTGCATACATAACATGGAACAATAAATCATATTTAAAATATTAGTATAAAGTAATATATATATATATATATATAATAGTAGGCTAATAATTAGATATTTACAACTTGACCATTAAAAGATACAAATTTAAACATTTATAAAATACAATCGTCAACGTGAACACCGAACCACATATTCGTTAAGCAAAAGAATCACATGAGAATCGCTTTGGTTTAGTAAGTTTTTGCCTGTTTGATAAACTCCGACTTATGAGATTTTATCGACGATATGAGTATTTGCTTGGGATATTTCGGGCAAAAAAACATCAAATAAAGTCCGAATTGAATAGTTGGTTGATTCCACGAGTTATTGAACTTGTTGGACGCATATTCGAATTATAACCAAATTTGTATGTATGAGATCGTTGTGAGGTTAAAGACATTGGAATTTGAATACTCTATGCGTATGTCTATGTCGTTGTGAACTCTCGAGTTCTCAACTTTAAGGCATATGATATAAAAATTGATAAAGTCTATATGACTTTTATGATTTTTAGAGAAGCAAAAAAAAAAAGACACATAAGAACGATAAAATGTGAAGTTTAGTGGACAAATAGCATCTGATCGACGATGTACGACATGCTTTGTACATTTTGAAGATTATGTGCTATAATGTGTAAATAGGTAGTGACAAATGCATGTTTTGATACTTTTAACTCTCAAGATATTCTCATGTTGTATTTGAAAGTCCGTGATAATTTTGACAACGTTATTATAAGTATCTGAGTTAGGAAAGTAACGCTAGGTAATACGATGGTGTCATTGCGTCTACCAGGTCGTACATTTTGTGAACCCGTGAATGTGTATTGCTTGAATGGCATTAGTGATGAAATCTCACATTTATTCTCCATACATGCCTTTCGCAAAGATTTTGAGGTTTATAAATAAGAGCATCGACACACAAATGAAAGTAGCAAATTTTTGAGTATCGACACACAAGTGAAACTCACTTCACTCTAATATTACTCTACTCATAACACGTAAAAGTTTCATGTTTAAGTTTTTCACATTTATAGTATGGTTATTGTATATATAAATCTTATATATGTTTGCTATTTTGGATATGTTTAACATTTCGTAAAATTTGTGTAAATGAATATAGTGTTTACGTGTCATGTTCATTTTATGTTATTATTTTACAACGTAAATTGAGTTTTACAACGTGATATGATATGACACGTAAGCGCTAATGTTATTTACACAAGTTATACGAAACGTTGGATATATCCAAAATGAATTAGTAAATTAGGATCATTTCGCCGAAATTTTATTTATACTATCATTAAGCGGTGGAGATTATAAACAATATGTTAGAGTCCCTTTGAGTTAATTTATAGTTCATTTCATCGCAGATTTTCGACGATCATGGGTACGACTAAAAAACTCAAGCTTAAAACACTTATAACTTGAGCACACTCATTTACTATTACTTTGAATCAAGTCGTTTCCATCACGAACTTGTCATCTTAAAACTAGTGCCAACAACATTGATAAAAATTATTTCCTACTATAGTTATGTTTGAATTATGGTAATTTCATACTAGTCGGTAATTTCATACTAGTCTATAACTCTATATATTCCCAAAAAAGAAAAAAGGTAAATCATGACTTCTTAGTCAATTTGGACTGCTTTGGACTTTACACAAAAAAACTCGGAGGTATATAAATTACTGCAAATTATTCACTTAAATTATAGCAGTATTATATATTATATTAAGGGAGGATAATCGTTATAATAAAAAAGTTAGAAGTTACATACTAACGGATATAAATTTGAGATCAATCTTTATGCAAGAAAATATAATATACCAAAATGCCTTATTTTTTATTTTTGAAGAGAAATATATTAATATCATATATAAATATAATGTTAAATCGGTCTTTTATACACGAAATTTTGAAAGCTGAAAAGTATATAGAAAGTGAATTTCTTTGTATTATGTATTGCACGTGTGCTTGTGAATTTTTGAGCTTATTGACCACAACAAATATCATTTTCCTCTTTAATTTCCGGCGATGAAATAAACATGTTAGGTGGATTACAGATAGAGTTTAACAGATAATTCAGATGACGTTTCTTTGCTTACCTGGGACACCACTAATTTGCTGACGTGTACACTCAAACTCTGTTCCGTTATCGACTGGTACACGGTTCACACACCTCCACCATTTCTCACCAATCAAATATCTGTCGCTTCAACGCCCTCTTTCACGAAAAGGACGAAACAACCCTCAAAATTCCGAGACCAAGAAACATGACTGTGTAACCAGTGCTGTACCCCGCACCGAATCAGAACCCGTCAGCTCAACTACTATTCCATGTAAATGACGAAAACACCCTCGAAACTACGAATCGCATGAACATGATTGGACGAGAAGCAGAAAACGACCTAAGCTTTATGATGGTCAAACAATCCCTTGTTAAGTCTTTGACTATTCCCCAGTATAATACATGGCATCCATTAATAATAATTATTTAAATAATCACAAAAATGAATGTTAGAAGAGTCCAAAGGCTGTGACGGAAGCAGTGACAAAATGGGGAGAGAGGCTGAGTAAAGACTGAGTAGTGGACAAGAGGTGTACACGTGGCAGAGAATTCGCACACACATGGCTGCGGTGACAGACAGATCCAATCTCGCACGTGCCTGAAAACACTAGTCGTCTATTTATACCCCAAAGTCTCGTCATTACACACACAACACGCACAAAACGAAAAGCCTTTGTTCATTATTATTCAGACCTCACAGAGCAGAGAAAAGAAGAAGAAGAAGGAGAAGAAGAAGAAGAAAGAGAAGTAAAAGGAAAGGAAATTAGGTCGGAGTTCAGATTTCACAGACTAAAAAGGCGTAATTTGTTGGTGAATGACGAGAAACGGCGAATTGGAATTACCGCCGGGATTCAGGTTTCATCCGACCGACGAGGAATTGGTGAAGGAATATCTCATCAGAAAATGCTCAGGACTTCAAGTTTGGGTCCCGATCATCAAGGAGATCGATCTCTACAAGTTTGATCCCTGGGAGCTTCCACGTAAGCAATCGAATCGAATCGAATCGATAAACCTCTCTCCCTCTCTGTGTTTGTTTTTCGTATCTGATCTGGATCGTGAATCGTGAATTTTGCAGAGAAGGCTTTGTACGGAGAGAAGGAGTGGTATTTCTTCTCGCCTCGGGATCGGAAGTATCCGAACGGATCGCGGCCGAACCGCGCGGCGGGATCGGGATACTGGAAGGCGACCGGAGCCGATAAGGCAATAGGAAAACCGAAGGCGTTGGGGATAAAGAAGGCTCTGGTTTTCTACGCCGGAAAAGCTCCGAGAGGCGTCAAGACTAACTGGATTATGCACGAGTACCGTCTCGCTAACGTTGACCGCTCTGCTCCGTCAAAGATTCACGGCCACGTCACCGCCAACAATAATCACCCCTCCAGGGTATATATACTTTCTCTTTTCTTCATTTCAATTCCAGAAATCGTCACCAACAGTACTAATTGCTTCTTTTTTAAAAATCATTAGAATTCCAAATATGTCATTTTTTTGGTAATTCGTCGAAGGAATGATATTTTTGGAAAAATGACACACTAAGACTTTTTAATTAGCCAGGATCAATATTTTATCTCTAAATTGATTGAAAAAAATATAACTCATAAATTCTTAATATTCAGTAATTATTATTTTTAATTATATCATTTATATCATTCAAAATACCTGATTTGTATTTTAGTAATATCTTAATTTTATACTTAAAATCACTAGTATTAAATGTTAAAACAAAAAGAAAATCCCAAGTATTTTAATTATATCATGTATATCATTAAGAAAACCTGATTCGTTCTTATTAATTTTCCTAACTTTATACTTAACATCACTAATATTATATGAGGACACATCTTAATTATTAAAATGAAAAGAAAAGGATTCGTATCTACTTTTTTTTTTCTTCCTTTTGCTCATGATTTTTGTGTTCATTTTATTTATCTTCAGTTGGACGATTGGGTTTTATGTCGAATCTACAACAAAAAGGGCCAAATAGAAAAAAGTTACCCAGAGCCAGTTTTAGCAGATCAGAGTTTCGAAGATTTCCAAGAAATGGAGGACCAAAAGCCAATCTTAGCTAACACAAAAACGACATACTTTTCAACAAACGACGAGCAAAACGTGCTGAGCAGTCCAGGAGAGTCGGATTCAGTGCCGAAGCTTCACACGGACTCGAGCAGCTCGGAGGAGCACGTGCTCTCGCCGGAGATGGTCACGTGCGACAGGGAAGTCCAAAGCCACCACAAAAACGACAGCTTTTCGTTAGAGAACAACGCGTTCGTTGACTTTAACTTCAGTAATTACCCAGCGGATGACCCTTTTGCCCCTCAAGTGGAGTTTCAGATGGACCAATTGTCGTCGTTTCAAGATATGTTCACGTTCCTACAAAATCAGTTTTAGGACAAATTATTTTATTCCATGTGACATTAAATTGATTTTAGTGTTTTTGGTTGGGTGAAAAAAAATTGGAATGTTGTATTAGATTCATCTTGTCGTATATATATATATATTATAAAATATATTAATTGTTAAAACATGTTAATAGTTGTCTTAGTATTGCTATTACATGAAAGAGGCTTTTGTAGAAGAGTACTACTCGTAATGCTGCAAAACTTTTGCAGCAAATTTTTGTTAAATCGCTTTTTTATTTTTATTTTTAATAACGTAATGACACAGGACTTGAGTTTTAACACTCGTGCATAATAGTACATTTGGCGTTTATATTAATTTTGAAATTTGTTTGAGGTTATATTTTTTAGCTTCAAATCGATTATAGGTGTACATTTTAAATAAATCGTCAATGCACTTCGATTCGATTGTGTTTAATCTTTTCATTACTATTATTTATATTCTTTTGTTACTATATTTACATTACTGTTAAATATATTTTATGTTAGAGTTAATCTAATATATAACCACTGAATTAGTGTCAATTTAGGAAGCCAACGTTTGGTTAACGAGTAAAAAATAGTCACTAAAAATTGTTTACAAAAAAATTGGGACGAAATCACCTAAAAATCGAACACGTAATTTTTAAATTTTTCGTCCCAAATTGTATACGATTTTTCGCTAATTATTTATCATTCATTTACGAAATGTTAAATATTTACAAATTATCAACGTTTAAAGTATAGAAAAACGGAAATAACCAAAACAGAAATGAAGATTATTAATCAAAATACAAAATCTGATAACTTAACACAAGTAATGAATAATAATTTTATCACCAACATAATATAATTTATCTTTGGTTCGTATAAGAATGATCTTAAGCTATGTTAGGACATTATATACTTAACTGCAGTTTGCATTATGTATTTTATTTCACCACACCTCCAAAAGAAAGTTGAATAATATTTTTTCAATGACAAAACAAAGGATGTATTTAAATCAAAGATACTTTCATTATCTTTCATAATGAGCTTGATTATTTTCCCGAATCACACAGTAGGGATTTATTTATTTAGTCTAAGTACATCCCCTCAATGTTTTCACATTTGAATAGACTCATAAACTTGAATAAGATACATTATCATATATATATACACACACGAATAAAGCTATATATAATGGATGATCTAGCCTATTTATGGTAATCCAACAAATAAATGAAGATAATCAGAAGATTAGGGTGCTTGTTTTGGGAGGCTTATCACAAACAGAAGGAACCCATCCCATCACATTTTTCTCATTGTCATAAATCACCATCCTATCTTGCATTGACACGTCTGCAATAAATAAATGATTAAACATTAGTAAATCTAAATTCTAAAATAAATAAATAAAACACACAATAGCAAATTGAGTAATGCAAGGATATTTTATGAAGAAGAAGAGGTTAATACGTCATACTAAAACAAGATTAAAACAATAATTCTTCATAAACATGTTCACATTAGTAGAGTGATAATATTAGTAGTACCAAAATGAAGTAGATTATAAAATTAATGAACTTTATAAATACAGTTTGAGAAAAATGATAGTTGCCCACATTGTACCATTATATGTACTCGCTTATTTTATCATTTCCATTATATAATCCCTTTTTGGTAAAGTTATATCTTAATGTTGATGAGCCTTAAATTTATCATTACTCAAAGAGGATATAATCATATAGTCAAATATAAAATGGAACCCAAAGATAAAGTGATAATAAATATATTTATATACAAGTACCTCCAATAATATTAGCGTTTTGCAACCCAACTTCAGTGCCATTAAGAATCCCCAAGCAAACACTTCCCTTGGACTGACATGCAAAAAAAAAAAACAAAAAAAAAATCAGTACTAATCATAATTTTTTTATTTTCATTTCAGCCAAATAGCTCTAAACAATCACCCAGCTACAGCTGTGTAACATTTCATATAAACATATATATAAACCTTATACTCCTAAACGAATGAATTATTTTTGAGTTTTCAAAGTTGGCTTTTAATTTTTACTAAAAATTGAGTCTTTCGCACATAAAGAATTTGTAAATAACCAAAGTTTTATAAATGAGTTGTAAATAAATAACGTATTTATGTGTCAGTTGTTTTTATTTATTCTGTCTGGACTAGTAATTAGAATTATCCTAACTTTTAACTTGGATCTTCACTAAAAAAAGAGACTTACAGTTAGAAACTAATATATGTCACTTACCGAGATAATAAGATAATCTTCAGGGAGTAAATCATAAGTCTTAGTCTTCCCAACTCCAATAAAGTCGAACGCTAATGGCTTGAAGTACTTTCTGACGTCAGCCACGGATTTGAAGGCCCTTTTGCCTCTCCAACACAATGGCAAAGTCTTATCCTCCGGAGCTTCTCTCAACACCTTTCTCGGTAACTCTTTTCTCATCTGAAAGATTTACATTTTGTTTACAATAATGTTTGAACCGATATAGTCTGAAATTCGAACTGCACAAAACGATTATAAACGAAGGGCAATTTGATCCATAATTTAATGTGAGCGACTGTTACGTTAGCGCATTGGGAATTTATAACATATTTACAAAATGTTTGCATTTTCCAAATTCTTTATGTTTATTTTGATTAAAAACCCAAATTTTTTTTTCAATTTTAATACAAATATATAAATGAAATAACTAAAGATGGTCGTCATTAATAATAAGAAAAAAGTTTGAGACTTTACCAAAGATGTTAATGCTTGATAAGCTTGAGAGTTTATGTAAGTGTAGGAGCTTCCACTGTCGAAAACCGTGAGAAGGTTTCTCGCTCCGGTGGGATTTCCGTCGAATATAAGCTCCGCGTACCCCGGAGAATAGTGTTTTCTAATGAAAAAAATTATCATTACTGATATGAATAAAAGGGTTAAAAAATTAAATATTTTTGTTTAGTAAAATTGAATTTATAAATTTTTACGAGTAATCTTGCGACATGGGGGCCCAAGTGACCCGAGAAGGATCGTAGAGGCCGTCTCCGAAGAAAAGAAAGCCTCCGCCTCGCCTGCTCAAGCAATGCCCGACGACGTTGCTCACAAAGCCTTGGCCGTTCAATTGCGACACGATGCTCGCTTTTCCCCTTCCTAGTCCCAACACCCCGTCTACAGGGTGTTGAGACGACCCCGGGATTTGGTCGTATCCGCACCTGAGGTCCAAAAGGACAAATTAGTAATTTTCATTATGTAGAATTTTTAACTCAGTTTCGAATAAAAAATATCTCTAAATTTGTTATAAGATCCGGCCGGATCGGATGACTCGGGTCTGTTACGATGAAATCCGCCTATTTTCGACGAGGGGTATCTTTTTTAAAAAAAATTGGGTAAAAAAATTCAATTTTGAATATTAAGTGAGAGTTTTAATGCGGATATGTTGCACAAATTTTAGTACAAAAAATGAAACTGTTATCTATGCGTATTGACCTAAAATTGGTACTGATTAACGCATCATAGACAAGTTTCGAAAATCTAACATATTTTATTTTTGCAATTATTAGAAATTCGACGAGATATAGAATTAGAGAGGGGCAAACCCGATGGCGAGACGAGGTTTGAGTTTAGCTCCGTTGGTGAAGTTGAGAGAAAATGAGTCTTTGAGGAGTACTCCGAGAGAAGATCCTCCGTCAGCGTACTCAACTTCGTAGTCGCATTGTTCCGAATTCTCGCATTTCGGGGAATCGGGTTCATACAAAGCTTTGCAGAGTGGGTCCCGGCACGGCACCAAATCGCTGCTCGGTCGGTAAAGAGGATGTGGCGTCTAAATTATAAAAATTTAAATATTACTACATTTGCAGTTTTAGTACTAAAAAAATTCAAGTAAAAAGATAGGTATGTAGTCTTGTGTATCTACTACAACAAATGAATATAAAGGGCATGGAATTTGTTGAGAAAGGAGGAATCTTGAAGTGGAAAAAGGAAATATTTGCGAATTTTTTTTTTCTATTTGGGTAATTTCAACTTAATATAATGTCTCCATGTAGCTGCTTATTTCTTTAGATCATGAAGTCATTACTACTATGGAGCAAAGCAAGAAAAAAAGCAATTATACAACAACAAAAAGCCACCAGGTCTAGTAAAGAGACTAGATTCAACAAATAATAATTAAAAATTCCAATCTAAAATTAAAAGTGAAAAAGCCAAATTTTTATAAAAATCAGCTTTGTTCTTGTTAGTAAAATAAAAGAAATTTAGCCAAATTCCGACGACAAGTGAAACTCGGTGTTGCAAAAATTTCGTCGGCGATGTTTCCATAAAAAAAAAAAAAAAAAAAAAAAATCATTTTTTAGATATATATAATTTTTTTAGATATATAGCCTACATTTCAATCCTTGATTCCAATGAACAACATAATTTAGAAAAAATAATTAACAAAAAAAAAACCTAAATAAATAGTAGAACAATGTTGAACCTCAGTACAGGAGACACACGGAGCGTCACATTGGAGCCAAGTCAGATCACTTCCGGTATCAGGATCCAGAAAATATGGTCTCGCTGGTTGTCCTATATTCATCGTCACATTATAAAACCTGTAAAAAAATTAAATTTCGTAAACCCAATTAACATTATATCAAAAAGTTAGTACCTTTTTCTATATTCCTAAAAAGAAAAAAAAGTTTACTTGCCCAATAGGATATACATTCCCGTGGACTGGTAAAAGAATGGAAGACCCAACTCGATCGAACTCAACCGAAGATATAGGAAGAAGAGACGATCTTCTTCTGTGTCTGGTGTTAAAAAACCCAGCTGAAGATGACGTCACACATAAAGACATCAACGTCATCAATACAATGAAGAAGAACCACCGTGGATCAAGCTCCACTCTTTTCATTTTTTTTTTCTCTTTCTTGTTTTTTTCTGATAAAACCCACTTTTTATTTCTCGATATTTAGATAACCCACCAATTGGAAATTGATTTTGAGGATATTTTTTTGTGTGAGTTTTGTCGTTTTGTTCGGGTTTTCTCTCCCGCCCACCAACTGCTCGACGAAATGACTCAACGAATGGAAATAGTCAAAATATTTTTTAAATTATTGAAATAAAATAAATAACTTGAGGGTTACGGATCAATTGGGTATTGCTTGTTTTGATTAGTTTGTGAAGTACTAAGTGGCTATTATAATACTACCTTTCTTTACTACGAGGATTTATGGCAGAATTATTGTTGGGGTTTTGTTTTGATTCTTTTCGTTGCTTCAGGATATTGAGACTTTTTTATTCCGATGGAGACTTACACTTTTGGGTTATCTAAATTATTCATAGTCATGATTAAGTTTGATTAGCATGCCGAGTCAGATCAATTATATATTTGCAGGATGTATTTAATAAATATCTAAATGTGTAATTTACAATTTTTTTTAATGTTTTAAAAAAATATAGTCTCGCTCTCTGACACTACCGAAATTTCCAGGAAATTCTCTCGCCGTATTTGAAACAAAACTCATTAAATGTTATTTCTGGATTTCTGTAAAAGATTATGTTAAAATCCAAAGTAACTGCTGTTACAATATCTTTTTCAGAAACATCTTGAAATGTGAATTTAATGGTTATTGTAAGAAGAAAGATGGAAGAAGGAAGGAAAAATGTACCCTGTTCTTCAAAAAAAAAAAAATATGTACCCCCATCTATCCATTATTGTAATAATTTCAAAATATTTAAAAGATGTCAGTATTAGACAATAATTTACTACCATAATATCTTCTTTTTGTTTATTTATTACATTTTAGTCGGCAACTTTGATATAATCAACGTAAAACCCTTGCACATCAAATTCTCATCAGCTAATTCTTATGTTTAGGAAACGTGGATTCTTTTTCTCTACAACAAACATTAGATAACTTTTCTCTAGACTAAAGTTTACTTTTAGTTCAAAAAATTAAACTACCAAATAAAACAATCATAATCATGCGCAAATAATAAAATTTTACCCTCAAAATAGCCAAACAAAAAAAACACTATATAGACAATGAATCCGATGCATATACAGAGATGATTGAGCATTATAGAGGCAACTACAACAACAATCACAAATGAAGTTTCAACATCTACTTACCGTGGAAGAACATACAAATAAACAAGTTTGAAAGAAGAAAAAGAAAATTGGCAAAATAAAAATATTACTTGTAGGAATGATAGGTTAACGAGCACCGTGTGCTCTCGATGCCCAAATACCAAAGACGAGGAACCAAAACACGAACAAGATCGCCCAATAACGTGCCGGACCGTACTTTATTCTCGTCAGAACAAACTGAAACATTTCAAAATTACCATGTTAAATAACTTGTAACTTCTAAGATAAAAATTCCGAAATCAAATGTAATTTTATAATACAATGGTCCCAAAACTTTGCAATTGAGAGTAGAGATGCGAACATCAGTTAAACAATTCTTTTGATTCAATATATACGTATATATAATATGTACAAATATAGACGTATATATATTATATAGTACTTACGAAGCGAAAAAAGACGACAACTGTCAAAGCACAAATGCCGCCGAGAAGAATATGAAGACCACTCCGCGCAGTTTTCTGCATCAAAATCACAAGAAAAAAACAATATTTCCTGTAAAATATGTTGGATCAAATTGCAGGAGGAAAAAAAGAGCTGAATCATCACTCTTTCGGTATTTAATGGTGTGTAATGATGTTTCTCTATTTATTTTTATTTTTTGAAGGCAGCTTTCATTTGTATGCAATGGGGATTGAACCCATGCCACGTAATCATGTTTCTTTTATGATAGGCACAAGCCTAGTCTAGTGATGTATGTTCTGTGAGATGTGGAAAGACAGTTTTTAGTAAATTTTCAACAGACCTGCATTTCACATGGAAAAAATAGAATGAAACATCAATGCGCTTTATGAATTCTCTTGTACGACTTAAGAGTATGATATTACATGTTTCAGCTTTCAACAGCAAAATTGACTAAAAACCTTGAATTATCTCATTTAAATTTCAATCCGAAAATAAAGGATAAAATTTGTCAAGGTGGAAATGGTAGATTTGTCCCCAAAAATAACATATTAAGTGAGCCCCAAATCCATTAAGTTAATTCCAGCATTAATATTTCCACTCATGAACTCTTACAAAAAGTAGTTACATTCCTGCAATAGCTTATATAGCTCTAGGAATATGCAATGCTTGGTCACCTATCGTTGCAACAAGCAATAAATAGCTTCCGGGAAAGAAAAACAGATTTTCAATATCCTTGATTCGCATATAAATAAACTCCGGATAAAAGAATACAATAAAATTAAAAATTAATCACTAGTCACACGTAAAGTTAGCAAAATTTGAGGCAGAGACAGAGACAAGCCTACCTAAACCAGAAATCATATTTTGTTTTCACGTCTACAAAAATGAGCTAGAGAGAAACATTGAGCGACAGTCAGAAGTAAAAAAAAAATCATGGAAAAAGGAACAAACATCTCATACGTGTTGAGTACCTCAATCTCTCGAATCAGAAAATGAATCACACTCTTTTCAGCACCAAATTAAGGAATTTTTAAATCACTAAATAGCCACTAATCCTATTAATAACAATTAGTTGTTAATTTTTCCCCAAATAATTCACAAGACCGTTAAATTATCATTGAGTAATTGTTGCTAACAGAATCAGTAGCTAACAAACTCAAAGTATGGAATCCGTTGAGAAAATTGAGTAGCACGCATAAAACACACTCATTTCAGCATCAAATTAAGAAATTTATAGATCACTAAATGTCTGGTTAGTTATATCGGGTTACCCACTAATCCTATTAACAACAATTAGTAGGTAAGTTTGCCACAAATAATTCAGACCGTTAAACTTTCATCGAGTAATTGTTGTTAATCGAATCAGTAGCTAATAAACTATGGAATCCGTTGAGAAAATTGAGTAGCACGCATAAACCACACTCATTTCAGCATCAACTTAAGAAATTTATAGATCACTAAATGTCTGGTTAGTTATATCGGGTTACCCACTAATCCTATTAACAACAATTAGTAGATAAGTTTGCCACAAATAATTCACAGACCGTTAAACTTTCATCGAATAATTGTTGTTAATCGAATCAGTAGCTAATAAACTATGGAATCCGTTGACAAAATTGAGTAGCACGTATAAAAACACTCATTTCAACATCAAATTAAGAAATTCATAAATCACTAAATAGCAGACGTCTGGTTAGTTATTGATAGCCACTAATCCTATTAACAACAATTAGTGCCCCGAAAATTCACAAGATCGTTAAACTGTCATTGAGTAATTGTTGCTAATAGAATCAGTAGCTAATAAACTATAAGTACGGAATCCGCTGAGAAAATTGAGTAGCACGCATAAAACACACTCATTCAGCATCAAATGAAGAAATTTATAAATCACTAAATAGCCACTAGTCCTATTAACAACAATTAGTTGGTAAATTTGCCCCAAATAATCCACAGACCGTTAAAATATCAATATTGTAAGTTTTGTTAATAGAATCAGAAGCTAATCAACTACAAGTAAGGAATCCGTGGAAAAAAATACCTTTCCGACACGAGGAGCGATGAGCCAGGCGAGAGTGACGGTGAGAAGACCCGTCGCGACCAAAATCCCGGTCCCTTCCACCGCCCATTTCGTGGCCGAATTATCCGAAGTCGACCGTTGTTCCTCCGGCGCCGCCACCACGTTGACCACCGACTGGTCGGAGAGCGCCACGTGGCCGCCAGAGCTGGGGAGGCCGAACCAGCTCGCGATCTCGCTCAGGCGCTGCCGCCGGATCGCCGCCACCGCGTCCGGGTCCACTCCCTCAAACCGGGTCGGGCCCCGCACCCGAACCGGGTCAGGCTCCCCACTCGCAGTCCGCTCCCTCAGCGCCTCGTGCTCCTTCAGAGCACACACCACTCTCCGAAAGTCAATCGTCGAGATGTTCTTCGCGGGTTCTCCGCAGATCTCGCAGATCGTCGAGCCGTGGTTCACGAACCATTTGAGAGCGCAGGAATAGTGGACCAGAGCCATGTCGTTCTTGCACGAGCAACCCAGCTCGATCAGAGTTCCCAAACCCTTTTCGATATCTTCATCTCCTTCTTCTTCGGATTCGGATTCCTCTGATTTGCAGATTATGACTTCTCCGTCGGGGCTCACTAGCTCCGTGAATCGAGTCGTTTTTTTCCCTACGGATTTCTTGCGTTTTCTTCCTTCGTTGATGTTCAAGAACTCCAATGCTGTGTCTCCTCTCTCGTCGGATTCCAGGCACTGGCAAACCCGGCAAGTTTCCACGCCTGAAACTCGATTCGAACAAGATTCCGGATTCTCCTCCGGTTCGGAAATTTGATTAGCAGTGTTGTTCTTATTATTGTTTTCCAACTCCAGCCCTTCGATTTGTGGAGGGGTTTCTTTAGCCATCGAGACTGATTTTTCGGTGCGATAACGGGCACCCGAAAATTCAATGTTTCGTTACCTCATTTTGGTTTCGATAGAGAGCCGATTTGCTGCTCTTATTTTCCAAAACCTTCAATTTAAGTAATTTACAGGCAAAGAAAAAAAGTTATAGTATGATTGCATAGAAGATAGAGAGCCAATTTGCTGCTCTTAACTTCCAAAGCCTTCAATTTCAACACAATGTAAGTATATATATATATATAAAGAAAACGTCATAGTATGATCCAAAAACTAGAATTGAGACTGATTGCTAATAAGATAGAGGCAAATCACTTCATTCTCCTCCATTCAATTGTTAAAAACCGCGAATTCGGTGGAGCTCGGAACCCTAATCTATTCAATTATTGATGTTTTAAGTAAAATTGAGCTTCAAACAGAGCCAAGCGAATTTCTCAGATGAATAATCAGAAGATCGGACCTTAATCGACGATAGATCAATAGAAAAACAACATAACTCGCAGCCGCAAAAAAATATAAATATATATATATACACGTATTTATGAAATAAACAAATAAATTCGTTGATTTGGTAATAATTAAACGCAATTAATTAGGAGTCAACGAACATTAGTAAAGGAAACGTAGATTCGAACGAACCTTGGAGAGAAGTCCAAAGAAGCTTGACCTCTTTAAAGTTTTTGGGGTTGAAACCCCGGATCTAACCGATGAATTGTTTCTCAGTTATTTAATTAATCTCAGTATATTATAAATAAAGTATATTATTTATTTATATTCTATTTCTGGTCGTTCTTTCTTTCTTTCTTTCTTTCCCGTCCGGAGAGAGAAGGATATCTGTCTAAAGAATATGCCACGTCAGCGAATGACTTTTTATTTTTCTCTCGCGAGTCAATCTCTACTATTATTGACTTATAATTTTTTTTCTTTTTAAGAAGTCTATTTTCTTTTTAGTGTTTAACTAATTTTGACACTTTTGTCTCCTTTTTTTTTATTTTGTCTAATTTTGATTATTTACCAGTTACAAATTTTATTAAGTTTATTACTAATCTAATTAAACGGAGTGCCTCTTCTTAACTTCTTTTACAAACTAAACGGACCCCAAATTATAAAATGTTTATTACTTTTAATATTAGCATTGCCTTTCAAAAAAATATATTATCATTTAAGTCCCTCCTTAAATGAAACTCTAGCTCTTGCATTGGCTATTAATTTGTGAAAGCGAATATTAATGAGTTGAATTAATGGTAAAAAATTATAGTTTGAATACATAACAATTTTCTGAAGAAAAAAAATACAAGAGCTTAAATCATATATGATATATGTTTAAAAAACAAAAAACTAGTAAGTAGTCAATGAAAACCTAATTTTTTTTTATAAAACCAATTAATTGATTGTTAATATCTAAATGACATCAAATTTTAATAAATTTTTCACTTTAATGCGTTTTCAATTTTGTTAATTGAAAAATTAAAAATAAATTGAGTCGGTCATTTATCAAACAATTTATAAAACTTGAATTAAAACAAAACTCATAATTTTGGAGGATACTAATTACAATCACTCTATAAAAATCACTGAAGTACACTACAAATTTATGGACGACTTTTCACACTATTAAATTTATGGTTCGAAAGTTTTTGTGGAAAGGTGTATCAAGTAATAACAGGTTTCTGACGATGGTAGAGTGGAATCAAATTTGTTTGCCGAGAAATCTGGGAGGGTTGAGATTTAGGAAGTTTGAACGCATAAATGATGCACTTCTAACCAAATTGGGATGTGCAATGACAGCAAACTCAAATAAGAAATTGGTGAAAATTCTCACTCACAAATACCGTAGGAAAAACAAATTTTTAGATACAGCAGTAAAGGCGCACCATTCAACGATGTGGAAAGATATCAAGTCAAATGCGATGACAATCAAGCAAAACTCTTGCTATGTTGTTGGAGATGGTAAGGAGATTCAGATTTTTAGGGATAATTAGCTGCCAACTTTATAAAATTTGGCAGCTCCACGACAACGTCCAGAAGCTGTGATAACGGCGGACAAGTCAATGACAGATGGGCTACGGAAAAGGGACCCTGGAAAGATTGAAGGGTTGTGTAAAAGGGATTGGGTTCAACGTATATACGGACGCCGATCAGGAGAACATGCCAGATTTGCTTCGTTGACTAACACCAATAATGTGGATTTCTCGGTTAAGAGATGATATGGAAAAAATATTAGTAACCATCTAAGAGGAGATCATGTGTGGGCAGGGATTTGGAAACTTCGAATCTATAAGCGAGGAAAGTTTTTCCTCTGGAAAATAGCAACAAAGTGTTTTGGAACCAAATTGGAACTATTTCGTCGGCACGTGGTGACAGATGATGTGCGATGTGTGGTTTGGAGCAGGAGTCGTTGGCTCATCTTTTCTTCTCATGTGACTGGACTACGCGTTTTCGACTGATGGTCAAAATGGGTAGACATTGGACTTGGGAAGCAATAACTACATGAATGCCCATTGTCAAGGTGCTTTTAAAGATGAATGAAAAGTGTAATCTTAGAGGGTTTAGGATTAAGGATTAATTTATTACTCGGAGTTGGATGCTTTTGGAAGAGATCTGGTCAACCAGGAACAACTTTGTCTTTAGTCGAATGTATCCTTGCTTTCACAGGTCGTCTATGTTGGGATTGGTGCCCACAAAGGAGATTTAAGACTTTATAAATACTTTGTATTTGATTTTGCTGAGACATTATATAAAGTTAAATATTCATTCTTCATTTAAGTTTGTGTTTATGTATGTATGTTACACTCTGAAACTCTCATCAACGAAAGGGGTGCTAAGTATAGACTTGACAAGATAGCCCCTTGTGACTAGTTTAAACATTTGTTCGCAATCTTAAGATCAATAGAGCAATCGGACCTGAGTATTGAATGTTTGAATGGATCATGATATCTTATCTTGTGATATAGAGAGTTGTGACTCTGTGTTTCATTCTTGATATCTTATAGAAGATATTGAACAAGACCTATGATACTCTGAAGCTCGAGATAAAACCGTTTCAACACTCGAAACTTCAAGATCGCATACGAGGGGTTTTTTGGTACTTACCTAAATCCTGAAGTGAATGCATAATCGATGTGACACCTTATGACATTTGATTTGTCAATGGGCAATGGCTAAAATTATAGTTGCATCTGACCCAGCGGTTGGGCCATGTGATTCACAGATACGGAATTCATGTTGCAACAATGTCAATGCATCAGTATCACACTATGCTTTGTTATGAGAGTGTGAATGAATAAACCTGATCAGGTATTCATCGAATAAGAACATTCGTTGATTAAAACATGTGACATGTAAAGACATCTCACTTTATATTTTTTTCATTCACAAATATCAAAGGAGTTAGTGAAATAATAACTCAGGGTAAAACGATAATTTTACATTCCTCTGAGTTACTGATACACATGAAGGGTAATATCGTAAAATACTCTGTGGATCGTGTGAAGAATTGTTTTGTCACATCAAACGGAAAATATACGCATATTGTTGGAATTTAGTTAACAATTAACCTAATTAATTATGAAACATAGCGGAAATTCATAATTCAATTTAACATATTAAAAACGTTTTCTAACATATTCATAACCATGTCATTAAATCTAAACTAGTATGTCAACAAATTTATGTACATATCAACAAATTCATTTAAGCATGCAAACGAACAATCTAAATAAATATAATCATTCTACAATACTATATCATTCAGATCCAATTCGTTTAAGAGACACTTACATAGGGTTTGGATCTGCGAGAGCAAGTCTCGGTGTACGTCTAAGTGATCGGCCGATCCTCTACACCACGCGCGTCAAGGAGATCCTCAAATCCGTCGTGCCTTCGTTCCTCCAAAAGTAGCCGGCCCTGGGGAGAGAAAAATCACTCAAACAACCACAAGTTTAGTCAATGATAATACTCAAGGGATTTTAGGAGACAAAGAGGGTGGACTCTTTCGTGGGAACAAGGGAAGAAGGGGAAACTCAAAGAAAAGGAAGGGCTGCCGGGAAACAGTTTTCCTCTCTCTCTTTCTCTCTTAATTTCGGCCAAAACCTCTCAAGCACAAGGGGGAAGATGTTTGGCTGAGTGTTTGGTCGAAATTAGGCTAGGGTTACCAAAGAAAGAGACTCCTTTTATATCAGAGAGAATGTGTTTAAGTTAGGTCAAAATCCAGTTAAGACCCATTAGTCAAACTTAAGCCCAAAACTCCTTTTAATGAGTTTAAACAATTTTTTCCGCCCATAAAACACTTATTATGGTCGGCCATATAGTCCTAATTATCTCCCAAATTTATTTGATTTATTTTTAAAATAATATTTAATTAATTTAGAACATCTCATTTATTTAATGACAAGTCATTAATTATTTTCATACTAATCAATGTAGTACGAAACGAGAAAATATTTATTTTCATCTTTTATTGATTTGAATCATCAAATTATATTATTATCAATATAATAATATAATATGATTCGTGAAATAAATGTAATAATAAATAACCAGTTATTTATTTAATTACTCATAAAATAATTTTCTTAGCGTAAATCACAATTTACGTTGAATGAGAAAATCAATCATTTCTTGTTCACCAATATCTCGTCCGAGAGTCTATCATTGAGACCTTATGGACCCACATGAACGAAGCTTTAGAATAAAGCTCGGACACAAAAGTTCACAAACTTTTTCCGGCTTTTAATTCTTAATATTAGTCGATTCCACTAAAGGACCAATATTGAACATCTCTAAGTTCAGATGCGCTTATATTTCCGTTTGATGTGACAAAACTATTCTTCACACGGTCCACGGTGTATTTTACGATATTACCCTTTGTGTGTATCATTAACTCAGAGGAATGTAAAATTACCGTTTTACCCCTGAGTTATTATTTCACCAAGTCCTCTGTTATTTGTGAACGAGAAAAACATAAAGTACAATGTCTCAACATGTCACATGTTTTATTTCAAAGAATTCTTTATTCGATGAATATCAGGCCTGATTTATTCGCTCACACTCTCATAACAGAGCATGGTGTGATACTAATGTCTTAGCATTGTTTCAACACAAATTCCATATATGTGAATCACATGTTTCAACGAAACAGTATTATGACATCAACCGTCGGGTCAATGAAACTTCATTTAGCCATTGCCCATTGACAAATCAAATGTCATAAAGTGTTACAAGAATACATGTACTCACTTCAGGATTTAGATAATTACTAAAATACCTCTCGTATGTGAGTTTGAGGTTTCGAGTGATTAAACGGTTTTATCTCGAACTTCAAAACTTCACTGGTCTTGTTCAATATTTTCATTAAGATATCAAGAATGAATTACAGAGTCACAACTCTCCATATCACAAGATAAGCGATCGTTTAATTCATTCTAACAATCATTACTAGGAATCGATTGTCCAATCGATCTTTAGATTGCGAACTATTATTTAAACTAGTCATAAGAAAATATCTTGTCAAGTCTGTACTTAGCACTTCTTTCGTTGATGACAGTTTCAGAGCGTAGACATAAATGCGTAAACACAATCTTAAATAAGAATGGATATTCAATCTTTATTTAATTTCAAAGCAAAACAAATACAAAAGTATTTAATATCAAAAATCTCCTTTGTGGGCATAAATGCCAACAGATATGAGCTTAGAGAGTTTCAATATTAGTCGTTTAGTGGAATCGACTAATATTAAGAATTAAAAGACGAAAAAAACTTGTGAACTTTTGAGTCCGATCTTTATTCTAAAGTTTCGTTCATGTGGGTCCGTTAGGTCTCAATGGTAGACCCTCGGACGAGATTTATTGAACAAGGACAATTTGATTTTTTTCATTTAAGTAAATTGTGATTTGCACTAAGAAAATATTTTTCGAACTAATCAAATAAATAACTGGTTATTTATTATTACATTTATTTAATGAATTTTATTATGTTAATATATTGATATTAACATATATAAATGATTCAAATAAAATATGAAAATAAATATTTTTTCATCTCGTACTATCTTGAATAGTATGAAAATAATGATTTGTCATTAAATATTATTATGGAAATAAATCAAAATAAATAGTTTTGAAATATATAGGATTATACTCGGCCATAAGTAATGAATTAGGTCAGAGAATTAATTTTTGAAATTAATAAAAAGAATAATGGGCTTAAGTTTGACTATTGAGTTTGAAATAAGAAAAACCCGCTTTCTCTCTATTTAAAGGGTTTTTTTTGAAAACCCTAACCCTAACCCTAACTCTAAATCACAAAAATTCGGCCAACCTCTCTCTTCCCCTTCTCCTGAGTTCTTTGGTCGAAATTTTAGAGAGAGAGAGATCAAAAAATATTTTCTTGATCTCCCGAAAGTTCTTAAGTGATCCCGAGTGTCCCTTGTTGTTCAATTGAAGAGCCCACCCTCTTAATCTCATCAAATTCCGAGAGAATTACCATTAACTCTTCTATTGGTGTTTGAGTGACTTTGTACACGCAGGTATTCACTCGAGACGGAAAAAATCGAGCAAAACGGAGTGATGCTCATTTCAGCCTGTTGGCCGGATTGGGTCGCTGGATTGGTCGCTGGTCTGGAGGACTTCGCCGGACTCAAAATCGTGCCTAGCTCACCACGGGAGTTTGACGACGAATCTGGCCAAGCCCTCTTACAGGAACCTAGACCTAGGTCTCTTCCACGTTCCTGCAAAGTTTCGCGGTCAGATTGCACCAGAGGAAACCACAACGTCGCAGGCCAGAATCCAATCCGGCGGGTCAGAACTTCCAATTCGGCGGGTCAGATTTCAGAATTTTGACGAGGTCTTCAGGAGTTAGCTAGCAACGGACGAGATTGTTTACAACCTCACATGTAAACCTTCTAAACGAATTGGATCTGTTTTAATGATTTATGAATGTATTTATAAGTTGTTAGGTTTGGTTCAATTTGTTAACATGTTTAGAATAAATAATTTATCAACATGTTTATGGTTTTTAATTCCTAGGTTGTTAGTTTATTAAAATGAGTTTTAATACATATCATATTATATAATTCCGCCACATATAGATGTGTTATGTATTATTATTGTTTAAATTGTTAAATAATTTCCAACAGTCTATGTGGGTGGCGCGGCGGGTGCAAGAAGGATTTCACGTAGCGGCGACCGCTAAGTCACAGCCGGCGGAGAAGACAGTTACACCCCAGATTTGGTCAAGACCCGGTCACAACCATCTGAAACTCAATGTCGATACCTCGTTCTCGCCTTCTGCAGCAGTTGTAGGGGTCGTGGCAAGAAATCATAATGGCTGGCCAGTTTGGATGTGGAGAAATGCTATTCAGCCGTCCTCGTCGGAGGAGGCAGAGATGAGAGGTGCACTTATGGCCTTGCTGGTGGCAAATTTTTTGAAAAATAAGAATATACAGATCGAAGGCGATAATCAGTCATTAATATACAATTTTAAGGACGAAAAGAAAATCAACTTGGAGGTTGATTCATGTATATGAACAAATTACCTACTTAATCAACTTGGACGTATTTGAGTTTGTATCGTTTAGTTGGGTTCCGAAGGGAGTTAATGTGGTTGCTCACAAGCTCAGTCATTAGGCTGTGATATCGAATATTTTAGGTTTTATAAATTTCGGAAAGTTCCAATTCATGTTCAAAATGTTAGTGTTCATGATATAAAAGTATCTGACCCGAACTCCTTCATCCACATGAACTTTTCTACTGAAAATGTTGGGCGGTAAAAGTATCTGACCCGAACTCCTTCATCCACCTGAACTTTTCTACTGAAAATGTTGGGCGGTAAGAACTTTAGTTATTTTAATTTTTTTTATCAAATATAGTCTTTCAATAATAGAAGACTCTAGAATTTTATTTATTTGGTGGTTATTGCATTGTTTTATTGAGCATAAAGAGAGCAACAGGTTCACCTGACCGAAAGTGTCCAAATACCTTATTTTGTAGTGACTCTATACTCTATATTTTCAGTTCACAATTTACGGTGACACATAATTTAAGAAGATTTTTTTTTTACATAAACACATTTTAGTGGTCAAGTGAATCATATTCATCTATAATGAAATATTAGTTTTTTAGATTTAGTAATTTTATATTACAAAAGGCGCTCTTGTTAAACTTAATCAATGTATATTTAATATATTTATGTTTCTTCATATCAATGTTTTACAAGTTTCAACAATACATTGAACGTGCTCCACTCTGTTTCCTCAATCCCAACACCATTTTGTTTTATCCAATATATAGTAATTTATACCTTTCCTTTTTGGCATAAATGAATATCTATGATTATATATTAACCCAAACAAAAACCTTCAATATATAGTAAAAGTATATCATCATCACACTGAGAATGTCTACCGTATCAAGTAGAAATTCGAACGGTCAATTTATGGAGACCGAAAGCTTCGGAAACTTCTACAACCAATGGATTCGCGAGCAGAACGGAAACCTGACCGAGCTCATCTCCGCCGCCGCATCCTCCGACGAGTCAAAGTCGTCGTCGGTGGTGAACCGCGTGATCGGGCACTACGAGAAGTACTACAAAGAGAAGGAGCTCTACGCTCGGCGCGACGCGGCGGCGATGCTCACTCCGCAGTGGGAGAGCTCTCTGGAGAACGCCTTCCTCTGGATCGGAGGTTGGAGACCTTCCATGGCGTTCCACCTCCTCTACTCCAAATCCGGAATCCAGCTCCTCCAGCGGTCCGATCTGATCGAGGCCGGATTGAGCTTGTCCGCCGCAGATCTCGCCGGAATCCAGCTCCTCCAGGGATCCGATCTGATCGAGGCCAGATTGAACTCGGCCGACGGAGATCTGGCCGGAATCTCGGCGGATCAGATGGCGGCGATGGACGAGCTGCAGAGGAGGACGGTGAGGGAGGAGAGGAGGCTGTCGGAGAGGATGGCGGAGAAGCAGGAGGGCGTGGCGGCGGCGGATCTGGTGAAGGAGTCGTCGGAGGAGAGGTTTGGGGCGGCGGTGAGAGGGAAGGAGTTAGGGTTAGGGGAAATTCTGGAGATGGCGGACGAGCTGAGGTTGAGGACTCTGAAAGGAGTGGTTGAGATTCTGACGGACTCTCAGGCTCTTCATTTCCTCATCGCCGCCGCTGAGCTTCATCTCCGACTTCATGACTGGGGATTCAAAAAAGACAACGCCGCCGCAGATCGCCATTAATCATGTATCACATTTTATATCATGTTTTCCTTTTGGCGGTAAAATATTAAGATTTTTGGCGGTTGCTTTGAGTTTTGTTTTCTTGGCGTATATTTATGTTTAATTATGGAGTTAGATATTTTATTATTTTTTAGAGAGTGAATGTTGTAGTTTCTAGTCACTATTTTCTCCGTGTTTTTTCATTTCCGCCCTAGAATTATGTTTTTCTAACTCTTATTTGAGTTGGCGTTAATATTCAAAATTATACATATTTACAGCACAAATGTCAAATCATACGGACGATGAATTGAAATAACATTAGTTTCTCAATTAACAAATTAACTTTTTTAAGCTAAAATATATTTAAAATAAGTTCATATTTAATGTTAAGTAAAAAAATAATTTATAAATTAAGTTTGTTCACGTGTAAATAATTTTTATTTATTATTATAATGCAACCAAGCAATCATAATCAATATTTTTATAAAATGAGTCTAGTCTAATTTGCTTAATAAATTTTCTATAGACTATTTTTTTAATTAAGCAAATATATAAAGTGCAAGATAATATCTCTGTTATGCATCAGATACTTGGATATAAACCCACGACCTCTTAAATACTCTTAATTTGAAAAATTGTCTTTTTAAATGATCAAATTTTATAAATTTGATTAGCCTTTAATTGGAAAAGTTTTCTATTTTTAGAAATTCTGCTTGAGAGGTTTGACTTTCAAAATATTAGCGATTTTTTTACCCTTTTCATTGACTCGTATCCAGAACTACAAATGGCTTCTTCAATTATGCGTAGCTCACTTGAGCACAGAAAATACCTAAAAGCAATAACTTCTTAAGCTATTAAGTATTTTTAAATATTCAAAGTCCTTTATTCTAAGCCACACAAATTTAGAGATTTGCTAAATAGCATATATATATATATATAATATAAAACAATTATTACGGTGGTGAGATAACATTTTAACTTCGTTAACATTGTATTTATACTTTTGGTTGATTACAATTATTAACGAATATTTATAATTATCCAGAGGAAATGTGGGACCCAAATCAGGCATGATCATCAGGACATTCAATCAAACACTCCTCATCAGACTTACTGCTAAGAATAAGGTTAACTGCTTCTAGAGAATTTTTTTCGAACATCTTAAATATTAGTAAGCATAGTACAAAAACCCAAAATGCATAGGATCCTATAACTGTAAAAAACAAAAGGATAGAAAATGTTATTCAGATAATAGTCAAAAGACATCATCAAAACCAATTGAGCACTACGTACAAGAGAGACATATAATAGGGGCCATATTTATTTGTATTTGTCAAAAATACAGAATACAAAAAAAAGCACTCATTTCATCTCCCAACACATGATCACAAATCTCTATAATTGGTCATATAAATAAACCCAAAAAGCTCTCTTTTTTTCCCTTCTTTGTTGGACCATTTTTGTGCAATCGAAAAAGTAAAGCATGCTCTCACATGAAATCATAGTCCTCCATATCGTCATAGGAATTAACCACCAAATCGTCGTCAGGTTTATCAACGTGAAGCTGTTTTTTCTTCCCACCTGATCCATATAAATTATATCACAAAATAGTCAGAAACTTTTGAGTGAATAAGCCAACAATTTCACACAAAATGTCCAAGTTTCAAAAACAATAAAGCTAGGTGATCTCTGAGAAAGAAAGAAAGATAAAAAAAGTGAAAAAAAGAGTTACCTGTCTTCTTTTTACCAGCTGCAGCTTCCTTCTCCAACTTCAATTTCTCGTTGGCGATTGCCGTGATTGAAGAAGCCACTTCCTTTGCATCCGCTGCTTTCAAAGAGACCATCGATACTCTCATCACAGCCTTAAGCAGGGCAATATAATGGTAACTTTTCTGTCGGGAACCAAAATTCAAAAATCCATGTTTTGAGAGCACAGTTAAAAAAAATAGAAAAATACTAAGTAAATAAATAAAACCCTTCGCCATGTCTAACCTCGTACGGAAGGAGTTTTTGGCTGATGAGCTCTGCGTACTCCTGAAAATCACTTTCAGATTTCGGGATAAAATTGTCAAGCGTTTTCTCGTCGCCTTTCTTGCCAAAAAGCTCCTTCGTTGATTTGTAGTCTGCTTCTTCTACCAACCTGGAAGGAAGAAAATGTTGTGAATATGGTCTTTGATACCAAATTAGATTAACTACTTCAAGTTTTGTTTGTGTTCAAATAGACCGGAACTAAAAAAAGACCCATTGTAATCGAATATAATAAAATAAATCAATGTTGTTGTTTTTCCTTTTTCCAAAGTGATTAATGATCAATCAGTGTGAAACTAGGAAACTAATTTTCAGGAATCTAATCCTACATGAAGAGATACAAGTGGAATTAATCCATCAAAACTCATCAATCGGAATGCCCGAAGAGATCTGTATAATGATGACATTTAAACCTTTCACAAGATATAAAAGAATAGCCAGCAGCCAAAAGAAAAGCTTGTGGAATAATTACCTTTGTTGTCGGAGTTTCTCAGCCAAAGGATCTAGTGGCTCTTCCTTTACTTCAACGCTCTTTTCTTTCTTTGGTGCAGCTTTCTTAGGGGCCTTCACAACGGGAGCAACAGGTTCCTGGTCCACAAGAAAATGTATACATAAATAATTCACAATAAAGTAAAATTACTTGTGATTTTTTTACCCAAATAAAATGCAATGACCAAGTGGGGGCAAGTAAGCAATCATGTATGATAAAGATATTATTTAAAATACTTTTTCCGTCTTTTCTATTGAGACACAGTGACAAAGCTTATTCAAATCAACAAATTAAAAAACAATCAGAGCCCATTTTTCACTCAGAAACATAATGCTGTAAAAGAAATATTGTTGAATTCAAATTGGGCGAATATAGAACTTCTGACAAGGGAGAGCGCAAATAATTCCATCGCCTAATTGATACAAGTAGTTTATCCAAAGAATCCTCGTAAAATATCTTTGTAATTCACTGGTTATAATCGTGAAAGCAATACCTTTGCACCGTTGACCTAGACAGTTAAGAAGCAGAAAATAATCGGGTTAAACTACCTTAGCCGGCTCATCATCATCATCTTCCCAAGAATCCTTCACATCATTTAGATCCGCATCTTCATCGTCCCATTTGCTTATAGGTTGATCCTTAAGCGATGGAATGTGCTCGTCCTCTGATTCACAGCCAAGAATTCACATACAGAACAATGAATGAAGTTGAAAATTTAACAACCAATATTAAAGTAAGTAAAGCAAGTATAATGAAAAAACATTTTTTTCTTGGCTGTGAAGTTCAGAAACTAACAGGAAATAAAGTAGAAACTACTCAATCATGGAAACAATGTACTACGGGCTAGATATTGTATTTCTTCCGATCATCAAATCGAAACGGAATAAAAAACGAAAATAAAAGCACTAAACACAACGAAAACAAATTCATTGAAAACGATTTGAAGAAATTCGAGAGGCAAAAGATTACCCCAGTCGTCCATTGTCTGGTTTCTTGGCTATTGAATGAAGAGTTCCGAAGCAAGATAAGTAATTATGCTGCAAACAAGAAGAAGATTAACGAAAGTGGAATTAGCATAAACACAAGAAGCTCTGCAGCGTTTTTCTCAGATGACCTAATAAAAAGCCTTACTTTTTTAATCTTTCAATTTGTTTTCTCTATCTGCATCTTTCGGCCGTGTGTACAGATGTTTATGTTTGTGACATATGTGTATAGATGTTTATGTTTGTGATATATGTGTATAGATGTTTATGTTTGTAATATAATGATATAGCCTTTTGTTTATATGTATCGGAACTTATACAATAAGGTCTTTTATGGGCTTGTTATGCTCATGGGCTCATTGCTTTTATTTTGTTTTAATGGTCTTGGACTGATTGATTTTTTTATTAATGCATTGTTTTATATACGTGATGAATTTTGTTATCCTCATTGTTCGTTGCTTTCAAGTTGCGCATTATATCAATTCTTACATGTAAATCAAAATTCCGAACAACGACCAAAAGCTTATCTTTTTGTGACTTCTATCACACCAAAAGCGAGCATCGAATTCTTTTATTTAACTAGTACAAGAAAACATAGGCTTCGTAGCGCGATTTAGGTTTTTAATTCTAACGGAACAGGCAAGATTCAATCTCCAATAAATATCACAAACAAACACAGAGCAAGTCAACGGTGAAAAAATTGTTCGTCGATGAGAATTGAAAAGAAAAATAAAAACGTTTCTCACCAAAAGGAAAACACAGAGATTCAGACAGCTTGAGCGAGACTAATAAAACGATGAGAGTGAGACGAGAGTAAAAGAATACCTTAACAGAGATAGAAACGAGAGAGATTCGGCGGCGGAGATTGAGAGAGAGCGAAAACTTTCGGTGGATTCTCAGAGAGAGAGAGAGAGAGAGAGAGAGAGAGAGAGAGAGGATTTGAGAAGTCAAGACTCAAAAATGCCTTTTTAGGGTTTAGTTCATCAGTTTCCGTTTATTCCTTGATTTCTTGTCTATTTATCCGACTCCGGCCTTGTAATGAAACAGTTTCTTTCATAGCCCCTAAACTATCAAGTAATTAACACCTTGGTCCTAAACTTCTTTTTTCTTTTTTAAATAACCTTTTATTTATTATTATTTTTTATGCAGACTTTCAAACACGTTAAACAAAAGATTATTAAATTATAATAGAACAAATTTATATGTTTTAAATTATTGATTATGTTTTAAATAATTAAGTAAGTTGAAAAAATATTTAAACAAATAAATAACAGCCGTGGAATGGTTTATATATATATATTTTTTTTCTTCTCTAAAACATGGCATGGAATGGATAGAAGAGAGATTCTACTTTTAAACAAAATTTAATAGAATTTTAACCTTCTGTTCGGCAAAGTCACAATTTCAATTCACGAACCGTATCGCTTACTTGCTTGCTGCTCTAGGGTTTTTCATCTCAGATCTAAGGTATGGCTTCCGATGTTCGATCCTTGATTATTATGTCTTCTCTTTAGCCTTCGTTCTAGGATTTGCTTCAGTTCGGTTCGTATTCGTAGTCATCGTTCAGTACTGTGTTTATTCAGATCTCGTAGTTTATCGGTATAGTGACTGATTTTGATATATTCGTGAAAGTATGAAGTTAAGTTCTAGTTCTTATACAAAATTGCATCATCAGCAATGAGCAATTCCCCATTGTTGTCCTGCAACAAAAAAAAATGAAACTTTGAGATTAAAGTCTCATTTGATAGGAGATAAGAAATTACTCTCCTATTTTTATTCATTCTAATTCCATATTTTTATACTGACTGCGATATTATTATATATTCTAAAATAACCCATTAACTAGTTATGATAAAGAAAACCACCTCAAACGAACTTATCATAAGCCTCTAAATTAAATCTAAAAAGAAATTGAGTCTCCGACATTTATGTATACCAACCTTAACAGCGGCAAAAAGAAGGGGGTCGGTTGGTGTATATATCATATAATGTGCACCGTCCTGCAAATAAAAAGCCCAAAACATGCCGATGTGAGATAGGTATAGTCCAAAGTTTTACTTATTATCTTCTGAAAAGCTAGCATATGACGATGTGAGAAAATGCATCAAAAGCTACAATTTAAAACATGGCAAAGAAACATTTTTCAAGAACTCAAAACATATTTATAGACGATAATTGATCAAAATATCGACATTTGGCGCTAATAGTTCCATTCGTTTTCTTTTCAAAACAACAAACATGAAAAGAAGGGGGCATTTCTCATTTTTCCTCGATTTGATCATGTGCAGGCGTACCTAAATTACAATAACCAAGTAGAAATTCGCAAAAAGAACACACAGAAGCGAGAGAGCAAGCGAGTGCAAATTGCCTGGAGAATACCTGTAATTTTATCGTCAATCACCAATTCGCCATAGCTAGAGTCGTTGCGAAGAGCACTGAAGATTCTTAGTAAGGTTCAGATTTGAAAACTCAAGTGAATTCATATTATCGCCCTTTTGTTTTGGTGAAAAGCAATTACCGGCGGATAAGAGTTCGTCACGTCTCAAGGTAAGAAAGCCTTGTTTTCATGTCTTTCTGTAACTAGTTTTTTAACTTATTCGTGTTGAGTGTTTTCTTGCTTCAATTTTCTTTCTTGAATTGGTTCTTTCCTAATGGTTGTGATTCTTCTCAATGTTTTCTGATTTCTAGGTCGACTTACTGTGCTTGGTTAGCGTAGGTGTTTCGTGTATCAGTTTTTTTTTTTTTTTTAAGTGAGGGTGTTAGTGATCTCGAGTGTTGACGGTCTGTTCTATCTCTGGAGGATTTTCCTTCTTTGTTTAGTTCATTGTCTCGTAAGCCTTTTCTTATTTCTTCCAATTTCTTTTTCTTTTTCTGTGAGGGTTCAAATAACCTTCCCAAGGCTTCATTTTCTACTTAATCAGTCTGCGGAGATAAAAAAAAATACGAAAATGATTCGGTTGGTCCCTTTATTTGACGAACAGCAGAAGAAGATTTTAAAGGTCAAAAGGTAAAATAGAAGAGTCAGATCAGGTTTTTGGATATGGCTTTACGCACTAATTATTATAAATTTTGTTTTGGTTATTGCAGGAAATCTTTGTGTTGGTTGATTATGGTAATTCGTTTCATCATGTGCTTGCAGAGCTAACTCTCAGTAGAAATTCTTTTATTGGATACACTTTCACACCAAGATGTGGTTACAGTTATGTTTCTGTGCAGGCTTGAGGACTTTCAACATATTTGGAGATCTCCACGGTACCAAAATATAGATTTTGAAGTCTTTGGACGATAATTTGAAGGGTGACTGAGATGGAAAAGAAGTTCACTTTGATTCACGTTGTCTTCACTGCCGCGGCCTTTTCTGCCCTCTCCGGATGGTATTTTCTTCGGATTCTCTCTCTGACTTGAGCAACAAATCTCACAAACCTTTTGCCAGGTACGGATTCATGTTCGGAAAAGAAGGTGCTCGGAAAGAGCTCGGCAGCTTGATCGACGATCTTCGGCGCAGAAATCCCAACCCCAACTCGCCACCGCCTCATTCTTGACGTCACTCTTGCACCAATCTCTCTCTCTCTACTAAAGTCGTTCTTAGTCTCCGCTTCTGATTTTTTTAATTCATATATGATAAAACTATTCAGTGATTGGATTCGTTTTCCTGGGCTGTTTTGCCCTTGGTTTTTATTCGAAATCGAATGATATCTGTGTAGTATTATGCTAATTTAGTAGTTTGTTAGAAGGGCATACTATGGAAAGAATTCTTTGTACAAAAAATATTTTAAATTACTAAAATACCAACTTTAAATGTTTTTGTATAATTGTCATTTTTGTTTTAGTAATATTTTACAAGAGGAAGAAGCTGCATTTCTGCATTCTTCAAGTCTTGACTTCTCGAATTCTCTCTTCTCTCTGAGGATGATTTATAACAGGCGTGGAATAATTTATATACTCTTTTTCTTCTAAAAAACATGGCATATACTTTTAAACAAAATTTTATAGATATTTACACAAAAATGAGAAAATGAGAAAGAACAAAATTCATAGATTTCGCATATACAACAAGCCTCGTTAATAGAATAAGGTTTGTCATACTCATACATTTAACATTGCTTTGCTACTCTTCTTTTCCCATCAAAGAATCCAGAAATGCAGCTTCTTCCTCCTGTAAAATATTACTAAAACATTAATAAAATAACAATTATACAAAAACATTTAAAACTGATGATAAAATCAAAGGAAATAAGTCATTACCACCAAGGCATTAAACTCAGTCTCCTCGTCTATGGCACTTATGACAGCTGAATCGTCCAATAAATCCTGTTTTCCAAAACATTAATAAAAAAAAAATTAAAATAATAGTATGAAATGAACTAGTACAGAAAAACCTATCAAATATAGTTCTTTGTTTGATGAGAAATGACAATTAGTGATGATAATTAAGAACACAAATAACTGATATTGTTTATAAATTGGATTACAGTTTTTTTTTTAAAAACAATAAAAATAACTCTTCTCTTAACTCTAATGACCCACCCAAATGATTTCTTTGTACAAAAAATAATTTAAATTACTAAATACAAATATATGAGTCTGTAAAGAATTGATTAAAATATATATATAACTTGTAAAAATGGTGAAATTGCTTACATCATCAGCAATGAGCAATTCCCCATTGTTGTCCTGCACCCAAAAAAATTGAGATTAAAGTCTCTGCAATTGATAGACAGGACCCATTTGATAGGATGATAAGAAATTACAAGATAACACTCTCCTATATTTTCATTGCTTAATTATTCATTCTAATTCCATATTTTTATACCGACTGCGATATTACTATATATTCTAAAATAACCCATTAACTAGTTATGATAAAGAAAACCACCTCAAACGAACTTATCATAAGCCTCTACATTAAATCTAAAAAGAAATTGAATTTCTGACATTTATGTATACCAACCTTAACAGCGACAAAAAGAAGGGGGTCGGTTGGTGTATATATCATATAATGTGCACCGTCCTGCAAATATAAAGCCCAAAACTTTATAAAGACTGAAGAAGTTATGAGTGTATATCACGAGATAGGTATAGTCCAAAGTTTTACTCGTAATCTTCTGAAAAGCTAGCACATGACCATATGAGAATATGCAGCTTTAAAACATGTAAACATTTTTCAAGAACTCAAAAACATATTTATAGACGATAATTGATCAAAATATCGACATTTGGACATTTGGCTCAGATCGTTCCATCGTTTTCTTTTCAAAAGAACAACAGGAATAGAACGGGCATTTCTTATTTTTCCCCAATTCAATCCTGCACAAGAGTGACTAAATCACAATAATACCTAGGTAAAAACTTTAAGGGAAAGAATTGCATTTTCCACAACAAAAAGAAATTTTTGGTGCTTGTTTGCATCGCTGGAATTAATAGTAAGACAGCTTTATGGTTATTTTCTGCTTGTAAAAGTTTTCGGATAGCCCTTTCTATGACTGACTCAATTAAGCGACCAAGGTCTTATATGCTAGCAATATCTTCTGCTTTGTTCTCAACTAGGAAAGGAAGCTTGGCTAACAGACAAAGTAACTAGGATGGTTAATAAAACTTCATTAAATAACTATACTTAAATTGGTTATTACCAAGTGGAAGCATGTAATTTCTACGCCCTCGGTTGGCATGCCCTCTAAATCTTGACCATCATCTGCAATGCAGTGAGACACAAACCAACATAATCAAATAAAGATATTTCAAACCATCTTAGATTTTGTATACAATTGAAGATGGTTTAGTATTAGGAACTATTTTTCGTTTCATGACTTGATGTCTTCTGAAATTCCCTATAAATTGATTAATGTGGATTTGGCTATCGATTACGTCAAATTAATACCATTTTGGAGGATAACTTTGGTATTAATCTTTTCTGCCTTTTCCTCTGTTCTCTTATTTTTTGAATCCATGTGCGTGCGTACAAAATACTAATAAGATATGTTCTCTTTATACAAGGAAAAGCAAGTATAGAGAAGAACAGTTAGAAAAAATTGCCTGTGCGGAAATCAAATATGTCATCCTCCGTGTAACAAAATCCTCCCCGTGCTGTAAAACAGAATCTGGAAATGAGAAGGAAATAAAATTAATCAAATACTCAAAGAAAGCTAAGACAATATGGGAAGCAGAAAAAAAAAACAATAAAGAAATCAATGTCCAACCCGCTATGCACTAGATGCATGTGAATCTTTGCAAGAGCATAAGTAGCAGTTGGAAGGATTGACTCTACCTCTTCGTCGCCTACCTAAATGTGTAAGAGCAATAAAAAAAAAACAAAAAAAAACATAGAAGGGTGAAAGAGAAGAAGAAAAAAACAAAGTTGTCTTCAAAATATGTGGTACACCCATCAAAAGCAGCTGCGCAAACTTTTCAAAATGTGAAGAAGTTAAGAAAATCCAAAATGAGTGATGATAAGGAGACAGAAATCTTTGAAGCAAGACCCTTCTTCTTCTTTTTTGCACGAATTTATTTTTTCTCAAATAATTTTTGTCAGAGGGAAAACCTAGGAGAAAATGAGTTCCAAGGATTCATGAAAAAGTCTCGCTCTAGACCTTATTCCTACAAGGATGTAAACCATATCCACTTCCAATATTTATCCGAAACTTGTTTAAAAAATGTGCCGAATCATTTGGCTCACAAAATCATGTACCCACATCCCATTTCTCATTTCTAAGTAAAGACATCGTATTCAAACTCATATAAGGTGAGAACCAACTAAAATTGCTCAATTTTTTTCTTCTTGAACTCAAGCAGAAATTTAAACAAGTTATCAACTTACAGCTGACCAGCCTTCAACATTTGTACTCTTCAACATCTGAACAGGCCTGTAAATTTATCAAGTGAATATCGAGAGATTATCTCATTCTTTCGTTGAACTAACAACAGCGAAAAATGACTCACGTGTCAACTGGGCATAGCAACATACATTCATCCCCTTGTGAGCTCTTAAATACTCTCCTTATAGTGCACTCCAATGGATAATTATTAGCAGGATCAACCTAATCATGAATTCTTCACACTTTCAAAAACTTGATAGTAATTGCAGTGATAATATTACAAGCATAATGAGAAGACTGAGAGACCATAAAAATCTCCCTTTCTTCATCAGTTCACTTATTCTGCTTCTGTTCATACTTCATATTTTAGTGCAGATTACTCGTTAACTCTGTTTTTCGAACCAAACACTTCCTCTTTCTTATGCATATACATATATTACATTTTTATTTCGTCGTCACGGATATGTCAATGACATCGCAATTTCGGCTATACCTAGACAAGCAAGAAATTTACTTAACTAGGTCACGAGTAATTTTTTGAAAATATGGAAATCCATAAACCCTAATATACATACATACAGAAGTCAACACACACACACACACGTATTTATTTCGTTGTCACGAATATTCAGACAAGCAAGAAATCTACTTAACATAGTCACGAGATTTGATTCAAAATATGAAAGCCATAAACCCTAATACACATACATACATACATACATACATACATACAGAAGTCAACACATACACATACACACACACACACAGAGGTATATATACATATATATGAAGGAGAAAGAGAGGACTGACAATGGTGACGAGTCTTTTGTTAGAAACCATGAGAACCTTCCCTTGCTCATCCACCACGAACCCCGCCGGAGGCTTGGGAAGCGGCGCCGCGTAGTAGCCTAAAGGCCGCTGCGGCGGAGAAGACGACGGCGACGGCGACGGAGAACTACTCGGAACGATCTCGACCTCGCTGAAGTCGAGTCCGTCGGCATCGCGGTTAGGTTTCTTCTTGCGCTTCTTGGCGGCGGCGGATTTATCGACGGGACCGGTGCGGGACTTCGCGGCGGAGCAGCGGAGGACGGGCAGAGAGGTGGTCGGAGAAGATTCGACGGAGAATCGGAGGTGACGGCGGCGATGGGGAAATTGGAGGGAGGAGAGGAGGAAGGGGGTTTGGGTGTTTGGTCTCGTTGAGAGTGAAGAAGCCATTTTTGTTTAGTGAGTGAATTTAGAGTAAATGTATTTCCGTTTATTAGAAGAGAGGGAAATGGATTTTATACTAGCACTATATAATATTTTATTCGAAAATTTAATTAGAGGCCGTTTACATGGGAGATGCAATTCCAGTTATGCCATTTCTTATTTTTCGAAACGTTTATTTTTTTCAGTTTTTTAATATTAACAAAAATTGACAAGTAATTACGGAATTTCGTGTTTAATTTTCAACTTTTCATATTTGAAATCGTTATTTAATGGATTTAATATCTTTTGAAATATTCAACTAATTAATTAAGAAACAATTTTGTTGCTGATTTAGTTTAAATCATATATATGTCATTAATGGCTCTTTCATATATAAATGATTACATATTACAGACACGAAGTGATAGTTAATTTGCGTTAATTTCAATACAAGCACATTTTAATCTTATCCATCCACCTGATTTCATGGAATTTAATATAGTTAATTACTGTATTTGATTAATATTTGAATTAGTCAACTGAACAATTAAATATTTGTTCGTTGATTTTAATTTAAACTGTTATATTTTTCATTTATTACTCAAATTTAGTTAGAAATTAATAATCATGTTGCATATTACAGTTGAGGTACATCTCATGAAATTTAATACGGGTTAATTTTGTTCGTATCAGAGTATGTCGTGAAATTATTCAAATCTGTATATAGTATAATAATATTTCCTTTTATAAACATAATTGGAGAGAGAAATTAGTCGTTTTAATCTACATTAACGTAATATTACAGTTTCCATGCTTATCCTCCTAAACTTTAATACACTTTCGGTTGCCTTTCAGATTTTATAACTTTTACTCTTACAGTTTTAAAATTTTGAACAATTTCGAGTTAGATTTTTAAAATTTTAATAATTTCGAGTTAATTTTTCATTTAAACATTTAAATTTAGGCGGGTCTGTTAATTATAAACTGTTGAAACTGAAGAACGTCCTCTTTTATGTCTGTATCTTTCATATCTATTATCACAATGTTCATCTGATAGTAATTTGCCTTAATTTATACGAAAGCAAGGTTCATAATTCTTCTGTTATTCATATCCGTTGAGTACTTTTATCTAGCAACCATTAATTTTGCATAATTTTATTAAACGTTCACTTTTATCACTTTATCTATTTTCACAATTTTGTTTTTGGATCCTTCCCCATGACCGAAATCAGTCCTCATCCTGTAGATGGAATCGGGTCACATCTAAGACCTGTAAAATGCAATTAACCAAAATTAACAGATTTTATATTAACATAATTTCAAACATAGATTTCCTAAAATTAACAGATACATATGTGAGAACTGTTTAACAAGTTTAACAGATACATACGTGAAAGCTGTTTAACAGATAAATTTCTTAAAATTTCCTAAAATTATCATAAACTAACAAAACAGGTTAAAGAAGATGAAAGTTCCAGGTTAGACGAGATTAGACGAAAGTTGAAAATCCTAAAATTTCCGACCTCGTCTTCTTCCGTGTTTTTCTCGTACAATGTTAAAAATTGCATGTTAAAGAAGATGAAGACAGGGAGAAGAATTCGAAATATGGTTTCTTGGTCGGTGGTGGGAAAAGCCGAACAAGGGAGAAATAGTGAGAGAAACACGAACTTTTGTGTTTGAAGTGAGAGAAAGTGACGATTCGGATTTCAAACGAGAGAGAAATGAAGATGTTGGTTTCTGTTCGATGGTTTTGAGAGAGAGGGAGAGAATAAGTTGAGTGTTGAAGGTGGTTAGTGTTTAAGAGTTTTGATGTGGTATATATCAACTTTCTAAAACAGTTATCCCGCCAAAAAATCGCCCAAAAATAGAACTCTTCGTTAATGTTCTTTAATTTCCAAAATATTCGACTATTTGATGGAGAGAGAAGGTGAGTCTATCCATGTACATAAAATCCGGCTAAAATTTAGTTAATTTTCAGAAATTAATTTCTTAAAATACAAAATCGGAAATGGTATAATAGTCTTGTAATTTTCGTTAATTTTTACAACCGGGTATTAACCAAAACTTTTTAAAAAAAGAATATTTTGCAAACTCAATACTATAAAAGGGTATATACCTCTTTATTCCATCTATTATTCTATGGATGATTGTAGGTAATATCCTTTGAAACTATATAAACTTTAAAATTATGTTATGTTTTGTAAATTACTGATAATTAGCCGGCTTAATTTATTTACAATATTTCAATGATGAAATCAGCTCAAAATATTTTATCGCTTTTTGTATTAATCGAGATATATTTAAACGTAAATAATTGTTGACATTAACACAAAATTTGAATATAATAATAACAAAAAATATTAATTATCAAATTAAAACCACCTTCTAATTAAATACCATGGACTAGCAACTAACAACCAAATTAAAATTCAAACTTTTGAGTAGTTTAAAATTCAAATTTCGAAAATAAAACCTCGAAAATTCAGAAAGATAAACAAATAATAAATTATTAAGAATTTGATGTCATGTAAATAGCTACTATTTACGACTAATTGACAAAAACATTCTTTATATCTAAATTTCTTAAAATTGATGTTGATTAATTATTTAGTTATTTATTATTGTATTGCCAAAAAGACTAAAAATCAACAAATTGTTACACTTCCATACAAACAAATAGTTGTTAGACGGCTAACCATAGATCGTGTCGTTGGTAATTATAACCATTGTTCATCGGGAAATAGAAACCACATTGAGTAATTCATGTCGTTTTCTTAATTCTCTTTTCTGTTCTATCATACTTGCATCAAGGTTTTATAAGTTAACAAAAGGTAAAGTTTCAACATTAGACACGAGCGTTTATAACAGCCGAACATGATGATGAAGAAGAAAGAAATAAACATGATAGTTAAATGTTATACATTACGCGAAGCATATCAAAGAGCGATTCGATTACACATTACAAACAGCCTAGTTGGGCTATTAATACAGTAATTATATATATAAATATACAATTAGGCAAGCACAATGGATTCACTAGTGAGAAGAGTCGAGAAAGGCAAACTCCAATGTCTTACTTGAGCCATTCTTTTTAAGTTAATTCATATCCGTACCCTTTTCACGTCACCTTCTGGCACGCTCGCATCAGTCCCGTCCCCTCTCGACGATTGCCCCGGCACCTTAAAAACCGTTTCGAATATTGTTATATTTCTCTTCTATTATTATGCTTTCTTTTTTGGGTAGTTACCGATATTAACTTGTGTGTCTCATTGAGTATGGAGTAATTAATTTATGAGCTAAACAAAAGAGTTTTTGTGGTTAATAGCCATCCAAAAGAGTTTTTTTGGATTAAGAAACAGCTCACATTTTGTGTAAATAGTTCCGTCTAAATAATTTAGAGACAAAAAAGTTGTAATATGACACAAAATAACATATAATATCCAAATATTAATTTCAGAATTTTGAAAACAGACTCGAGTCAATATTTGCTTAACCGCTAAAAAATATCAAATATATTTCATATAACGCGTGAAGCAAAATGACAAAATAACAAAAACTCAGTAAACTTGATGCCACATAATCACTTTAGCTATTTACAAAAAATTTAATAAAATGGTTGGTTATTTCTCAATTCGTGATATTTTGGTGACTTATTTGGCTAAATTAGTCTAAAATATAACAATTATAGATTATTACAATGAGATTACTTCAAATGATAGTTTTAAGGGCTAATTCGCTCATATTTTAGTTTAGCAATCAGAAATGTCGGAAACATGATTTGGAATTATTTGCACTGAAAAAGCCTTGATCTAATTATTAGGGAAATAGATAGAGCTTACTGATTCATCTGGAACCACTGCGTATCTCTCCGATGGCGAGATCCAGTTTTTACCTGATGAAAAGATTAAAAAGCATGATTAAGTACCGATGAAGAAACTGAAATCGAGGGACAAGCAATGAAGTTCGAAACCTGATGATGGATCGACTTTTGACGGCGCTAATTGTTGTCCACTATATCCGTCGACGCTAAGAGCTTCTATCATCTTCGGGGTATTCCTTTACCAATCGAAAGTTAAATAAAAATAAACATCAGAAACTAGGAAACCAGAGTTGTTAATAAGGAAAATCAAACTATATTGCATATTTCATAAATTAGACTCTTAAAGATACAATTTTTTACTCTAATTAAATAATATCAATCTTACTGATTTGCAACGAAGTTCAACTTTATGGAGAATCTTTCAAAAACCAAGTTGAGAGGGTTAATAATTTAATTAGGGTTCGTAAATATGATGAATATTAATAGTTTAGAGAACTGGCGTATGGTAAGAAGCCAGAACTTGAATAACATGGTGTATACGACATAAAACTCAACGAAGTGCCTTGGAAAAACTTTTCATATTTTTCTAAAGATGAATAAATAATACCAAAAAGAATAGAGGGAATGTTTATGTTACCGATCAATAGATTCACCATGGCCAAGCTGTCCATTTGTGCCTCTTCCCCATGAAAAGACATTCTGTTTTTCGGTAACAGCCAGTGTGTGTCTCCATCCACAAGAAATCTTTACCACTTTCTGCCAAGCCTTAGAAAATATAGACGTAAGATAATAAATAATCTCGGAGAACAACAATATCGATATAATAACCCTTGTTACAAGGTAATTGCCTGATCATTGGGAAATTTAACTCGCGCAGGTGAACAATGGTCCACATTATCTCCAACTCCAACTTGTCCAAACTAGGATAAGAAAACAGAAAAATATGTCACTGTCAAATTTGATGCCATGAATAATATAGCCACCGAAGAGCTAGAACTTTCAAAAAGATGTATAATTTATGAAAGGCTGAAAGAAATAAAACTGAATATTCACTTTATTCCAACCCCAGCCATAAAGTTCTCCATCAGATGTCAGTGCCATCGTGTGCCTCCAACCTCCTGATATCTGAAAAGACACAAAAGCCAATAAAGATTGTGCCAATAATCATAGAAGTTTCAGACAGAGATCACAAGATCATTCTGTCTAGAAATAAGTTCTGTGTAAATTAAATTCAGTTCACTAAATTACACTTCTATCTAAACTGGGGGTGGTCTTCTATTTGAAAAAAGTACAATTGTCTTTTTATGATTTAATCGCAGAGGACAAGTTCACCAAAAGACTGAAAACAAATCTAATAAACGGCTATCCCTGATTGGGAAAGGAGTTCGAGCTTGTGTTTCGAAACATTCCTATGTCAGTTACAACATTTCTATAGACGAATATCCCTAACAAAACCATGGAACCAGAAGAATGTGGGAATAATGTTCTTGCACGCTGATAGGAACTAAAGAGCTATCTCCGAGAACATACTCTTAAAAGGTTTGGACTGACATGAATAAACCTACCTATTTTATAATTTCAATAACTAAAATTCGGTCATCAAAAACCATAAGAACGTAAAAGAAAATATAATCTTACACTTGAAACAACGCAATGCTTAAGGGATTCCAGCTTGTGAGGAGAAAGGTGATCCTCGAAATCTCCATGGCCTAGCTGACCATATTTGCTCCACCCATAAGTATATAAAGTACCAGCAGAGGAAACAGATATAGTATGCCTCCATCCACAAGCAACCATAACCATTTTCTCATCCTGCAAAAAATTTAGATAAAAAGAAAGGAGATCAATGAACCGAACACAAAGACAAGCAAACATGCTGTGAAACTATTAATAGATTACATGAATAAACAGGTAAGAGTTATTTTCTAGTAGGTTTTAGAAACTGTGTTAAGATTACACCAATATCAAACCGTCTTCTATTTCTTTCTACATAAAAGACAAGGGATGCTAGATTTAAGACATACATCAAGCAAAGAAACTTTCTCGGGGACCAAACGGTCGTTTCTGTCACCCAAGCCCAAATTTCCATATCGTCCCCATCCCCATCCATATAGCCATCCATCTTCTGTTATAGCTGCAGTATGTTCAGCTCCAGCGGCCACCATCTTTACACATAATCCCTACACAAATTTCATACAAAATGTTAAACAAATACCGTTATTTGCGATTTTTGTCTCATTTGTGCTCTTTCGTTTTTTGCAAGTACTTACACAACAGTGTTTGGTTCATTGGAAATATATTCAACAGTCTGCAATATTGATGAATAGACAAATAACAAAAGAAAAAAGTAAGAGGAAAAAAAAAGGATTTACCAACGCTTCGACTTCAATGATCTTACCATGAAGGAATATTAATTTGCTAGTGTCACGGTGATCCGCCAACACTAACACTAATGTATATCGAACACGAATAACCGATGAATGGTAAAAGTATAAAGCATAAGACAACAAATTTGGACAACTCCCATGCCACAATCTCAAAAGTCAACGGCAAGGTACAGTACCTGGAATTCTTGAATTTTCTGTGGCACAAGAGAGTCCTCAGTGTTGCCAATACCAAGCTGACCATTTTGGTTCCGACCCCAACTTCAAATAAACAAATGAAATCCATTATTAGAGTTTGAACAGCCTGATTAAGCTATAATATAACAAAATGCACCATTTAAAAGCTAAATCAAGTTTGGTCATCACCCGCAATGTAACCTAAGACATCATACTCAAGTACAATAATTCAGTTTTGAAGTTAATGACGAGCCTGCTTTTATAAACACATTTAATCTGCAATCAGCTATGTTGCACACAATGAATTTTGAAGCTGAAAAGCATGTTTGACACAATAAATCCCCCCTTGAGACCTAGCTCGTGACATTGCGATTGATTTGTAAATAACATATAAGCGCCAACAGTATACAATCATACAAACCTTTGCACCTCCCCGTCTGTAGTGACTGCCAAACAGTGACTATCGCCGCAAGCAATTTGCTTTATTTTAATGCCATGCAATGCTTTTATAGGCAGCGGAGTGAACAGGTCACTGGAATTTCCATGACCTAACCTCCCAAAGTCACCCCTGAAATCAATCAACCATATATGAGGTGCTGAGGGCAAATAACATGCTCATACTCCATTGGTATCTTTTTCTTTTTCATCATTCCCTTTTCTCAGTCTAATTAATCAACACTGTACAGTTCAAAACATTAGTGCAGTTCCCATTCAGAAGGAAAAATAAAGGATGCAATATTCATGTTCAAAGGCTTTTTAAGCGAAATAGTATTGATTTCGTAGCACATGTGCAACTAATAAAATATTTACATATACAATACGTTAAGAACGTTAAAACGTATCACTAGAAGAAACCTTATTAAAATAATATATGAAGTAAAAAAAAATCAAGCAATCTGAAATGCAACAGAATCGATAATTTGATGACCATTTTGCTGCAAAAACAAAAAAGTATCCAGACCAACATGCGAATCGTACAACAGTTCAGACTTATTTGCGCTGTAAAGACAATTAAAAATCAGAGAGCATAATACGAGTAGCAAAAGCAAAAACTAAAAAAGAAGTTTCATCGCATGTAGAGAACCAAATACAAAATGACATAGAGAGAGAGAGAGATACCATCCCCAACTGTAGACTTGTTGGTGTGTCTCGGATATTGCAGTTGTATGATCGGCACCGCAAGTGATAGACACGATTTCAAGGCCGTCCAAAGCACTCAGCTGAGTCGGAGTAAGTCGATCTTCGGCGTCTCCGTGACCTAACTGCCCATCCTCTCCTCTTCCCCATGAACATACAACATTCCCAGCTGCAAATAATAATAATATTAATAATAATGATGATGATCGAAGTACATTTTCAATACCATAAAGTTAAGATCCTCTTATTTAGGTGTGAAATAAAGAAAGAAAACAAATAAATGAGAATTTCACTGTTGTGGAGTGTACTTTACGCACTTTCCGAATCTGTAAGAGAATTATTCATTTTATTTTGGACTTCAGCTATCTAGTGTTCCTTGCAAGTTGCAATATAATATGATCTATCTAAACATTCTTTACCCTCTCTTAAGAGACGATTTAATAATACACATGTGAACAGTGACATACTAATAAAATAGTCGGAGAGATCATATAAATACACTAAAAAAACTACTCTGACAGAGAGTTCGCAAAAAGTCAGTAAGATTCAAGCAATTCCGCGTCGAATAAAACACTAAGCTCGAGTTGCATAAAGTAGCATTTCAGCTGAAAAGCGGAATATCACGGCATTGATCAACCACGCTTTAGCTTCTCGAAGCTTCGTTCGCTTCGCGATAGTAACGGAAAGGAACCGATCACTTTCTGACTGATTTTTCTCGTCATCCAAACAGAAAACTAAAAAAAAAAACGGAAATGAGAGCGAGAGCGAGAGAGTACATAAAAGAGCGACGGAGTGACTGGCGCCGGCGGAGATGAAGATGACGCGGCGGATCGGAGTGGGAGGCTCGTCCGCCATTGGAGAGGTGGAGAAATCGAGATCCGAGAATCTCCGACGAAACGAAAACCCTTTTTTGTTTTTGTTGTAGTCTGAGTTGCTCTGTGAATGTGAGAGAAAGAGGGGTTGAGATAAAATAAAACTCCATCATGTCAACTCCGAGTGGGGTCCACTTATATTTATGACGGAGCAGAAATGTAGGACTCGCCGGTGTCACCTTTCTTACTTTTTTTACTTTTATTAATTACCTTTTCCTTTTCTTTTAGAGAATCTACTTTTATTAATTACTTCGTTCAAAGTTATCACTTATGATTACATAATTGCCCGTTGTCAGAAGAGAGTATGGTCTCTCCCAATAACTTTTACCGCATATGGGAGAACATCCTTTTACCGTATCTGCGAGTCGAAACACTTGAACGGTCGAATTCCTATAGAGACCACTCAAAAATACTGTAATGTTATTACCCGAATTCAAAACATAAATTTTTATATATTTAAATAAAATTCACACATAATTAAAATCCAAAATTTATGCAAATAAATAAAGTTTATACTAATTTAAAACATAAAATTCATACAAATAAATAAAATTTATTTAATTTAAAATATATAATTCATACATAATTAACGTTTTCGATTATCAAAAAATTCAAAACGGATACATCCTATAAAAAAATCATTTTTTAACAACTTCTATTTCAAAAACAATATTTAAAAATATCAATATTTGAATGAACCACACTACAAAGGTTAATTAACATAATCAACAATTAAATAATTCAAACTTATATTAACGTTTCTAATTCTCAAATAAATCCGAAGAAATTACCTCACATCTAAAACATCATTTTTAACAAATTTTATTTCATAAATAATCTACAAAGAAAATCAAAAATTGAATAAAATGCACTCTTCAACTAAAGAGCTTAAATAATAAAAATTAAACAATTTTAACATAAATTAACGTTTTTGGTTCTAAAAAAAATGAAAAAATTACATCACATCTATAACATCATTTCTAACAACTTATATTTCATAAAAAATCTCCAAAAAAATCAAAATATGTAAACAATCTACCCTAGAATACTGTACGGAATTCCTTTAAAAGAAAATTCCATATGGAATTCCCTATGGAATTTTTGGAAAAAAATGTTGTTTTATAACTAAATATAAAGGAAAAATATGAAAATCCAAAATGGGATTCCCATGGAAATTCGACGAATTTCGTGAGCATAAAATGACAAAACGTTTATATAGGCAAAAAATAACCGGTAAGTTCTGAATAGAAATTCGTGGGAATTCGTCGGCCATTTAAACCTTGAATTTTAAACTAAATTATTATTAATGTTTCTCCTTATTTTCAACTCACCGGAGCATTTCGTCGCTTATTACGCCCTTTCTCGTCTCTGGACTAATAGTTTTTTTATAATCCTTTAAATGAATAAAAGCGAATTCAGTATGCAATCAGTTGTTAGAATCAATAAGTCTTCAAATCGTTCATTAGAAATGGAAATCCTTCTCATGACCCTATAAATTTTTAGATACTATATAAATTGATAATCTAAAATTTCTCTTTAACTTAAATTTATTCAGGTGTCAGTAAACATTTTTCTATCTTTAATTATATTTTTTTAATTTCCATTTATTATTGTTGATTTTTCACGGAACAATCAAAATAAGAAACGAAGCCATATACACAGTAACGACAATCAAGAAAAGAAAAAAAAAGAACACAATGAAATTTTCCCGTGCTTCAATGTAAAACACACCTATTGCACGTTGAGCTCCGGCGGTGGAACTCGCTCACTAATATCGGCAAACAAAACTCAAAACCAATATCTCTCAGCTCGTACACAGTGTGAACAACCCAAAAACTACCAAGAAAGCACAAGATTACAACAATAGGACTATCAAAAACACTCAATCGTGTATGCCCTAATTACAATTGGACTTTCACTAATTCTTTTTCTTGTTACGCAAAGCACAAGCCTAGAACTCACATAAGAAAAAAATGAAGCAGAGATATGAAAACAAAAAAAATGAATTGTATAGAAAGGCTGCTCTTCTCGTGTAGGGTTTTAAGGCATTAGTTTTCTTTTGGCTTTACTCTCAGCCACACCACAAATAACCTACAGTCCACTCATTTAATTAGAAAGGACTGAGATAGATTCACATTACCAATATCTCCACCTTGAAATCTGAATGCTTGTCTACCTGATACCGGTTACATTTTATCTACACCGCCTTCATCACTCACTCACCTTAGATTATCCAACAAATAATAAGTTCAAGCAATGCTCGAACTTAGAATTTGTGACAATCTTAGTAACCATGTCGGCGAGATTATCCTCCTTCGACACCTTATTTTCCATCACTTCGCCTACTTTTATTCGATCCCAAACTAAGTGATAACGAACATCTACGTGCTTGGTTCGTCCGTGATATATCGGGTTCTTGCCCAGGTGAATTGCGCTCTGACTATCGCAGAACACTGTGATAGTGTTTTTGAGCAGCTTGGCTTCACGCAGTAACCCCTGCAGCCAGATGGCTTCCTTTACAGCGTCGGCAAGTGCCACATACTCTGCTTCAATGATAGACAATGCTACAAGAGGTCGTTGATGGGACTTCCAACTGACACAGCTTCCACCAAGAGTGAAATAATATGCGGTGGTCAACTTCATCGAATCTAAAATTACCTGCATAATAAGAGTCAACATACCCCACGAGATCAAGTGTGTCATAGATGTGTATAATTTAAACATGTATTCAAAGTACTATTTATGTAATCAAGTACCGATTGATGTGCCTTCCAATGTTCATGACCCGAGTTTGACATAAGACGACTCAAGAGAGAAATAGCAAAAGATAAATCTAGTCGAGTACTAATCATAGATAAAGTGGAGCCAATGATATTATAGCACTAAATATTTTATATTTTAGCAGTTTCAGATAAAGTGGATGGACATTGATGCTTTCCTAACAAAAAATGACCAGCCAAGGGAACCTTGACCGGTTTTTGGTTCAAGTTTCCAAATTTCTCAATAAGTTTAGTAAAATAGTTTGTTTGATGAATTTTAAGGATTTTTTTTATTTTTATCCCGATTAACAAACATTCCAAAAATCTTTCTAACTGGACCTAGATCTTTCATCTCAAATTCACAACTTAGCTTGTTTTTTAATTCAGTAATTTTAACCTTAGATTTACTAATTGATAGCATATCGTCCACATACAAAAGAAGATAAACAGGGATATCATCAAGACAAAAATAGAAACATGAATCAAACTGACTCCTTTGGAAACCAATGTTAATAACAAAACTATCAAAACGGTTATAGCATTGACGTGGAGACTGTTTAAGTCCATAAAGGGGCTTCGGCAACAAACAAACACAATTAGCACAATTTTTATCCATAAAACCTTTGGGCTGAATCATGTAAATTGTCTCATCTAAGTCACCGTGTAAAAACGTTGTTTTAACATCCAATTGTTCTAGCAATAGAAAGCATGATTCAAATAGTTTTATATTTAACCACGGGAGAAAAATCTCATTAAATTACATTCCTTCTATTTGGGCGAATCCCTTTGCAACGAGTCTAGCTTTATACCTAGGAGGCTCTTTTTTTCCGACACACCTTCTTTAATCTTAAACAGTCATTGACACTCAATGATTTTCCTAGTGTTTGGGTTTTGGCACGAGTTTCCAGGTACGATTAACTCTAAGGGATTGCATCTCTTCTTTCATGGTCACTAACCATTTTTCCTTATCTTTTGGCTTTATGGCATCTTGGTAACAACTCGGTTCCACCACTGGGACCTCATGAGTTGCCACAAGAGCCGTGAATACAGGGTCGACATAAGAAAACCTAGAGGGTGGTATAATTTCTCTTCTATTCTTATCTCATGCTAATTGGTAGTGTTCTATGGTTTCTGAATTTGAAGTCTCCAACGGATCAACGTGAGCATGTTCATCTTCACCATCTTGAATGCCTATAGGTTCGACAGACTCATGTTGAAGGTCAGGTTCGGGATAGGGATCGGGATCAATAGGGTTATTTTCTAACTCCACCTAAAGACTAATATTACTTAAGTTTGGATCATTAAGAGAAAAATTTGGGCAGTTTAGGGTTTGTTCTATATACTTACACAGAAATGAACTTTCATTGAACAATACATCTCGATTGACAATAATTTTTTAATCCCTCTAGACCTCAACTCCCACAGTCTATAACCTTTGGTTCTAGTTTGGTATCCTAAGAAAATACACTTAATCAAATGAGGATCTAATTTACCTTCTCAGGTGTGCGCATAGGCAGCACATCCAAAAACTCTGAGATGATCAAGGGATGGACTTCTACCTGTCCAGACTTCTAAAGGACACTTAAATCTATAGCACTAGAGGGGCTGTGATTTATAAGATATGTAGAAGTTGCTAGAGACTCACCCTAAAATGGTTTAGACAAACCCGCAGTAAAGAGTAGACAGCTTACCTTTTCCATAATGGTTCGATTCATGTGCTCGGCAACGCAGTTTTGCTGCGGTGTTAATCGAACCGTATGGTGTCTTGTGATTCTTGTGTCGCTGCAATACTTATCAAAATAATAATTGCAGAATTCTAAACCGTTATCAGTTCTAAAAGTTTTAACGTGTTTATTAGTTTTCCATAATGTATGTTTGCTACGCTCTGAAACTGTCATCGACGAAAGAGGTGCTAAGTACAGACTTGACAAGATAGCCCCTTGTGACTAGTTTAAAATATTAGTTCGCAATCTAAAGATCGATAGGGCAATCGATTATGAGTAACGATTGTTTGAATGAAGCAGGATATCTTATCTTGTAATATAGAGAGTTGTGACTCTGTGTTTCATTCTTGATATCTTACAGAAGATATTGAACAAGACTTGTGATACTCTGAAGCTCGAGATAAAACCGTTTAATCACTCGAAGTTTCAAAATCACATACGAGGGGTATTTTGGTACTTACCTTAATCCCAAAGTGAATGCATAATCGATATGACACTTTATGACATTTGATTTGTCAATGAGCAATGACTAAGTTATAGTTGCATCTGACCCGGCGGTTTGTGTCATAACGTTGTTATATTGGATCATGTGATTCACAGATACGGAATTCATGTTGAAACAATGCTGTTGCATTAGTATCACACTATGCTGTGTTATGACAGTGTGTATGAATAAACCAGGCCTGGTATTCATCGAATATAATATTCTTTCATTAAAACATGTGACATGTAAAGACATCTCACTCTATGTTTTTCTTATTCACAAATAACAAAAGAGTTAGTGAAATAATAATCCAGGGGTAATAATTTTACATTCCTCTGAGTTACTGATACACATGAAGGGTAATATCGTAAAGTACTTTGTGGATCGTGTGAAGAATTGTTTTGTCACATCAAACGGAACATATACGCATTTGAACTTAGAGAGTTTCAATATTAGTCTTTTAGTAGAGTCAACTAATATTAAGAATTAAAAGACAGAAAAAAATTGTGAACTTTTGAGTCCGATCTTTATTCTAAAGCTTCATTCATATGGGTCCATAAGGTCTCAGTGATAGACTATCAGACGAGATTTAGAGAGAGAAAGAAAGATCAAGAAAACGTTTCTTGATTTTTTATTCTTATTCTTGAGTGTTCCCTTCTCCCGTTGTTCAATCAAAGAGCCCACCCTCTTGATCTCCAAAAACCCAAGGAAATTATCTCTGACTCTTCTTGTGGTCTTTGAGTGACTTTGTGCACACATGTATTCACTCGAGACGCGAAGAAATCAAGCGAAACGCGACGAGGCGCATTTCCACACTCGCCGGACCCTAGGAGTGCTTGAGCCACCACAGGTGACTCGCGAGGTTTCTGCTCAAGACCTTTTACAGGGACCTAGGCCTAGGTCTCTTCCACGTTCCTGCAAAGTTTCACGGTCAGATTCCTCCGGAGGAAGCCACAGCGTCGCAGGCAAGTTTCTGGCCAGACAACCATCCGGCCAGCCTGACTCCAGGTGTGCCTAGGCCACCACGAGTCACTCGCTTGCATCCAAGTCGTTCCATTTTACAGGGACCTTCCTCTAGGTCTCATCCACGTTCCTGCAAAGTTTCGTGATCAAATTCCACCGGAGGAAGTCACAGCGTCACAGGCACAATTCTGGCCGATCGGACAGCTTCCAATCCGGCGACCCTCGACTTCCAGTCCGGCAAACTCTTGGTGTGGCATTCCGGCGATAGCTAGCAATGCACGAGTTTGTTTACAACCTCACATGTAAATTCCTCTAACAAATTGAATCTGCGACGCAAATTATAAATTTGTTTATAGGTTGCTAGTGTGATCAATTTGTTGACAGCATGTTTAGAATAGAATATTTATTGACATGTTGGTAACTTTTAATGCCTAGGTTGTTTAATATGTTAAAATGTGTTTGAATATATTTAGATCTTATTCTATAATTCCGCCATATATTGATATGTTATATAATACTATTGGTTAAATGTTAACTAATTTCCAACAAATGGTATCAGAGCTAGTAAAGGCATTAACAATTAGGATTTTTGGACTAGTTTTGAAATTGTTTGACTAGTTTGGTGTTGGCGTTTTTGTATGATTTTAAAATTAGTTATAAATGCTTGTGTGTGTGTTTTATGGATGGATTCTCATTGTTATGGCCCTAAAAATTTTCCGGTTATCGTCCCGGGTTTTTATTTTAAATTTTAAATTTGTGAGCCTCAATTTGCGAGGAAGAAATTATGATGTATTTATGTAAATTGTAATCCGGCGACGAGAATACAAGGAAAGCAGCACCTCGGGCTTGGCCGCACGTTGGAGAACATGTGGGGGCTGACCCGAGACATCCGATGACGCGTCCCAAAGAGTCCTTGGCCGACCATTCAAATTGAAGAATAAATTTTTTATTTTTCAATATTGTTTTCTTATGGGTTGTAATTAGAAATGGGCCATATGATGAGTTAAATATTTTATGCTTATTTTATTTAATCTCATAGTATAATCACCTCACATGTCATATAGGATAGAATGCCAACATCATATAAAAATGAACTTTCATATAGTTTATAATTTATAAAAGATTTATAAAATGTAAACTGGTTTCAACAAAAATAAGATATTTGCAAAAACTAAGTGAGAGGGTTGTTTATCGTTGAAGCAACCCAAGGTCCCCGACACGAGTATCATTAACTAGATATGTGATGAACTAAGAGTTGCACATAGTGGACCTCCCTTCAGTGGAAGTACTTCGGAAGTATTTAGTTAATCATACTGTTAAGAACCAAGTCTTAAAGAGAAACGATGAAACAAAGTCTCCACATAGGTGAACCGTCTTCAAAGTAACTTGAGTAAAGACCCATGTGTCAGTTGCACACTTCGGCTTATGTTTTAAATTAATCCTCACATAGAGGCCCTTCATCAAAAATAAGTGACCAAAAATTTATGGTAATTAGTAAGAAATAGAAGTTGTGACTTCTTTGATAGATTCGAACTAAATAGTGATGTGTCACGACTATGAAAAGCGGTTAATTGCGGTTTCCCCATAGGAAAAGTAATTAATCATTGATGTTCATAATATCATGAATTATTTATCGCTTTCCTCACCATATTAGGATTGTTCATGCATGCATATAATTCGAAAAAGTAGCACATACTAAAGTTATTTATTTTATTCATGTTTTCAGCAAAATGTCTTTTAATCCACTTCAAACAATTTTTAAGTTCTAATAAACTCGAGGGTGAGAATTACGTTGACTGGAAACGTAACCTCGACATCATACTGATGGTGGAAAAGCACAAATATGTTCTCACGATCCCATGTCCTCCTGCTCCGAGTGCTGACTCGAGTAAGGAAGACAAGGACACTTACGATGGGACGCCTACGATGCATGGATGAGGTCTGACGAGATTGCTCGATGCTACATTTTGGCATCGATGAGCAATGTGTTGCAACAATCTTATCGAGACATCTCCACTGCATATGACATCCTATTCAATCTCCATGAGATGTTCGGATGCCATGGGCGTTAGGCGAGGCAGCAAGCTATCCGCAGTTTTATGAACTGCAGGATGAAGCCAGGATCTTTAGTTCGAGAACACATGCTACTGATCATGGGTCACCTGAATGATATGGAGATCCTCGGTTCTAAGATCGACGGAGAAACCAAGATTGACATGATCTTGGAGACTCTAACGGAATCTTATGATAGCTTCCGTCTGAACTACTCCATGAACAAGCTCTATTACACTGTAACTGAGCTTATGAATGAGTTGCAGACTACCGAGGGACTTCTCCCTAAGAACAAGAAGAAGTCGAGAGAGCTCAATGTTGCTGAACATAGAGCTTCGACCTTTGGTTCTAAGAGGATGATGAAAAGACCCAAAAACGCCAACCGAACGGGTTCCAAGAAGCCTTACAAGAAGGTTGTGGATGCTAAGGGCAAAGGCATCGATGACCAAGAGACCCTTCTCTTCAAAGGGTTTAAGAGCCACACAAGTTTTGGAACTCATACATAGTGATGTATGTGGCCCAATAAACATCCAGGCAAGAAGAGGTTATGAATATTTTGTAACCTTCACTGATGACTACTCAAGATTTTGTCACACCTACCTTATGCGACATAAGTCGGATACCTTTGAAATGTTCAAAGAGTATAAGGCTTTAGCTGAAACGCAGACGGAGAAATAGATCAAAACTCTTCGATCGGATCGAGGGGGAGAGTATTTGTATGGAGAGTTCGAAGACCTTCTTAGAGAATAAGACATTCATTCTCAGCTTATGACACTTGGAACCCCGCAGCAAAACGGTGTGTCAGAGAGAAGGAATTGAACTCTACTAGATATGGTGAGATCGATGATGAGTTACTCATCGCTTCCTAATTCATTCTGGGGATATGCCCTAGAAACGACAGCTTACATTCTGAACCATGTTCCGTCCAAGACGGTCCCTGGCACACCCAATGAAAGATGGAGTGGTAGAAAATCTGTTTTACACCACATTCGCATCTGGGGTTTTCCAGCACATGTCCTGAGACAAAAGTCTAGCAAGCTGGCTAGTCGTTCAGATGTTTGCCTTTTTGTGGGATATTCTAAGGAAACTAAAGGGTATATCTTCTATAGTACTTCTGATCAGAAATTGTTCGTTAACACGAACGCTAGGTTTCTGGAAGCAGACTATATGAAAAATTCATTACCGAGAAGCAGACTTGTGCTTAAGGAACTGTTGGGTGAAGTAGTTGGTACTTCACAAGATAGGACGAGTCCTATTCCAACAGTGGAAGAACCACATTCGGAACCAGAGGCTCCTGTGCTTCGTCACAGTAACAGAATTGTACGACAACCTGTTCGATACATGGGTAACGGAGAGTCCTTTACTGCAGTCGCATACAATGAAGAAGATGATCCAATATCATTTTCTCAAGCAATGCAAATTTCCGAAGCAAACCTATGGCAAGAAGCCATGAACGTTGAACTACATTCGATGCATGCCAACGAGGCCTGGAAGCTTGTAGATCTATCTGAAGGCATCAAGCCTGTTGGGTGTAAATGGATCTACAAGAAGAAAAGAGGACCGGATGGAAATGTTGAGACATTTAAGGCACGACTTGTGGCGAAGGGGTTATCACATAAAGAATGTATCGACTATGAAGATACCTTCTCGCCAGTCGCGATGATGAAGTCCATCCGTACTCTTTTATCCATTGCTGCCGCCCTAGATTATGAAATCTGGCAGATGGATGTCAAGACTACATTTCTGAATGGAAATCTTGACGGTCACATTTACATGGCTCAACCAGACGGGTTCATGGAGAAAGGCCAACGGGGCAAGGTTTGTGAGTTGCTGAAGTCCATTTATGGACTGAAGCAACCATCTAGATCGTGGAATATTAGATTCGACGAGACTGTCAAAGGCTACGGTTTTGATCAGTCAGTAGATGAGCCATGCGTTTATAAGATGATAAACGATGGTAAAGTGGTTTTTCTGGTCCTATGTGTGGATGACATACTACTCATTGGGAATGATGTAGGAAAGTTATCAGAGGTTAAGATATGGCTGTCAAAGCAATTTGAGATGAAGGATCTAGGAGATGCAGCTTATATTTTGGGTATTCAGCTCTTCAGAGATCGGAAGAACCAAAAATTAGCGCTCTCCCAAGCATCTTATATTGATAAGATCATGGATCACTCTAGTATGCAAGACTCCAAGAAAGGGTAGCTCCCTTTCAGACATGGAGTGCATCTCTCAAGTGAGCAGTCTCCCAAGACTCCTCGAGAGGTTGAGGACATGAGACACATTCCTTACGCTTCAGCCGTAGAAAGTCTCATGTATGTTATGCATTGCCCATTGTCTAACGTTGAGTCGTAGAAAGTCTCATGAATATATAATTGATATTATACTTTGTGACATTTTATTTGTCAATGGGCAATGACTAAGTTTTAGTTTCATCTGACCCGATGGTTGGTATCACAAGGATATGATATTGGGTTATATGATTCACAGATTTGAAATTCATGTTGAAACAATGCAAATGCATTAGTATCGCACTATGCTTTGTTATGAGAGTATGAATGAATAAACTTGGCCATGTATTCATTGAATAAGAACATTCTTTGGTTAAAACATTTGACATGTAAAGACATCTCACTTTATGTTTTTCTCATTCACGAATAACAAAGGAGTTAGTGAAATAATAACTCAAGGGGTAGAACAGTAAGTTTACATTCCTCTTAGTTACTGATACACATGAAGGGTAATATCGTAAAGTACTCTATGGATCGTGTGAAGAATTGTTTTGTCACATCAAACGAAAAATATACGCATATGAACAGAGAAAGTCTCAGTATTAGTCCTTTAGTGGAATCGATTAATATTAAGAATTAAAAGACGGAAAAAGTTTGTGAACTTTTGAGTTCGATCTTTATTCTAAAGCTTCGTTCATATGGGTCCATAAGGTCTCAATGATAGACATTCGAATGAGATTGAATGAACAAGAATGATTGATTTACTCATTGAATATAAATTGTGATTTATATCGAGAAAGTTATTTTCTTAGTAACTAAATAAATAATTAGTAATTTATCGTTACATTTATTTTATGAATCATAATGTATAATTATATTGATAATAATACATTTTGATGATTCAAATAAATAAAAGAAGAAAATAAATGTTTTCTCATTTCGTACTTATTTTGAAAGTATGAAATTAATTAATAAAATGTCATTAATAAATGAGAGTTCTAAATTAATTGAATTTAGAAATAAATCAAAAGAATTTAGGAATTAAATATATTGTTTTGGCCGAGTATGGGATACTTGTTGGCCAAAAAAAATAGGTTTAAAATTAAGTAATGGGTTTGACCCAGCTTAACCCGATTTGACTTTATTATTTAAAAGAAAGGGAAACTCTAATTAACTTAACCTAATCAAGATACTCGGCCAACTCCCCCATTTCCCTTGTGTGTGTGTTTTTGGCCGAGAGACTAGAGAGAGAGAAAGAGAGAAAAATTGTTTTCTTGTTTCTCGAATTGTTATTCAGAGAATCCCTAATTCCCATTGTTCAATTAAGAGCCCACCCTCTTGATCTCCCATATATTCGAATGTATTATTGTTGATTCTTCACTTGTGGTGTTTGGTATATAATTTTAATTCTAAAAATTGTTTTAGAATTATTTTAGAAGGATTTTTGAAGCTCCCTGCTGGCCGGATCCCTTCCAGCATCCATGTCCGGCGTCCTTCCATGTCAGGCGAGCAAACCGGCGAAGGTCCCTTCCAGGCATCCCTTCCAGGCGCGCGATCTCCCAGCCCGGCCAGCGTGCCTCCTGTCCGGCGAAGGAGTCCCTGCAAGGTCCTCTGTCCCGCGTCCCTTCCAGCATCCAGGTCCCAGTCCGGTGAAGGTTTTCTGTCTGGTGAGGTGTCCAGCGTGCCTTCAGTCCGGCGAGACGCGCCTAGGGCAATCCGACGAGCTTCTTTTCACGCGTGGAATTGGCGTGGCATTCTGGAGATAGCGAGCAACGTCGGGGTTGTTTACAATCTCAATTGTAAGTATTTTCTCAACGATTTGGATTGCTAAATATATAAAATGTTTATATAGGTTGTTAGTATTTTGATTGTTGAGTGGTGTGTTTTAATAAATAGTTTTTTAAACATGTAATTAAATTTTAATGCCTTAGGTTGTTAAATAAATTAAAATTGTTTTAATATATATAGATTTAATTATATTTTTCCGCCACATAGGATATGTTATATAATTACAGTGTTTAATTTGTTAAATAAATTCCAACATTGTTACTTTCATTTTTGGATGTATTTTTGAACATGGGATGTGTCATTTAATAATCCAAGATTTTATTGAGTGTTTTCTTTTATAGTTATTCCATAAAAGATAAATCTTCATTTCCTTATGTTTTATTACATTATTTATGAACACATGGTTGTGTCATTAAATATTTCCTTCTATAAATGGAATGCATTGAATACCTTTATGATACTTGAGTATGCATAAATGATTTTGCCCTTCAGTTAAAGATATAGGTTTACTATATATAAGCACAATATATGTTCTAAGTTGTTATCTCTATAAGATTTGTGATTAGCTTTTATTGCTCTATTAAATTCTTATGTTATATATGTTTTATTGTTTAATAACTATTTAGAGCTTAAGAAAACGTCTAAATTATTATTACATTTGTTCGGCAATAGTTCGTGCGAATAAGAAGTAATAGATGAAACACAACCAAAAAGTTAGAGTTGATGAATCAATGGAAGCTTCCTTAATCGAAACTTAGTCACTAAAAATTTATATTGATTGAGTGGGAGCGTCCTTAATCGGAACCTAGCCGGTCTAGTTCAATAAATTGAGTAGAAGCATCCTTGAAAGGAACCTAGTTACTCTAGTTCACTAATTGAGTGAGAGCATCCTTAATCGGAACCTAACTACTCTAGTCCATTGATTTAGTGGGAGCGTTCTGAAGCGGAACCTACTAACTAAACAAATATTATTGAGTGGAAGCATCCTTAATAGGATTCTAGTTACAATTGTTCAATAAAATTAGTGAGATTTGCATTAATGAAATCTAGCCACTTGTTGTTCAATGAATAGCAACATCCTTCACAAGATTGATTCCATCATTGAGTATGGCATCCTTTAAACCGGAATTAATCTGCTATTATTCAATAATTAAATGGAAGAGTAATCAATGATTATCTTGCCACATGAATCAATGAATTGCAAGGAAGGAAAATTTTGAATTGCCTTGCCAATGAATTCAAGAATCTAGTGGAAGCACCCTAACAAGGATCATTGTCACTCTCATCAACAATAAGTTTTCCATTTATTTTTCCTTAAATGGAAATACATGATCTTGATATTTCACTCTCGATCAAACTAACTTGTCTAAAAGTTATTATCCTATATTTGATAGATGTGTCTGTTAAGCTATTAGCTTAAAAGAATAGAGAGATCTATAAATAGATAAATGAAATGGTTTGTGTTGGCAGAGATGCCCACAAGAAGATTATTTATTTACATATCGATGTAAAACAAATCTATCATGATTCTTTATTATAATTTGCTGATTAAATTAATAAAAGTTGAAACGTTCATTCATTCCTTTTTCGTTTTTTTGAAAATTTATGATATTCAATAGTTTTATAGTCCTTAATCAAACCTAACAATATATGAAGAGACAAATGTAGATTTGCGTGAACAAACTTTTCATGGTTTGGTTAAAACTAAATATTCACAATCTAAAGATCAACGGACTATTGATCCTAGTATGGTTGTTGGAAGAATCTATGATGTCTGGTTACGAGGCATATAGAGTTAGGAACTCCATAGTTCTTCCAGTGTATCTTCCGAAAATACTGAATTAACCAATGCACCTTTAGAGACAATGTAAGAACAAACCATTTAACCTATTTTGTCTCAAGGTCACTATGTAGGATTGCATCGTGCTTACCTTAATCCTGAAATGAGACATGTTATTCCATGACTTCAATATATTCATTTGAGAAAGCTACACTCTAGATCCAAGTTTGTGGACTAGATGCGCTCTATTGGTGATGTATTCGGTTGTGAAGCTGACATGAGTATACTTTGTGAAGTTCGCATAGATATGGAATTCATGTACAAGATTTCTGAAATGCAATGTATATCACCTCATGGTTTATTACTTGGATTGTGAATAAATGAACAGCAGTATCCAAAATTAAGTAGCTACTTTATTTGGATGAAACAATGTGACTTGTTAGCTCCTCGTCAATACATTATTTCTAATTTATTCACAGGTAACAAAGGAGTTGAGGAAATAACAACTAGAAGGGTAAAATGGTAATTTTATAAATCTCATCTAGTTGATGATATTCATGAAGAGTAATCATTCGATAATATTCAGTGGATCCGCTCATCACAAATAAGTAAATTTTTTAGTAGAAAATATATTTATTTGAACCAAGAGATTTTCAGTGTCAACTCTTTAGTGGAGTCAGTTGACATTAAACTAGACTTGAAAAAGTTTATGAACTTTGAGTCCAAGAGTCCTAGTTAAAGCTTTGTTCATCTGGGTCCATGATGTCACTATCACAAGTCATTAGAGTAGAGTTTGTTAAACTAGAAATTAAGTCAAAATAAGTTCAATTGTTGAAGTAGACGTATTTTTCGAAAATGGTCTAAAGGGTATTTTCGTCTTTAAGGAAAACTGATGTAAAATGTCAAAATAAGATTTTGAATTTATTCACAAATTAATTTAAAGTCACACGGCTGAAAATTGATTTTCATGCTTAGTGAATTAAATTTTGTGACATGCTATTGTATGTGCAATAATGCGGGAGCTTTTCCGTAATTTGTTATGATCAAATTAGGAAGTAAATATATGTGTGTAGACATCCATATGGCCGACCACTTTACATCAAGGGAGGGAGAGAAATATCCTCTTTTATTTGGTACACTATTGCATATTGGTAATTGCCCAAAATAAAAGAGGAAATGAATTTCTTTGAGAATGAAACAAATATGCTAAGTGAGGAAACAAATTTCCCTCACTTATGGCATAGGGTGGCCGACTATTTGGAAGAGAAAGGGAGGAGAAAATCAAATATTGTGTCATGAATATACAATAGAAAATGGTAATTACCCTTTCTTGTATTTCTTTCTCCTATAAATAGAGTCTCACAAAGAGATGTAAAAATAAACTTTTGGTCTTACTCTCTCTTCTAGCCGACCACTTCTCTCCCTCTCTCTCTAAAATACTCTTTTTTATTTTGACACCTAGATCCTCACTTGATCTAGAGATAGCTTATGGTCCAAGAATTGTTCTTGGTTCATATTGTTTAATAGTGCCTACTCACTAAACTCTTCAAACTCTCGAATACTCTATTGATAGAAACTTTCGTGGTTGCTCGAAAATGCAAAAACGAAAGGCAGCGAGACAAGGAGAAGGATCTTCATCCAAGAAGGGACTCCAAGATCAAGCAACAAGAGAAAGTTTAGTATTTAAGTATTTAAATAATGTTTTTAAATATATACATGTTCATGCACTTTGCCTATGTTAGTAAAAATTAATTTACTAGTAAAGAAATTTTTATATTCCACCATTAATGTGTTAATGATAATATTTTCTTAACCCTAAACATATTCAAACAGTCTGAGCTTTAATAGACTCTAAGGGATTGAACCCGTGAGAATGGTCCTTGTCAATAATTATACTCTTCTTTATGATACCACAAACCACTTCATTTGGAATCTTCAGAGATGAAGAAGAACTGTCCTCTGAGGATAAAGTTCCAATAACTTAATACATGGATCAAAGTAGTTAAACTACCAAACATTTTGAAATATGAAAGGTTGATCCTAAGTAATTAACAAAGTGATCATGATTGTTACATGGATGTTTGTTATAATCGATATTTTTGAGGAATCGATATGTGTAGCTCCTAAACACGTGTCATGAATGGAGACATTACTATTGTAATAATATACCTCATTTTAACACAAGTAAATTGACTGAGCTAACTGTTTTTAAAACATTTAGAAACGACAAACTCGTGCCATTATGTCTTAAACATACTCATTTGAGGTATGAGCTCAATGTTGAGGCTGTAGACATTGTCTTTAAAATGACTAATAAATTAGACTCAAGACAACGTCGAATTTCCAAGAATAATAACGTGTGATATAAACATTTTTATTTCAGGAAATAGTGAGATACTTAATTATTTAAATATAGAAGATCCTTGAAGTCCTGTGTATACTGAAAATGAACACGACAAACAAGGATGGACTATAAAAATAATTAAGTAATGGAAAAGGGTCAATAAATTTCTTATTAAAACACATTTAATAACTCACACTATAGTGAGTGGTGATGAGATCAAACATTCATGGTGCAACCTGTTTTGGCACCAAAAGAATGTACACCAAGATAGAGAGACTTGTTGTACACAGTCTGGTGTATAATCTGAAAGTATGTGAAGTTTTAATATGTTTTAAGTAAATTAGTTTACTGTGAACGAATTGACTTGACCTTAAATAGGTAAGTCAAAGATCACTTGCAAGAATGCATGAACTAGAATCATACGAAATGGGACATATGTCGGAACGACATAAATGAAAGAGTAAAGAGTAAACTGAGAATCCATATGATGGAAATCTCAATCCTGGTTCAAAGTCTGAACTGTCTACTAAGATGGCAAAGAATTAAATTGGCTCGATGGATCTTCTCTGGTCAAAGTGGGAGATTGTTAAGAATATTGCCCACTTGAAGATGATGTATGAATAATTACTAGATTCGATAATTAGATTATTATATAATCATTATATGATTATTGGGTTAGGTTCTAAATAATCAATTAGAATCAATAACAACTATCTTCCATAGCTTCCTTATTAAATTGAGTCACGTGCTTGGCACCTGAGTTCGGGCGGTGTGCTAATATAAGGTCAATGACAGATATACGCCTGGAAAGCTATATCGAAAGTCATATATGTGGAACACATGAGTGAATGATGATAACTATGTGGGAGCATTCTACACTTGTGGTAAGTGTACGATCTAGACAGGCCTTGGGTAGATGTGTCGTTTAAGGACCGTTACGACACACTAATCGAGGCCACTATGATGGTCACAGTGAGACTTTATCTAAATCCTAAAGCTGTGATGGACACTGAATCATGTCTCTGAGCTCTTTAAATCATTCGCTAAAAGACTATTCATGTTAATCACAGCTTATGTCTTAAGAGTCTTCCCCTGGAAGTCTTCTAAGAGCATGATTCGAGTGGGAAGTGATTTACAGATACAAAATCCAACCTCCCTGAAAGGAGGTCAATATTCACTCACCTAAGGATTGATTCCAGAACCGATAGATTGCTAGCACTTTCAAAGTAAGTTAACGTTCGAAAGAATCTTTCGTTGGGAAGCAACAATGCTTAGGGCTGATATGTATCAAGAGAAGTATAACAGAATAAATTGACTTCTCTTGGCACGGGTAGAACCTGGAGGATCTCGATCACGAACTGATCATATCAGTGGACACTCGTCACGACGAGTAAATATAATTCTAGTATTAAAGAAGAGTTCAGCCTCTGATTACACGGTGGAGTATTGGTAAAGACTAGACGAATCAATGAAAAAGAGATAGGACTATATCGTCTTTTTCGTCGGGTTTGTTAAGCTTATACTACTAGGTCCATAATCCCCGATTCGGCTCTGATAAAGGCAGATAAGAACTTTCGAATAATAATGTTGTTCATTATTTAATCTCACTTGCTGTAATAGTGATTGACAACATTAATTCTGGAAAACGGGGCAGAATTAAATAAATATTTGTAGCATAATTGTTTATTTATTGTTGGATCAAGTAAATAATTAATTAATTAAATTTTTGGGCTTGAGAATTTTGAATTGGACTTGGCCTAAAGAGTTGGCCAAAACTCCCCTAGGGATATGCCTTAAGGGTTGGCCGAACTTCCTCCCCTATTCTCCTTAGATTTCTCTCTTAGGAGAGGAATTCTCAACCATAGATAATGATATGTTGGATGAGAGAGAGTTTAGATTAACTGTTGAGATCTAATGGCTCAGATTAAATCCAAAGGAGAGAATATCTCTAGAAGGAGAAAATATCTTCAGAATGAGAGAATATCTCAACAGAAAGGAGAGAAAATCTTTCAGGGGTTTTCTCCCTACTAATGCTATAAATAGGGATAGAAGGGAAGATGAAAATTCACCCTTTCATTCATTGAAACACTCGGCCTTTCTCTTTATAAGTGGCCTAATTTTCTCTTCCTCTATTCCCTGGAATTGCTAATTCCAATCCTAAATAACAGGAGCGAGATCCCGAAACAATCTGGTTTCAAGATCTAAGTGAGATATCGATTGTGTCCACTCATCTTTCTTATTCGCCTCGGAGATTACGTTTCAAAAGACTACGGTGTCATCGTCGAATACTATATTCAGAGGAAGGACGAAACAGAGTCGATTAAGAAGAAGGACGAAACGGAGTGCGCGTTGGATCGGGGCGTTCTGTAGCTGATACCAAACCCATAAGTTTTCTATAAACTTATTTTATAATATCGATTGCTGAATTGCTTTCATAAATGAATTAAATTAATAAATCTAGATCTTGTTTGCAATCATCATTTTAATTGGTTATAATGAGTTCAATTAATCTTTTTCCGCATTTAATATAGTTGCTAAGGTGAATGGATCACCAACAAGCAGTTTTAGAGCGATTGTCCGTGTCTGATACGCGTGTGATTCACCAACGAGTAATATCAAAGCGATTGTTCGTGTCTGATACTGACTTGTTTCACCAACAAGTCGTATCAGAGCGATTCTTCGTGTTTGATACGCACTTGTTTCATCAACACTAACCACTTATAACAATCTTTTTTTATATGTCCAGATTTCTTACAATAAAAACACTTTCGACCTTCTGATTCATAGCAGTGTCATTATTCTTAGAGTTATTATTCTTAGAGTTATTATTCTTCTTTTTAAATTTGTTATTACCATTTGACAATATATTATCAGGTTTATCTTTCACAAACAAATTTGACCGAGAGTTTCTTTTCTGATTATTGAGATCAATCTCACGGGTTTTTAATCTTGAAATTACCAGTGTGTAGAAGTGAATCTTTAACAACCATATATGATCAGGCAATGAGTTAAGCAGCATGCAACTAGACTTGTATCATCAAGGACTTGTTTAGACCCTTTCAACAGTTGATTCATTTTCAAGAATTCATCAAGATTTTCTTCAATAGACTTAGTCACATCCATCTTGTAATTAAAATTTCTCCTTTAAGAAACGCAAGACTGGGTGCGGTTTGATCATAATAAATCGAGTTTAGTTTAGTCCATACGTGTAGGGCTGTGTGGAGCCCATCTACCTTCCGTAGCACCGAGTATGAGAGGTTGAGTATGAGCAGGTTGAATGTTTCCTCCAAGATTTCTGACTTACGCTTGAGGGCATTTTCAGATCACTTCTTCTCATCGGGCTCGAGAGCAGCAGCGACCTTGTTGTCAGACAAGAGCACTTGGATTATCTACGTCCAACTGGTGAAGTCGCCATTGCCGTCAAACACGGAGAACTCCATTTTGAACAAACTCATGATGCAGACCAGGGTGATGTTTAAGCAATTTGTCAACTGAATATTACCCTCCTAAATTTCCTTTACATACTCTTCTAAAAAAACAATCTACCAGAGAAAAAATTTAGGTTAAATAGAATATGCAGAAAAAAAATATATTTTTGGGAACACATCTGCGTTGTGAAAAAAATTCTTTTTAATTTAAAAAGGCTTTGATACCACTATTGATTTTTCACAGATCAATCAAAATAAGAAACGCAGCCATAAACACAGTAACGACAATGAAGAAAAGAAAAGAAAAGAAAATAACACAACGAAAATTTCCCGTGCTTCGGTGTAAAACACACCTACTGCTAAAATAAATCCGAAGCAATTACATATATTCAAGAATTAAATAATTTAAACATATATTAACGTTTTTAATATCAAATAAATCCGAAGCAATTACATCACATCTAAAATATCATTTCTAACAACTTTTATTTCACAAACATACAAAGAAAATCAAAATTTGAATAAAATGCACTCTTCAACTAAAGAGCTTAAATTATATAATTAAAGATTAAACAATTTTAACATAAATCAATGTTTTTTATTCTCAAAAAAATCTGAAAAAACTACATCGTATCTATAACATCATTTCTAAAAACTTATATTTCATAAAAATCTCCAAAAAAAATCAAAATCTATAAAATATCCACCTTAGAAGGCTGTACGAAATTCTTTTAAATGAAAATCCCATATGGAATGGCCAATGGAATTTTCAAAAAAATATTATTTTATAACTAAATACAAAGGAAAAATATGGAAATCCGACAATGAGATTCCCATGGAAATTCGACGAATTTCGTAGGTATAAAATGACGAAACGTTTATATAGACTAAAAATGACCGGTGAGTTCCGAAATATGGAATTCCGATGAAAATTTATGAGAATTCGTCGGCCATTTAAACCTTGATTTAAACTAAATTAATTATTAATCTATAAGTGCACTAGTTTTATTTATAAAAAAAAAATCAGATTTTTTTAGTTATCTTAACATCAAATCTTATAAAATTATTGTGTTACTATGAACTTTTGTAGTTTGTCCTTTACAGTCTTATAACCAAATTTCTAACTGTATTCACTGGCTTATGCACAATTTTAGAGCTAAATTAAAGAATCTTAAAATTCGACAGTAACATGTACAAATAGAAAATGTTGCATTTATAATATTATTAAAATATTTACTAATTTATATCTAATTTAGTTTTTTTTTTTCCATTTAGAACTTTCCCACGTTTCTTAAAAACTATCTTTCTTTTAGTGAGCACTCAAGATTTAAATTGCATTCAGTAAAATAAATTTGTTATTTCTTGCTGCTCTCAATCCTCGTTGGTAATACTTCGACTATGTTTGCTAAATTTGTGGTCCAATATGCAAATTCTAAGTAGTTATATATGTTGAGGGTGAAGCTTAATTTGTTATCGCTACCAAAATTGAAGATTATAGTGGATCGATATATTTAAGAGCAGTAAGTGCACGTATTTTTTAATTGAGAAAGAACCATTATAATCATATTTGATCACTTATCTTTCGTTTAATGTTATTTTGTTTTGTTTTGTTTTGTGAAATTTACTTAAATTCCTAACATTATACTATGTGTATTTTTTTATGGGAACAATATGTTGTCTAAAGACGCGTCAAATAAGTGTCTATACAAAACCTAAAAAGTAAATTCATTTTCAAGATTTAAAAGTATGAAAAATATCAAGATTAAACTCATTTTTTAAAATATTTAAAAGCAAATTTTACCCTCAAAATCGGACAAAAATACTTTTATACTCGAAATTTTCAAAAATCCATACGATTTTATAAAATGAGATACGATACTATACGATATTATACGATGAAATACGATAATTTTTTTTAATAAAAAGATACGATGAGATACGATATTATATAAAAAAAAATTATATAATGATATTTTGGTCCGATTTTGAGATTAAAGTCAATTTTTACATATTTTTAGAAAGATAGATGTAATCTGAATATTTTTCATACTTTTGATTCTACGAAATAAAAAAAAATTAAGTATGAAAAATATTAAAATTAGACCCATTTTTTTAATCATAACGATGGAGCGACGTAAATTAGCAAGATCATAATTATAAATTAGCATAAGACAAATTGGATCCAAACAAAATTATTTTTAATATTATATTATTCTAATAGATAAAGTAACGTTTAGATCAAAATTAGTAAATGATGTCATGTTCGTGTAATTAATTAATAATAACTTATGGGAAAGGGACGTTAATTTATTTAACGGTTTAACGTTGGAATAATTTCTTCGCTTTTTCGCCTCTTTGCCCATCATCACACTACTTTCCTCTTTTCTCTTTATTCTTCTTCTCTCTCTCTCTCTCTCTCTCTCTCTGATTGGACATTCACACACTCTCACACGCAAAGATTCTTTCGTGTCTCTTTTTCCTTTTCTCTCTCAATTCAGCAGAGAGAGAGAGACTGAGAGAGAGAGATCGGAGTGAGAAATGGTGACGGAGGCTCTCTGCGATGGCGGAGAAGGAAATGTGGTCGTGGTCGGAGTGAAACTGAACTCTCTCAGTCGAGAATTGCTCACCTGGTCTCTCGTCAAAGCTTCTCTCCCTGGAGATCGAGTCATCGCCGTCCACGTCATCGATCCGGTCACCAACGGTAATCTCTCTCTCTCTCTCTCTCTTTTCTCTCTCTCCCTCTCTCTATATCTTTCTCTTTCTCTGTAACTGACTGATTTCTGGTTCAGACGGAACGAAGTCGTCTTTGCTCTCTCTGGTCAACAAGTTTGACTCTGTGCTCTCTGTGTACGAAGGCTTTTGCAATCTCAAGCAGGTTTTTCGTTGTCGTTTTTCTTTGTTACTTCGCTGAGATTGATTCTGAGAAATGTTCGTCGTTTTAATTTATTTTGTTTTATTATATTACTGTTTTATGATCGTTGTATATTGCTGTATAGGTTGACTTGAAGCTCAAGGTTTGCAGGGGCAAACCCGTCAGAAAAGCGCTAGTGAGAGAAGCCAAATCGTACTCGTCTGCGACGATCGTCGTCGGAGTCTCCAAAACTCGCCGGGGAATTCGATCGCCGGCGATTTCGGTGGCGAGATACTGCGCGGCGAATTTGCCTCCGCGTTACGCCGTTTTCGCGGTAGAAAATGGAAGAGTCGTCTTTAACAGGGAAATCTCAACAGGTATGATCGCTCCTTTCCTTTATTTATCATATTCAGTTAAACTCAAGAGAGAATCATTGCTAAATTATTTTCATCGGTTCTATATAGTTTTTTTTTTAATTTAGGTTTTCTTTTTGGGATCTTGTATTGTTTGCAACAGTTAACAAGGACTGCAGTACTATACTTTTCCAAGAGAATTTAAGCAGTTTGAGTGATTCTGGCTCGAATCCGAAAATATCGAAATGCCGGCACAGAATCCGGAAATCATGTTCCAAGTGCCGGAGCCAAATTCTAGGTGGAGAAGACGATTCTCTGGTCAGCGATACTTGCTCGGTTTCAGGAACTTCTGTCGCATTCTCCGAAGACGAAGATTCGACTATGAGCGATGGCTCGGTTGCCTTGGTTCCGGTTCTTCGCACAAACGAGGCTTCTTCTTCGGACCGATCGAGATGGACCGCTCTTCGTCGTTTGATTCCGAGAAGGCAACGAGCCAAGAAATCGGCTAATAAAAACTTGTCTATGATCTTAAGGGTTTCGAGATTGCCTCTCCTGGGTTGCTCGGTGATTTATCCGGACCAGAAACATCAGAGTTTTGTTTCCGATCATCTCGACGGAGAGAGCGGAGCGATCGTCCCGTTTGGGTATTCCACGGAAAGCCTTCCGAAAGAACTTTCGGGCTTGAACGAGAAGTTCTCGGATAAGTGTAGATTGTTCAGCTTTGAGGAGCTTTCGAAGGCGACTTCGGACTTTACACCTGGTTCGTTTTTTTCATAGGCTCGATTTTTTTCAGTTCTGAGTCTAAATGGAATCTTTATCGATTTGGTTGTTTTGTTTTGTTTGTTTGTTTGCAGAGAACATGGTTGGTAGAGGCGGAAGTGGTTTTGTATATAGAGGAAATCTTCCGAATGAGAAGGAATTTGCTGTGAAGACCTTGAAGCCATCCGAAGATTCGATCATAGAGTTCGTTCAGGAAATCGACATCATTACTGCTTTAAACCACAAGAACGTAGTTTCTTTATTGGGATTCTGCTTCGAGGATCATAATTTGCTGTTGGTCTACAATTTTATGTCGAGAGGGAGTCTGGAAGAGAATCTTCATGGTACGGATAGTCTTTTAATACAAGACAATTTTATACCCGTTCTTATTTCCTCGGGGTTGTTTTATGGATTATTCTAGCTTCTAGACATATAAAATAGTAGTATTTTAATAATAGTCAACGTTTTGTGAATCTATAGTAAATAGTCAGACTAATCTGTTTACAAGATTACTTAGACCAATTTAGCCCGAATAACCTTTAAAATTACTCAAATTGAAAACAGCAATCCGGTCCATAATTTTCTATAAACGACTTCCATGTAAGCACGATGCCTATTTACAACATATTTGCAAAACGTTGGCTATTTTCAACTTTCTTATGTTTACGTTGGCTAAAAGACCCATTTTTTTGTTGTTTTATTGACTGATTGTCCACCCGTCTATTAAAAGGCGATAGGAAGGATGGGAAAGCATTTGGTTGGCAAGAGAGATATCGTGTGGCTGTTGGAATAGCTGAGGCTTTGTGTTATCTTCACTGTGGCTGTGCAGAGCCGGTGATCCACAGAGACGTCAAATCCTCTAACATCCTTTTGTCTGATGATTTTGAGCCACAAGTATTGCCTTTTTTCTTCTCTCAACGAATCGATTAACTCATTGGTGTTATTATTTGCAATATTCTCTTCATATTCGTTTTTTTTTTCTTTTTGGGACATATTCAGCTCTCAGATTTCGGACTTGCTAGTTGGGCGTCTGCTTCTTCGCAAGTTATATGCACCGATGTTGCAGGAACTTTTGGGTGCGTTTGTATTCTCTCTCTTACAAGGAATCAATTTTTTTTTATCTTTTTAAATCTTGTTATGTGTGGCAGTTACTTGGCTCCGGAGTATTTGATGCACGGAAAAGTGAGTGACAAAATCGATGTGTATGCTTTTGGAATTGTGCTTCTCGAGCTTCTTTCCGGTAGAAAGCCAATAAACAGGGAAGGCCCTAAGGAACACGAAAGTCTTGTTCTGTGGGTAAGTTTAGCTGATTCTTTTTCTTCCCTGGTATGGGCTAAGTGATTGGTGATACAAATTAACATTCTTTTGCAGGCAAAGCCGATATTGAAGAGTGGAGATATTACCCGGCTTCTCGATCCGATCATTGACAGAAGTGACTCTGAGCAGGAAAACATCGAGAGAATGATTTTAGCCGCTACTCTTTGCATCAGACACATGCCTACACAACGCCCTTCAATCAGCATTGTAAGTTCTTCATTCTCGGCAGAAATTCATCTTTTGGTTGTTTTTCTTAGCATGATAAAAAAAAAAATTGGGTAGTTAACCAAACATAATAGATTTAGATTTAGCCAACATTTTGTTGATTTGTTGTGAATTTTTAGGCTAAATGGGTCCAAAAAAATTGTAAATGGTTTGGGCCGGTCAATTACCAAAACTTGAGCTATTTCCAAAATTCATATAGTTTGTATGGCTAATAATTACATTAACACATGATCAAATGTCTATTTGCTTCCAAAATTACGGTGGGGTGTGTACAAAAAGAAATAGTCAAAACTGCTCCTATAAGTTATAAAACAAAAACAGTAACAGTTCAGGAGTTTTTTCTTTTTACTGAAATGTCATTGTCTGGTATGCTATTAATTGAATGAACGTTATAGCAAAATAGCCTAGTTTTCACATTCTATAGTGAACTACCAAAACTGTGTAATCAAGTTTGAATGCAGTTTGTTTAGCTTAAGTTTGATTAGTTCTCTAAGTCCTACTATTATCACCAGTGCTCCTAGTCAAGTTTATATTAATTTATTTTTATTGTCCGGGGTCGGGTTTTTGTAGGTTTTGAATCTACTGCGAGGGGACGAGGAAGTCATGAGATGGGCACGGAATCAAGATTTGGCATCGGAAGATCAATCGGAATCGGACGGTGGAGAATCGTTCCTCACAGGCATCCAATCGCATCTAAACCTTGCGCTGCTCGATATCGACGAAGACTCGAACTCTGTGTGCAGCAGCGAGAGAAGCATCTCGGTGGACGAATACTTGAGAGGTCGATGGAGTCGATCCTCGAGTTTCGACTGATCTCGACCGTCCATTATTCGCTGGTAGAACTCGCCTCTCTTTTTGGTAATATATTTTGACCCGAAATTCTTTTTGTGCATATTTTCTATTCTTTTGTCGTGTGATGTTTGTAGTAAAGTTTTTAGGATTATTCATTGGTGTTGTATTTTTTTTGTTTGTGTGTGTTGTAAGTCTTGTAAGATGAACAAAAGATAAAGGCTTATATTAGAAGAGTTTGTCAAAAAAAGAAAAAGAAAGAGTTTCACACTCCTTCCTTACTTGACTTTCACAGGAACTTAGGGATCACAAATTTGTTGTATTGAAAACTTTGCCTTGCTACAAGGTATTTACCTTATTTATTTATTTAATATAATATTTTGTACTTTTGTCACAAGGTTATTACTTCTGTTTCTCCTTTTTCTTATCTTATGAATCTTTGCCTTGCCATGGTTGACCATGTATTATCCCAAAATTTTGATCGTGATGTCATATAGAATTTCAGAAAATGGTGATTTATTCACGGAGCAAGATCTTCGTCATTAAGATACATGTATCAGTATCTGGAAACAATATGTCGAGGCTTGCACATGAAATGATTATATTATAATTGTTTATTTACGCGACGTGAGAATATTGTCCTATGAATTTGTAAACTCTATTTTATGTCACATGTTTAATTTATTTATTTGGCAAACAATTAATAAATAAATCATCAACTCAATTGAATTCTATATAACGGATCTGAATCCAATACTATTTCTTTTTTCTCTATTCCGTTGCGTGAGAAGTCAATTAATGATATAAGCTATTATTATTTCTTTTTGCATGAAAACTAATAATAATTAAAAAGAACGACCCAAACTAAACACGTTTTATACGATGCTTGTGTTTCTTCAAAAAAACTAATACCATGCTTGTGTTGGATTGAACTAATCTTACTAAAACCCCTTGTAATTTTTTTTTTTAGGAAACGTAGGCGGTACCACGAGAAGTAAATAAAAGCCCTCATATAAAATGGCAGAGGAATACCGTGGTTACAAGTAAGAAATTTGATCTTTTAAGACTTATGACAAAGCACTAGGGGGAACTAAACCATGCCATTTTACATCCGAACCAATCTTAATAGCGAAATGGGCTAGAGTATGAGCAACAACATTACAACCACGAGGAAGGAACTCAAAGCTAACAATCGAGAAATTAGAACATACAACCTTGATTTCATCGATAATGGTGCCCATCTCCGTCCGCGAAATCCAGCCGCCCTTAACCTCCTGTACGACCGAGAGGCAGTCAAATTGGAAGGCAACCTTCCGTGCCCCGAGAGACACAGCAAGACGAGCTCCCCGTAGGAGGGCGGTGGCCTCGGCAAGGGGGGGGGGGGGGGGGGGGGGGGGAGAGTCTTCGATTCCTCGAGGCTATCTCCGAAGCAACGACAAAACCTCTATGGTCACGCACCACGCAGCCCACTCCAAAGCTCACCCCCCCCCGATCGTCAGTAGAAGCGTCCACGCAGATCGATAACATACCCTCCTCCGGGGGTTGCCAAGAGCCAATCGGGGTGGTGGTACGCACTAAATCCCGCCCGAGATTCGCAGCCTTGTAGTCGTCTAGGAATCTCCCCGCCCAATTAACGAGGTCCCCCGGCTCCCACTTCATGCCTCCCGTGATAACCTTGTTCCTGTGGTTCCAAATCTCCCAAACCAAGATAACAAATAAATCAAGATTACTAATCTCCACGGTGCTCGAGATATGGGAGAAAATACTCAGCGCGTCCCCCCCTCGAGTATTCTTCAACAATCCTCCAAAGTCTGTGAGCTTCCACACTTTCTGAGCCCATCTACACTCCCTAATCGCGTGGGCCACCGTTTCGGGGCTACAAAACCCCTTGTAATTATCAGCACCATAATCATCTCATTAATTATTATATCCGTCGAACTAAACTGATACAAATTGATGATGCTCTATCTCTGTCAGGGAAATTGAAAACAGCTCATTCTAAATCAAGTCTCTAAAAAAACAGTAAAAAGACCGTATACGGATAATAACTCTCTGCTATTACAGTGTGAGAGTGAAGTGAAGTAAATAATGGTAGTAAAAATCCATCTCCGTTCTCTTTCAGTTAGTGAAACAAAAAAAAAAAGATTCTAATCTCAACTCTCTCTCACAAAATCTTGACCGTCCAATCCTCAACGATCGGCAAATTAGGTCTTCGAACGGTGGGAAAACCCGAAACGCTTCCGGGTTTGAGGAGAAGCGGGCCCTGTTCAACTTCCGTTTTTTTGTGGCCCGGTTCGACAATGGCTGATTTAGCTGACCCGGAGTGTCCCAGCAGAATGATCCTCTCGATGGTGCATTTCGTCGGGAATTTAGAAGAGGGGGCCAAATTAATAGATTTCAGATCACCGTTCGAAAATACGAAGCGGCGGTGAATGTAGGTGCCGTCTTTGAAAGAGAAGCTTTTACCGTCGTCGACGTAAAGCTCTCCTTCGGCCTCCCCTGAGCTGTTCAGAGCGATTACCTGCGATTTACGTTAAGGCCTGATTATTATGCAAGTGACACTTTAGTCCCAACCATTTATTTGGTAGAGTTTCAGTCATTTACACATAAAAAATATGTAACCTTATGTTTAGTATATGTGACACGTAAACGAAGCACATTTAAAACTTAAAATAATCAGTTCATAGTTTTTCTAAAATATAGTAAAAACTCATATTCTGAGAATCCCAAATGGTTTTAACTTTTATTTAGTGGTTTAGGGTTAGAATATAATTTAACTAGTTTTTGCCTTTTAAATATAATTAAACTAGTTTCTTTTGGTTTTGTAAATTTAACAGACATTCAAGGAGTAGAATGCTACAATCTCAAGGATTTTAGGACCATTCTGCTCAAAAACAAAATATAGGGATCAAAACGTCAATCTAACTAAATGTGGTGGAGGAAAATAAGAAAATAAAAAAGAAATTTGAAAAGAGAAAGTCTTACGAGAGTGAAGGGGTCGTTAACCATCTGGGTAGAGCTACGACGAAGCCTGTCTTTTCTGGGAATGATAGAACCACCCCTTTGAAAAACCGGAATTCTTTCTTCCACAGCATCCAATTTATGAGTCGCTCCTCCTTTGTACTTCGCTCCCGTTCTCATTTCAAACCACGATTCCTTCCCCGGCAAGTAAACTGACACGTGCTTCACTCCCTGATCACACAGTTTAAGAGCACAATCTACAGTGAATTAATTTCCAAAAGTATAAGAAAGTTCATTTGCATGGTATTCACGCGATTACTGGAAAAGTCTGGCACAGTAGTCAAAATTTATATCATAGAGAAGCTTGAAATAGTAGTGACGTTCAATCTGGAAATTTTTTGTAAATACAAGACACTAATTGAAAAGGAAAACGCCTCGTCGTGAATCGATCCAAGCGTAACTTAGAATACGGAATTCAGGGAATTGAATAGTATATGAAAATCTGAATTATATCTGATAATGTTCGATTTCGAAAGTGTCCAGTAAAAGAGAAGAGGAAAAGAGAGTAAAATGGAATATACCTCCTTATAAATTCCGTGCACCAAGATACTGCTTCCAACCATGAAAGCCTCGTCGTTTTTAAAAGTTTTATCATCAGAAGGAAACTCCATCCACAATGGACGAGCAACTGGAACTCCGGTGGTGTTTGCCTCCCGAAATAATGTATAGAAGTACGGTAGTAACATGTAACGCGTGTGAATGGAATCCCTTATAATCGCTGTTTTCTTTTCTCTGTAAAATCACGCACATTTATGAGCAACAAAGAATGGGAAATAATGACGACAATAAACAACAAGGCAATCAAAAGCGCTAAAGTTTCGAATCATAGGAGTGTATTACCAAATTTAACTAGACCGAAACAACGATAAAAAAATTTAGTGTTATTTATATAGAAAAAGAAAAGTGACCTCATCTTGAAAGTTATCTACAGCGTTGTCTTAAGGCTGTTTTGTTAGTGTTGTAGCGGGTTCATAATCAGTGGATAATCATATATAACGTTGTGAATGGCCCTAAAGTATTGTGGGAGAAGATAATGAGGTTTTCTAGAAGATGCAGTGTATAAAAAATAAAATAATAAAAAATTGCATTCCTGATCACCAAGTTCTCTTTATATATCTGGTAATTGATCAATAAAAAGATTTTTACAAAATTAGCAAGCCCAGTCCATAATCAAACAGTGTTTGACACCGTGATATAGAATTTAAGATTCATTCAGAATCAATAAACGAAAAAATTAGTGCAAACGTGAATCAGCAATATCTAACACAATCAGGGGCATCCTAGGACCCAATTAAATTTAAGAAACAACAAAGCTTCAGCGACAACCACAAACAGGAACTGCACTTTTCTATCAGCACAAAACAGAGAATGAGTTTTGAAGAATTCGTACCCAAATAGCCACGGTTCTCGTCTCTTTGTGTCGTGATGGGCATGGGCTCTAAAAAATGGATAGTAGGCACCAATTTGATACCAACGAACTAGCAGCTCGGGATCAGGATTCCCGAAAAACCCTCCAACATCAGCACCTACACAACAAACCAACCCATCACGACAACGCTTAGCCCTTAATTCAAGAAAGGCTGATAAAATAGCAAAGGTTTATTCTGGAAAATGCCCAAAACTCTAACCAAGAAAGACTGATAAAAACAGCAAAGATTTCCTATGGAAATGCCCAAAACTCTAACCAAGAAAGACTGATAAAAATAGCTAAGATTTCTCATGGAAATGCCCAAAACTCTAGCCAAGAAAGACTGGTAAAAATAGCAAAGATTTCTTATGGAAATGCCCAAAACTCTTCTAACCTGAGAATGTCATTCCGGTGAGACCGAGAGTCAAAATCATCGGAACAGAAATTCTGAGGTGGTCCCAATCAGCCATGTTGTCTCCGGTCCAAACTGCACCGTACCTTTGACTCCCGGCAAAGAAGGCTCTCGACAAAACAAAAGGCCTGTCATTTCCACCACCTCTCTTCACGAGCCCCTCAGACGTAGCCATGTGGAAATAATATCCATAGGCATTGTGTACCTCACGATGTTCAACGCCCCCCATGTGTATAGCATCTCTAGGCATCGTAACCTGTTGGTTCAATGGGTTTGTAAGTACACCAAGATCTTAAATTTTCATCTTCGGCACGAGCAAAAGCATTTGATAACCGTAAAGAACGTGTAAAAGTAGAAAAAAATTCACATATTAGTTGGTGAGTATTTAAATCCGGAGAAGAGAAATAGATTTGTCAGCCACCTATTTTTATCATCGGGCAAAAGCACATGTCATGTCGATATTTCACTACCCGAGCAGACTTCACACTATGTATTATAAGGATTTGATAAGAATCTCCGGAATCCATTAGTATGTTTAAGAAAAATAAGATAAGCTTGAGTATTCTAGAGACTCAAAACTCTACCAAAATGGCTAAACCAAAACCCAAACTAGCAGTGCATAGAAATCTTAACACCAACCCTAAGCAATGAAGTAACTATTCCATCGCCCAAAGTCCAATCAGGATCATGGTCAACAAGTACACGACTGTAATACCCAAAATAATAAAGTAAAAAACAAAAGAAACCACTAATCTAAAATTATAAGGGGGGTAGAAAAGAAAAAAGCAAGCGTGACCCACCTCAGGACCATTGAAAACCGAGGGCTCGTTCATGTCGTTCCAGATATACAACGAAGGAGTCGAGCCCACGTAATTTTCCAAGGAGAATTTCTCGGCCCACCAAGCCCTGATCTCCGGATTGAGTGTGTCCGGGTACGACGAAGACCCGGGCCAACACCACCCGTCGAAATCCTTCCCAGTCGCGTCCTTGACATAGTATCCCTTCTCTGAGGCCTCCTTGTGGAGGAAGTACGACTCGTCGCGCTTCACGTGAGGGTCCACGATAGTTACCATGTGCCTCCCTTTGGCGGCGAGCTTGTTCTGCATCTCGATGGGGTTGGGGAAGAGCGATTTGTCCCACGTGAAGTACTTTTTGCCGTCTGTGTGTTCGATGTCGAGCCACAGGACGTCGTAAGGGATGTCGTGCTCGTCGAACTTGGAGTCAACGCCAGCCACGTCTTCCTCGTCCCTGTAGTTGAAACTAGCTGGTTATTTCGTCGTTAAAAAGCAAACTCATTCATACCACACGGTTAAGCAATTAACTGTTTATTCGTTCTTCTTTATACTTCTTCATATACATGATGTAATTTATGCGAAACAACATGTTATTGTTGCTTTATTTTATTTTTTACCATTTAAATTTTTGCTTTACTTTTGATTGAGCTTCACTTTTTATTAAACGATTCATACAAAGTTATGTTGATGTAAGATCAAACACCTTGATGAGTTCCCGTCACTAATATTGGAAATGACACTAAATCCTAATATGACATGAAGAATAATCCGATCCTCAGACGTAGTTATTTCTATGAAAGAAAGGAGGCCATTAAAGAAAGGGGATTCGTACATGATTAAGGTGGCCATTGAAAGGTGACTGAAGCACCAGAAGCGGGCACTACCCACCCAAGATAATAATAGAGGCAGAACACTTTCTAAAGTACTAACCAACGTGCATAGTAACGTTATATAAGTTATACAGTTCATACCAATGGGAAATTTGCTTCAGATTTTCACGGTTGAAAAACAAACCAGTCATCTATAGGTTCAGATTTTTACGTTTTAAACGTTGGCTATTATCAAAATACTGCTAGTTTATATGACTAGTAACTAGAATAACCTTTTTTTTACCCTAAGATTAATTTTTTATAGTGATAAATTGCATATAATAACAACGTTACTTAGGCTACTTTGTCACAAAAATCAAAACTTCGGATTTTATGCCAATTGAATAGCTTCAAAGAACACCATTTCTTTACCTGTAGTTCCAGCGGCACTGGTGATACGCGGCTGCGAAGAGCTGAGGCATGGCGGGCCGCCCCGTCACTGTCGTGTACTGCCTCGCCACATCCTTCGGAACGGGCCCCGCGAAGAAGAAGGCGTCCACGATCCCAGCCTCGCTCATCCACACCGTATCAATCCCCTGGTGGGACCCACCTTCGGAGTCAGAGGAGAGGACGTCGATCTGGATCTCAGCGGAGTTGAGCCAGAAGAATCCGGAAGTGCCTCTGGACTTTCCGTGGGAGATCATGAACGGAATCGAACCGTACAGACCGAACGGAGATTCGTGCTCGTACTCGAACACGTCCAGGTTGAACAGCCTGTACGGCTCCGATTCTTCGATCCCCGAGCCTCTCGTAGGGTTCAGCGCCAGGCTCGTCGCGTGCTCCGGGATTCCGTACACCGCCTCGCCGCCGTGGAACGTCACGTCGAAGCTGATCGACTGAGGACCGTACGGCCTCTTGTCCGTGTGAGACCTGAAGCTCTCTTCCCAGCTTTCTTCGTCGTTGACATCGCTCTTGACCTTCAACTGCTCGAAATCGAAGAGGCCGCGAGAGTTCAGAGACACGACTCGCTCGCCTGAGGAGGATTTCTCGCGGACGTAGACCTCGAACGGATCGTGGCTCAGAACGACCTCGCGAGCCTCGGAGAGGTCAATTACGGAGGCGGAATCGCCGTTCGCGGCGGAGAAGCTCGAGAGGCGTACCTTGTGTTGCTCGAACTCCGATACGATCACGTCCGGTACCTCGAATCGCTTCTTCCTAGGGTTAGGGCTCTCGTCGATCCTCAGCCGTGCGATCCCGTCGGCGTAGATCGAGATTGAGAGGATCAGCGGCTTCGATTGGTCCGCATCTTGATCGGAATCGTTTCCCTTGGGGACGAGCTCGGCTCGGAGATCGCCGTCGGAGATGGTGACGTGGCGGGCGATGAGGGAGCAATGGCCGGGATTGTGAGAGCGAGCTCGCTTGCAGAAGGGCGTTTGGTTGCAGTTTCTGAACTCGTCTTTCTTCCATGGATGGACTGAGCTGAGATGCGAAGAGAAGAGGATCAGAACGAGGAAGATCGTTGGGCTTCTCATCTCGGTTTTCATCGATTCTTGATCATGCTATGGAAATGGAAATCGTAGTGAGAGAAAGAGAGAGAGAGAGACTGAAGTGTTATTGTCAGATTTTCACCAATCAAACTACTTCAAATTTATCTTTTGGACCCGCTATTTTCAAATTTTAGAAAGTCATATACATTTTTCCAAATATAAACAAAAATAGCCATCCGAACTAAATTATTATTAAATGGTAGCTAGAAGAATAGCCAAAGATAATATTAATAACATTGAAGTCATGAATTTAATCTCATTACAAGTAAATAAAAACTTCGATTGATTGAAAAAAAAAAAAAAACTAAATTACAGTAATATCATAATATCATACATGATCAGCTACAACATTAAGATATTAATAGCCTTTCAGCCTTAAGTTATCGAGTAATCTCTTTCTCTTTTTCATTTTAAGCAATTATTTTATTACGTTATAAAAATTATGGCATAAATTTATAGGAACTAAACTGAAGATGAACTGAATGAAGATGAGAGTATTTGTTTTTTCATCCTCTTATTGAAACTAATATCTATGCTACCTGTTAGATAATAATTATGTAGATAATAAGTAACTATTGATGTAAGTAAACAATAATAATAAGTGTAGACTCTTATTATAAACCTGATTAACTGATCACAACATATGTGAATAACACAGTGATGAAGATAAACAAGCATGACTCATTAATTATGTACCGTTAATGGAACGTTGAAATCTAAGAATCACCAACTGAAGAAACAAAAAGAGGGTAAAAAGATATTGCACATAGCTATCACGACCGTAAAAACAATCACAACGCATTGTATCTTAGTGGGACGATAAATAAAGGCATATATATTATTACGAAATAATATCAAATTCGTAAAATTCACAGCTCAATTACAAGTGGTCATATGAGATCATATGTATATCACAACCCAAAAAATCAAAAATACAAAAACAAAAAAAAACAAAAATTAATAACACCACACAACCTCTGACCTTTCCGGAATTTGGTTATCTTTTTTACTTTCAGTCATTTTGATTTTCAAATTTTCAACAAAGATCTCCAAAATTCCTATAAACTCCGGACCTGAACCCGAAGCAAAACAATTACAAGTCTACAGAAAGAGAAAGAACAAAACACCGGAAAAACGAATCGAATCTCTGCCACACTGCAACAACGCCGAGAGGAATCTTTATACAAAAGACCCGAAAAATAGGCCTCGTTTAATTCTTTTTCTTCTTCTTCTTCTTCTTTCATTTCGAATCAGTCTCGAAAGAGAACTGACTTATCTTTTTTTCTTTTGGCCGTCGTCAAATGAAACTTTAGAACTTTACGGAGGGGACTCAAAAAAGCTCCTCCGAGTTGAATTTGTTCCAAGCTTCCTGTTATTCCATTTTATCGATTTCCGTCAAGTGAAGAATGAGCACAAATTGACAGTTGAAATATACGATACAGATTGATAAAAACTGATCACAATACGAAAAATCATATCGTCAATCGAGATTACCTTGAGGAGGTCAAAAACTTTCTCAGCGACGTATTTTTGTTGGAGATTGGCGCCTTTTTGCTGAACCTTATCGGGATGAATACAGAGAGTAGCTTTTCTATACACTTTCTTCACCGAAGCTGCCGTTATCATGTCTGTCAATGAAACCGCTTGCCATCCACTTTCCGGCCATAGCACCTGATTATTATTTTATTTTTTATTTAGAGTTATTATTCTGGAACCCCAATTCAGTCTCGAGTTTCCAGGGAGCCTAATTTAACTTCATATGATTTTGTCAATACCCACATTAATTTACCAAGAACATAGCTTTGAAAAAGAAAAATAAGGGTTATATGATCAAGACTAGAGTATGAGTTGTGTGGATTGTTGGGGGGTTTTTTAGCATTCAGATTTTTTTTTTGTGTTAAGCTGCTCGAGATTCGAAATATGACTGGCATCTAAATCATGAACCAAAGAGCGAAAACATGAATTCATAACATACATATTGCATGGTTGACAATAGAGCTCGCAAGTTTCCTTCTTTCCCAGCAGCCCAACGCTTGATTTCAACGTCTAAAGTTTCACCGAGTCTCTGTGAAAAGCAAATAACATACAAAAATTAGTTGTAAAAAAAATGTATAACAAAGCAAATTCCTACCAGTAGTATACGAGAGGCACCCATTATATACAACGAGAAAAGAACAATGCAAAAATACCCAAAATCAACTATATTCAAGGAATTTCATAATAATTTGTGTTTTTATTCCGACTGGAGACATCCTTTCATGTGGGCTACTTAAGCTTTCAGAGTCCATGTAATCACAACCAAAGGCTCTAAATCAGGTCTTATCATGTAACTCAAACAGTTCACTCGGGACATAAAAAAACAGATGAAATATGATTTAAAATTATAATATAGAGAAAGCGACGGATATTTACACTTCTCTCAGCTTGCTCCCTCTGGTTCTGTAGATCTCGCTGATTCTTTTCATCAAGAGCCTTTGCCTGTAAGAGAAGATCAATGATCAAAACTCTATACACTAGTATTATCTCCAAACAAATATGCCAGCAATCCTTGGAAATCTACGTACATGATAATAATACGATATACTAGAATAAAAAAATGCACATACCGCTCGTTCCTGTGTTCTTTGATGGCGTTCAAGCCTAGCTCTTCGCCTTTCGTCAGTTTCTCCTTCAACTTCATGGAAACCTCCAGACGAAGGCGCAGCTTCATAGTAATAGGATAAAATCACCATATAGAAAAACAATATAATAACAAGTTTTTCAATATATCCCTTCCGATGCAAAGAACAAAATGAGTACCATTAAAGATCGATGAAAGATCATCAACAATATTTGTCGCTGAAGACGCCTTCTTTATGTTTGATGAATTTCCAGTGGGTGCCCTTGGTACTTCAGACCTGCTCTGCGATGGTGCATCGAAGAACGGTTCCTGGAGTAGAGTACACAATCATCAATTTATATTTTTAAGTAGTTGTACACATATTTTGTGTAAATTAGGATTTATTCCCTAGGTCCCATGCCTGACGAGCAACATTTGAATAACCAGAACCTGCGACCTCTTGGAAAATAAATAAAAGACTCCACTGCTAGACTAACTCTTTAGCTATAAATGAAAAGATAAAAAAAAAATTAAAAAAAACTGGGAAGATGAGCGCAATATTTGATGAACTCGCCATTATTGTTTCTAATTTTGAATTTAGTCCCTAGGTTCCACGCCTGAACTCACAATTATTTGAGGAACTAGAACCTATGAACTCTTTGAAAATCAACTAGAGACTTGACAATAGAACCTATGAACTCTTTGGAAATAGAACCTACGAACTCCAGGAACTAGAACCTATGAACTCTATGGAAATAAACTAGAGACTTGACCATTAGAACCTATGAACTCATTGGGAACTAGAATCTATGAACTCTTCGGAAATAAACCAGAGACTTGCCCAGACCATTAGACTTGCCCAGACCATTAGACTTGCCCAGACCATTAGACTCGTTCACTATGAACTAAAGATAATCAAAATTTTGGAACTCACATATTGTTTCAAATTTTGAATTTAGTCCCTAGGTCCCACGTTAGAACTCACAATGCTTCAAAGAACTAGAACCTATGAACTTTTTGAAAATAAACTAGAGACTTGACAATAAGAACCTATGACCTCATTGGGAACTAGAACCTATGAACTCTATGGAAATAAACTAGAGCCTTGACCATTAGACCATATGAACTCCAAGGAACTGGAACCTATGAACTCTATGAAAATAAACTAGCGACTTGCCCATCAGACCATTAGTAGACTTGTGTAACTACGAACCAAAGATAATCGAAATATTCTTCTAGGTCGAGAATGTTTTTAAGTCCTCACCCTGGTCCTGGGTTTTGGTGCACTACTAGCTCGGCTGCTGAAGAAGGACTCGAGATCGTCGTCCTCGTTCTTCTGCTGGTTGGCCCTGGCAGCAGCGGCGGCGGCCCTGTCTCTGGCGTCCGCTGCAGCTCTTTCGCGTGCCTCCGAAGCTGCCCTTCCGACCGCCGCTCGCTCCGCCGCTCGAGTTCGAGCCTCAGCTTCCGCTCTCATCGCCGCTGCCCTCTCTCGCGCCTCTTTCTCCTTCGATTCCGAGTTTGCCCTTTCTCGGGATTCGGCGGCGACCCTTTCTGCTCTCTCCTTCGCTTCCGCAGCAGCCCTTTCGCGGGCCTCAGATTGGGCCCTCTGAACCGCAGCCCGTTCCGCTCTTTCGCGGGCCTCGGAGGTCGCCTTGTCCACCGCGGCCCGATCGAATTTGGCCCGTTCGGCTCTCATCTTCGCCTCCAAAGCCGCTCTCTCACGCGCCTCTCTTGTCGCTCTCTCCACGGCTTGTCTGTCGGATCGTTCCCTCTCTTCTCTGAATCGCTCCTGTTCCTTCTCGAGCCTCCGTTGACTTCTCTCTCGTTCCTGTCTGTCCTTCTCGTCCACTCGGTCGCGGAATCTCGCGAACTTCTCTTGCTCTGCCTTTTCCCTCTCTCGTTCCAGTCTCTCCTTCTCGTCCGCTCGCTCGCGCATTCTCGCGATCTTCTCTTGCTCCTTTTCTTGCTCCACCTTTTCTCTCTCTCGTTCCTGTCTCTCCTTCTCTTCCACTCGCTCGCGCATTCTCACGAACTTCTCTCGCTCATTTTCTTGCTCTGCCTTTTCTCTCTCTCGTTCCAGTCTCTCCTTCTCGTCCACTCGCTCACGCATTCTCGCAATCTTCTCTTGCTCTTCCCTGTCTCTCAGCACACGCTGACGCTCCAGCTTTTCCCTCGCCCTCTCGTCTCGCGTGAGCTCTCTCTCCGGCGGGTCTTCTTTGCTTCTGGAAGAAGCCTTGGTGTTCTCTCTCTCCCTCACTTCCTTGGCCTGACGAAATTTCGCCTGAGCTCTGTCCATAGCCTCTTTCATAGCCGCGGCGACAGAGTTCATCTCCATCTCTTCGCCAGACAGACCGTCCGCGTGCTCGTCGACATTTTCTAGGTTCCGCCCACTAGCGAAATCTTCAAGCTCGTCGATCTGAGACACGACCGAGCCCCTACCCGAAGCCGTCGTTGAATTAGGTACCTGAAAGCTTTGAGATGGATTTGGGAAAGAAGAGTATTCGTTCTTTCTTCTCGCGTTCGCGGATGAGCCTTTACTCAGCCCTACCTTTGATACAGGTCTCGGAGGAGGTGGCCTTGAAGGCGGAGGAGCACTAGTTGGTTGAGTAAATAGAGGAACCTCGGAAACAGAGAGCCATATTTCATCAGCTGAGTCCACGTTTTCTTCCGATGAGGAAGATCTGTCTGCTTGTGGATTTAAATCCTTGAAGCTCGCAGTAGCATCATAAGAAGGCGGGGACGTAGCCTGTCCAAAAGGTTTATATGTATCGTTTGAAGCTGTAGGCATTTCGAAGAAACTTTTTTGCGAGTCCCAATTTTTTTCAGGAGAGACCTTCCTCTCCGATCGGCTATCTGGACTTCGGACATAGGGTTTCTCTTGCGTCTCTCGAGTAGAGAAATTCTTTGTTCCACTAGTATTTGTTTCTGTCCTCAAATTACTAGTTTCCTTTATCCTATTTTCTCTTTCTGAGCCAATCGTTGTGGTTGTTTTCATAAGGCCCTCAAAGGGATCCAGGTCATCAAATGACCCCCCATTGCCAACGGAATTGAATTTCGAGCCTCTTGAATTGGAAATTTTACTAATTTCTTCTAATCGATCACTAGATTGTCCCGTGGATACAAAAGGATCCTCCACCACCTTGGATGTGGTTTTACTAGCATTAGCAAAAGTTTCCGGGGCCTTATTAGCATTTGGAACTGATCTGTAACAAAAATACCATAATTTGAATAAACTTAAAACTGATAAGACAGTTATGTTAATGAATGTTAAGCACACAATTACACCAAGTCCAGTTTCAAAGATAGATAAAAAGAAGACTTAAATACTTATACTGAAGATAAATATCTAATAAAAGGACAAGGGCATTAAAGGAGCCCGTGTTCTACATCACTTAAACTATGAGCCAGTGCGCATTTTAGCAGGAAAAAATCAAACAATTAGTTAAAAAAAAAAGAGGCCATAATTCCAAACAACAAAGAGGCTTTTCCTCTTATAGATAAAATGAGTTTAAAAATTATGAGAAGCAAAACACAAGTACAAAACGGATACAGGAAAGGCATCCCACATTGTAGGAAAAATAATAAATAACAAAGCAATTAAACTCAGGAGTAAGACTTCAAATCTGTAACATAGCCAAAAAACTCAAGACAACCAACAATAAAGGCATTTGATTTTAATCGACTTTCTGTTTTCGATTGGCTAATCATGACACCTTTTTGTTTTACCGAACCAACAATCATTTTTTACTGAGATGGTGATAAATGAAATCACAATTAATTTAGCCGGAAAAGAAAAAATAAAATTCCCACGAAATTTGTCTTTCTTAAGATTCAACAAACGGTCAACTAAAATCGGAATTTTTTCAATATGGAAAAAAAAAGGAGAAAAAAAAGTTGTAGCTGTTACATTGAAACTGGTCTGGAAATCTTTCTTTAAAGATATATAAATCATCATGGAACTATCATCAAAAGAGATATAATCTAAAACAGCTCCAACAGATAGAATTTAATATTCGACATACATTCTGCCGAAATTGCTTCCAGGAATCTCCAGGAATCTTTCCTATTAGGTAGTACTTTATATTTAAGAATCATCAGAATGGAGTGGGTAACAACTAACAAGATGCTCTAGTCCATTTTCAACAAAACCACTTCAAAATAAAATTTAAAAAATAAATTTAAAACAAGAGAGATTTTATATAACAATATGAAAGAGGTAGTGAGCGATGATACTACTGACTGCATTGCAATCAAGATCAGCTGTAGGACCGCTTGACTGGCAAAATTTCTTTGATCTACCCAGTCTACTATTGATCTTAGCAACAACTAACTCCCAATACATTATATTTTCAGTATCCTACTCGGCGAGTGTGCTACCAAAGAAGTAGATGTGTTTCCAAAGATGAAGTTCCAAGGACAGATTAAGTCGAAGATATATAGATTTTATACACCTTTATGGCTGTTTTCTAGTTAAAATGAGTTCAAAATCTATCCTTTTGCTGATTAACTATAGGAACTGGCCGAGTTTGTAATGCTTAGTGATTATTCAATATATTAATGATATAAGTAATTACACACCATTCTTCGAAGTGAAAGGAAAGGGTTAGTACTTAATTGACCAACTAACCACAATTCTTTGCTCCAAGACTGTCTAAATTAGTTATAGGTAAGTTGTTCATAATATATTGGTCCCGCCTGAAACTCGCTTTCAAAACCAAGCATATTTCAAAACAATTTTAGCTCAAATCCAACCATAAACCCTTGCAATTATTCACTCACTCTTAATTATCTTAGCCATTCTCTCTATCTATTTGTTTTTCTGAAAGAAAATAACATGGCAACTTGATTCAAAAAATTTGGACCATATAATCTATGTACATTTAGTACTAAGTTCGTATTTAAAGCAAACAGATATCAACCATTTCAATACCAAATGAAAATACAACGATAATTCAGCTAATTCATATACTCAATCTAAGAAAAAGAAATTTCAAGAACACTCAAAAGTAACAAATACGGACAGAAGGAAAAAAAAACAAGTCAATCAGCTTAAAAACTCTGATTATCTAACGATTGATTCTAAAAAGAACGAAAAGAAGCTTAATTTTTACTTCATACCTTTCTATGGGAGGACTTGTGACTCTAACTCCAAAACCTAGCAACAAATCATCAAAATCCGAGTCATTACTCTTCTCAGATTTATCCGTCTTGTTCGCACCTCCGGCGCTCTTCCACCGTGGCGGCTCCGTCTTCCCGAATCCGAGAAGATCTTCGAAATCAGTGTCATTTCCTCCTCCGACTCCTCTCTGCGGCGACGAGGATGAGGACGTGAAAACGTCGTCGTACTTTACCTTGGAAGTCGACGACGAGCTCCGAATCCCTGGAACGCCGTCAAAAATATCACCGCCTCCGACTCCGGCATCATCGTCGTAGACCGGCTTGTCGTAAACCGGCTCCGAAGTATTCCTCTTGTCGAAGACAGAGTCCAAATCGAACGGCGGCGATTTGGCGCCGTGGCGCGCCGAGCCGCCCAATACGTCGGCGAAATCGTTGGATCTGCTGCCGAAGATCGAATCGGCCTCGCCGCCGCCGGAGAAGGAGGTCGAAGCGGGACGAGTAGATCGGGATCCGGAAATCGGCTTGTTCGAAGGCTTGAAACCGTAATCGGAGGGCAAAAGCCCTTCGAAATCGTTCATCGCGGTGGCGATTCTGAGGTTTCCTCTTCCTAGTCCTTTACCTTTCTTTCTTGATTCTTCTCTTCCCCGCAGAATTCAGGATCCGAAGAGGAAAACTTGGTGTACGGATAGGTGTATGTATATAAATATCGGTGTATATGATCAACCGGAGCTTGGGATCTGCAAAAATGGGAAGCGAAAGACCTTTTCTTTGATGTTTGGGATTTCGCTTAGGAAAGTCTCCAACAAACAAAGAAAGAAAGAAATTTCTCATAAGAAACGAAGAAAGAAAGAATGAACAAATAATGTAATATGTTATTTACTAAGCCAAAATAAAATTGTACACCAAAAAGAAAAGGAAAATAAAGTTGTACAATAATGTAAGAATTAGCTAACTAAAAAAGTTAGAAAATGCATGATCGAACTTTGTTTTTAGGGGATTTTTTTTAGGTATATACCCATATTTATATTTACCAATTTCAATATATCATTACGTTAATTTTGTGTAAATATGGCTTAAATGGAATTTTTGGAATCATGCGGAGTTTGTCGTAAAAGTCTATTCAAGTCCCCTTCATAAACCTCTTTCCTACTCGGTGGCGGAAGATATGGCCATACTCCGAGGCATCCAAGTGGCAATGGAGAAAGATTACGTGAGAATCCTTATTCAATTCGATTGTGTTTCGGTGAGTCATCTTGTCAACTCCAAAATCTCCCGGTGAAAGAGTTGGGTATTGTAATCGCAGAGATCCTTAAATTTTCTTTGGTCGTTTTGGTTTGTGAATTTCGTTTCTTGCGTATAAATTGTAATGAAATGACTCATAAATTAGCCAAGTATGCTCTTATTTTGGATAAATATTTATTTTGGAACAATATTTTTCTTCCGTCTATTGAAGATTGTTGTATTAGAGTCGATTTAGTTTCTATTAATGAATGAGGTTCTCTCAGTTTAAAAAATATCTTTTAGAAGTAGGTTTTTGCACAAAGTTCCAGTTTAAAACAATTGTTTAGTAGTGGATTATGAGAACGGAAAGAAAAGAATTCGATAAAAAAAACTTTTTAGTCATCAACCAATCTAATGAATCCGTGTTTTACAATCAAGCTTAAATATTTTAAGTGTTTACATACATAAACGACAAGTTTATTATATGTATAAGTAATAAAAACGACAACTCTTATATCCTAAAACTCCCCTTCAAGCTGGACTAAAAATGTCCTTGGAGTTCATTTTGGACATTAAACTAGTCAACGCCGGAGATGATAATGGCTTCGTAAAGAGGTCTGCTATCTGATGATGAGTACGAATCGATAGTAGTTTGAATTCACCATTCTGTAAATGATCACATACAAAATGTAAATTTATCTCAATATGTTTTGTTCTTTCGAGGCTATATGTATGGCAGTCTGATTGTCGGAATAAATCATACACGGTGCAGATTGTTGTAATTGGAAATCCTTCATCAATTTTTGTAACCAAAGAACTTCACTAGCAGCAGCAGCCAAAGATCGGTATTCAACTTCTGCACAACTGCGCGACGTGGTACTATGCTTCTTTGATTTCCAAGACACCACGGAATCACCTACAAAAACGCAAAAACTTGTTACTGAACGTCTAGAATCCGAGCATTTAGCCCAATCAGCGTCTGAAACGCTCGAACCTGTGTAGAAGAGCAAGAAGAATAAAAAAAGTCCCTGACCAGGATTAGATTTACTATATTTAAGAATATGATGAACCGCCTGTAAGTGACTAGTGGTTGGAGATTGAACAAACTGTAAAAGAGAATGGACTGCATATGTTATATATGGTCTCGTTATCGTTAGGTATAATAATCTCCCTATTAATCTCCTATAATTTGTATAATTAGGCTGTAGTTCACCATCATCAATGCCTAAAGAAATTTTAGGGTTCATCGGTGTTTTGACAGGTTTACATTCCAGAAAAACCTGAATCTTCTAGAATCTGTAATGCATATTAACGTTGCCTAAGAACAATTCATGTTTTCGATCTAGCAATTTATAAGCCAAGAAAATATTTTAAATCTCCTAGATCTTTTAGTAAAAAAACATAACCTATAAAATGTTTGACATCATGAATAATTTGTTGAGAAGGACTCGCGACAATAATGTCATCAACATAGAGTAATATAGCCATAAATGAAGAATCATGTCCTCGGGTATACACAAAATAATTACATTTGATTGTATGAAACCTATTTTCGTAAAAACTTCAGTGAACTTTAAGTTCCACTGTCTCAAAACTTGTTTTAGATCGTAAATAGGCTCATGTAACTTGCAAACAAGTTTTTTTTTTAATATGTTTTAGTGTGGTGCCCTTGAATCATTAATCTCATTGGTATATACATATACACTTCTTAAAAAATATCTTCATTTAAAAAGAATTATCAATGTGTAACTGAGAGAGAAACCAATTTTGAGATGCAGAACACGTAGTAAAAAATTAATAGATATCAATTATACTACAGGTGAGAAAGTATGAAAGAAATCGACTCCCTCTTTCTGTATGTATCCCTTTGCGACGAGACGAGCTTTCATGCGTGATAAGGTGTTGGAATAGATGTAGAGTTAAGAAAAAATTATCATTAGCACATTAATGGCGGAATATAAAAATTTATTTACTAGTAAAACAACTTTTACTAACCTAGGCAAAGTACATTAACATGTATATATTTAAAAATATTATTTAAAATACTTGAACACTAACTTTTATTGTAGCTTGATTTTTGATGAGTTTTGGGAAAGGTAGATCATCTCTTGCTTGTTACCTTCACACCTAACCGTGAACTCGAGAAACCTAAGGTTTCTATTACATGAGTCTATATAGGTTTAGAATGATTTGTATGTTGGTACAATTAAACACAATAACTTAAGAACAAGTCTATGAGCTATCGAGCTAATTTAGCCTAAGTCTCAAATTCAAGTTATTTTTTACAAATTCGATACTTCTACCAGCATATTGAGAGAGAGAGAGAGGGAATTATGGACGGCCAAAATGAGAGAAACAAGAGCAATAAACTTATTTTATTATCTCTATGTGAGTCTCTATGTATAGGAGAAAGAAAATCAAGAAAGGGTAATTACCATTTCCTATTATGCATTCATGATACAATATTTGATTTTCTCTCCCCTTTCTCTATGTACATGGCCGGTCATTATCTTGCTCAAGTGAATGAAATTTGTTTCCTCACATAGCTTATTTATTTTATTCTCAATGAAATTCATTTCCTCTTTTCCTTTTGGGTAATTATCTTTATAGTTAAAGGTAAATAATCCTCTCCTATTTGATGTGTCTTGACCGAATTCAACACCTAGGGAAGGGCATCTAGATGCTTCCTTATTTCTTTTAAGACAATTCTTAAAATACCCATTGTAAAAATAATATTGCACAAATAATGAAATTAATTTCATAATGCCATAAACGACTTCTCGGCTTTAGAAACTAATTATATTTCCATCATATGAAAACCTTCAAAATCTTATTTGGACATTCACATCATTTTATGTCCATGTGGACAAAAATACCCTTTACACATTTTCCGAGAAAACGTCTAGTTCAACATTTGAACTTATTTTGACTTAATTTATAAGTTAACAATCCTACTTGAATGACCTGTAATAGTGATCGAATGGATCCAAATGAACAAATCTTGAGCTACTATACTCGGACTCAAAAGTTCACAAACCTTTTACGAGTATTAACTTAATGTCAACTGACTCCACTAAAGAGTTGACACTGAGAATCTCTCGGTTCAAATAAATTTATTTTCTACTCAAATTCAACTTAATAATATTGAGCGGATCCATTGAATGTTATCTATGATCACCCTTCATGAATATCATCAACTACGTAAGATTTATAAAATTACCATTTTACCATTCTAGTTTTTATTTCATCAACTCATTTGTTACTTGTGAATAAGTTAGAAACAATGTATTGACGAGGAGCTAACAAGTCACATTGTTTTATCCAAATAAAGTCACTACTTAATTTTGGAAACCGTGCGGTGTTGGCAGAGATGCCCACAAGAAGATTACTTATTTACATAAAGATGTAATATATAAATCTTTCATAAAGTCTTTACTATAATTTGTTGATTAATTTAATAAAAGTTGAAACGTTCTTTCATTCTCCTTTTAGTTTGATTGAAGATTTATGATTTTCAACAGTCTTACAATACTTAATCAAACCTAATAATGTATGAAAAGACAAATGTAGATTTGCGTGAAAAAACTCTTCATGGTTTAGTTAAAAACGATATATTCACAATCTAAAGATCAACGGATTATTGATCCCAGTACGATTGTTGGAAGAATCTATGATGTCTGGTTATGAGGCATAGAGAGTTAGAAACTCTATAGTTCTTCCACTGTATCTTTCGAAGATACTGAATTGACCAGTGCACCTTTAGAGATAACGGAAGAACGAACCATTTAACCTCTTCTGTCTCAAGGTCACTATGTATGAATTGCATCTTGTTTACCTAAATCCTGAAATGAGACATGTCATTTCATAGCATTAATATGCTCATTTGAGAAAGTCAAATTCTAGATCCATTAAGTGATCTAGACTAGACCAATTGATGAGATATTAAGTTATGAAGATGTCATGAACCAATTTTGTGAAGTTCTCATAGATATGGAATTCATGTACAAGATTATTGAAATGCAATATATATCACCTCATACTTTATTACTTGGATTGTGAATAAATGAATTGCGCAATATCCAAAATTAAGTAACGACTTTATTTGGATGAAACAATGTGACTTGTTAGCTCCTCGTCAATACATTGTTTCTAACTTATTCACAAGTAACAAATGAGTTGAGGAAATAACAACTAGAAGGGTAAAATGATAATTTTATAAATCTCATATAGTTGATGATATTCGTGTAGGGTAAACATAGATAACATTCAATGGATCCACTCGATATAATTAAGTTGAATTTGAGTAGAAAATAAACTCATTTGAACCGAGAGATTTTCAGTGTCAACTCTTTAGTGGAGTCAGTTGACATTAAACTAATACTCGGAAAAGTTTGTGAACTTTTGACTCCGAGTATAGAAGCTCAAGCTTTGTTCATTTGGATCCATAATGTCACTATTACAGGTCATTAGAGTAGGATTGTTAAACTAGAAGCTAATTCAAAATAAGTTCAAGTGTTGAACTAGACGTTTTCTCGGAAAATGTCTAAAGGGTATTTTTGTCCACATGGACATAAAATGATGTGAATGTCAAAATAAGATTTTGAATATTTTCATATGATGAAAAAATAAATTAGTTTCTAAAACCGAGAAGTCGTTTGAGATATTATGAAATTAATTTCATTATTTGTGCAAAATTAATTCTACAATGGGTATTTTAAGAATTGTCTTAAATGAAATAAGGAAGCATCTAGAAACTCCTTACCTAGGTGTAGAGTTCGGCTAACATGCATCATAGAGGAGAGAGTTATTTCCTTTTAATTATAAAGATAATTACCCAAAATGAAAAGAGGAAATGAATTTTCTTGAGAAGGAAATAAATAAGCTAAGTGAGGAAACAATTTTCTTCACTCTTGAGCTTGATATGACTGGCCACATTAGAAGAGAAAGGGGAAGAGAAAATCAAATATTGTGTAATGAATGTATAATTGACCATTCACTCTCCTATGAATAGAGCTTCACATAGAGATGTGAAAAGTTGCATTATTGGTCCTGCTCTCTCTATTCTAGCCGACCATTCCCTCTCTCTCTCTAGAAATTCATTTTTATTTTTGCACCTAGATCCACACTTCATCTAGAGAAGTAACTTATGATCCAAGAATTGTTTTTGGTTTATATTGTTTAATTGTGCTCACACACAAATCATTCAAACACTCTATAGACTCTTGTAATAGAAACCTTAAGTTTCTCGAGCTTTACATTAGACGCTTCAATTTAAAGATTCAAGAAATGTTAGTATTCAAGTACTCTAAATAATGTTTTTAATTTATAACATGTTCATGCACTTTGTCTAGGTTAGTAAAATTATTTACTTGTAAAGAAATTTTATATTCCGCCATTAATATAATTAATGATAATTTTTTTAACCCTATACCTAATCCAACACGCGGTTCATTTATTCACAATCCAAGTAATAAAGCATGAGGTGATATACATTGCATTTCAGCAATCTTGTACATAAATTCCATATATATGAGAACTTCACAGAGTATACTCATGTCAACTTCACAACCCAATACATCACCAATAGAGCGCTTCATAAACTTGGATCTATAGTGTAGCTTTCTCAAATGAGTAATTTGAAGTCATGAAATGACATGTCTCATTTCAGGATTAAGGTAAGCACGATGCAATTCTTACATAGTGACATTGAGACAGAAGATGTTAAATGGTTAGTTTTTACATTGTTTTTAAAGGTGCACTAATCAACTCAGTATCTTCGGAAGATACACTGGAAGAACTATAGAATTCCTAACTCTCTATGCCTCATAACCAGACATCATAGATTATTCCAACAATCATAATAGGATCAATAGTTCGTTGATATTTATATTGTGAATATTTCATAATAACCAAAGCATGAAGAGTTTGTTCACGCAAATCTACATTTGTCTCTTCATCTATTGTTAGGTTTGATTAAGGACTCATGAATATTCAAACAAACGAAAAAGGAATGAATGAACGTTTAATCTTTTACATATTGATTTATACTACATCAATATGTAAATAAATACTTTTCTTGTGGCCATCTCTGCTAACATAAGGTTGCATCCAAATTGAGTTTGTTGGTGTAGATCCATCTGCAACCAATGGCAGTCTTAGCGCGCATGTAGATCCGAGGAAAAATTGATGATCTTCGTTTTGCCTCCAGATATACACAGACGAATGCAACTAGGTTTGAAATCTGCAAGATCGTCGTGAGCACATTGCAAGATAGAAAAATGTTCACCAATTGACCTGTAATCTTGTGTAAGATTGACAAATTCTCATCTCAATTGAAAGATCCTTGTCCATTGGATTGAAGTAAACGATTCTTGAATCCTTTCCAAATGTCTCTCGCCGTGCCTCCGTATCTCATCGCAGACACCATTTCTTTGCTCAAAGAGTTTTGAATTCATGTCACAATCGTTGAATTGTTGCGACCCCAGAGGTGTAGTATATATGGATTCTCCGAGCCAGGCTTAGACATAGATTCGTCGATGAATCCTAATTGTTTTTAGCCTAAAGAACAACCAACATCGCTCTTTTCCAGGACATATAATTTGGTCCAGTAAGGACGTTTGAGACTAACCTTTCTCCTGAAGCATCTGAGTGATGAAGGTAGTACGGTGAAAACGGATCATCCATCGTAGATCTTGACCTTGATGCTGCATAAGTAATTATTGGAGTATTCTCCGTTGTTGAAACTTGCAAATCCGTTATGAAGAATTTAATCAGTAAAGCTTGAAATCAAACAGTTGGAGAAGAAGAACAATAGATGAATTTCTGGTCTCAAATTATGCGAAAGAACAACTCTGATACCGTATTGAATTATGAGACCGGGAATAAAATAATTCGATCGAATTTGTTTTTTATTCATCAATCAATTTAATGATTATGTTTTCTACAATCAAGTTTAAATATCCCCAATGTTTACATAAATAAGCGACAAGTTTATTATATGTATTTAAACGACAAGTAATAAAAACGACAACTCTTATATCCTAAAATTTAGCAAACTAAAAAAGATTCATAAGTTAATACATCTTAATTATTTAATGTGAAAATACTCATATATTTTTAAAATAATTAATTTAAGGGATAATTAGTATAATAGCACTTTGAAACATTATAATTGCAAAATTGAGGAAGTTTCGAACAAATTGGTTTATAGCAATTACCATAAATAAACCATTATAAGATGACTATATTACCCTTAATTTATAGCGGCAAAATATAATAAAGAATTTAAAAAAACCACTACATGCGGTTACACTTGCAATTGGACGGTATTTTAAGAAAACTTCTTCCATAACTCCACATCAATCTCGGGAAAAAATTTATCGCACTACTTTACAGACAACGAACCGCCGCTCGCTCACAACCAAATCGCCAAAAAGATAAGCTTGAAGACGAGAGTTTCGAATTTCTCTCCTTACTTACAAAGACATCGAACCACCTCCCTTCTCACACTCAAAACGCTTAAAAAAGTAGCATCTACCGACGATTGAAATTTGTACACGAGAGTTTCGAACCGGAAAAAGGTATGCATGGTGTTATTTTACAGCAGCAGTTGATAAAAATAAACATGCAATGTCGGATGAAGAAATATTTCCTGAGTTTATATATTTTTCTCATCCGAACACATGATATGTTCTTATTTTTAAAATATAAATTTTATGTAGTTGCATGTACTACATAGTAGGTTATTAAATCTTTACAAACATGTATTATTTCCGTCGACCTCTAGATTTCAATTCTTATAGTGGTAGCTTTTACTCTGTTGTTGTTTATTTTGATTAATTGGGTTTCATACGTACCGGGATTAGTATTATGTTAATACCAATAAAATTCAAAGTTGTAAACTCTTTATGTCGGATTGTTTCACAGGTCATTACAGGACAAGAATTTCAATGACTAAAGTTGCTTACGTACGTTGTAAAGAATGTTATAGATTTGAAAATTTGGTGTGGTTAATAATGAATCTTCAAAAATAGCAAAAATAAATGGAAATAAACTGAAATAACTAACTTCAACCTTGGAACGGTTTCTCATAATCTCTATAATAATTTTTGGTTTAAATTCTGTCGAACTAACCCCAAAAACTCAGGTTTTATAAATCTACTAATCAACGATGATGAATATTGTCTATGTTTCGCATAAGAAACTTGACCATAACAACTATGACTAATATTTACAGATGTAATGGACCAAATAGTCGAATCTCCTTTGACATAAGCATTGAAGTACCATGAACAATTCACATTCTTACATACTAAAGAGTATATTGTTTGACTCGATCTAATAGTAGCAAATTCAAAATTATTCCAATGGATTTAATATGACATGCATCCACCATTACCTTTTTGCTAACAAATAACATTTTCACACTAAATTCTATATCGATTGGAAACCGATCAACGTCTTGATCTCCCACTAAAATAAAATCATCGTTTTCATCTTCAATATCAGAAAATCTGGAAGATTTACTTCCGGAACTAGAACCTGCAGTACTAAAAAAAACGAGATAAATATTATAAAAAATACGAATCAAAATTACCATGATGAAAATGTTGATAAGGGTTGTAGGCAATGACATTAAGCAGTACATACTGCAGATAAAAAATCATTCTCATAACATAAAAAAAGATCCATCTCAGAACATAAAAAACGCAACTGCAGGATTTAAGATATCAAATAAACAGAAATAATAAAACCTTACAAGATACCAGAATAAAACGTATTTGACGACTCTAAATATAAAATATGAATACACTAAGAACTCAGTATTACGATATTTGAATCTACTTGTTTAATGATCCCACAAGATTTGAACATGTTTACGTTAAATATAGAAAACAATCAGCAGTTATTGCAAAATAAAAACAATTTAAATCAGAAACTAATATAAACGCGATAAACCAGCAGAAAATAAATAGGAACATTTAAAAAAAATTGATTCACAAAAACCGCTAACAAATAACTGTTTATTTAATACGAAATAAAAAACGAAACTTAATATCTCTTTCCTACTAAGTTACGAAATGGAACAAAATTGAAAAAATTGAAACCAATATTAGTTACTAAACGTAAGATAACAGATTAATAAAAACAAAACATATAATATTAACACGTCATCATTATTGACTATAAACTAAAAAAAAAAGTTTAGCTATATAGTAAGTTCAAGGTTTTCATTAGTTATATAGAACATTTTTTTATTACTTTAACTGTCAAAAATTTATATAAAAAATATATTTAATCGTGTTCTCAAAATATTTATAGATAAAAATATGGAATCAAATGTTTCATAATTAGTAAAAAAATATTCTATTATTGCTGAAAATTAATATACTTTAGTGTCGAATCAATATCAACTATGATAAAAATAAAATATTGGATCAAACCCTTCTTTGAGTAATCTCGCACTTAAACTATCAAACAAACATTTCATTTTTAGTCATAGCGCAGTAGCAACAACAAATGGTAAACAAAAAACCAATATTGATTTCAATAAGATTACTATACTTTTTTGAAGTGGAAAATTAAATGAGAAGAAAAAAAAAACCTAGAGCCAAGGATACGAGGACGACAATTGTGAATGATTCGATAACTTGTGCTTCTTCATTTTATAAAGTCACGGTAATTCAGATTCTTTTCGCGAAAGCTTCGACATTATCGTTGTTATTCTCCGTTGCTCAAAAACTTTCTACAGTAATTTTAAATAAAACCAGTGATTAATTTTTTTGGGACCGTTTTCATGTATGTAATACTAAAAAATTGGAAAGTTTAGTAATTAATATAGATTATGACAAAACTGATGTGAAAAAAAACGTGTCCACAAATATGCGATCAATGAAAAATAGTGTTGAAACAATAAATTTAAGATGTTTGGCAACTTAAAAATTATATTTTTTAAATTAAAATAAAAACAAAATAAGTATTTTCTATATGTAAAGTTCAATATAGTGCTTATCCTATTCTTGGTGTGACATATATTTTAGTGACCTTTGGTGGTATAATAAATATTTATAGACGAATAAAAAAATCACAAACATACATATTATTATAAACCAGACAGTACATAATAGAGTTAATAGTTTAATAGCATAACATGGGTATATGAAGTTAACTTATCATATAGTACATAATAGAGTTAGACATTTTTAATAGTCCACGTTAATAAAAATACTTTTAAGATAGTAATTTTATTATTATTTTGTATTTTACATATTAATTTTGGTAAGTTAATTGGCTTTATAAAATTATTTCGCTAAGTCCAATATATGAGATTTACATTGATAAATTATTGACCAGTGTCATATTAATTTAAAGATTGTTCGTAATAAGTGAAAATTAAAAAAAATGACTATCTTTATGATATTAAGCTAAAACACTTTTAACTTGCCACTAAAAATGATTTGTCTTAGAATATTATAACTTTAAAATATAATGTGAAAATCTAAATAAATATCATTTTAGTGTATCATTTAAAAAATGCTCGCAAATCTCAACTCATCATATATAATAGAGTTTACAAAGTGTAATTATATTTTTAAGTGCAGTAACGTATGCTTTGATTATCCAAGCTATAATTCTAGTCTAAATTTTCGTTTGTTGGAAATTGAATTCTTATTTTATACAAACATATTTCAATTAATGTTGCGAACTTTAAAAGTAAACTAATAATTTAATTATAATTAATATCATTTATCAACTAATATATGCTAGATATTGTATGGAAATAAAGTGATTCGTTTCGAATTAATACGTCGAGTCCAGATAAAGACCCAATAGAAACTCTTTGCCCTTAACCTTTCACGAGTGAATAAATGAAACTCGACTAAAATAAGACGACAAGTTCGGCAATGACGAAGTCGTAACTCAAAACGTACCATTTTGCCACGAAAATTGAATATGAGACGAATTCAAAATTTCATTATTTTAACGAAAAAGCGTGACGTGACAACCGATTTCGACGATCCAAACAACAAATGCATTGAGTAACTAATTTTGGAGTTCGTCATATAAATAATAGGTTAAGACGATCGTTATTATAATTCATTATCTATTTATTTTTGTATTCAAAACATCGTGTATTGATTGGAGTTTGTGGTTAATTTTTTTAAAATTTAACATTTGACAATTATTTTTAATTTTATTTTTTTCCATAAATATCATAATATTTTCTATTTTTATTTTTATAATATGAATTGATAACTTATATATATATGGTTATTATTTAAAAAATATAACTATTATATAAATGTTTTTTGCTATATTCGTCGTTACACAACAAACCATTAATAAAGTATGTATCATCGATAATCTGTATAAATAATTTTATAATTCAACCATTAACATACCCGGCGATATTAAATATATTCGAAAAATCAAAACGTCGACCCTAAAATGAAAAACTTTTGTAAAATTGGTATTTTTGGAACAGAAACGACTCGGGTCGGATCGGGTGAGACCCACATGATCGGCCTATGAAAAAAAGGCCCAAGCCCTTCACCGGACGATAATAAACAGAAAGAAAGAGGGATTAGGGTTTCCTCGTCTCTATATAAAACCTCTCTAAGACCTCCTCAAACTCAAGCAGTTTCTTCTTCGTCTTCTTTAGGTTTGTTAAACATTCGATCTCGAGTTATGTTTTCTTTCGCTTCGGCTATCGTTCGTTCCCAATGAAGAAGCATTCCCATTAAAGTTGATAGGAAGTGCCGTATGACACTCTAACAGCAGCGAAGCGCGCTCACGGAGATTCCGATTCCTTCTCTCGATCGCGATTTCGCTCCTTTCCTCTGTGGAAATGGCGTGGATTCGACGCCTGGGAAATCGAAACGCGTTTCTCCGGCGTTTCTCTGTGTGGTTGATTTCGAACGGGTCTCTGAGGGTAATTAGTCTAATTTTGTGTACGGACCGATGCCACGTCGACGGTAGCTCCGAAACGAGCATTGACCGACGATGCTACATTGTTCCGATATTGATCTCCTGTTTCGCACCTATGATAGGAACCTGTGGACTTCAATTTTCATTGGTCCCCAGAGCCGTTTTGTGTGATTACATTTATTAATTTTTAAAAAATTTAATTAGGATTTTCAAAGCCTGTGACGATTGAGTATTGTTGGAATTACCGACTGAAATCTTATTTACTGATGTCATATACTGGCTGTGGTTCTGAGGCTTTTAGCTTAATTATAATTAGTTCATGTAGATTTTTAATTGGTGTAATTAGTCCTTATTTGTGTCGTTTCACTAGAATCTTGAAAATCTTTTGATTGAAATTTAGTGTGTGCCTGGGAGGATTGAGTATTTGTTGGAATTACCGACTGAAATCTAGTTTCTGATGTCAATTACTGGCTGTAAACTGAGGCTCTCATGTGTTTATAACTATTTTTAAACGTAAAAATTAGGGTTTTGGATATTTTATCACCGAAACTAACAAGTTTGACTGTATTTTGTTTTAATTTTGTGTTTCAGTTTCTTTATCAGGAATTTTCAGAGACGTGACCGCTGGATGCATTTGTGAGAATCTTAGTAAGAGACTTGTAGTCTTGGAAAAGATAGTACCTTCGAAATTGAAGTGGAATTTTCCAGATTTGACGCTTAAAATATAATCCGGAGTAGATTGTTTTTTAAATACTCGTAGATGACATATTGTTGATGCGATCCATTTCAACTTAATAATTGACTATTTTAATTCGGTAGTGGCCTATAGTAGATTGTAGCATCCTAGATCGTATGTTAAATTTATGTGAATTTCAATCAAAATATTATTCACCTGGATAACGATTGACATTTGTGAGATGTTCTGAACTCCATACTAAACCCTGGGTAGTATATAAAGTAAATCTGTATACTCAGAAAACCTATGTTACGGTTTTTATTCATTGCGGTGATTGGTTCGAAATTTTGTACGGACCGATGCCACGTCGACGGTAGCTCCGAAACTAGCATTGACCGACGATGCTACATTGTTCCGATATTTATCTCCTGTTTCGCACCTATGATAGGAACCTGAGGACTTCATTTTCATTGGTCCCCAGAGCCGTTTTGTGTGATTACATTTATTAATTTTAAAATAGTTCAATTAGGATTTTCAAAGCCTGTGACGATTGAGTATTGTTGGAATTACCGACTGAAATCTTATTTACTGATGTCATATACTGGCTGTGGTTCTGAGGCTTATAGCTTAATTAGCTCTGAAGATTTTTTTTTTGTTTATTTATTTCTCAAATAGTTAGTCTTCGATTTTCTGCAAAAATTGTGTGCTAGAGATAGAATCTCGTCAATTTGATGGTGCAACGACTTCCAAGTTGAACCAGTATAATTTGATAAGGTTTATCTGAGAGAGAATTGTAGTCACACAGCACCGTAAAGTGATCAGTATCATGACCAAGCTCATGCGGATCTTCATCAACCAATCTGTGTGTCAACCTATTCAAAGAAATAGTAGAATTCCTACGCATACTTGTAGAATACCTTTACGCTTTGCAGAGATATAGGATTCCATTTCCTAGTACCATGACCAAAATGCATTCCCGCTTCTATCATTTCTTCCAAATGGAATCTCACACAGCATACGCCTTCATGGTAGAAATTGAATTGCTAGAAGAGCCAAGAGACTACGTGTTTGAGTAAGGATGATCAAATACGCCTTCATGAGGACTATCTGATCTATGCTTAAAGTTTGACTTGAAATTGGATCAAATGGACTTTCTTGTATGGGGGAGTTGATAAGCAGATTTATTTGCAACAACATGAAAGTTTTGAAGTTGGTCACAAATCAATATATGGCATAGAACAATTTTCAAGGCATGTTATCTGAAGATTGATGATTTCATGACAAGTGAAAAACTCAAAAGTTGTGAATTGGAAGTCTGTTTTGCAACAGTGGTTGCTGTCTCGATTACTTGAGCCGAATACATGTTCATTGTTGAGGAGGTGAAAGAAAAATTGTGCATGAAGGAAATTGTTACATGGTTGAACAAATATATATTTTTGAAATAAGTTACATTAATATATTTTTAATATAAAAATTTGTCACAAAATCATAAATTTCGTGACAAAATTGTCACAAAACTGACAAAATTATGTCACGAAATATTAAATGTCTTTTTTTTCATATATTACGACTATAACTATATATATTACGACTATAACTATATGGACTTAGTTTTTTGTATTTATCTTTCATTTCATCTAATTGTATGGTAAATTATCATCGTGAAAACAAAATATTTCAAATAAATTCGTGCCTTATCATACAACTAGCTAATAGTAAAATATCATTGTTTATACAATATATTTTGAATAAATTTCCTCTTAGTCATATATATCACATCAAATTTCGTTACAACATTGTCATGAAACTTAACATCAGGTTTCTCTCGGCTTGAAGTTTTATGTTTTGTGTCACTTACTAGTTGATGACATCAAGTTTACAAAGCATATAAACATTAGTCGAAATTTATGCTTATTGCAAATGTTCGACGAAAACCCATGTTATATGAAAACGAAAAACTTACTAGAGTGAACAAATTGTGAGGCGGAGATTAGTCGGAGCTTTGTTTGCTAAATTGGATGAGACTCGAAACGCATAAACTTTTGGATTTTAATGTTTTGTGTTCTATATGATGCGGGTGAGAAATGTAATTTATGGTCTGACCATTGACGGAGATTAAGAGGCCTTACGAAGAGGAAATATTATTTATGGGTATAGCTATTGACGGAAATGACGAGGTTGTTAGAAATTGGTTAACGATTAATCTATTAAATTATGAAACATATCTATATATGGCGAGATTCATAATTTCAATCCTAATATGTGAAGCTCATTTTGTAACATATTTTATAACATGTCAACAAATCAAATCAAGTCCACTAGTAACTTATGTCGCATATCCAATTCGTTAGAGGAACACCTATGGTTGTCCTCGGCAATTTCTCGAGTCTTCTCTCCGTATTCGGTCTGCGAGAATCGATCCCGGAATGTGCAATCAGCCCCTTGGCCGAGAGTCTACTGCACGCGCGCGCCTAGGATTTCTTCGCGCGTCTTCGATGCGCCGAGGCGGATCTGCGTCACTCGTCTACTCCTTGGCCGAGAGAATCTGGAAACAAAGAGAACTTGCGGGCGTCGAAAAATCTCGTCCTTGGCCGAGAGCAAGCTACACGTGTGCGCAAGGGGAGGAAAAATCCGTCGTTGCTCCTTTGATGAAGATGGCCGACCCTATGCACCAAGATTCAATCAAACAACCACAAGTGAGAGTCAATGATATATCTCAAGGATTTTTTGGAGATCAAAAGGGCGGGGTCTTTCTGTGAACAAAGGGAGAAGAAAAAACTCAAAGAAAACTATCGGGAAACGATTTTCTCTCTTTCTCTCTCTAGGATGGTCGGCCAATAGTCTCACAAAGGGGAAGGGGAGTCTTGGTTGAAATTCCTAGGTTTGATTAATGTTCGGGTTTTCAGATAGAAAGCCTCCTTTTATATCAGGGAGGACGAGTTTAAGTTAAGTCAAAATCTAATAATAGACCGTTAGTTAAACTTAACCCCATTAAATCTTTTTAAATGAGATTAAATAATATTACAATCCATACACCATTAGATATGGTCGGCCATATTATTAATTTTACACTCCAAAATTATTTGATTTATTTCTAAAATAATATTTAGTTAAATTATAATATCTCATTGATTTAATGACATGTCATTAATTATGTTCATACTATGCAAACAAGTACGAAACGATAAAATATTTATTTTCATCTTTTATTCATTTGAATCTTAAAATTGTATTATTATCAGTATAATTATACAATATGATTAATTAAATAAATGTGATAATAAATAACTAATATTTATCTAATTACTTAAAAAATAATTATCTTAGTGTAAATCACAATTTACTTTTAATGAAAAAATCAATCGTTTTAGTTCAATAAATCTCGTCCGAGAGTCTATCGCTGAGATCTTATGAACCCATATGAACGAAGTTTTAGAATAAAGATCGAACTTAAAAGTTCACAAATTTTTTCCGACTTTTAATTCTTAATATTAGTCGATTAAACTAAAGGACTAGTTTTGAAACTCTCTAAGTTTATATGCATTTATTTTTCGTTTGATGTGATAAAACAATTCTTCACACGATCCACAAAATATTTTACGACATTACCCTTTGTGTGTATCATTAACTCAAATGAATGTAAACTTACTGTTTTACCCCTTAGTTATTATTTCACAAACTCTTTTGTTATTTGTGGACGAGAAAACATAAAGTGAGATGTCTCATCATGTCTCGTGTTTTATTCAAAGAATGTTTTATTTGTTGAATATCAGGCCCGGTTTATTCGCCCACACTCTCATAATAAAGCAATGTGTTATATTAATGCCTAAGCATTCTTTCAACACAAATTCAATATATGTGAATCACATAATTCAACTAAACAGTATCATGACACCAACCGTCGGGTCAATGAAACTTCATTAAGTTATTGCCCACTGACAAATTAAATGCCATAAAGTGTTACAAAAAAATATGTATTCACTTCAGGATTTAGGTCATTAACAAAATACTTATCGTATGTGATTTTGATGTTTTGAGTGATTAACCGATTTTATCTCAAACTTCAAATTGTCACATGTCTTGTTCAATATCTTAATCAAGATATCAAGAATAAACTATAGAGTCACAACTCTTTATATCACAAGATATGATTTTGTTACTTTATTCAAACAATCATGACTCATATAGGATTGCTCAATCGATCTTTAGACTGCGAACTATTATTTAAACTAGTCATAATAAGGTACCTTGTCAAGTCCGTACTTAACACTTCTTTCGTTGATAACAATTTCAGGGCGTAGACATACATGCATAAACAAAATCTTAAATAAGAATGAATATTTTAATTTTATTTAACTTTCAGTAAAAACAAATAAAACATGTATTTAATGTATAATATCTCATTTGTGGCACAAATCCCAATAGAAGTCTGGTTATAGCCATTGACGGGGATGACGATGTGAGAGGAGAGAGACGACTGAGACGAGAGTAGGAGAAAGACGAATGAGATTAGGAAAGAGTAAGAGAAGAGAGAGGGTATTAATCACGAGGTATATTAGAGAATTTTATTTTCTCTCTCTTTTCGACCTCCTAGTTAAGTCCTTTAAAAAAACATAGTTAAAATTAAGCCCAATTTTACTTCTATAAATGACAAATTCTATAGTATCGAAAATCATCGGGCCCAAAAATGCATAGTCAAGATTCGACATGCTCAATCTTCCTTTTCATCCAGCATCTCGGCGAAGTCCACATTCGTGGTCCATACAAGGACGACGTAATCTACCCCCACTCATATAGAAGGATGAGATTCACTCAGAAACTCGTTGAAGACGAAGATAATGTACCGTAAACAGTAAAAATTGACTACTCTCGTTCCTAAACCTCCAGCTCGTAGAGACGACATCGACGATCAAATGTCTAGCTATAAGTAAAATTGCATTCATGTAATAGTCATTATCACCCTTACTCATTGTTGTCGTTATTATATCATTATATCTATAACAAGATACACAATTATTTGTCTTCCAGAATTTGAATGTTTAATATCGTGATAATTCATAGATTCTTAACATAACATGCTTATATAATTTTTAAAATGAAATTGAGGACCTTATATAATATCAATATGTTTACAAAAATTATATATATATATATATAACTTAATTATTTTAATCAAACATCGTGTATATACTTAATATCTTTATATATATAACAATTATTTTAATCAAACATCGTGTATGTTGATGTCGAAATCGGACTCAACAATCACAGAGTAGAGAATACGATAACTTACTACGATTTGATGGTTTTTACGTAAAGTAATAAATAGAGAAGGTCTCGACAAAATGTCGTATTGATAATATAAAATACTTCTAATAACGGAATATAACGAACTCAAAATAAATGAACGAATTAGTATAAAATTGTAAGCACGCAATACGTTCGATCGAATATAAATGAAAGAAGAAATCGAGCTCGACAGAGATGATCTTTAGCGAGATCGAAATGAGTACCAAAATATTCAGAACAGGATAATAGTTAATCGAATTGAATAATCAGATCACACCTCTTCATTTATGATCTTGATCGATCGAGATCCAAAATGAATGGGCCTTCGGGGATCTCGACATGTGGCTCGCCGAACACTGAAGTGACACTTGGTCTCGTTTTTGGTCCTAATTTTGGGGCGAGAAAGATGCTAACTGAGCTTGGTTCGGGCTTCGGACTTTGGACTTTGGACTTCTTCATTTTAGGTTTCTGACTTCTTCGTTTTGAGCTCGAGGAGGTCCAAATGTAATTGGATCAATTTTACACTCCCAAAGTGTATAGACTTAATATCTTTATATATTAAAAATTAACTTCGGCCTTTTATATAAATATAGATTATATATATATATATATGTTTCTATTCTGAAAATTAAGTGAATGTGATTTTTTTTTGAAGACGGTCAAATGGAGGCAAAAATCATGGTAATATTTTCAGAAAGAAAGAACGCGGTTATTACACGTGTACACACTCGTATCCCAAAACACCAATAACTTGCAACATTCTGATTTCTTGTTTACATCTTCAATTAATAGCTTTGGATTTTTTTCTCTCTACGTCATTAAATTATTGAATGAGTAATACTTTATGAAAACGATAAAATTATTAGGGGAATAAATTAAATTATTCGCTCATGTGACATTTTCTTGTCATAAAAAAACCGTCATATTTGACATGTACATGTACACGACGTGTCATTATTTTAAATCATCACCGCAAAAACTCTCCACAAAGGAAAGTCCACCTTTTATTTTTTATTAAGTAATATTTTTAATTTAGATTTATATTTTACTAATTTATTTCGGACAAGCATAAGCAATGATATAATATTCGCATCAAAATCCTTCCCTCCTTTTACAACTTATTTTTCTCTTTCTGGTTCTTTATTTCCAACACATTCGAATCACCGACTCTTGGATCAATTTCACTCTCTATTTCAGGATTTGCATGTGAACGGTTTTTCCTCATTCGTTATCTTCATTGAGATTCGTTCGGATTTTTGGTTTTGGTTTTGGTTTCTTCCATTCGATTCCGTGAGCTTCACTACTTCTATATCCTTGCTTTCTCGTGTTCCTGGAAATTTGATTGAGAGATGACGATCGCCGATACGAACGGCGGTGAAGAACGGAAGAGGGATTCGGAACCGAATTTCCGAAACGGCGGTTTGGATCTCAAGAAAAGCTCGGTTCGGAAGAGGCTGGTCGCCGGCGCCGGTAAGGAAGAGGCGGATTCGGAGGAGCTCGAAGACTCCGGAAGCGACGATTCTTTCGTGTCGGAGGTCAGTCGCGGTGGCGATATTGATCGGAAAGCGGCCATTAACGGCGCGAAGGAGGTGGAAAAAGTCGGCGGTAGAATCGTTGATCGCTCCGCGAGAAGACACTCGACTCGTCATTTGCCTGCTACGCATCGAGAAGTCAGAGAGAGTCCTCTGAGCTCCGCTACGATCTTTAACCAGGTATTCCGATAGCGATTTCACTATCTTTATCCTTAATTTTCCATTTCGAATATTTAACGCTGAACGTTTGAGATTTCGTCGCTTAATGATTTAATATATTAATTTTTGAGTATGTAGTTAGCTTTAATGCATTAGTTGAACTCTTATTATGATTACATGAAATTTTAGTCGTATGTATTAAATAATAGCTTACGTAACTTTACTAGTTCATGAATATGCGGATTAATATGAATTATGAGTTGAAACATTATTCATGCAGTTTGTTCGATTAGGTAAGTTGAAAGGAAAAAATGTTTAAGATTAGCGCTGGTTTTAGGAATTTTTTTAGTTGCATTTTGCGATGATAATTTTAACTTGCGTTTTCTTGTAGAGCCACGCCGGTCTGTTCAACCTCTGTATCGTGTTACTCCTTGCCGTGAACAGCAGACTCATCATTGAGAATTTGATGAAGGTTCGCTGCTTATTTTAGCTTTTGTTGTTTTGATTTTGACAAGAAATTTGCAAGCCTGCTTCAGGTCAAACTGATTTTTGACTTGGATTTAGATCTAGATTTCAGTAGTTAATCAAGGATTTAGACCTGGCTTCAATTTTTTTATTTTATCTATTATCTATTTACTAAGTTTGTCTTTTGTTGACAGTATGGTTGGTTGATCAAAAGTGGTTTTTGGTTTAGTTCAACAACGATACGAGATTGGCCACTTCTCATGTGTTGGTAATGTTTACTCGGAATATTTTAGCGTTTCATCCAGAATTTTAATAATCGGCGCTGAGAATACTAATCATTTTTCTATTCACTGCAGTCTTACACTTCCGATATTTCCCATTGCCGCATTTGCAGTCGAGAAGCTCATACAGAAGAAGTATATATCTGAACCTGTATGTGATTTGATTTTAAATAATTCGAATATAGTTTGATGTGGATTGATACCTGCACATTTATGTAACGACTTGTGTTTTCGATATTAGAGGAATTTATTGTGCTTTCTATTTGCAGGTCTCTGCTTTTCTTCATGTAATTTTGACTACTACAACGGTTCTGTATCCAATTTTTGTGATTCTCAGGTCAGTTTGTCCCAACTTATATGAGATTAATGTTGTTTCACTCTGTTTGGGAATATTGTTCCAGGTATATGATCTGGATACGAAGTTTTAATTTTAACATAATATTTTTATCACGCTGCAGCTACGATTCTGCTGTTCTATCTGGCGTTTCGCTGATGCTTTTTGCTTGTACTAACTGGTTGAAACTGGTATCGTATGCCCACGCAAGCTATGATCTGAGATTAAAATCGAAATCAGTTCTCAAGGTAGATACTTATTTATTTAGTGCATATATGTATTCCATTTACTATATATTGTACTGAAGATGGAATCATTTTCCCTCTTCAGGGAGAAGACAAATCAAGTACGATGAATGCGGACCTTCCTTACAATGTTAGCTTCAAGAGCTTAGCTTATTTCATTGTTGCTCCAACTCTTTGTTACCAGGTAATTCATTCTTCACCCAAAAAATGGCTCTCAAAATTTATGAAACCATGTTATTGTATTGACAAATTAGGTTGTTTATATGGTGCGTCCTCTTTACAGCCTGAGTATCCTCGTACAGATCATATCCGAAAGGGTTGGGTTCTCCGTCAAGTTGTCAAGTTGATAATTTTCACAGGAGTTATGGGCTTTATCATTGAGCAGGTCGGGTGTACTACCATTTGAGTATGTGATGAACATATTCTGTATATTTCGGGTGCTTATTATTCCTACATTTGATGGTTTCTCCAGTACATAAATCCGATCGTCCAGAATTCGCAACACCCACTGAAAGGAGACTTGCTGTATTGTATTGAGAGGATTTTGAAGCTTTCAGTTCCAAACTTGTACGTTTGGCTCTGCATGTTCTACTGTTTCTTTCACCTCTGGTATGTCATCCTCGCTGGCCATTTTTCTGCTTTTCTTTATTAAGGGTGGTGAACTCTGAACGCAGTTCTATGCATGTAGGTTAAACATATTAGCCGAACTTCTCCGTTTCGGTGATCGACAGTTCTATAAAGCTTGGTGGAACGCAAAAACAGTAGATGAGGTAGGTCATTTCTTTACCTACTCTGGGTGTGTAATTTCTCAAGAACTCGCAGTAAATACATTGTTAACTGGTTTTACTATCTTGCCGTCATGTCTCCCTTGGCCGTCTAATGCTCATCAGTATTGGAAGCTGTGGAACATGGTATGTTTCTTGATTAAATTTTTTATTTTAAATATGAGCTATGATTAGGAAATAATTTAAAATATATGTTACCAATAATATCGTCACAGTATTCTCTAGGGTGGTTCATATGCAATGATATGAGTTTTTGTTTTAAAGCAGTTTGCTACTGTAAAATCTAATTTGTTTGCTCATTGATATACCTGATGAACATGTTCTGTTGTAGCCTGTACACAATTGGTTGGTTCGTCACATCTATATCCCCTGCGTAAGCAGGGGATTGCGAAAGGTAATATAGACTTTTATTTCATTGTATCTTTCTTTATCAAAGTTGATCTAGCTTTACCGACAAAAAAATGTTCATCGTATTTTTTCAGTCAGTAATTTTTGTGTTATTAGAACTAAATAATTATTGTATAATTCAGGAGCTTGCCATTCTCGTCGTTTTCTTTGTTTCTGCTGTCTTTCACGAGGTAAACAAATTTATTTAACAAACTTTTCCATGCTAACAAGCGTCCCTTTTCATTGTGCTGTATATTAATCTCCACTCCAAGCATACTCCTAGATTTCTGCTAAAGCTCATGTAAATGTATCAATGTTCCAATATTTGTGAGAGTGATTCAATTTATTGGAATTCTGATAGTCGCATCAACTCTATTCATTTTCAGCTGTGCATTGCTGTTCCTTGTCACCTATTCCAGTTTTGGGCTTTTCTCGGAATTATGTTCCAGGTAAAAACAAAACGAAAAAGTACTAATAATAATCCAAATCTAAGCTTGTTATACATCGTCGCAAATATTTTGTTGACATCACGCACATCCGATCTTTATGCCTTAGGTTCCTTTGGTTCTGCTCACGAAGTTCCTGCAATCAAAGTTTGAGGACTCAATGGTGCGTCTATTTCTACTTAAGTTGCTTCAAACCGATGTATACGAATATTCCATAATAATCTTGATTCATTTTTTCAATTCCAGGCGGGGAATATGCTTTTCTGGTTCTTCTTCTGCATTCTGGGCCAACCTACTTGCTTGCTTCTGTACTATCACGACGTAATGAACCAGAAAGGTAACAACGAAGAATAGTACAAAGTAATTCAATTGGAGGGAAGATTATAAAAAGCACGGTCTTGAATCGAAGTAAGACAGTGCTTTACGACAATTCTCTTTTCTCTTTGTGCTCGACATCTCGCTTTAAGGATTTAATCTCACATTGCTCAACAACGCAACTTCAAGATTTGTTCGGATCATCACATAGCCAAAGTCGCGATTCGAGAACAGAACACGAGACGAAGAAATTTTCTTCGTATTCTCCCAGGTTGGTTTATTGAGTTTGTTAGTGTTGTAGAAAAGAAGAAAAAAAAACTTGTACATGTTTAGGAATGAGACAATCTCTAATAATGATCCGAGCTTGGTCGTTATTTTTTCTTCTCATCTTTTATTGCAATGGAACTTGGAAATGTTTAACACGAATAGAAAGAATTAAACCCTTTTCTCAGCCATGTTTTGCTTTCTGTTCATGGCCGACAGATAAAAATCATATGCACATGCTATATGGTACAAGTACATGTCAATTATCGAACTTTCCTCTTCGAGGACTGGTCTGGTGAGAATGAATTGTGACCATTCGAGTGGGCTTTATTTCTTTCTGACGTGATCACGCAAACAATAGGAGAGAGTGTCACATCAGATGGAATATAATTTCAATTACCGAGTAAGAGTCTTGAGCTGTGGATGGCAATTTGGGAATATTATTTTATATTTAAGATGACAAAAATTTGTGAATAATTTTTGGACATCGTACATGTTCGAGAGAAGAAAATTACTATCAGGAGCAAAAACACAAGTAAGCAACGAAAATTTATCCTCTTTTAACTTTCTCTATTTTCTTACCTCAAAATGTCCTTCAAAAATAGAAGTATCAAATGGTGACGATCTTAGTCTATAAAAACAAATCAGCTTTTTGTTAAGAAAGAAACGGTGGAATGGAATATTACTTAGTTACTAAGCTAAGGCACTTTAATAATGAAATCCACGTAACCAAATAAATGGACTTAATAGTTGCCTTTTTCTTTTTGGCGTTAAAAGATGCATTAAGATACAGTGCGTTATATCTTAATTATGCTGAAAAATATAACTGATAGAATAAATTAAAAAACATTAATAATAGCACCGACGATAACGTCACGCTGATCATAAACTAATCATAAACAAATGTCAAAATCAGAAGCACAACTATTTACATAAAAAACATATTAAGCAATTTCCAAATGTCAAAGCCTTTCAAGCACATTCACATTCCCATTCACATATTAAAACGCCCCATAAAAAGAAAAAAATAAATAAACAAAGAAAGACATAAAAAGTAAGAGAGAGAGAGAGAGAGAGAGAGAGAGAGAGAGAGAGAGAGAGAGAGAAGCTTTGGTTAGAAAAATGGAGGAACTCAGATCGAAGTCAGTGAGGAGATACAAAGACGGCGAAGAAGACGAGGAGAAGAGGAACGAGCTGCGGTGCTACAGCTTGTCGTACGCGAACGAAACGACAACGACAGCGAAAGTGACGAACGACGCAAAGCTGAAGAAAGCGAAGTCGTCGTCGTCGTGGGGGTTCAGCGACGCGGAATCGCAGAGGAAGAGGAGAGTGGCGAGCTACAAAGTGTATTCGGTCGAAGGTAAGGTCAAAGGCTCCATCTCCAAGACTCTCAAGTGGTTCAAGCATCGCTGTGACAAGGTCGTTCATGGCTGGTAGCTTTGTCATTATTTTTCTGGAATTGTTACAATCTCGAACCGAAATGATATATAATGAATCGAACTTGTTATATTTGACTTTTCTCGAGCGAATTCTTTTCAAATTTAGGGATAAGAAGCTTCTGGGTTTGAATATCTATCGGATAAAATTTTTATGTTTAGCTAGAAAGAAAATAATAGCCCCTTCTTTTAGCATCAATTACAGTGTATAGATAATAAATGACACTATTGCCCTTCTACTATATTGCATTGCTTAATATATTTTATTTGAAGTTATTAACATAATTGATAATATTTTTTGATGATAAAAACAACGCAATAACAAAATTCACACAAAAATTTTCATAATGTTAATTAATAATATAAGTTACGTTTTCAATGAATTATATAAATTGACGTAACATATAAACAACCTCAAAAAATCAAAATTGAACCTGATTAAATCTAAAAAATTTATTAAATGCTTTCAAAAAATATAAAAATTGTAACTCATACACACAAAAAAATAAGAATTTATATTTTATTTTTTGTGTAAAGATTATTAGTAATTAGTAATTTTTTTTTAAATATATGGTTTACAAATTTGGAATACAAAAATAATATAAAATCTAACAAAAATGTTTGGAATTACAATATTAAAAAAAGTAATACCTAACATTAAGAGTTTACATAATTGAATGGAAGTTTGAATTTGAAATACAAAAATAAATAATATAAACCATTAATTGTATAAGAAACATAAAAGAAAGAGTTTTGAAACATATATCGTACTTGTAAAAAAAAATAGTATGAATATCATAATTTATTAAAATGTATCATATGTAAGAGAATTACTACTTATTTTTTTCATGTATGATTTCTATATTGATATGTTCTTATATCCCGATTCATCTATATTTTGCAAATTATTAATCATAAGAGTTATAGATGTCCGAATAGTGAATTTCTAATTTAATAATAAATTAACTTATATAAATCTTTTTGTAAATAATATTCTTTACATGATTATCGTATTTTTGTATTGTATCAGTTATCAATACATGCAAGCCATTTGGTGAGGTTGTTCTTGATAATGCAACATATAATTGTCCGTGAGTAAAAATATCAAAATCTAAATACAGACCAATTTCTTTTAGGGATTGTCCTTGACTTTTATTTATTGTCATTGCATAACATATTCTCACTGGAAATTGTATTCTTTTAAACGTGAAAGACCATTTCAATTCGGTATATATACTTTTTCATTATAATTATCTGAATTTATAATTTGGCCTTCAATTATTTTATCAGTTAATTGTGTTATTATCAACCTAGTTCCATTGCATAAATCAGTAGCTTGATTTAAATTTTGTAACAACATAATAGGAGTACCAATCTTGAGATGTAATTCGTGAGGTGGAATGCCATTAAAATTAGGGGTGTTTAGAAATTCGGATGGATACAAAAGATTTAGCTCATTTATATTGTCAGTAGACGATAGTATGCTATCGTAACTATAATAAGTTTTGAGTTGTTGTGAGACCAAAGAAAATATGTAGCTGTTGATATCATCTACTGTTTTATTTGTTGGATTTATGATAGCTCTTTCTTTAAAATATTTTATGCTATTCTGAGTATTTAAAGAGTCGTCATATATTACTGATGAAATAGTTTGAATGAGATTTGATTCGTAGGGAATTATAAATTGATTGGTATTTTAACCCAAGTAGCATTTTCATTTTCACGATCTTTAATTCCTTCAATTGTTCCATTTCCTATGTCTAATATCCAATTTGAAAAATATTCAATATATTTTCTTTCAACTTCAGTGATATTATTGCGTTTTAATCTCATATTTTCTGATAATTGTAATACACAAAAATGTGGCCATAAATATGAATTTGTAATTGTCGCATCAATAATGTCTTCTCTTGATCGGTAGAATTTGTCTAAAATCACCACCAAGTACGATTGTCATGCCTCCAAAAGGTTGATTGGTATTATTTTTTTATATTTTGTAATGTTTTGTCCAAGGCTTCGAAACAATATTTATTAGTCATTGGTGCTTCATCCCATAAAATAATTGAAGTTTTTTCAATCAATGCACATAATTGAGTACCCTTTTTAATATGACATGTAGAAAATTTATCTATGGACAAAGGAATTCGAAATCTTGAATGAGCTGTTCTTCTTTTTGGTAACAATAACGAAGCTATTCCGGAAGATGCAACAACTAAAATGATTTCATTATTTGATCTTATTTTTGTAATGATTGCATTCCACAAATATGTTTTTCCTGTCCCTCCATGTCCATAAATGAAAAAAAGTGTTATTGTTTTTTCCATGATAAGCTTTCAAAATTTCGTCATAAATATAATTTTGTTGATGATTCAAATGTTTTACTAACATTTCATTTTCTGTTTCTAAAACATTTTTATCGTGGTTTAGTTCTTCTCTCAAAAATCTATTATTTAAATCATCAACCAATGATCCAGTATGGACAGGTAGATTGAAATGTAGTAATTTTAAAGAATTTAGATTAAGAAGATTTTCTAGTTCATATAAAACAAAATTCTTTAATTCTGTTTCAGGAATTTGAAAATTGGAACTATGAAACAATTTTCTTGCTCTATATATTTTATCATATGTCATTAGTTTCCAAGTTTTTTCAAATAAAATATTTGGATTTCTAACATTGCAAAATAATAGTAGGATAACAAATAAGTTTCGAATATGTGAAGAGGTAAACAATGTTTCGATTATGCATTCTTCCAATACTTTATCATCACCTAATATTCCTAATGCATAACATGTAGCTTGATTCGTTGGATATAATATATTATTCACTGTACGTAATTCCTCAAAGCTAGTATCACCTTTTATATGATTTAATAATAATTTTAGGTAATATAATTCTCCTGAACTTGGATGTACATAAAAAGTTTGACTAATAGCATGCCCAATACATCGAGAAGACCATTTTTAATCATCTCGTTTCCATACATATCTTTTTGGAAATTCAGAATATTTAAGTTTTCTAGCTTCAGGATCGCGCTTATTCATTTCCATCCATTCAGTGAGCATTGATTGTGTAACTCCAGATCTATTAATAATATTTCCAAGTTTATCGCTCGATTTGAATGTAATATTTTGCATGAACGGTAAATGAACACATAGCCTCTGCACAGCTGAATATCGATGATGTATTGGATATTCAAATAATCTCCAAATGCACTCATATGCTGTTAAATAAAGACAATTTAAATATGCTTTTACTTCATCTACTTCTTGATAATTTACATTCCCATCATTATCTACGACAATATTTTCTTCAATTACAACTCGAACTCTATCAGGGCTTTCAGTTAAATATTTGAATAAATATTTAATTAACATTGATTGAGAGCATACCTCAACATTTACATGAGCTCGAAATGTAAGACATAAATATTTATTATAAGGTACTACAAACCTGTTATTTAATTTTAATCCATGCCTTTCAACAAAAATATTTGTATCTCTTCGTTTTGAGCAAACCCGTTCTCCTCAACTGTTGTTTCAAATTAAAATTGTTTAGGAAATTTTTTTGAACAATTGGACGCTTTCATACATGGAGCATTTGGTCATCATAAATTCTGCAACAACATTATACTCCATTGGTTTATGTACTTGATCGAGTATTTCAGCAGAAATTAATTTGTCAATTTTTGATGGTTCAGTGAATTTATTTAGTGAATCTAGCCAAAATAAGAAGTGGGCATGAGGAAGGCCTCTTTTTTGGAATTCCACAACGTATAAATTTGCAATAACAACACCGAATAGTTTTTTAGTTTTAATAAAATTTAACATTTGTTCCAATTTCATCTTAAATTTTTTACTAATTAGATCAGGTCGATCTTCAGAATGTTGATCTTTTATTTTATCGAGAGCTTTTTTTATTTAAGGCTATTTTTGATTGCATGTGAATGTTATGAATAAATCCAGATTTCCATAATTTCTACATATTGTCATTGCATCTTGATAGTTTTGAATCATGTACCTTGGACTCCCAGTATGACTGGATGGTAAAATTATTCGCTTTCCTATTCCATCGACGTTCGTATCTCCTCTTTTGATTGCATCAACAATTCCTTGATATATTTCTGATCTTAAATTTTTTTGGTTTCGTTTTATATAATCTAATCGTTCTTCTTCAGCGCATGCATATGCATCGACGACATATTGCTGAAACAATCTTCCGGAATTTAGTATTAGATTTTTTTCACTTGTTCGTTGTTGAAGCTGATAACAATAATATTCTCTCATTGAATTTTTTTTACCTCTTGATTTATTACTACTTTTATTACACATATTTCGATTTGATATGTGTCCATCTTCTCCATAAGGAAATAGAATAGGATATTGCAATGCTATATAAGATGGGTGTAATTTAGTTATTCTTTGTAAGTCATTAGTTTTACAATCGATAATGATATCGCGACTATAGTCACTATCGCAAATATCTTTTCGACTATTAGACCACCTATATCTCTAGATGTTGGAAATTCATATTCTGGACTGTTATTTGATCTTCGTCCAATAAGTCTTAATTTCATTGATGAAATATCATCACTTTTGTATTTGTCTCTTATTGAACGAAATGATTGTACTAATTTATAGTGTTCGTCAAACATTAGTATGAGTTGTTCTGTAATATACGCCACCATACTTGTATCCTCATCATCTTGTTTAAAAATAGAAACTCGATTTTGTAGTTTATTATCAGTATCATATATGTATAATTGAGCGATTTTGGGAGAGTTGTTGTCTGTTGGTAAAAGTGAGCCAATTAAATGGTGAACTTGACCACTAATTTTGAAAATATATGGACCATCTGAGTTTAAAGTGTTAGTGGTATTATCTATTTTTTCCATCAAAAGATGTAAATGCAAACATAGAATTGAACATTTTTATATTTTTACGGAAGAATATACTCTCTGGGCTACCCCCATATTGAAACAAATTTTCTAATAATTCTGGTGGGTCTTTTTGTAAAGTAAATTTGATCTTACCATTTTTGCAGCAAAAAATAAATTTTAGAACCTTTATCGTACCTACAGATTCAAGTATCCAAAATAAAGCCCCACGTTGCTGACATAAATTTGACCAATCACCGATGTCAAGATAATGTTCTTTGATAGATAACTCTAAAACTGTAAATCAAAGAAAAAAAATTTTGTTAATTAATATTTATAATTTTTTTTATGTATGATTACTATAGTGTTTAAAGTTATTAACCATCAATTTTATTGAATTTGGATCATCAAAACTTGTTGATAATGTGTGCGGTCTAATACGAACATTCCTTCTCGTAGAAGTTTCTTCACTTGTAAATTCACATAGATTTGATGAATTTGCTCCATAAATAATCTCCACCCGAGTTTTTGAGTGCTATTTTCTCTTTAAAATAATTTTTTTAAGGGAAAAAAATCAGAAATACTAATGAAAGCAAATTATACCTAAAATAATTAATAAACCCAAACAAAATAAACGATAGATACGAAAATTTTTTAAAAAAAAATCACACGATCAAATGTTGATAACTAAAAAAAAAAAATTGTTTCCCATTTTCTTTATCAAGGGAAGTTTTATATCGGTATACATATTAGATTTATATCAAGGATTCTTTTTATTGTGATTTAATTTTCATTTTTGGTTTTGATCTGGAATGTTTTTACAATTTTGTTGTATTTGACTGTGTTTAATTTTGTAATCAGGAAGAAAATGACGAAGTAGTTGTGATTTTGGTGCGAAAAAAAGTTGTGAGAAAACAAACAAGTAATTACAAAACAAAATAGAACCTTGTATAAGTTTGATTTTTTCTTTTTCCTTTCACAAAATACACTTAAATATACTATATAAGTTCAGTTCAAGTCCATATTACATCACTAATCACTAGTATAGCATATAATAACCAAAATAAAATTTTACACAAAATACAAAAAATATTGCAAACCCTTATAAGTTTGTGGTATACATTCAAAAGATATAAAAGTAATAACCCATGTGTAACATTAATTATACTTCATTTTTCCATTTTTGTTGATTTCATTGTCACTGCATAAAAAAAGGCAAAAAATTAATTTTGATAATTAGTATTGATATGATTTTATCCCTTCATAGCTGGATGAAACGTGCTTTCGTGAATCGTTTAGCCTGCATATATTAATAATAATATTGTCAAACACAAATTAACAAAGGGTAAAATGTAAAATACATGTTAAGTTTTATCACCCGTCAACATGAATTTCTGGAGAGTGAGTCTGTGAAAAATTAAGAAGAGATAAAATATCGTCATCGTTAGAGTCTTCGTTCGATATGTCCTTAATTACCTTTTTCCCAATTACTTGTTGTTGATCCTTTGTTCTCGAAATCAATTTGGAATATAAAATATTTTCCTATAATATCAATAATTTCATTTAGGATACTTTGACTACTTTTATTGTTTTCGTTCACATATTTTTCGAGTAACGCTCTACATGATTCGTTGATCATGTTTTCTACAACTTGACCAAAGAGCATCACCATCATCTTTCCCGTATCATCCTCAATAATGGTGTTTAACTTGAACCTACATTAAAGTTTAAATAAAAATAGAAGATTAAATTTACATAAAAGAAATATAAAAATACTAAAACAAATTTAATATACTCATAAGCTATTTAGGATTTGACCTATTAAAAGAGGGATATGACTGAAACTAATGATTATTTTATTACCATGATAAAGGTTGATCATTTAAGTAGCCATTGTTGTTACACCACCATGAGTCTTCAATCGGTAGCAATCTTGACTTGCATTTTGGACATGCAAAGTAATACCACCCATCTCTTTGACGAATGTCAATAATCGACGCTCTAACTATATATCTCGTGTCTTGCTGAAAAAATAAGTTTATAATGTAAATTGTATGTTTTATATGTATTTATGGTAATAAAAAAAATCCAACCTTATTGTTGTTTTCTTTTATCTTTAGCAACTCGTTTATGGTCTTTCTGTTTTCAACGACCTCGTGTTCCTTTAAATATTGACTTGCAAGACCAGCTCCAATAAACTTAATTGTTTCAACTTCATTCATAAACCTGAAATAAAAAAATATTAATTAATAAGTTACTCAACTATATATATATATATATTATTATATATACATATACATATGTTGAACCTTTTCTTTAAATCTTCAAGATCCGGCAAGTGAGGGTCAAAATTATAAAGGGTAGATGCAGTACTTGATAATCATGGTTTTCCTGCATTCAGAGTATTGAAATTGTATATGATTACACTAAAAAAATCATAAATTCAATCATAAATTCAATCATAAATATTCAAAACTGTAATTATATATTTACCTAAATATTTTTTCACTGAAAGGGATGTGAAAACTGCAATAAGTGGGCTTTCAAGCGTTTTAAGGATGTTGTCATCAAATTGATCTGCTTTGTATCCCCATAGTGTCACATGTAACTCTACATTTCTTTAAAAGAAAAAAAAATTAATTGGAAAAAGATTTTTTGAAATATGAACATAAATAAATCAGTAAATATGGATATAAGTAGCATGCTCAACAGTTTGGATGATAACATTGCGTCGAGATGTGACTGTATTCTTAATGGTGGGTCTCTCTAATTCCTCAACACATTTTAAAACTCAAACAACATCTACGTTTATTAAATTCAAATTAATGTCATATAAATAAACAATAAAGGAACTATTATTATTTCAGAAACAGCTCAATATTGTCTATTCGTTGTTGTAATTCGGCGAAGGTAGCAAAATAAAATCGATGATACTGTATTTAACGTTATCATCGACATCTATGAATGAAGTAGCTTTTGCAAAATGTATCATCATTTCATTTAGAACAACCTTATAATTAGGCTTGCACAGGTCGACTAAGAAATTTTTGATGTCATAGACATTGCCAATTTTAACTTTAAATGTTATAATGTTTGCATCTCAACCTCGTATGAGAGCGTGTATCGCATCGTCCTAACGAGTATTAAAAAAATGAAATATAATAAATATTTATAATTCGTAACATATTAACGTATTTATTGAAATTGTTACTTACATTTTCATCAACCAATAAGAAATCCAAGCGCATAAGTGTGCCCGTCTTCATGTCATGATTTCCTTATATTCTACAAACTCTTACTCGAATAAAATTGCATCTGTACTTTGGTTTCAATTCTCTAATAGGGGTAGCCATTTTCGGAATGGTTGTGTGGTTGTTTTTCTCAGAATGTTGGTTGTGGTTCATGAAAAAGAAATGAAAAAGAAGGATGTATATATATATATATATATATATATATATATATATATATATATATATATATATATATATATATATATGGCTGTAAAAATAATGATTAAAGATTTGTAAACGCCACTTTCCAGAACGGTCTTTATGTTTAATGAGGATTAGATTTTTTTTTGCTTTTTAATGGCAAAGCTGTAAATATTTACATCATAAGAATCTCAACAACTGTATAGGGATAGTTTTTTTTTATTAATATTTAAAATTTTGTGTCGGTAATGTAGTGATTGTAAAAAGTAATGATTAAAGAATTGTAAACACCACTTTCTAGAACATCTTTTTGTTTACTGAGGATTAGACTTTTTTTAATTAATGGCAAACTGTAAATATCTAAATCATACGAATCTCAACAGTTTTATATGGATATTTTTTTTCGGTATTTAAAATTTTGTGCCGGTAAAGATAAACTATTCTTTTAGTTTGGTAATCTAGGAATCAAATTTAAATCACAAAATTCACATTAGATTAGACTTTTTATTATGGCAAAGCTGTAATTATCTAAATCATAAGAATCTCAACAGTTTTATATGGATATTTTTTTCCGGTAATTAAAATTTTGTCGGTATCTAGTGAAAAACATAAACTATTTTTTTAGTTTGGTAATCTAGGAATCAAATTAAAATCACAAAATTAAACTATTTAATATCGTGAAAAGTTTAGAATCTTTAGACTTTACTAACCATAGTTTTCCATGAAATGAAAAAAAACTTAGACTCTACTAACCATAATTTAGAATATTTTGACTCTACTAACCTGTTTTGACTTTCCATGAAGGTCATCTCAATCGTATAGTTATTTTCATTATGTGCTCGGGAAGCTCGACAACCAACCGGATATAGATAAAGATATTTACCCTGTCCATAAAACAAAAAACATAAAATTAAGGAGAGTCTATCATAAGCTATAAAGCATTCAACTCATTGGTTCACAACTCCTTGAACTTCCTAATTCCAATCTATAAGTTTCAGAGCCTATTCATATACTTATAGGCTAATTTAATATGTTCAAATAACTTTTATTCAAGTTTAAACGTTGATTAGATTAGATTGACTTTACGAACGAACAAAAAAAATCACTTAAAATGTCTACCTCTTTCTTTACAATTATTTTTCCAGATTGTATCAATTTTAAGAAAAACTTTCATTTGCTTCATATTAAGGAAATTAGAAGTGTAAAAAAAATTGTATCTAGATTCCTTCCTTCTCTTTCCCCAATTTTTTATTCAAAATTGTTTAGAATTTCCTACATTTGAGTAAGCGAACTCCAAACAAAAAATTAATATCACAAGTATGAGTTGACATTTGTATTCGACTACTATACTCCAAACCTAATATTGGATCTCAAAAAAAAATGTTTTGGTTCAAAACTGACTTATAGTTAAGAAGTGACATGAAACTCAGAAACATATTTTGGACGATTGGTTTTTCTTTGATCTATGGCCCTTATGAACAACGCTTGAGAGTATATCTTAAGCTTTAAAAATTTGCGAACATATTTCAAAATTTTCTGTCTTTGATCCATCAACTTCATTAAAGGGTAAATTAAAAGAAAATATTATTTTTTCAACGATATAAATAAAGAAAGAAAAAAAAGATTATCTGTATCCTCCGTTGAATTTGATTCCACGGCCTCACGAACATCCTCGATGGTATGGCGTTTATCTTCTCCATCACTGATATCAATTGAATATGCAAAACATTAGATTAAATTATAACAGGAGAAGAAATGATAGCAATAAATACTCACATTGTTGGCTTCAATTTCGGTCTTATTCATCTTCTTCTTTGTTGGCCTTGTCGTCGCTCAGAACCATAGAATCGCAGTCAAGCATTGATTTACACCTCTTTCTCTAGCTCATCGTTAAGGTTTCGTAAGAGCATTTTCGTCATCCTTTTATCTAGCTTTCTTCTTTTTCTTTCCCCAATTTCCTATATTTTAGTAAGCAAAATCCAAACACAAAATTAATATCACAGGTATGAATTGACATTTGTATTCGACTACTATATTCCAAATCGAAAATTGGATCTAAAAAAATATATGTTTTCAACGATAGAAATAAAGAAAAAAAAATTAATCATATGACTTTTTTTACTTACTGGGTGAACCCTAGCGGAGGGAGAAAGAGAATATGGGGAGAGAGAGAAGAGGGGGAGAGAGTTTGCAAATAGACCCAAATTAAACCGCGTGGTTGAGTTTGGTGCATGAATGAGTTTGGAGAGGACACCTGGACTCCATGGCATATTTGTAATTTTAAATAACAACGGGGTTAAACTATTAACTGTACAATGAACAGTAAATTGTATGTGGGTGAACAGTGATTTTTGGGTTTGGTTTTTATATATATATATATATATAATAATGTTAATTGTACAAAAAATTGCTCAAATGACCAACGTTTGGAGGGGTAATTGTAATATGAACAACATTTATGTTAAAGTTCATACATAAGGTTTATTTGAGAATTCAATCTCATTTTCACCTTTCAATCCACTCAACTTCTCTCTAAATCCGTTAAAATCACTTAAGATCATCGTCAAAATGGGTATGTTATTTCATTAACTCTTTTTAAATCATTTTTTAGTCATTATTCGTGTTTGAATCATTTTTTAGTCGGGAAAAAATATGTTCGTGCAATATCTGGGCTACTCTACGATACATAACCTTGAAGACCATCGTACACCATCGTACGATATCGCACGATGTCGTACGATGGTGGACGATGTCGTATGCTATTGTACGACATCGTAAGATGGTGTACAATATCGTACACCATCATACGACGTAGTATGATAGCATACGACATCGTACGATGATCTTCAAGATTTTTCATCGTACATTGATATTTAGTCAAGTTTAGATGATATTTTGACAAATTTAGACGATTATTTGACATATGTAAAATATTTGTTGAATAATTAAGATGGTTTTATTATAAGTTATGATGATTATGGTAGTTTTTGACAATTTATGATTTATGTCATATGTTTGGATAGTTTTTTGGACAAGTTCTAATGAACATGTTTTGAAGTTTTCATTAGCGTTGGTGGAACGTGGGTTAGAAAAAGCGATATATGAGATTTTAGTAAAACTCGTACATATACGTTGAATGTTACAAAAGAAAAGATATATGATGAGTTGGTCGATATGATTTACGAAGTATCCAATGTCGATAGGATGGAGTATGACACAAAAATTGAGGTTCCGTACACTTTGAGTAACGTTGTGTTGGCGCCAGCTATCTTGATTTCCGATGGTGATGTCGCATATTATATGAAACACGACTACTGGACTAAATTTCCGATATGCGTGAGCTTTGAACCGAAACGAATCATGTCACCGATTGCTTATGAGACGGATCCAAAGCGCAGAGAAAAACAAGTATTGAAGGTTCCTCGCATTGAGAGCAGAAGAAAACATCATTCTATCGTAATTGAAGTCTCACAAAGTAATCCGAAACCAAAAGAAAAAAGACCCTATTGTCGATGATGAGTTTAACACTTACAAGAGCGACGAAGAAGAAATGTACAGACGTGATAGAGATCCATTTGATGTCGATTTTGAAGATTTTGAAGAAAATAAAGATGACGGCGACGGTGATGACGGTGAGGACGTTGAAGACGGTGAAGATTTCCAAGATTTTGCGAATGATGAAGAGTATGATGAGTTTGTTGAAAACTTCGAAGTTCCTTCCAGAAACTACCATCCTGAAGTTAATCCGTGTGGAGGATCATCGAGAATTTACAATTGGAAAGATCCTCAATTCACGCAATAATAAGTAGTTCATGAGATAGAATATGGACAAAACCAGAGTCAATCCTATACAGGTATAAACCTTAAACCTTAATAGTTAGAATTTATTTATTGTGAACTTCTTTACTCTTTAATGTAATAGGTAGCTTAGAAGAAGTGTATTTGGGAAAACAGTTTAAGAACAAATCGGGAATGAAGAAACATGTGCACCTCTACGCCATGTGAAACAATTTTGATTTTCGAGTTAAATCATCTTCGACAAAAAGGTGGTACGTTCTTTGCAAAGATGAGACGTGTACGTGGAAACTCTGAGGTGTCGTAAAATGGTCGGGAATGTGGGAGGTTGTTGCTTTCGAAAAAGTTCACTCATGCTCGTGTGTAATTCGAACATGCGGTCAACTAGGACCTGCACCGTGGCTAATTGGTCACGTGGTTAAAGACAAATATTCGATCAACTCAATGGCCGATTATTTAGCACAAAACGTTAGAGAAGAAGTGAAGACAAGATGGGGTTTGGACATATCGTACTTGAAGGCGTGGAGATCTAAAGAGGTAACCACTGGACTCGTTTGTGGTACACCTGAACAGTTATATCAGAAACTACCTTGTGAGCGACCCTGACACGGTTGCTGAATTTGTGAGAGACGGTGACAAATTCAAGTATGCAGTTTTTTCCATTAGGGGCGTGTCTTAAAGGATTTAATTATTGTTGGCCGGTCATCTCTTTGGATGGTTCATTTTAGAAGACTAAATACGGGGGACCCGAATTCACATTTGTATCCAATCGCTTTTGGTGTTGTCGACAGTAAGTGTCATGAATCATGGACTTGGTTTTTGTTGAAGCTCAAAGAAGTCACCGGGGAAGACGTATCAATTATGGTGTCGAAGTTGCTTTTCCGGGAAGACCTCATGGTTATTTTTACCATCATATGCAGCTTAACGCTCAACACAAGTTTAAGACGTATCATTGTCGAGGTGAATTGTACAAAACTGCGTATTATTTCAATAAGACGTCATTTGAAATTCACTTCAGACAATTGAGGCGAAAAGATGTCGAGACTGAAAAATAGCTTGAAGATATTGGGTTTGATCAATGGGCAAGACCGTTCTTTCTCGGGAAAATGTAATTTTCAATAACTTTGAATCAAATATTCATTATCTGAGACCGTAATTGTTATATTTGACAGATATTATGACGAATAACAATGCCGAAAGTTTTAACGCTAAAACTAGACATGCGAGGTCTTTCCCGATAACAACGCTTCTTGAGTTCATAAGATTCACGCTACATAATTAGTTCTTCAGATGAGAAGACATTGCGCACAATTCGTGTACACGTACGGGGTTGGGTTGTACAAATGTCACGTCAAAGACGTTGGGGTGAGTATGATGTAAACTTGCAACAAAATACTCGCACTTGTGGAATTCCCCTTGCGAACATGCCATCGCATCAGCTCAACATCGTTAAGTGGACGTATACTCTTTGTGTAATACTTTCTACGTAAAGAAAACGTGGATCAAAATATATACAGACACCATCTATCTAGTTGGGAGTGAAGATCAATGGGATGTTCCGGGAGATATTAAAAATATGAAAATATTGGTTCCGTTGAAAAGAAACAAGTTGGGCGTACACGAAAAACTAAACAAGGAAGGCGAAGGGTAAACCGATATCCATCCCAATGTGAGAAAATCATTGTAAAGCGAAAAATGCGGGAAATGCGGTGGTCTAGGTCACAATAGATATGTTGGCAGAGATGGCCACAAGAAGATTATTTATTAACATATTGATGTAATATAAATCGCTCATAAGTCCTTATTGTAATTGATGATTAAATTAATAAAAGATGAAACGTTCAATCATTCCTTTTTCGTTTGTTTGAAAATATATGTTATTATAAAGTCTTATAGTCCTTAATCAAACCTAACAATGTATGACGAGAAAAATGTAGATTTGCGTGAACAAACTATTCATGGTTTGGTTTAAATGAAATGTTCACAATCTAAAGATCAACGGACTGTTGATCATAATATGATTGTTGGAAGAATCTATGATATCCATAAAGAGTTAGGAACTCTATAGTTCTTCTAGTGTATCTTCCGAAGATACTGAATTGACCAGTGCACCTTTAGAGATAATGTAAGAACAAACCATTTAACTTCTTATGTCTCAAGGTCACTATGTATGAATTGCATCATGCTTACCTAAATCCTTATATGAGATATGTCATTTCATAGTTTTAATATTCTCATTTGAGAAAGTCAAATTCTAGATCCATCAAGTGATCTAGACTAGACTAATTGATGAGATATTAAGTTATGAAGATTTCATGAACCAGTTTTGTGAAGTTCTCATAGATATGGAATTCATGTACAAGATTGTTGAAATGCAATATATATCACCTCATGCTTTATCACTTGAATTGTGAATAAATGAACCGGGCGGTATCAAAAATTAAGTAACGACTTTATTTGGATGAAACAATGTGAGTTGTTAGCTCCTCGTCAATACATTGTTTCTAACTTATTCACAAGTAACAACTGAGTTGAGAAAATAACAACCAGAAGGGTAAAATGGTAATTTTATAAATCCCATCTATTTGATGATATTCATGAAGAACATAGATAATATTTAATGGATTCACTCAATATAATTAAGTTGAATTTGAGTAAAAAATAAATTCATTTGAACCGAGATATTTTCAGTGTCAACTCTTTAGTGGAGTTAGTTGACATTAAGCTAATACTCGAAAAAAGTTTGTGAACTTTTGAGTCCGAGTATAGAAGCTCAAGCTTTGTTCATTTTGATCCATAAGGTCACTATTACAGGTCATTAGAGTAGGATTGTTAAACTAGAAGCTAAGTCAAAATAAGTTCAAGTGTTGAACTAGACGTTTTCTCAAAAAATGTCTAAAGGGTATTTTTGTCCACATGGACATAAAATGATGTAAATGTCAAAATATGATTTTGAATATTTTCATATGATGAAAATATAAATTAGTTTCTTAAGCCGAGAAATCGTTTGAGGTATTATGAAATTAATTTCATTATTTGTGCAATATTAATTCTACAATGGGTATTTTAAGAATTGTCTTAAACCCATCTAGAAACTCCTTCCCTAGGGGTAGAGTTCGGCCAAAACACACACCAAGAGGAGATAATTTTTTCCCTATAATTATAAGGATAATTACCCAAAAAGAAAAGAGAAATTGAATTTCCTTGAGAATGAAATAAATATGCTAAGTGAGGAAATAAATTTCCCTCACGAATGCATATGTTCGCCAGCCATGTACAAGGAGAAAGATGAGAGAAAATCAAATATTGTGTCATGAATACACAATTGAAAAGAGTTATTACCCATTCTTAATTTTCCTTCTCCTATAAATAGAGCCTAACATAGAGATGTGAAAACAAGCATTCTTGCTCTTGTCTCTCTCTTTTGGCCGACACTCTCTCTCTAGAAAATCCCTTTTTTGGGCACCTAAGTACTCATTAGACTTAGGGTTAATTAGCTCTCTAGCTCATAGACTTGTTCTTGAGCTATTGTGTTTAATTGTGCCCACACACAAATCCTTCTAAACCTCTAAATACTCATGTAATAGAAACCTTAGGTTTCTCGAGTTCAACATTAGACGTGAAGGAATCGAGCCAAGGAAGAAGATCAACTTTTTTCAAGATGCTTCAAATTAAATGTACGAGTAAAGTTTGCACTCAAATACTTTAAATAATGTTTTTAAATTTATACATGTTCATGCACTTTGCCTAAATTAGTAAAATTGTTTTACTTGTAAAGAAATCTTATATTCCGACATTAATATGATTAATGATAATTTTTCTTAACCCTAAACCTATTCCAACAAGAAAGACATGCACATGGCGTGAGTAAAGTGTGAATTATGCTGACAATTTATATATGTTATGTATTTTTGAATTAAGTTGAATTGAATTATGTTGAACAACGTTGACTTTTTGACAAGTCAAAGTAGACTTTTTGACAAGGTAAAAAACAAAGAACAAATTATAACGTTATAACATATTTATCGTCTTAAAAATAATGTACAAGTCAAAATGTCGTAACAAATCATCCATTTATCGGACAACTCGATCGAAAAACAAGTAAACGAACCACTTCTTCCGGAATGACTTCATGTTCTCGGTTACGAGTGTGTCAAAAATAGCTCCAACGAGAAGATGCTCAACATATATGATGGCAAACATCCCAGAATTACCGCTGCAATAATGATAGACGACAAACATATCAACATAACGTTTTTCACTAAAATTAATTCTCGACATTTACCTTAGACGTGATTGAGGGACATTTTGGTCAACGAGTTAAGTGAACTCATGAAGCACAGGTCGATCTGATGAGAGAGGTTGATACATCTTCGGGTGGTTGTTGAACATGCTGCTCAACATCATCACCCCTGGCAATGCGAGACTCCAATCCTACAATGTTTCAACGAATTGATAACTTAAGCAATTACAAAGAGAATATAACTTTACATATCGTTATTATAAGATACAATTTTACCTGCATGAACTCCATAAAGTGTGCCGCATGCTGGTCCTGTTCCACGAGGCAATTCTGAGAATCAAGAACCATGATCGTCCACTCTGCCAAATTCACCTAGAATGTGAACCAGTGCACACTCTTAAATTTGGCGACAAAGAGGATCTCACTAGCGCCCTTCCATGGTTTGATCTTGTTGCCCCTGTATCCCTTCATCGCCGCAATGACGGATTTCTGATCCCAATTAACTCTCTCGGGCTTAGTCCCCAACTCTTCCGCCTTCGCTATGTTCTCTCGCTCTTTCTTGTATCTCCCTAACACGCCATGAACCCATACAGTGTCCATAATGCAGACATCCTACCTATATCCACTGAGATCACGCTGTCAGGTCTGGAGCATATGTATCATCGCATCGATATGCTGCAATACAAAACATATGATGACTATAAAGATATCTAATGACAAATGAACAAATAAAACTTTTTGTACCTCATCAGCCATCCAAACCCCTACGTCGGCGATGGATGAGAAGAACTTCCGCGATGCGATTAATGTTGGTAATCGACAGTTATCCCCGTAGCAACCTAAATACTTCCCCGTCTTGACCCACATCATCACATCTCCGTACTCTATTGCGCCAGGTTCCTTCAGCACATTGAAAGAAAATGATGATCGAGTGTAATTTGGCTTCGTCGGATCGGTGAAGTCATCCCACTTCTTTAACCGCTGGGGTGGTGGCTGAGCTGGAGATTTGAGTGGATCGCCCTTTTGACGCTTCGAACGTCTCTCCTCTATAGGAGCCTTCTTTTGGAATAGGTGTAGGGTTAAGAAAAATTTATCATTAATCATATTAATGGCGGAATATAAATTATTTTTTTAATTGTAAAACAATTTTTACTAACCTAGATAAAGTGCATATACATGTTATAAATTAAAAACATTATTTAATCTACTTGAATACTAACCTTTCTTGTGTCTTCAAACTTGAAGTGTCTTGGGAAAGGTGGATCTTCTTCCTTGGCTCGATTCCTTCACGTCTAGTCTTGAACTTGAGAAACCTAAGGTTTCTATTACAAGAATCTATAGAGGTTTAGAAGGATTTGTGTGTGCGCACAATTAAACACAATAACTCAAGAACAAGTCTATGAGCTAAAGAGCTAATTTAGCCTAAGTCTAATGAGGACTTAGGTGCCAAAATAAAAGAAGTATTTTCTAAAGAGAGAGAGAGAGAGAGAGAGAGAGTTCGGCCAAGAGCAAGAGAGAACAAAGCAAAAGCTTAAACCTTCACATCTCTATGTGAGGCTCTATTTATAGGAGGATGAAAAATCTATAAAGGTCAATTATTCATTCATGAAATAATAATGTATTCATGACACAATATTTTATTTTCCCTTCCCCTTTCTCTCTTAGGTTGGCCGGCCATACTATCGCCTTAGTGAGGAAATTTATTTCCTCACTTAGCACATTTGTTTCCTTCTCAAGGAAATTTAATTCTCTTTTTCTTTTGAGTAATTATCCTTATAATTAATGGGAAATAAAACTCTCCTCTTGATGCTTGTTTGGCCGAAATTCTACCTGGGGGGAGCTTCTAGATGCTTCCTTATTTCTTTTAAGACAATTCTTAAAATACCCATTGTCGAATTATAATTGCACAAATCAAGAAATTAATTTTATAATGCCTTAAAAGACTTTTCGGCTTTAGGAAATAATTTATATTTTCATCATATGAAAATATTCAAAATCTTATTTTGACATTCACATCATTTTATGTCCATGTGGACAAAAATACCCTTTAGACATTTTCCGAGAAAAAGTCTAGTTCAACATTTGAACTTATTTTGACTTAACTTCTAGTTTAACAATCCTACTCTAATGACCTGTCGTAGTGACCTTATGGATCCAAATGAACAAAGCTTGAGCTTCTATACTCGGACTCAAAAGTTCACAAACTTTTTTCGAGTATTAGCTTAATGTCAACTGACTCCACTAAAGAGTTGACACTGAGAATCTCTCTGTTCAAATAAATTTATTTTCTACTCAAATTCAACTTAATTATATTGAGTGGATCCATTGAATATTATCTATGTTTACCCTTCATAAATATCATCAACTAATTGGGATTTATAAAATTACCATTTTACCCTTCTAGTTGTTATTTCCTCAACTCCTTTAGTACTTGTGAATAAGTTAGAAAAAATGTATTGACGATGAGCTAACAAGTCACATTGTTTCATCCAAATAAAGTCGCTACTTAATTTTGGATACTGCACAGTTCATTTATTCACAATCCAAGTAATAAAGCATGAGGTGATATATGTTGCATCTCAGCAATCTTGTACATGAATTCCATATTTATGAGAACTTCACAAAGTTGGTTCATGACGTCTTCATAACTTAATATCCCACCAATTGGTCTAGTTTAGATCACATAATGGATCTAGAATTTGACTTTCTCAAATGAGATTATTAATGCTATGAAATGACATGTCTCATTTCAGGATTTAGGTAGGCATGATGCAATTCATACATAGTGACCTTGAGATAGAAGATGTTAAATGGTTTGTTCTTCTATTGTCTCTAAAGGTGCACTGGTAATTCAGTATCTTCGAAAGATACACTAGAAGAACTATAGAGTTCCTAACTCTTTATGCCTTGTAACCAGACATCATAGATTCTTCCAACAATCATACTGGGATCAATATTCCGTTGGTCTTTAGATTGCGAATATATCGTTTTAGTCAAACCATGAAGAGTTTGTTCACGCAAATCTACATTTGTCTCTTCATACATTGTTAGGTTCGATTAAGGACTATAAGACTATTGAATGTCATAAATCTTCATTCAAACTAAAAAGGAATGAATGAACGTTTATTAATTTAATCAGCAAATTACAATAAAGACTTTATAAAGATTTATATATTACATCAATATGTAAATAAACAATCTTTCTTATGAGCATCTCTGCCAACACCTTCATCTTCTGATCCTGACGCTTCATAGGCCTTTGGAATAAGCCGACTTGTTTATACGGCAGCGCTGGTGCTGGGTTCCGTCTAGTCTCAGCCGTAAAAGGCGATGAAGGCCTATTATCGGGTACTGCTGTGGCGGCTCTAGGGGGTTGACATTGTCCTGTTTCTGAGTATCTGAACCTCGTGCTTGCGTGGCAGGGATGGGTCCACTAGGCATCCCAGTTACGTCACTGAATACAGGGTTCAGACGCTCCCAATGACGAATCTGTAAAAAACGTTAGTTAAGCATGTGTAATAAACTTTGAAACGAAATAAACGACCTTATTACCTGATCATGCCGTATACGCTCAATCCGATAGTTAACAAACTCAAATCACTTGTTAAGTGCGGTCATGCCGCGCCCTAGGTTCTCCATAGTCTGGAGCATGTACCTGATTTCATGGCGGTTCTCTTCCCACATGCCCACACTTGACAATTGGGCCATCGTTGCTTGCTCGAAACCACGAGCTTGTGGAGGAGGCAAATTTTTGGAGCTCCTTTGACGAGGAGAGTCGGACGAGTTCGAGGAGTATCATAGATATGCTTCTCATCATCGTCCTCTTCCTTGTCATGGCCGACGATGTCGGTTCATCCGTCGCTGAACCGAAAATGTTGATTCTTCGTCGACATTCATTGGCTCAGCCGCATTTTCTCCTTCGATGTCTATCGGATATAGACATTTTTTCGTCTGATATTCGAGAATATCGAATAAGCCTTTCTCCTCTGGCCTAGGTCGTAGCATTTGAAGGACGCCCAGCTGAAAAACATAAGAAAAATGTTAAAATTTATCAAGGAAATTAAATGTTAAAAAAATATGACAGAGCAATAAAAGTTACCGATTTCTTCTTCAAAATCTTCTTTACGTCCTTCCTGAGAACGACGAAAGTGCCTGACCACGAATGCATTCTCGGCATTCGGTTTCCGATGCTTGTTCCAAAGGCTTTCCAAATCCTCGGGATCACCTCGCACGCCCAATACTAGTAGGCTTGAAGATTACCTGACAACGTATACTTCGCCTCTTTTTGTTGAACGTCGGGCTTCTTCTTCAGCTTCGTCTCGAGGGCCTCGAGTTGATGCGTCAAGTCGACCGAGAGCGATTGAAACGTCTCGGCCCAACTCATGTTCCCTCACGAAAAACTGTAGAAGAAGGGGGAGATCTTCTACGTATTCGAGGAACGGTTGCCACCTCGGCTCAATCACTTTATTTGCCAGTTGTCCCAATAGATAACCGAGAACAAAGACGCACAACTCGATCTTGTAAACGTCTATGGGATTCTTGCACGCATTCCAAAATCCGATGAGTGCACTGAATTTGATGTTGCTTGTCTCATTCAAGTACTCATTGATGAGCCTTCGTGAAGATCGTTTGTCCTTCTCGTCCGTAGTCGGACCATTGGTGTAGTCTAAGCCGGAGATTAGAGCGTATTCGAGACGGCTGATCGAACTCTCTTTCCACCAAGCCCGAATTGAATATTTCCGACTTGATAGACTCGACTTTCCTTTCCACAAGGGCGTGCACAAGAACCCGAACGAAATCAACTCGCTATTTCGAAATAATTTCTCGAACACCGTACCTCTAAGTTGCTCGAGAAGTTTCATTTCTTCGAATCGGCACTTCACATTTTTCAACACAGCGGTTCCACCATAGATTATTCGCCCGAGAAAGGCTCGCTAAGGATAAAATTCAAGTTGTCCTACACAAAAACACAAAAATTAAGACTATCTTCCAAAAAACAAAATTCTATCGCACGGTATCGTACGATATCGTAGACAATCGTATGATATCGTACGATATCGTAGACAATCGTATGATATCGTACGATATCGTACTGTATGGCCATGAAGACCATCATACGATATCGTACTATGGTGTCTACGATGATCTTCATCGTGTTCGTCATTTTTCCGGAAAATCTAAAACCTTAAAATCTCTAAACTAGCTCAAATCTTCCCAAATCAAACCAATTTAACATACATTATGGTCTAAAACACTAAACAAACTACATTCAATTGACTTAAGAGAACAAAAAACCTAAATCATACATTTTTTTGGGATTTTTTATCTTGCGAAGTTTCTTGATTTTTCAGGCCGTCTCCCCTGCGTATTAAATGATTTTCCGAGCTCGAAGACATCGGTTTTAATGTATGTAATCGTGGTATATAGTATTGCACTTGTAAAGAGAGATTTGAAGAAAAAAAATTAATGATGAAGAGAAGGTTTCGGCCAAGAGAAGAGAAGGAGAAGAGAGAAGAGAGTGAGGGAAAATAGTGTCAAGGGTATTTTTGTCTCTTTTAGGGGTTAAAGTCCATTTTTGGATTTTGAACAATAAGGGTTTAATGTGGATATTTTAAGTATTATTGGGTCCATAAAATGAAATTTCTCTTTTAAATTCTTATATGTTTAAAAGGTTATACACCTCATTAACCCTTAATTGTAATACAATCCTTAGTATAACAATCAACGCTATAGCTTCGCTGCCGAGGAAATCTCCGCAAATTTCCTAATGAATTTTTTTGTAGGATTAAGATATATACATATATATAAGGTTAATCAATATAATAGTTTAGTAATTTGTTTTAGTCCAACGTATGTAAATGTCCACGTTTTACAAATTTTTCATTCCCATTTTGTCTAAAAGTCAATTCCCGCCTATTCCATATAATTAAGTGTAAGACCATTAAACCGTTCGGTTCCACAATTTAGAAAGAGAATACAAACATCAATTTGTATGCATTAACTCATTTTCGGCTTCTTTCTCCAAATCGTGAAACATAAACCGCAATCTCCATTTTTGAAGCCAAAAGCATAGAAAACAATTTACAGAGATTCAAATCGGCAAAAAGTATCGATTAACAACTAATTTCGTACCGGTGATATTGAAGCCATTTTTACGATTTTGTTAGTTTTATTTCTCATTTTTTTTTCATTTAAAAAAAACTTGCAAACCTGTAGGAAAGATTATCCGTGTTCTTATTTCTGGGTAAACAAGTTTAATTTTAGTATCTTCCATTACATGTACTCGCATGTTAATACTACGGTGTCTGTTATTTCTAGGTAAAGGGTTTACATGTTTGTGAATAATTTTTGTTCTCCCCGATTATTAACAGGATTAATTAGTGACGAAATTCCAATATCAAAGAAAACTTGGTGATTGGACATCCGTTAAAGGATGAACTTTATAGTATTTTCAGAACTCGTAAAGCACACATTCTACTCAACAACAATATTAGTATACTAACCTGTTTGAACTTAACAATGTAAATTGCAATTAACGCAATAGAAAACAAAAATATAAAATTGTTGTTAATTATAATTAACATAGTAAATAATATATGTGTAAAACTACTGTAAAGTTGATGACTCGCCACCAAACAATTTCATGATCGCTGGAAATTGATTATCAATTTTTGAATTCAAGAAAAGGTGATAAAATGGAGAAATTAACAGGATATGCAGTGAAAAATGACGAAATTAAAAGGAAATGCAGTGAACAATGGCGATATTAACTCGGCCTGAAAAGATATGAAGGTGAATATTTCGTAATGACTTTGTTAGATAAAATCAGCACACGCATATGCCTAAAATTTTCATAAAAATTTAGGAACTAATATTAAGCAATATACGGATGAAGATCGCGTAATTAAATATTCATAAAAAACTCACGCAATTAAATATCGATAAACATAAGATCTCATAGCAACTCAAGTCAACCAGCTATATTTGGTGAAATTAAACTTTAAAATTTTCAAAATATTTCAAATACACACGGTTTTGTTTCAGAAAACAATTAAAATTTTAATTCGAAATTAAACTCAAAATTCAAACAATATTGGGCGTCATAAAATATGGTATTAACGTAAAAAAAAATGATGTTAATTAATATGTCGCACATGCACTAGAGTCATTTACACTAGTTTTACAAAATGTTGGATAAAACTAAATTACGTTTGCACAACAGTTGCAATTCACCGATTTTTTGATATAGAGCGAAACGAAAATTTAATTACTTAGTTTTGTGCAGCCCAAAATAACTTGTGTAAAGATCCTAAAACATATCAGGCGGGTGTAAAGCTATTTTTTATAGGACAAAATACAATTTCACTAATGGTTAGCTACACTTCTTGAATAAAAACACTGATAGACTCAGGGTTGCAGTAAAATACCCTTAGAGGTATCTATCACCAAAACACAATATCCATCATCTATTGGAGACGCTATTACATGTGATGGAATTCAATAATTTTATGATTTTGATATTCGTAAGCATTATTTTATAAGCAAGATAGCCATTTAAAATGCACACAAGATACTGACATTCAATAAAACAAAATTAAGTCTATCAGTACACAAAAGAGCAACGAATTGATATAATTTAAATTTGCAAATTGCACCATTGTCAAATTGAAAATATAATATGTGCATGCATGAGAGAGCATATAAAAAAAATACCAATGCTATCAATCGACGATATTCTCAGCGGAATATGTACATATATGGCTTCTGCTAAAATAAAGTGGCAGTCTTGAATTGTAAAAGAATCAACATATATCTTACAAAACTCAAGTACTTGAGAAAACCCAAAAAAAAAAACTACACCAAAGATCGGTTGTACTGAAAAAAGACACGATATTTATTTCTTCGGAACCCCATCGGAGAAAGCTTCGAAGTACCGTCAAATCCTCTTCGTATTCAATCTTTCCAACAATTTTAGGTTTATAGATATCATTAGTATTATATTTTTTCTCGACTAAGAGTGCTTGAGATTCGAAAGCCGAGCGAAAAGAGTACCTCTGTCTTCTTTGTCTAAGTGAAGGCCTTTGAGAGCCTCTCCCAAGCGATTAGGGCTTCTATGGCCGCTCGAAGCCCTAGCTGGCTTCGCTTCAAAGACCTCGGAGTGGGGCCCACCAGGATCAGCTGTAGCAGTTCTTCGAGACGATCGAGCCATTGAGCTCGGCCTCAAAGCCTATCGCGATTCAAAACCAACGAGATCAATATTGGTTTTCTTTTGAAGAATTGCCCAAACTACCACCTTTTATTGTTTATTTTTCCAAAATTCATCCAAACATTTTTTTTTCTTCAAAATACGTGAAAATTTCATGTGAAAAGACGAAATACCCTTTAAAAAAATAAAATTAACACAAATAACCTACACTATACTACTGGTCAAAATATTTAAGTAAAAAATTAAAAAAAAATTAAAATTTTTAGAGTTGGAGCAGTTTTAACTTTTAAAGTTAACTTTTTTAGACTTTAAAATGTAATAAAATGTAAAAAAACTGTTTTGGAGTATTTTAGACTTTTGTATTAGTATTTTGGGAAAAAATAATTTTAGTGTATTTTAGAAAAACTAAATACAAATGGTGGTATTTTGGACAATTTCTCTATTCTTTTTTCCCTTTTTTTTAATGAGAAATTGCCCAAAATACCACTTATTTTCATATTTTTTCTCATTTTCTTTGTAAATTGTTTTTACCCACTTTACCACTTAAAACCGTGAAAAAATCATTTACCCTTTAAATTTTCTTTTTTAACATTTTCATCTAAACCTTTAATTAGTCCTTATTAGTTAGAAAAATAACTTCAAAACTCAGTCTCTATCTTCTGCCCGAATAATTATATCTCTTTCGCTATTTATACTGCAATTCGCAACCAATTAAAATGTTAAAAAACAGAAAATCTAAGGATACGTGGCCTGTTCTAGTAGCAAAGTGGAAAAAACAATCTTTCAAAAAAAGAGGAATTGCCCAAATTACCACCTTTTATTTTTTATATTTTCAAAATCCACCAAAACATGTTTTTTTTCCAAAATTCAAGTAAATTTCATGTGAAAAGACATAATACCCTTTAAAAAAAATAAAACTAACACATATGCCCTACACTATACTACCGGTCAAAATAATAAAAAAATAATTAAAAAATTAAAAAAGAAAAATTTAGAGTTGAAGCAGTTTTTACCTTTTAAAGTCTTTTTTTTTTTAAATAAGTTAATAATCAGTTAATATGGATATAGAATAAAATGTAAAGAAATTGCTTTAGGGGTATTTTAAAATTTTGTACTAGTATTTTGAGAAAAAATTAATTTTAGTGAATTTTGGAAAAACCAATTACAAATGATGGTACTTTGTCCAATTTCTCTTAAAAAAATGGGAAATAACATGAAAATTAGTTTCTCTTCTTAAATTTGCTAAATGACAAGAAAGGGAAATATGTGATCTTTTTGTAGACTTACCATGGAAGCGGGGTCTCTGAGATGGATCGGGCTATTCGAGCTCATGGGTTGACCCGAACCCGACACTCTTCGTCTTGAGAAATCTTCCATGGAAGACGATATCCCGCTCGGCCGTACTTCGTCCATGCCTTTTTGGATGCAAAAAAAGAACAGAGGAGAAAAATATAAATGTGGGTTAGAGCTTGTTAAGCTAATGATTGAAAAATATCTCCTAAACCCATTTGTCTAGACTAATAAACTTGTGAATAAACAACAGCATTTTCAGACTAAAAATAAGATTTATATTTTGATAAGAGTCGAACGCTTTGTAAATGTGTAGTAAAATAGTCACACCATTCAGTTTACAAGATTATTTGGACCATTTTAACCGGAATAACTCTTAAAATTACTCAAATAAAAAAGGGCGAAATGTTGGCTATTTTCAACATATTTACAAAATGTTGACTATTTTCAAATTCCTTATGTGTATGTTGGCTAAATACCCAATTTTTTGAAATTAAATTGTGATTTAATTAATGTTGTTAGTGGATAATCTCTTCGATAAACTTCTGATATAATACAGAAAAGCACGAGTAAGAAAATATGATTTAAATGAAACTCAAACCCATGAAATACATAAGTTATTTTTTCTTATAATAATCAGTAGATAACTAAGGGGTTGAAATTATCAGTTAAACGTAATACACAAGTGTTCATATACATTAGACGCCAGAAAAATAAATTACTTTAGGAGAGCGCAAACCTCTCAAAAGTCTGGCGAGGCTACCCAATTCTATTTCATTTAATTTTTTTCCAAAATTCTACTAATGCAAAATCTAAAGTTCATAACATAATATGATGGTTCGTATTCAGATATTGTACCTGTCTTCCGGTCAGCATTTTGGGCAGCAATTGGCAACCCAGAACTAGTTCCAACACCAGGGACCTAATCAATAAAACATTTTATAAAAATGCGAACTGAATAATCGCAAGAATAAAAGACTCAGAATTTATAATTAGGTATATCCATAAATATAATAAAAAAATAAAAATTACATACAATCGCACGCGTTGGAGGAGTCGCAAGCTGAGATTGCTGATACTTTAAGATCGTCCAATCAAAGACATAATCAAATTGGAAACCTAAATCAAACAGCAAGAAAAGTCAGTTTTTTTATGTGCAGTTAAACTTCAAAAGTATCAATCTTTTAATAGGTAAAAAAAAGGAAAAAGAAGTACAACCTTCTCGGATAAAGAGATCCCGGAATAACCGCTTCAGATAAGCATAGTCGGGCTTATCCTCAAATCGAAGAGACCGACAATAATGGAAATACGAAGCGAATTCAGAAGGATAGCCACGACATAAGGACTGCCAAAAAATAAACAGAATCCTTTTAGCTCTCTTATATTTATGAGACGATATAGAAGAAGATGAATTATTCACTATGCCTTAATACCTCGATCGAAGTAGAGCATTTCTTTTCACTTATTTTCTCGTACTTTACTTTCTTAGTTCCTGCTCTAAGACCCTGCCATGGAAGACTATATAGAGAACACTAGTAAAAAACATAAAGCATATTGGTACAAAAACAACAAATTAAGTTATTAATGTATTACCTTCCTCTTAAGAAATACATGAGGACATATCCGAGAGATTCTAGATCGTCCCTCCGGCTTTGTTCTAAGAATTAAAGGGTGAAAACGGTTTAAACTGGATATAACATAGCAATATTATATATATGCATATGCACCAAGAAAGAAAGGAAGTATTAACACGTACGTACCAATGCCTAAGTGGGTATTCATGCTTGCATATCTGGCTGTCCCGGTCAAATTCTTATTTTCTCTGCAGTGTTTGAATCTTTGGATTTAAAAATTTATCGCAATAAAGTAACATCAAATTAGCATCAAGTGAACAAAAAAAGGTTTCTAGTCCAAATAACGTCCCAATTCTGCACTATAATGCGAGTCGGCTTGGTCCATTATGATTCAACCTCTTTTAAATGTTTAGAGTAGAGTCAAATTGGTGATTTAAGTCGACTATAATGCAACAAAATCAATAATTAGACAATCTTCTGCGAAGAACTAGTCTATACACCAAAATAAAACCGGTAAATTACCTGTAAGGAATATGCCGAAGGGTCGAATTGTCTCTGTACTTTTTAGCTAAACCAAAATCAATTACGTAGACCTGGTATTAAAAAAAAGGGAAAACATCAAATCAAAAAACTATCTACACGATTTAGTACAGGAAGAAAAAAAACGAGCACCGAACCATATTGGCGCGCCTTCCAAGACCCATGAGAAAATTATCAGGCTTGATGTCTCTATGAAGGAATGACCTCGAATGAAAAAACTCAACGCGATTGATCTGAATCACAAGTCCCATATTAAAGCTTGAAAAAATAACAAATAGCAAAAAGTACAGACATCCAAATGCAGAGAAAAATAAACAAAGAATTGGGTCTTCAAGCCAACATAAAAATAATGGATTTGGAAATAGCCAACATTTTCTAAATATGTTGTAAATAGTCAATGTGCTTACGTGCAGTCGTTTACATGAAATTATGGATCGAATTGCCCTTCGTTTACAATCGTTTTGTGCACTTCGAATTTTGGACTATATTGGTCGAAATGTTGTTGTAAACAAATTTGTCTGACTATTTACTAAACGTTGACTATTATCAAAATACTACATGTTTATATGGCTAGTAAATAGAATTACCCCAAAATTAATATATATTATAAAATCAATACCATTTGATCGGCCAACATAAGCACGGACTTCAATGAAAGTTTCCGGCTACAAAAATTGAAGAGATCTTCGAGACTTGGGCCGAGCAAATCCATCACTAAAACATTATACTCGCCTTCAACCCCGAACCATTTAATATTTGGTACACCGGCTGAGACAATAAAAAAAAGTCAAATTCAACTTCACGAGAAAAAAAATCATAATATGCAGAAAAAAGGAAGACCTAAAATATAAATGAGTAAAATTCTTACTTCCTCCTTGTAGAATTCGGTAAAGCTTCGATTCGTATAACAACTGAGGATGCCTTGTTCTAATATTTTCCTGCTCATAATACACGCAAACAAGCATAATATCAATTTTCAGCAGAGAAGAGGCAAGCCTAATTATATATAGATTAAATTGTGTAACTTTTTAAATAGGCCAATGTTTGATATCACATTAATTCTCACACTCGATATTATTGAATGCTACAATTTTACGTATAAAAGAAGTGAAGAAAAAAAAGAAGTTAAAGAAGAAAAAAACAAACAAAAAAAAACTGCATATCACCTCAAATGTATTGGATATTATAATATTTTAAAAAAATATCTTTGAAATTTAGGTTTCATATTGCAGCAATAAACACTTCACCATATACAATCAAAGATGCAAATTCGAATGTAAAATTTGGGAAAACAGAAAACTTACAAGCTTAACACCAACTTCTTCGTTAGTTTGCATGTTAATCCCTGCAAACACACACACACATATATATACATGAATAATTAGCACTGAAATCACAAAAGTAAAAGGAGATTGAGGAAGCAAAATACAAACCAAGATATATTTCTCCAAACGAACCGCTTCCGATTTTTCGACTGAGCCGATATTTACCACAGACACGAGGCTCCATTGTCGAACCACCGAAGAATTCGAAGCCCTAGCTAAAATACCAAACCCTAACGCACACAGCCAAAAAAAGAAAATGAAGAATTTTAATTACTAAAAGTTCAGACGAGCAAAAAGTCTTTTGCCGACAAACCTAATCGAACCACCCTAAAAATGAAGAATTGAAGTTAAAAGAAAAAGATATTGTAATCGAAATAGAATTCAATCGAGAGATTTTATCTCTAATCGTATACTCCAAAGATCAAATTTTGTTTTATTTGGTAAAAAGCAGGGTCTTTCGTTAGGTCAGCTCTCTCTCTCTCTCTCTCTCTCTCTCTCTCTCTCTCTCTCTCGTTCCTGAATCCTGATTGGATTCAATTAAACGACACCAAACTTAATATAAATAAAAAAAAATTAAGTGTCGTTTATTATTGGCTGATTACCAGTTTTCTAATCCCTTTCTTTTCGCTAGTGCATATGATTTTTGTGTCATTACTTTTTTTTCCAATTTATATATGAAAATAAAATAAAATAATGTAGTAACTAGAATAGCTATATAATTAGTGATAATACTAGAACACTTCAATTTGAAGGTCATGAGTTCAATATATAAATTAACTAATTAACTAGATCATTTCAGATAGATTGAACGAAGTACCAAAACTATACAAAATTCAGGTGATAGCAAATGTGATATGTAATCGAGTTAATTGCTTCAGTTGATAATAACTTATTTCAATTGAGTCACGTTTTTCAGCATCATTTCAAATTTGACCGCTCTATTACCATTCTTTCAAGTTTGATAATTTGATAAAATAAAACATTGCATGTTCACTTCTTTAAACTTTAGATGTTAAAATAAGCACTTTAGATATTTGAGCACTGCCATCTTTTATGAAAGATGGCCAAAATCTTAACTTTTGAAGCTTCTTTTGACATGATTTTGGATATTAACTTCTTAAACATTTAATGTTCGTCCAAAACAAAATCTTACAAGCCAAAACTCAGTTTCGTTTCGATCTCTTCAAGTTCACTCGAGTCTTACAATCTAAAGCAGAGATTTTATAAGACGAATTTTGAAGGTTCAGCGAAGATCAGGGCGACTTTTTTCACCGATGATCCTTTGCGAGAAACTCTGGGCGAATCACTAGAATTTGGTCACCGATAAAATTTACGGTTCGGTATTAACGATAACCGAAGGAATAAATTCTTGGTTATCGTCGGTAATTTTCAAAAAATCTGGTTTACGGGCTCCGTAATAAAAGTAGGCCATCATCTTCGACAGCTCGTCCGCCGTTCGAATACCTGCACACATTACAAAATAAATAAATAAACCGATCATCAAGTTAATTAATCGAAAAAGAAAGAGATCATTAAGCCCTGAATTCACCTCTCTCGCGATACAAGATCATTCCAGATTTCGTGAAGATAATCTCCGGAAAGACAGAGACTCGAAGAGCCGAGACTAGTTCGGTCTCAACAACTGCGTCAATAGCCACGCACTGAATATATATAACATATATATTATAGTTATTATCGCACACAAGCGTGAAAAAAAAAAAAAGAATAGATTAGTTCGGTTCTTACTCTAGGTGAAGGCATTCTACAATTCCAGATTATATTCACGGCCTTCTCGATCAAATTCCAAGCTTTTTCGCTCTCCTTTGGCCTGCAAACGAGACATATAATCCAATTGAATTTCCATATTTTCGATTATGTAAGATCTCGATATGACAATCTTTTCGAGATCAAGCTATGGTGCTCCTTCGAACAGTTTTTGACTGATGGTATCATATCGAGGCTTCTCTTATCCGTCGGAGCAATTTGACTCTGATAGCATATCAATTAACCAATCCAATTTTTAATAATAATTAACCTATGTATCGAAATTTTAGTTACATTAACCCTGATATATATATATATATATATATATATATATATATATATATATTTTACCTTTTGTAACGGTGGTGAAAGAGAACGACGAGGGGACTGAAATCCTTGAAAACAGCCTCTTCCCAATCGGCGGTGACAATGTCTTTGATGGGACGAATGTAATTATCGTCTTGCCACACGATCTCTTCTTTGTCCACATCATCATCATCGTCGTCGTTTTTGGGCTTGTTCTTGATCGTGATCTTGTCGAAGAACGAGTCGAACTTGAATCCCCATCCATCGGCGTCTTCGGGCCAATCCGGATCTTCTTCTTCGACGACGAGAGGGTACTCCGATAAAAGCTGCTTCGCCTTCCTCGATCGCTCTTCCTCGTCTTCTTCGATCTCGATCTCGTTCTCATTCTCGATATCCTTCTCGTTCTTGATCGTTTCTCGAATTGTTCTTCGCCATTCTTTTCGTTCTTCTTCTTCCTCGGAGCCAGGGAAGAGAGATGGATCGGGTTTCAATTCTCGTTTGATTTGTTCGTCTTCATGATCTTGATCGGGGCCATTCTTCACCATTTCGTGGACTTTTCTTTCCCACTCTCTCCACTCGTTCGCATTCATCCGAAACGGATCGTTCTTCCTTTTCCTCTCGTATTCTTCGTCGTCTTCTTCTGAGTCTGAGTCTGAGTCTGAATCCTCTGTTTTGATGACTTTTCCGTTCACCCTTGTGCAGCGGAGGAGACTCGTGACGTGGCGGAAGTCTTCTCTTCGGAGGAGAAACCCTAAAGAAGTCTTCTTGAACGCTGAATTCAAGTTTGGATTTGAATTTGAGCTTCGCTTGTGTGTTCGTATGGAAAATGTTGTGAGGTTTAGTGGAGTTCGTAGAGCCATTGATGAGGAAAATCGAACTCGTCGAACTACTGTAGAAATCACAAGGAAGGTTTCTCGAGTAATTACACGATGAGTTTCGATAGAAATGGGAAACAATATTTAATTGAGTGAGGCGATTATTATCGAGCTGTGCTGAAACAAAGACATACATATATTTCATAACTTATTGCAATAATCTTTCGTTCAAGTCCAGAGCAGAGAAATAATCGAAATCAGTAACAGAGGCGATTTCCAGAGAGTGGAAGAGAAAAAGCTTACCGGACTGGTTTTCGTGGCTCAACAGAATTTCGTGGACTTAAATTAGGGTTTAAGATGAACGTAGTCTTCTTCCTTTGACGCCGTAATACTTCCGTCGGCAAGTTTCGCCGACGAGTTATTTATCTCCGTACCGACCAGAGGATTCTCAGATTCTGGTTCTGAATTCCGGCCAAAGAGAGATAGTAGAGAGTAAGGGATAGATTGGTCAGAAACTTTTTGGCTATTAATCAGTAAAATAGCTATCATCAGTCTTAAATATGGGCATATCCTAAATTGTTTTTATTTTATGGGGTATAGTCTAATATTTGAGTTTTTAACGGACCATAATGTGGAATTGCCCAAAGTACCACCTTTTATTTTTTATTTTCCCAAAATCCACCCAAACATAATTTTTTCCCAAAATACTAGTAAATCTCATGTGAAATGACGAAATACCCTTTAAAAAAATAAAACTAACACAAATGCCCTACATTATACTACCGGCCAAAATAATAAAAAAAAAATTAAAAAATTATAAAAAATTAAAATTTAGGATTGGAACAGTTTCTACATTTTAAAGTTTAATTTTAATAAAATAAATAAATAAATAATAACTGATTAATATGGATATGAAATAAAATGTAAAGAAATTGTTTTAGGGGTATTTTAGACTTTTGTACTAGTATTTTGGGAAAAAATTAATTTTAGTGGATTTTGGGAAAATCAAGTACAAATGATGGCATTTTGGGCAATTTCTCTAATGTAAATCTCATTAAATAAGCTTAATAATCACCAAAATATTAAAGTTAGATCTACTATTTATATCTACATTTCAAATTAAACTTTTGATTCATTTTCGAACAAAAATAATCTCAAAGTCTATTAAATCGCATTCTCCTCTTTCTTTCCTTCATAAAAAAAACAATGAAATAAGATGCAACACGAAAAGAAAAACGATGGAAAAAAAATTAAATAATATTGAACAAGATAGATGTACTAAAAACGATGACATATGATAAAAACGATGACATATGATAAAAAACGATGACATATGATTAAAAACGATGAAAATAGATTAAAAACACATTTTTCATCGTTTTTCGTTTTCCATCTATTATCATCGTTTTTTATCGTATGTCATCGTTTTTTATCGTATGCCATCTAAATAAATATAAAATATTTCGAGAATTTATATCCGATATTAGTGTAAATATTTGATCAAATACAAACTCGAATATTTTTTATACAAGAAGCATCTTGATATAAGAAATACTTATAAATAGTGATTTTATGCGAAGTTAAATAAGAAATAGTGTTCTTTTACTATTTTCTTCTCCGTCTTTCTCATTTATTTATAGCGTCATAGTACTTTACGATATGATCAAGCCTACCTTCTCACCTCGTGATTAGCATTCGTGTTAGTGTTAATCGTTTTAATAACCGTTTGACAATTTACTGCTCTTATATATTACGTGGCCAAAACACAAATGAATATATTCAATTAGTCTTGTACATATTGTCTATTGGACATTTATTTATTTTATTACGATTGTGTGATAAGTGTTTCGAAATTGATGTTCTAATCCGTTTATTTTGGTCTATGTTGAATTCCAATAAATATTTAGTGTTGTAGTATTCGGATGTGCAATGTTAAATTCCAATCCTCAACGCATCACAACAAACAAGAAAGACATTTTAGATGAAAAACCCACATTTTTACTAGACAGGAAAATGCTCTTCGTACAATATCATCGGAAAAGCTCCAGCTGAAAGACCGTTCCAAGGCCGCCTAGTCAACGCAGCTTTTCCCCATTTCACCTAGCTCATCGGAGGGTTGGCGTGCTGGATTGACGTTGGATCTTTCGGTGTGTGGTGAGGGTGGTGTTTGCAGCGGAGACGCCGGTCACGGAATCTCGGTGAGCTTACAATTTCGCTTGTGTGAGGCAGCTCGACAAGCCTCCTGGTTTTCTGCAACTTCAGTTGTGAAAACTCTCTCCGCTATGGAGTATTCGTTTTCCTTCAACTCCGATGACCTGGCAGTAAGGACCCAGGGAAGCCATCCCCAGAATCATGGAAATACATGATTAAATAAACACATCGTGGTGGCCAAAATCCTTGCTAAATCTCATTTGGAAAAAAACCTTCGCATCACTATTCTTAATAAAGCTTGGCGAACTACCCACCACTGAACAGTAACCGATCTGGCTATAGGAGTTCACAAAATCGTTTTTACGGAGAAGAAAGACAGAGACATGATTTCGGCAAAAGCCCTATGGATAATGAAAGATTTTCAAATGCTAGTGAAACCTTGGCCGGAAAACACACCTTTTGAAGAACTCAATTTTTCAACGTGCCCTTTCTGAGTCAAACTATATAGTCTCTCGCCGGCGTTCATCCACCACCAGAGCATGGTTATGATCGCCTCGCACTTCGGTGAACTCTTGGACTGCAAAACTAAACCTACAGACAAGTTTGGGATCTTTGTGAGAATGAAGATTGAGATTCCGATATTAAAGGCTTTAAAAGAAGGTTTTTTTTCTTGATCGGGTGGACAAATCTCGGCTATGGATACAGGCTAAATACGAGAACATCGGGAACTTTTGTTACCGGTGTGGAACCCTAGGCCATGGTCAAGCAGAGTGCTTTGAAGAAGATGTGTTAGTGGACAAGCCTTCCTTCCCCACTGTTCCTATGTTCGGTGAATGGCTCTCAGTGCACTCTACGATCCCCAATTGCTTCTCCAACGGAGGCAGAAACTCAGACAAGCGGCGGAGGCCACGAGGTTCCATGGCGATGTGAAGTCGACGAACCAGGCGCGGCAAGTGGTGACGACGCACGCTGGGACCACTGACCGTCCTTGCTCCTCTGCAACACTCGTAGGGAATGAACAGACCTTGTACGACGTTGCAGGTGTGGCACAGAGGGCAGAAGACGAATCCCCTTTCTGCGAGCAACCCGGAAATAAAAAAGGTGCAGAAGGAAGCTCGTCTTGAAACAGTGATGGAGAAAAGGAACATCAATCAGAGAGAATGTGTGGATAGGACTGGAGAGACGTTAGGTTATGACCTAGTGTTTTTCGACGATGAAAAACTACGTGTCTTGAGGGTGAAGGAGACAGCCTTAGTCACTGAAAATGTCCTTGCCTCTTTTGCTTATATTGGGCTTGTTTTTTCTGTCCAAAGGCCATGCCAATCCAAAACAGTCTCAACTCAAATGGGCTTGTTCCAAAGTCTTTGAAGGAAGTTGGGCCTCTGCTAGGCTTAGACGCTGCTGAAGGAAATTCACAGAGTCAAACGACTCAGGAGGTGCAGAAAATTAGTGACTTTTCCTATTTATTAAAATATCATTTTGGTGGCTTTCATGCTGGAGATAGTAAACCCAAAAAATTTTGTTCCAGCAAGAGAAGAGCAGGAGAGCTTTATAAAGTCTCGGAAGCAAAAGACAGACTGTGTCCTCCGTTGGCCAAGAGGAAATTTAAAGGAAGCTCCTCCCAGTTCGCTCTCAAGTCTACCCCGAAGTCTGCCTCGACCGAAGCTAAAGTGAAGGAAAATTCTAACCCCGGTTCCGCTTTTTCTCCGAAAAAGGATGTGGCGGCACTTCTGGATCATGATTTATCGGTGCCCTCTATGGAGAATGGCGGCCGGGCTCAATTATAGGATTTCCTTGGAACGTCCAAGGGATTGGCAACCCCAGGACGTCGAATGCCCTTCGCTTCCACATTAAAACCTTAAACCCAAATTTTGTTTTCCTCTCTGAGACTAAAATTTCAAAGTGTATAATAGAGAAATTGAAATTGGAGATGGGATTTGGGAATGGATTTATTATGGATCGGGTGGGATTGAGTGGAGGACTCGCTTTGTTTTGTAAGGGCAATAAATATTTTCGTATTGTGTCTTATACAAGATTTCATATCGAGACCGAGTGTGTGGAGGAAGATGGGTTTCGGTGGAGATTTATGGTAATTTACGGCAACCCGGAGGGTCCACGGAAACTTTCGGGGGGCGTGGTTATATGGAGGCGACTTCAATGAAATCCTTTGCGAGTCGGAGAAGCACGGGGGCTGCGCCAAAAATGTTGGTGCCATGGAGGCTTTCCAAAAATTCATCGACGATTGCAACTTGGAAGACTTAGGCTATGAAGGAGAACCCTTCACGTGGAAAAGGAGAACAGAGACGAGATGCACTAGAATTCACCTCGACCGATGTCTTGCCAACAACGACTGGTCGGACCATTTTGCCTTGGCCGAAGTCCTCCACCTTGACCATTGGGCATCATACCATAGACCCTTACTCCTTCAGACCGAAGGAGCGGAAGCAAGACAACCGTTGGGGCGCCGGCCAAGGAAGAGATTTCACTTCGAGGAGGCTTGGTGCGAAGAGAAACGGTGCAAGAAGATTGTGACGGAAACGTAGGGGGTCAACTTTGTCAAATCTTTGGCCAAATGGGGGCGTGGAAAATTCCATGGGCTGCAAAAGAACATCGAGAAACAATGGCGGCTTTTGGAGAGCCTAAACTCCTCTTCGTCCACCCTTAATGCAGCCATTGTGTGTCCTGAAGAGAAGAAGCTCGACGCCTTAATGGAAAAAGAAAATAAAATTAGAGACAAATAAGCCGCTTCTTGTGGCTTAAGAGCGGAGATTCAAACTCCAAAATTTTCCACCGCCAAGCCAATCAAAGAGCCGAAAGGAGCCACATTCTTGATCTTTTTGACAATGGCGGATTTTGGAAAACCTCCCCGGAGAGGATTGAAGGTACTATTTCAATCTATTTTGTTGATATTTTATTTTCTTCTAATACCCTCTCGAGTGTGATTAACGAAGTGATTAGTTGCTTGAGTCCAAGAGTTTCGGATGACACCAACAACATGTTGACAGCCCCGTTTACACAAGAAGAGGTTCGAACGACCGTCTTTAGCAATGGCCCCCTCAAGGCTCCGGGCCACGACGGTCTCCCCGGTCTCTTCTTCCAAAAGTTTTGGAGCATTGTGGGTCGAAGTGTGGTCGAGACATGCCTTGAGGTCCTCAACAATAAGGGGGACTTGAGACACTTGAATACTACGGTCATCACTCTCATTCCGAAATTCAAGAGTCCTAAGAACATGAAGGATTTACGCGCTATTAATATTTGCACCGTGATTTACAAGGTCATCGTCAAATGCATCACTAGCCGTCTCCAATTGTCAATGGGGGAGGTCATATTGGAGAACCAAAGCGCCTTTGTGGGTGGAACACAAATTTTCGGCAACGTCATCATTGGCTATGAGGGTTTACACTCAATGAGAACGAAGAGATTTGGGAACGTTTATGGAGGGGCCCTTCAACTTGACATGTCTAAAGCGTATGATCGCGTCGAATGGGACTACCTCAAAGAGGTGATGCGGAGACTCGTGTACGCCGAAGATTGGATCGATCTTATCATGAGATATGTGCGCTTGGTGAGATTCTCCTTCAATCTCAATGGGTCTATTTGCGGCGATATCTCCCCAACACGGGGGCTGCGACAAATGGGACTCATTTTCCCCCTTCTTGTTCCTTTTTTGTTCGGAGGGGCTCTTTGGGTCTCTTTCGCAAGGCGGAGGAGATTGGTAGCTTGAAAAGCGTGAAGTTTGGGAACCCGGGGATATTTGTGTCACACCTTTTTTTCGCGGATGATAGCTTGGTCTTTTTCAAGGCAAATCGGTCGGAAGCTCGCAAGGTGAATGGAGCTCTCGAGACTTACTATGGGGAATTCGGCCAACTTGTCAACTTCGAAAAGTACAAAGTGTCATCCGGGAAGAATGTCTCTAGGGAGTCGGCTATGGGGCTCGGTCGGGATCTCGGAGTCACGGTGACCGCAAATCACGACAAATATCTCGGTCTTCCGATGAAAGTTGGTCAAAGCGACGCGACACTCTTCAAGTTCATTAAAGACTGTTTATTGGGAAAGGTCCGTGGTTGGATAGGCTTATTCTTTTCTTCAAGTTCATCAATGCGGTTTTTCAAGCTATCCCGAGCTATGTCATGAGTGTTTTTATGCTTCCAAAGAGCCTTATCTCCGATCTTCATGCGGTGGTGTCTTATTTTTGGTGGGGAACTGAAGCCAACCAGAGGAAGATTCATTGGGGTAAGTGGGAGAAGCTTTGCGAGCGGAAAGAGCGTGGAGGGATGGGATTTCAGAATCTTGAAAACTTCAATCAAGCCCTCCTAGCCAAGAGTGTGTGGCAGATTTGGAGCTCTCTGGCCTCCTTGGTGGGCCGCATTCTCAAGGCTTGCTACTTCCCCGCTCGTGCATTCTTTCGTTTATATGGTCCTATAAAGCCTCCCCGGTTTGGAGGGGCCTCAAGTGGGTTCGGGAAGTGCTCTCCCATGGGACTAGATGGAGAGTGGGGGCCGGTACCTCTATATCCGCCAAGCATGACCGGTGGATTCCTAGAACCCAAAACTTCCAAGTTCGTGAACCTTGGCGCTTGGAGGACTCCTCTCTTGTCGCGGACTTCATGCTTCCTAGAGGCAAATGGGATGTGGGGCGACTCCGAGCTCACTTTTACGAGGAGGATGTGGAAGAGATTTTAAAGATCCTGGAGTCTACGAATACTATCATGGATGATCTAATTCGGCATTTCTCCAAGGAAGGGGAGTATACGGTCAAAAGCGTATATCGCTCCATATGCGACACCAGTGAGGCAGTCGAGACCAAGGATTGAATGACCGATTGCCGATAAACGACCGATGACTCAAAAACACGAGAATTTGATGGAAAATATGTGGAAAACGGAAAAGGGAATGCCGATGAGATTACCATTGGCCGATCATGAATCCGACAAAAATAACAGGAATTCGACAGAAAAAATGTTGATTATAAAAAATTGAATATTACATGAATTATAGCAATAATATTTATAAAATTTTAATAATATATTAAAATGTTAACTCAAAATTTAGCTGAAAACAGAATTTATATTAAAATGGGTGCAACATTATAAGAGATCAACATTATGAATAATTAGTTTTTAGACTAAAATAAAATATTATTGACTAATTATAAAGTTTATATAAATAAATAACTTCAAAACTCAAAAATACAAAAATAATATATTAAAATGAAGACTTCAAAATTTAGTTAAATTTATATATTTAAACTATTTGTTTTGTTTAGTATTATAAACAAATAATGATATAAGAGAGTACATTATATAAATATTATGTTACAAGAAAAAAGACATCCAAAAAATATTTCAACATGGGATTCGAACTCCAGCCATGAAGTCATCTGAGCTATTACATTACTTTAGTGATATAAGAAAATAACTATATAAAGCATATAAATAATATGTTAAAAGAAACATCAAAAAAAGGTTAACTTGGGATGAAAACACCAAGGAATGCCAATTGAGCTATCTCATTTTTTTGATAATTTTTGCCACTACAATGTATTGAACTATAAAACGGAAACGACTTGCCGGAATCTGATAGCCAAACCGACGATTTTTGCCGGCAAAAAACGACAAAACGCTTAACATAGTGTTTTGTGACCGGCGACTAACGAAAAGCGGTAATTCGGTGGGAATTCGCCGGATTCTGTCGGCAGTTTAAACGTTGGCCGAGACCTCATCCTTAGGGATTTCGGTGAAGTGATGGGAGTCGTTGTGGAAGCTTCCTATCCCGCCAAAAATTCGGGCTTTCACGTGGAGTCTTTCTCGAGGATGGCTGCCCGTCTCCGCCACTTTGGAGAAAAGAGGAATGAAGATTGATCATATGTGCTCCGGTGCCGTTCGGGACCGGAAATTAGCTTCCATGCTTTTTGTGCTTGTCGGGATTCCAAACAAGCGTGGAAATTGCTCGGGTGGTGGCCGTCGATGAAAGAGCTCCTCCACATAGATATTATCTTATTTCTCATCCATATGTGTTCCGTCTTATCTTCACAGAAGTTTGAGATATTTTTGGTGATTTTATGGAGTCTTTGGAACCGCCGGAATAACATGATATACAACAACCTCTCGGGCACGAAGACCGATCTTATCAATTGGTCGATTGGCTTCCTCGACGAATTCCGGATGGAAAATCCCAAGAAGTCTAAAGAGCCCTTGTTCTTTCCTCATAATCAACGATAGAGCCCCCCCTCCCCCCCTCGGATATAGCGGCTCTCGGTGTCGACGCAGTTGTGTCCTCCGATGGCAAGAAGATTGATTTCAGAGGTATCTTTTGAGACCGGGAAGGGATGGTGTCTAAAGCTTTCGCCCTCCTGCACGACCGGCCTCTTGCCCCGACGGTTGCGGAAGGTATGTCCATCTCGAAGGCTTTGATAATCGCTTCTTCTCTTGGTTTCTCGAGAATTCTTGTTCAATCGGATTGCTTGGTCGTGGTTGATCTCGTTGGCTCGAAGAAAGTTCTGATCAATGATCTTGGCCTCGTTATAGCGGATATCCTTGCCGAAACCGTTAACTTTGTTGCTTTTTATATTGTATTCCACCCGAGAACTTGTAATTTTGCGGTTCAAAAAAGAAAAAGAAAAAAAAGACGTTTTAAATAGAGAACATTCAGAACTGAACAAAACATATATTTGAGATATAGAAAGAAATCACTTTTCTCAATAACCTTTTTATGAATGAAGCATCAAACCCATCCTTAGTTTATATACATTCACGAACTAATTTTCGAGTAGCGTTGCGATAAAACAACACTATGAAGTCCGAGACTAGTTTCATTTTGTTCTCGAAATATGTCAACAAAGGGCCTAAACTATTTGGGCTACCCGAATTAAATTCCGAATTTTAGAATTTCCGAATTTTAGAAATTAAATCATCTCGTAATATTGTAATATCACATAACTTATAATTCACATTATTGCCCAAATATTATCAGATCAAGTATTTTATCGGAATCTCATATTTATATGGAATTTTCACTAAATTGTTATAATTCACTTTTTACAATTTTTCTTGAATAGATTGAATAAAGAGAAATGTTTATAAAGTATGACCGTTGCTATTGCTAATATGTAAAAGTGCATTAGAAAAAGGAGCATATATGTTTACAAAATCGTTGAGTAGATTCCTGTACATTTTTAATAAAAAAAATCCCACCATTCTTTTACCATTAGAAAAACACGAGTTCGAACCTACCAGCATAAGAAACTTCATAAGAAAAAGTTAAATCACCTCTCTTTCATTTTCACCTACAAATGGTCACGTTATACTGGACCACAGCATAATTCCTCAAATAATTAAATTTAAACAAAATTCAATGAACTTGTGCTAAGTTTATAGGTGAAATTATTTTTCTAAAAACTTATTCTCTTAACATTAACGTTCTTGTAGTGGTTTATAGCATTGTCAACTCGTGAATTTCACAGCATTTTCAAGTAAGAAGTTTATTAACTTTTTATATAACCAATTAAACTATAATCAATTTGGATATAACAAAAATGTTGTAAACAAGTTGTAAATATTTAGAAAAATTCGTTTATAAACAAAAATGCTAAAAAATTGTAAAAAATTTAAAATAATATGAAGAGTATATTGAACAAAATATTAGCTATAAATAAATAATAATGATTATTTACGATTGTTTACAAAAACGTATAATTGTCCATATTTGAAATGGTTATAGATTTTTTGTAATAATAATAATAAAATAATTAATTTTCTTAAATGTTCCAGTTCAGCCCAGAAGTTTCTCATCTACACCGTTCCAAAGAAGCGTAGTTAGAACTTAGAACTTAGAACTTAGAACCCTAAAGACCTAACCCAAACCGTCATCACTTACGTCATCAACGAAACAAAAGACATTAATATTCTCTTCGTGTATAAATAGAAGTGTAACCTCCTAAACAAGAAAATATCTAAACAAAGAAAGAAAGAAAAAAAGAAAAGAAAAAGAAATGGCGGAAGTGATATTGCTCGATTTCTGGCCGAGCATGTTCGGCATGAGAGCTCGAATCGCTCTAAATATGAAAGGCATCGATTACGAGTACCGCGAAGAAGACCTGACGAACAAGAGCCCTCTCCTCCTGAAAATGAACCCGGTCCACAAGAAGATCCCAGTCCTGGTCCACAAGAACCGGGCGGTCTGCGAGTCGCTGAACATCCTGACGTACATCGACGAGGCTTGGGCCGAGAAAGGCCCAAAAATCCTCCCCTCAGGCCCATACGACCGGGCCCAGGCCCGGTTCTGGGCCGACTACGCCGACAAGAAGCTCTACGACGCGGGAAGGAAGGTGTGGACTCTCAAAGCGGGTGATGACGTGGCAGAGGCGAGGGAGGGGCTATTGGAGGTGCTGAGAGTCTTGGAGAAGGAGATCGGGGAGAAGCGGTACTTCTCGGGAGACGAGATCGGGTTCGCTGACGTGGCTATTATCGGGTTCTACTCGTGGTTCTCGGCTTACGAGAAATACGGGGAGTTCTCGGCTGAGGCCGAGGTTCCGGCCCTCTGCGCGTGGGCCAAGAGGTGTATGGAGAATAAGAGCGTGGCCGACACGCTCCCGGATGGAGAGCGCGTGCTCGGCTTCGTCGCGCATTTGAGGAAGCGATTCGGCTTCGAATAATTTAATTTTAATTTTATTAATAAATATGGGGAGACTAATGTGTTCTTGTACCGTAGGGAAAAATAAGATGCCACGAATGAGAATTTAATTATAAGACCCGTCTCGTGAGAAATACTTGAAGGATTTGGTAGTCCTGAAAATGAGTCGAGTGAATTAGTGTAACTTTTTGGAATTATAAAGTGGATTAAGTTATTGTATCGTTATTAGAGTTCAATACGCATGGTGCTATAAAGAGGAGACACGATCACTTTGTTCAGTACACGACACGTTAATTGAGTGTATGTATGTACCGAGCTATGTCGTGCTTTAAAATAAATGAATAAATGTTGGACCGCCAACGAGTGGTTTACACGAGAGAAACCAAATGTAGGTAGGAATTTCAATTATGTGCGATTGTTACATGTAATAAAACTTTATTATGTAATATACCTATAAAATGATTAAAAAAAGTAATAAAACTTTCACGATATTTTGTAATGTATTGCAATTGGTATCACAGGCACCATAAAGTAGTCAATCTCAGTATATCACAAATGGTCAAAAAACTAATTCGATTATACCACAATTGGTCAAAAAATTAATTCGACTTTTTTATATATGCATATTTCATAATAAAATTTTATCCAAACATATAAACAAAATTTTAACTAATTATTACACATATGTAAAGACTTAGATCGAAAATCTCCGAGAAAGGATTTGCAGAGAGAGATTGAAAAAAACTTGATTTAAGAAAATATCAATCTCATTCATTAAGTGATAACGAAATCTATTATCCTCTTATATACATAGTCAATAGTCATAAATGACTTAAAAACGTCAAACATCTCATTACAGCTCAACAATAATTAATTAAGTAATAAACCTAATTAATAAATCCTAATACTCCTCCTCCAGGTGGACGTCTTTGAGGCAAAGGTTGGAAATAAAAGGCTTCAAAATCGGAGCTGATAAAGACTTCGTCAACACATCTGCCAATTGATCACATGAACGTACATGCAGCAACTTTATATCTCCATGCTGAACATGATCTCTCACAAAGTAGAAGTCGATCTCTATGTGCTTAGTTCTCTTGTGAAAAACAGGATTTGAGGCGATGTGGACAGCAGCTTGATTATCGCAGTATAGGACTGTAGGGCCTGTAGAATGAACCTTAAAATCCTTCACTAACTGCTTCAACCAAATTAATTCACTTGTAGCTGCTGCCAATGCTCGAGATTCAGCCCCCGCCGATGATCTGCTAATAGTTGTCTGTTTTTTGAACTTCCATGAAACCAACAAATCTCTGATGAAGACACAATAGCTTATGACAGATTTTGCGTGTTTCCAAACAGCCTCCCCAATCTGCATCCGAGAATCCTCGTAGCTATGTTGATTGTGCTGCCGAGAAAAACAGGCCTCGTCCAGGACTATCTTTGATGTACCTAAGCAAGTGATGAGCTGTCTGCAAATGTATTGAACGAGGTGACTGTAAATATTGACTTAGTGCATTAACTGTAAATGATATATCAGGTCGAGGAATAGTTAAATATTAAAGCCATCCAATTAAGTTGGGGTAATGAGTAACATCAGTAAACAAAATGTCAGGGTTTATTAGCGTAAAAACAAGTTTACAATCTAGAAATTCATAGTCATCAAAAAGTTGCAAAGCATATTGTCTTTGAGTCATCAATATTCCTAATCTAGATATTGCAATTTCAATACCCACACAAAAATTTGAAAAACCCAAATCCTTAAGCTTGAACTGTGAATGCAAAAGTTCTTTTGTTTTATCAATTTCTCTAACATTTGGTCCTGCAATTATGATATCATCAACATATAACAGTATAATCACTAAATCATTTCCACTTCTTTTGTAAACAAAAAATAATCACTTTTGGATTGAACAAAATTAAAAGAACAAATTGTAGTATTAAAAGTTATGTTCCATTGCCGAGAGGCTTGTTTTAAATCATAGATTAATTTGTGCAATCTACATACTTGTTTAACAGTGCTCTTTATGAATTCCTTATTGTACTTTGCTGATTAAATTAATAAAAGTTGAAACGTTCATTCATTTCCCATTAGCTTGATTGAAGATTTATGATATTCAATAGTCTTATAGTACTTAATCAAACCTAAAAATGTATGAAGGGACAAATGTAGATTTGCGTGAACAAACTCTTCATGGTTTGGTTAAAACTATATATTCACAATCTAAAGATCAACGGACTATTGATCCCAATATGATTGTTGGAAGAATCTATGATGTCTGGTTACGAGGCATAGAGAGTTATGAACTCTATAATTCTTCCAGTGTATCTTTCGAAGATACTGAATCGACCGTGCACCTTTAGCGACAATGGAAGAACAAATCATTTTACCTCTTCTGTCTCAAGGTCACTATGTATGAATTGTATCATGCTTACCTAAATTCTGAAATGAGACATGTCATTTCATAGCATTAATATTCTCATTTGAGAAAGTCAAATTCTAGATCCATTACGTGATCTAGACTAGACCAATTGGTGAGATATTGAGTTATGAAGATGTCATGAACCAACTTTGTGAAGTCTCATAGATATGGAATTCATGTACGAGATTGCTGAGATGCAATGTATATTATCTCATGCTTTATTACTTGAATTGTGAATAAATGAACGCGCAGTATCCAAAATTTAGCGATTTTACTTGGATGAAACAATGTGACTTGTTAGCTCCTCGTCAATACATTGTTTCTAACTTATTTACAAGTACTAAAGGAGTTGAGGAAATAAAAATTAGAAGGGTAAAATGGTAATTTTATAAATCTCATCTAGTTGATAATATTCATGAAGGGTAACCATAGATAACATTCAATGGATCCGCTCAATGATTAAGTTAAATTTGAGTAGAAAATAAATTTATTTGAACCGAGAGATTTTCAGTGTCAACTCTTTAGGGGAGTCATTTGACATTAAGCTAATACTCAGAAAGGTTTGTGAAATTTTGAGTCTGATGATAGAAACTCAAGCTTTGTTCATTTGGATCCATAAGTTACTATTACAAGTCATTAGAGTAGGATTGTTAAACCTGAAGCTAAGTCAAAATAAGTTCAAATGTTGAACTAGACTTTTTCTCGGAAAATGTCTGAATGGTATTTTTGTCTACATGGACATAAAATGATGTAAATGTCAAAATAAGATTTTGAATATTTTCATATGATGAAAATATAAATTATTTTCTAAAGCCGAAAAGTCGTTTGAGGCATTAAGAAATTAATTTCATTATTTGTGCAATAAAAATTCTACAATGGGTATTTTAAGAATTGTCTTAAAAGAAATAAGGAAGCATCTAGATGCTCCTTCCCTAGCTATAGAATTCGGCCAACATGCATCAAAGAGAAGAGTTTTATTTCCCTTTAATTATAAGGATAATTACCCAAAAGGAAAAGAGGAAATAAATTTCCTTGAGAATGAAATAAATAAGCTAAGTGAAGAAACAAATTTCCTCCCTATATTGCTTGATATGGCCGGCCATATTAGAAGAGAAAGGAGAAGAGAAAATCAAATATTGTGTCATGAAGACATTATTGTTTCATGAATGAATAATTGACCTTTATAGATTTTTCTCCTCCTATAAATAGAGCCTCACATAGAGATGTGAAGGAAGAAGGTTTTCATTCTATTTCTTCTCTTGCCCTTGGTCGTCCACTCTCTCTCTCTCTCTCTCTCTCTCTCTCTCTCTCTCTCTCTCTCTCTCTCTCTCTCGAAATTCCTTTTTTATTTTTTGGCACCTAGATCATCACTTGATCTAAAGAATTAGCTTATGATCCAAGAATTGTTCTTGTTTCATATTGTTTAAGTGTGCCCACACACAAATCCTTCTAAACCTCTATAGACTCTTGTAATAGAAACGTTAGACTTCTCAAGTTCGAGACTAGACGTGAAGGAATCGAGCCAAGGAAGAAGATCCACCTTTCTCAAGACGCTTCATTTCAAAGGTCCAAGAAAGGTTAGTATTTAAGTAGTTTAAATAATATTTTTAATTTATAACATGTATATGCACTTTGTTTAGGTTAGTAAAAATTGTTTTACTAGTAAAATAAATTTTTATATTCCGCCATTAATGTGTTAATGATAAATTTTTCTTAACCCTATACCTATTCCAACAAATGGTATCAGAGCTATGGTCAAAGTATAAGCATTTACATGTTATTTAAAATCATTATAAGAAAGTTGTTTTAAAAATTTGCTTGAATAATGGTTTTTTGAAAGACTAGATCTTACACAATTCTAATTTTTTGGTACGACCACTAAAATTAAATTTGTGTTGATTTTTCACTTGTTAAATATGCTATATAAATAAATTAAAAACATTTTTTAATTATTTTATGTTTAGCATACTCAAAATCAATTTTTTGACAAGTTTGAAAATTTGTATACATAGTTTAAACTAGTTTATTGCACTTCTAGTTTAAATTTGTTATTGAATGTTTTATATTATGTTGTTTGTTTTATATTGTGTTAATTATTAATATGTTAATATAATACATAATTGAAATCAAAACAAACAATTAAAATGTTTCAAGAAATCTCTTTCCAATTACGCCTAGATCCGACGTACTCTTAATTGTTTTTCAATTTTTGGACAAATTGTTATGGCTCAGTAAAACGGGCATAACTCTTTTCTCGGAACTTGAAATTTAGTGGTTCTTAATCCAAATTAAAGGTACAGAAGTTATCTATCCAATGCAATTGGTTTCAGCTTAATCGGATACCGGATGTGTCATTTATGACCTTTAAAGTCCGAGGTGTACGGCAGTCTGCGAGTCCAGATTTTTTAATCCGAATTTTGCGACTCCAACCTTCTCCCCTCTTCTCAATGCTATCGTGGTTTTCCGAAATTCTCGCGCTCAACCACCATGAAGACGCCTTGAAGGAAGATGTCATGAAGATGAATATATTAGTTTTAGGAGATTTTTAATCTAAAAAACTTTCAAGTGCAAAAGTGAATATTTATTAATCTCACACACTTTCCTTAGGAAAAATAAATTAATAGACAAAGAGCATCGAGTATGTTCCTTGTGCCTTAGTGCATTAACACTGCTCTCCCCTCACAAATATTTATTTTAGGGTTCTTTTTTCTAGTCATCCACTCTATAATGCTTGATATGGCCGGCCATATTAGAAGAGACAGGAGAAGAGAAATCAAATATTGTGTCATAAATACATTATTCTTTCATGAATGAATAATTGACCTTTATAGATTTTCCTCCTCCTATAAATAGAGTCTCACATAGAGATGTGAAGGAAGGAGGTTTTCATTCTATTTCTTCTCTTGCTCTTGGCCGTCCACTTTCTCTCTCTCTCTCTAGAAATTCCTTCTTATTTTTTGGCACCTATATCCTCACTTGATCTAGAGAATTAGCTTATGATCCAAGAATTGTTCTTATTTCATATTGTGTAATTGTGCCCACACACAAATCCTTCTAAACCTTTATAGACTATTGTAATAGAAACCATAGGTTTCTCAAGTTCAAGACTAGACGTGAAGGAATCGAGTCAAGGAAGAAGATCCAAATTTCTCAAGACGCTTCATTTCAAAGGTCCAAGAAAGGTTAGTATTCAAGTAGTGTAAATAATGTTTTTAATTTATAGCATGTATATGCATTTTGTTTAGGTTAGTAAAAATTGTTTTACTAGTAAAAGAAATTTTTATATTCCGCCATTAATGTGTTAATGATATTTTTTTTAAAATCCTAGACCTATTCCAACATTATCACACTCCCCCTGTCTATTATAACCTAAGGGAATATCCATGTATACCTCCGCAAATAAGTCACCATTCAAAAAAGCATTATTTATATCTAATTGAACTAATATCCATTTTTGTGAAGCAGCTAAAGCTAATAAAACTTTGACAGTTGTTAACTTAGCAACGAGGAAAAGGTGTTCAAAAAATCAATGCCTTCGCGTTGGTTATACCCTTTAGCAACTAAACGTGTCTTATTTCTAGCTAAAGTACCATCTGAGTTAAGCTTATTTGTGTATACCTAACAACATCCTATAGACTTTTAATCTTTAGGTAGATTGACAATTGACCAAGTATTATTTGCCTCCATGGGTTCTAGTTCTAATTTCATAGCATGTCTCTAGTTTTCATGTTTACATGCTTGATGGTAATAATGAGGCTGGAAATGACTTGAAACCGATAAAACATATTTTTTGAATGTTGAACTTAACTTGTCATATGAACAGAATTGAGAGATATGATATGAAGAAGAAGCAGTATCACCTGGATTAGAGTGACTTAAATAGCAGTGATAATGTGCAAGGTGAGTGAGTGGTGCTCGTGGTCTTCCTGACTTCCTGGAACGAGCACCATCTAGCATCATATTATTGTCTTCAGGGACAAAATCAAAATCTGCAGGATCAACAAAATCCACAAAATCAAAGTTTGCAGGGTCAACAGATTCAACTATTTCATTATTTGATAAATCAATAGATTGTGATAAGAAATTCTCGTCATTTGTAAGAGATGGTTGATCATTGTCCTGTATAGTCTCCGAATGTGGCTGTTGATTGTGATCTAAGGTATCTCCTTGTATAGGGGTCAATAGATCTACAAAAGGAAAATATTGTGAAGCAGGAAATACAATATGGGAATGGGTCATGTGGAGCAAAATTATCTTTAAGATTATGGAAAGGAAACACTCTCTCATGAAAAATAACATCACGTGAAATAAAAAATTCTCTAGTGTTTAAATCAAGTAGTTTATATCCCTTAATACCCGGTGTGTATCCTATAAAAGCACATTTACTAGCTCTAGGCTGAAATTTTGTTATGTGATTTTGTAAGGTTGAAGCAAAAGCTAAACAATCGAAAACCTTTAAAAAATGGTAATCAATAGGTTTCAAAAATAAAACATCATAAGGACATCTGTGAGAAATTAAAGGTGTTGGTGTTCGGTTAATCAAATGAACAGCAGTCGTGATACACTCTGACCAATAAGAGATTGGAATCTGTGAATGAAAATAAAGAGCACGAGCAACGTTTAAGAGATGTTGGTGTTTTCTCCCAACAACAGAATTCTGTTATGGGTGTTTCAACACATGAGAACTGATGCAAAATACCATTCTTTGAAAAATATTCACAAAAAACTAACTCTTTGGCATTGTCTGATCGAAAAAAAGTTATATGACAAGAAAACTGGTTCTTAACCATTTCACAGAATCTTGGAATAATTTTATGAATATCAGACTTGTTACGCATAAGAAAAATCCAGCAGAAACGACTACTTCCATCTACTAATGTAAGAAAAAATCTGAAACCATTATATGAGGTTACCGAATATGTTCCTCATGTATCACAATGTACAATATCAAAAGGTTTTTCAGACAATTTATTATTGTTTTGAAAAGGTAATCGCCTTTGTTTAGCTAATGGATAGATATAGCATGGATTATATTTATTGCAAGAAATGTAACAAAATTTATTTTGTAGAACTTCTAAACGTTTAAAAGAGAGATGGCCAAGCCTGTGATGCCATATTGTTGCAGAAGTGGAGTTGATTAAATGAGAATACTCTGTGTTGAGTTCATAAAGACCATCTAGTGTTCTACCATTGCCAATCATCCTCTTCATCTTCATATCCTGGATTACAAAGTCGTTTTGCGTGAATGAAACTTTGATTGATGAAACTTGTGTCAAACAGTTTACTGACATTAAATTAAATTTAAATTTAGGTATAAAAAGAACATTTTTCAGTGTGAAATTTTCATTTATACTTATGTCACCACAATAATAACCACGAATTATAAAATGATTTGGCAATGTGAGTGTGGATTTATGTAATTTTCCCATATAGTTAAACAGATTCTTGTTTGTGCAAATATGTCTTGAGTCTCCTGAGTCAATATATAATCTGGTTTGTGCTAAAATTAGAGATACAACCTGAGAGTTTCATTAAACCTGAGTTGATAGTCGTAATGTTGACTGATGTATGCCCTTTTTGGTTTGTTTGTCATGTCAGCTGGTTCGAAAGCATATCAATGATCTGATGAATTTGATCAGTTGAGAGTCCCTGGCTTGGATGTGTCTTGATTTTTTCTTGAAAATTCTGAGGACCTTCTACAAGGTTTGCTTGATTCTTGGGCTTCGGCTTGTATCCAGGTGGATAACCATGGATCTTGTAGCATTTGTTAATGGTGTGCCTTGTTATCTTGTAGTACGTGCATATCAACTTGTCCTTCTTGATGAACTTTTTTGGATCATTCACTACCATAGCTATCGGGTTGGATTGATCTCCTCCAGTGTGATCTGAACTCACAACTCTTTGTTTCTCGTCTTGACAAATCATAGAAAACACCTTGTTGATAGGAGGTAGAGCATCCATCAGATTGATATGTCCTCTCACGGTTTTGAAGGAGTCATTCAATCCCATAAGGAATTTCATGACATACTCTCCATCGTAAAACTTTATCAATTCCTTTGATCCTCTCATGAGTACAGATTATTGGCGTCGAATCCGTCAGGTTTCTTGATCGTCCCTTCGATGAAACCTAACTTGTTCTTGATCTGAAGTGCATCCTCATCGATCTCCTCCAAGAGTGATCGTTATCTACATTTATCAATTCAGTAACCAGAATCATACCCGGTGTATCTATGTGATGGAGAAAATAGGGATCGATGATTTGATTGACCGACATTTGATCAATCGGACTTTTCTGGGTTGTAGCTCTGCCCACATAGACTTCTTCGGTCGTCGATTCTCCACTCACCATTAATTGAACAGCTATGAATCAGATGATGCAGGGAGAAAAAAATTCGAAATTGAATTAGGATTCTACTTAGAAGATTTTGCGGATGACTCGCTCTGATACCATGTAAAGACTTGGATCGGAAATCTCCGAGAAAGGATTTGCAGAGAGAGAGATCGAAAGAAACTTGATTTAAGAAAATATCAATCTCATTCATTAAGTGATAACGAAATCCGTTATCCTTTTATTTACATAGTTATTAAGTAATAAACCTAATTAATAATAAATCATAATAACATATACTATGGAAGTCCCTTAAATATATATATATATATATATATATATATATATATATATATATATATATGCACAACGAAAACTACATTTTTTTTATTCTTTTTTTAAAATTTCGACAAAATGATCCTAATTTACTAATTCATTTTGAAAATTTTCAATGTTCCGTAAAATCGTATAAATGTGCAATGTACGATAGTTATTTTTAAATAAGATGTTAGATAACATGGACACTCAAGTACTATAATACAACATCAGGCGTGTTGAATAAAACACCGTCATGTTTCAATTTTGACGGACTTGAAAGAAAAAAATTAGAATAAAATATGTGTTTTTCTTGTGTTCGAAATGAGATGCTAAAATGATTTTGTAACGTACTGTACTAGCGAAGAAATTCATCAAAGAAAATATATTTCAATCGAATTAAGTTCGACACGGACCAAAACGTGTATGGTGAACTTGAGTTTGGATATGACTAAATCTCAATATTTGCGTGTATAAGCACAACAAAATCTTCATATCCGATTCATGTGAAATTTTTGCAAGTGAGAACTTATTCACGAGAATCACGACGCGTATAATTTTTTTTTTCGTCGTAATTTTGATATTTTTCAATACCTTTTAACCATTAATTTATCATCTATATTTAAATCGAATTTAGACAAAATAACTATTAAATTTTGTATTTCTTAAACAGTTTAGATGAGTGCACTCAACTCTAAATTTTTCATAAATTAATTAATATAATATTATTAATTTTCTTTAGTATCGTGTTAATTTTTTTTTAATCATGAATTACACTTTTCAATGCATCTCAATTCCATCGAGAGACAAGCAAGCAAGAGAAGCGTTGTTGAGTCTCAATTTTTCTACGTACGCATGGTAAAATTAATCTTAAATTATAGTATAATATAAATGAAATAAATTAAGAGATTATTTTCATGTGCATACAAGAGACACACATTCTTACTGTATTTTATTTTTGAATAGGAGTTTATCATAAAAATTGGCTAGTTTTGTAAATAAGTAGTTCCGGTTAGGTTATAGGTTGTCCAACCTGAAACAAGACTCCATTTTCTTATAAATATCCAATGGAAGTATCACCATAGTTTGATTCCTTTATGCCTTTAGATATGTCCAATAAAAGAAAATCAAACCTCCAATTAAAGTAATAGTAAAAAGGGTCATGGTCATGGACCACAATTGGAAATCGGAGGAGATAACTATTTTTTTTTTAGGAGATAACTATTTAGAAGGTCATAGAGTCAAGAAATATTCGGACCATGATCGTAAGCATACACGCATACACACTATATATACACATCCCTGAATATATTCACTGACATTTCTGATTAGATTAAGTGATCTTGTTTAATACGAATCGTACTTCTTTTAATTACTTTGGGATCTATAGCAAAGTCCCGTAACTGTCAGCACTTACATCATCATATAATTTAAGAGAATAAAACACATACGTGTCCGAATAAGTTAAAAAGAGTTAAACAAGTACATTTAGCGAAATATTCTTTTGTTTATTAAATAATATATATATAAAAATTCCTCAAAAAATAATAAATAATATATAGAAAAGTTGTATAAAATGCCATTTATTTTCAAATATTTTTTCTCATTTTTTTAAAATCTGATTTTTTTTCACTTTGCAACTAAAAAAGATCATATACTTTAAAAAAATTATCATTTTTATTCAACTTCTAATAGATTTTGATTTTAAAAAATAAATACATATGAGAAGTTTTCATAGAGAAAACGAGAGACCAGGTTTCAAATATTTGTTTTTTAATTTTTTTTAGTTAAGCGGGCTAAATAAGAGTTGAGATAAAAATATTAAAAAGAAGATTTTTAAAAATAAATTGTATTTTCAAATTTTTTAGTGGTAAAATGAGAAAAGTTGAATTTAAAGGAAAATTGAGAAAATGTCTAGATATAAATACACATGCAAATGCAGAGTAAAGAGCACTTTAGAACATCTCAAAACACAAGAGACAAAAATGGCGAAGGAAGTGATTTTGCTCGATCTATTCGCGAGCATGTTCGGAACCAGAGCTCGAATCGCTCTCGCTCTGAAAGGCGTTGATTACGAGTACCGCGAAGAAGATCTCCTGCACAACAAAAGCTCTCTCCTCCTCCAGATGAACCCGGTCCACAAGAAAATCCCGGTCCTCGTCCACAAGAACCGGCCGATCTGCGAGTCGCTGAACATCGTGACGTACATCGACGAGGTTTGGGCCGACAAGGCCCACGCGCTTCTACCCGAAGACCCGTACCTTCGGGCCCAAGCCCGGTTCTGGGCCGATTACGTGGACAAGAAGCTTTACGACGCGGCCAAGAAGGTGTGGCTCACCAAAGAAGTTGCTGACGTGGCAGAGGCCAGAGAGGAGCTTTTGGAGGTGCTTCGGGTTTTGGAGAAGGAGATCGGAGAGAAGGCTTTCTTTGGTGGAGACGAGTTTGGGTTTGTCGACGTGGCGTTGCTCGGTTATTTCCCCTGGTTCGCGGCTTACGAGAAGTACGGTGGATTTTCGGTCGAGGCTGAGGTTCCTGGGATAAGCGCGTGGGCGGCACGGTGCTTGGAGAATAAGGTCGTGGCTGACGCGCTTCCGGAGTCTGAGCGCGTGACCGGGTTTGTGAAGATTCTGAGGAAGCTCTACGGTGCTGAGTAGACTTGGATAAGGCTGGTGTTTTGTTGTTGTTCGTTGTTGTCGTTTTTGGAAATTAATAAAGTAATATGAATTAATGTACGCGGTGAAATTATGTTTTTTTATGTTATTATCAAATATATTTTATTACTCATACAAATAAAAATTTCACCTCAATATCACACATATTCTCACACTTATATTCTGAAATTTCTCTAAAGTACATGTTTTTTATTTTCGAGAAAAAAGAAGCTACGATAGGAATTAAATGACAACAACTTTAAGTTACATGGGTGGTATAATACTTTAAGTTTTAATTTGAATGAACATTTTGATCTTCCCGAACTCAGGTAGCAATTTAAATTTTTTACTAAATATATCCGTAAGTTTATGGAGATCATGTAAAGCAAGGGAAATATTTGGCGTGTAGAAATCCTTTGAATTATATTAAATCATGTTTACAACTATCGTTATTCGTATTACATAGGAATAAAAGAAATAATTAAAAAGAAATTAATAGTAACATTTGTGAGATACCCAACCCAAAAAACGAGGCAAAATTATCAGGCCACTAAAATATTTACAAAAACTTGTATTAACAACAATAAATTGTATTAAAAAAATATAATTAATTTAAAATAAGGAAAAAAATTGTGGTCCATATTATGCTTTAGTTAGAGATAGAAATCGGAGTTTTTGGGCTTGGGATTCCCATATACGCGAGCCTTGGAGAAAGCCTGACTTTTGGGCTGGGCCTGGGAGAAGGAATTGGGCCGAAACTGAAATTGGGCCTTCTATCGGGTGTAGGCGAAAGATGTACTTGTTCCAGTGCTCTCGACTGCAGCTCCGCAGGATAGTCTCGCACGCATCCGATACGTGGCCCAGTTCCATTGGACCACTTGCACGATAGGCGTTGACTGAAGTCAAACATCGGCGCCGAGTCTTGCTTCTCGACTTCCTCTTGATCGACGGCTGTGATCGGTTTCGATTTCGTGGGTCGATCGGCAGCAATGTCGTTGGATTGCTTTGCAGGTTTTATGGATTCTGATGAAGGGTAGTCATCGTCAATTGCACACCTCTGCATATAGGTGAACATAAAGAGAGGTTAGCGAAATTGAACGCATTTGCAATTTTTGTGAAATTTATTTTATTTAATTATTGATTTACCGTGACATTGGAGAGGTCCACTTTGTTCTCCTCAAGAAAGGCAATGAATTCTTTGAAGTTCTCTTCGGTTGGGTGATAGTGACCACTGTATGGCCAAATAGCCTGCAATAATGTGGTTGAGTATTATAATTATTAATTATTTAAACTATATTGATTACGGTAAATTATTTGTAAATGGTTTGTCCAATTTATTTTTACTTTTTTTGGACCAATTTAATCTGATATAATTTCTCGCTCATTCCATTGACGAAAAAGAAAAATCTATACAAAAATTTCAAAATAAATATGTTGATTAGATCAAATTTTTATGTTTTGTTTTATTAATTTCCAAATTTGTTAAAATATAAATAATTAAAAATATAGAAACTATATAATTGTCTAATTTCAATTTATTTTCAGTTGGTCCATCCAAATAATTGCACGCCTTATAATAATTGCCGAGTACCAAATTTCGTGGAACAAATTTTAAATCAAAGCTCGAACAAATTAGAATAATAAGCAGAATTGTACAAAAATGAAAAGGAGGTGTAATCAAGCGTGGTAAGTACCTGGAGAACTCCGTGATGAGCGACCAATCGTCCGGCGGCGGTGGTGGCTCCGCCAGAGAGAAAACTGGAGTGTTGAAAAGTGCCTTTTTTCTTTGGGCCCACATAAAGACACCTCGTCGTACTCAGAACAAATATCCACTTTGAACTCTCACTTGTGTTCACAACACTCCCACTTTGCTTATAAATTAGCTTCCCATCTTCTACTATCACTTCATACGCCTCTCTCTCGTTCTAAACAATACATATATACATAAATATATACCTTTTCTTAACAAAAATGAGGTTTTTAACCAACATAAACCTAAAAGGTGTAGAAATAGTTAACGTTTTACAAATATGTTCTAAATAATTAATGTGTTTACGTGTCAGTTATCTACAAAAAATTATAGACCGAATTTGCCCTTCATTTACGATTGTACAGTGCACTTCAAATTTTAATCTATATTGATCAAAATATTGTTAAAAATAAATTTTTCTGACTATTAATAAAACGTTAATTATGATCAAAATACTACATGTTTATATGATTAGTAACTAAAACTGCCTAATAAATAAACTATATACAAAATTAATTCTATTATTACCGGTCCAAGATATGTAATGCATTGACGTTGAAGCACAGTTCTTGGAATCTTCTCTAGGTTTACCTCTTTCCCATCTCCAACATCAAGCCTGCCATTTCATTATAACACAAATAAATAGCCGTTAGAGGAAAGATTGCGAGGCAAGAAATGTATTCATAATAAGTATATCTACTATTATTACCAATAGAAGAAAGGTTGAGTGCTTTCACTCTCGAACCAAATGTCATAGTAGATGTGCAAATTATGTCCATAGCGATGACGTGGATCAATCTGCCCAACCCCAAGAAAATATTGTTGAAATTAATTAATTAATATTTTTAATCAACTTGCAAGCAAGCGATTTTAAACAAACAAAATTAATCTTAAAACTTACCGCTTCAAGCCAATGTTGTAGTGCCAATTTTTGAGCTTTTTCATCCTTGGACAAACCCTTTCCCACCTAAAAAAATTTAATTAAATCCCTTCTTGAATATTGAATATTTATACTATATTTAATATATTAAAAAGAGAAATTAAATACCTTAGCTGCTCTAGTTCTAGCTCTGGCCCATCTTTGGGCTACAGTCTCAGGTTTGCCTCCATTGAAGAAAGAAACTGAACTTCTCTTTAGCGAAGCAAAGTCTAATGCCTTCCACCTAATTAAATCAATCACAATCACATTATTAATAATATATAAATAAGTCGAACAAAAAGTTTAGAACAATGTAAAAAAAAACAATATAATGTAGATGTACTTTATGTTTTATTTAACTTGCCACGTAAAATAATGAATTTTAAAACACTCAATTTTTAATTCTTCTAGAGTAAAAAAAGTTAAATAAATTGAAAAGTAACAAGTATAGTTAAAAATATTTATCTTCATATATAGAGTATTTAACTCTAATGTCAATATTGCTAAGCCTATACGCCAACTCTATTTTTCTAATCAATTTATCCATAATCAGTTCATCTCTAGCCAAATTACAAAAATAACCCTCTGAATTCAGACCCTAATTTAACCCTTACCAAAGCTCCTCAACGACGACGGCGCAATCGGCGAGATTCCGGCGAGTCCGGTAACTCTTGTAGACTTTCTGTAGTGTCACGGCGGCGGCGTCGAGCTCCGTGACCGGTCTCGGAGAGAACATCACCGCCGGCTCCGGCAAAGAAAGCGCCGGAATCGGTTTGTGCTTTATCACTGTCGTCACCTTTTTGCTCTTATTATTCCCGCCAAGGGCACGATCGTAATTCGGAGAAACGACGAGGTTCTTAAATGAGAGGCTGGTGTCCAGTGACGTCATCCTCGGCGGTTTGTAGCTCTGCAAACGGCTCTGATCAGAACCGCTTTTTACGACAGTCATCATTTGCCTGAAAATTAGTATCAAAATATCATGTTAGAATATATATAGAAAGGCCAAAAAAAATATGGAAATGAATATATATGAGTACTAATTATATATAGATAATTAGTATCAAAAGATCATCATAGAAAATATAGATACATAAATACTGGATTATATAATTATAAGGAGCAATAATGGATACCTAATTATATAATATGTTGTGAAAAAAATGTTGGCTTTGAGTTGTTGATGATGATCAAGAATAAAGATAGATAAATATTGAGAGGCCAAAATGAAATATGGAAATGAATATATGCGTACTAACTAGCTAAGCTGCCCCATATATTTATATATGTAGTGAGAGATATTTATTGTTTTTATAATAATAGTATAGTATATGACATATATATCTATTCTAGTAGAGACATGAAATATTTTGGTGTGGACCTAAAAATACGTGTACAACTGGAAAAAATGGGTAAGAGGGTGACAAATGTGGAATTTCAAGTCTTTGAATTGTCTGAATTTTTCTTCGCACTATCATCAAATATCTAATATGTGTATGAGAGGATTATTCAACGTTTTATTTTTTATTTTCTATTTTTTTGTTATATTAATTTTGGGTTCAAGGGCACGAGCGATTTCATGGATTCAAAGATATAGACTTTGAATTGGTTATGGAAAATAATGTTGGCCAAGACGCTTTATCATCTGAATCTATACATGCGTAAGGTCTAGATATGTTCTTTTAATTACCATTACTAATTCACCAAGAAAAACATGAAGAAAAAAGAGTTACACACATATACTATATATATATATATATAAATATGTGGAGAGAAAAATAGGTGTGTCGGTCAAAGATGGTAAGCCTTGTTAAGCTTCCAAGAAACTTTCAATTGGAAAAAAACAATCTTTTCTTTTGGCTCTATCTCTAAGTTCCAAATAATGAAACATTTCAACTCTGGAAAAACTAACAACTAAACATCGATGGTCATATAAACTTTGAAGTGTTTTTGGAAACAACAAAACGTTTAGTTATAAACTTCTATAAATGGTTGATTGATTTGTTTTACAATATTTCACGATTATTTTAGTCCAAAATCATTCATGCCTAAAATAACAGAATTTTATTAATTTTTATTTAACAATATATTCAGTAAAACTACAAAGAAACCTTCAAATTCAAAAAACGCAAATTGATAATGAAATTTGTAATTTATATTGCCTTTATCATTTACAACAATTTTATGAAATGTTAATTATTTTTATATTTTGCATGCTTATGTTGTTAGGAATTGATATACACACATATATATATATTTGTTATTATTGTGTCTGCTCATAGGTGTATACATTTACTTCTCAACAGTCAACAACTTTATTTTGGTCATTTCTTTGCTTTGTTCATTGTGCATTGCACAACTACATGTTTCGTTTTACTTGATATTTATGCATTGGAGATTGAACTGCGTCACATTTTCCCATAACTCTTCTTTGAGGAAACTATGCTACATTACTATATTACCCTCAACATGCCACGGTTAAAGGATTTTGTTATTTTGACATAAAAACAATAAAATCAATTAGTTATTTTTTGGTTTTCACAAGTCGAAATGCTTGACTACGTGCGAAACTGTACGGCTACTTTTTATTATTATTTTTATTATTGTTTTTAAATCGAAATTTTGGACTGAGGAAAACTTTGACGTGAGAAACAAACATTAAATGGTGTTATTCTCAAGTCTAGGGTTTACGGAGTTTTAGTCTTTTTGTCTTATTCTCTATCTTGAAATTAGAATTGCTTGATAAGTAGGGAAATAAGGAAGAAATTCATTAGTGCTAAGTAAATTCTAAGTTTTGGTCAGAATGGACTGAGGAGAAAATATTGTTCTTTGACCCATAAAGTCAAGGTCTTTAAGCTCTTTGGTCTGTGCTTTTCATTAATTTGCTTATATTATATGTTATCTTCATTCTAGTAAATGAATATATTATAAAGACGAATTAGAGAAATAATAAAATATTTTTCAGCTGATATTTTGTCTTAAGTTATTGAATTTTTGAGCTTATACGTATTTATCTATAATACTACTGGCTTTCAAACTTTAAACTCAGTAATATCATTTTAATCAATATATTTTTATTTATTTTGAAAGCAAGCTTTGCTTGCGGTGGATATAGATTTAAATCCCGATCTTCAACTTGACGGAATGTGTTATTATCACTAGAATATCCTAGTTACCACGCAATCAATATAACTATAAATATACATAAAAAATCTATAAACATAATACTTTTAGTATTATTTACTTTCTTTTTCTCATTCATATTCATATGTTGGGCTACAATCTTTCATTCAATATATATGGTATTATTTACTTTCCTTTTTTCATTCGTTGGGTTACAATCTTTCACTCAAATACACGCAGAAACGCGCGAATAGTTTAATGTATCTTATTTGAAATTATTAAAATAATTGATGATATTTTTTAATGAAAAAGATGACGCAACAACAAAAGTCACAAAAAAAAAATTCATAATGTTTTTCTATACTATTTATATAGTTTTAAGTTATATGTGGATGAACAGAATAAAAAAAAAAACATTGAGCGCAACAAATATAATATATAAACTGGGGTTAGATATTGGCGGCATTTGGGTAAGCTTATTAAGGCAAACTTTAGCTTTTTTTAAAGTTAAAATCAATTTAAGTGTTTGGTAAAATCAATTTTATTAAAAGTTTAAAAGTGATTTTAAAAGTTTTAACTAAAAATCTAAAAGCTACAATTTCTAGCTTTTGTGAGCCTTAACTTTTGCTTTTATTTTATTTTTCTCTCTCTTATTTATTTTTTCTTTAAAATAAACTTTGATTTTAATTATCTTCTTACTCCTTTATCAAATAACTCTTTTGATATCATCAAAAATTATAAAATACTTTTTACAATCTACAGACACCATTTTAGATATATTTTTTACATACTAAAAAAATCTTATTATTATTATCTATTAAATTTATATATGTAATAATTATTTACAAATATTAGTATATGTTTTACCAAACACTAAATCAGATTTTGCTAACATTTACATATATTTTTATCAAACACATATCTGTTTTTTTTTAAATGATTTTTTTAAAAGCTAATCTAAAATCGCATTTTTCAAAAGCAAAGTTATACCAAATGGTGTCATTCACTTGCTTGGCCTATTAAATGATTAATTGTATCTTGAACTTTAAAAAGGATAGAGTACAAAATTGGGGTAGATTTCTTTGCTTCATTTTATTTTTCTTTGTGTTGATTTTCTGCAGCAGAAGTTGGAATATATAGAAAGCGTGAAAATGAATTTTTTTTTTTGATATATCTGATGAGTTCAAAATGCTTCCAGAGAATTCCATAAAGTGAACGACTATTAATGCAATTTTATTAAGAGAAATTGCTCATTTTGCCACTTTTACTAACCCATTTTCCCTAAATCCTCTAAAAATAAATTTTTCCCAATCTGCCAGTACAAATGACCTAATACCCTTGACATTAAATATTTCTTTCAAATTTAGTCCCTCTTTTTTTTACTTGTTTGTAACCGGTTACCTCTTCCTTTCTCTTTCAATTTTCCCTCCCATCTCTTTCTCAAGTCTCTTCTCTCTCTCTCTCTCTCCCCGCGTATCCCATTCCCACCGTTCCCACTTCCCACCTCTCTCTCTCTCTCTCCACGCGTATCCCACCTCTCTCTCTCCCCCGCGTATCCACCTCTCTCTCTCTCCCCCGCTTATCCCACCTCTCTCTCTCTCTCCCCCGCTTATCCCACCTTTTTCTCTCTCCCGCCGTTGACTCTTCACTTCACTTCTCAGGTAAGAACTTCGCGATTTCTTTGGGTTTTGGTGTTTGGGGCTCGGGGGTTTGGGTGTTTGGGGCTCGGGGGTTTTGGTGGTTTGGGTTCGGGGGTTTGGGTTCGGGGGTTTGGGTTCGGGGGTTGTGGTTGTTAGGGCTCACGGTTTGGGTTTGGGTTCGGGGGTTTTGGTGGTTAGGGCTCGGGAATTGTTTAAGCTCCGGTTTAATCTCCGGCGAGAATTCCAAAATCTGTGAGTTCGTTAAATTTATCCTGAGAAGTTCCGGTTGGGTTGTTGGGTTGTTGAAGCTCCGGTTTAATCTGCAATTGTATCCTTACTCTGGGTTTTTGTTCGGGTTTGGGTTCGGGCGAGGGTTTGGGTTCGTCGTGTGAGGGTTTGGGTTCGGGTTTGTCTTCTCGTGCGTGACTTTGGGTTCGGGTACGTATCTTCATGCGAGGGTTTGGTTTCGGGTTCGTATTCTCGTGCGTGGGTTTGGGTTGGGGTTTGGGTTCGGGGGAGGGTTTTGATTTTGGGTTCGTCTTCTCGTGCATGGGTTTGGGTTCGGGTTCGTCTTCTCGTGCGTGGGTTTGGGTTCGGGTTCGTATGTTCGTGCGAGGGTTTGGGTTCGAGTTCGTGGTGTTCGTCGTGTTCTTTGTCGTCTTGTTTTCGGTTTTGCAAGGGGTTATTTGCAGTTTCTCATAGATATTGTAACAGGTAATCAAAATGGAGAAGAAACGTACAAGCGAGAGGGTGAAATCTCGAGCTGTGCCGGTAGCTGGTCACGTAGAGCCTTCGAAGAAAAAAGATAAAAAAAGGAAGTCCATTCGCATACCGTCTGAAAAACCAAAACAACCTTGCATAGCTGAGTCTTCGGACTCTGATTTTGTAAAGACAAACCCCAAACGTCCTCAGAAAGCAGGGAACGTGTACCTGAAGGTATGTTTGAGATGTATACAATTTTGTGGACTGTTATGTAGATCATTTTTGTAGACCTGATTTAAAATGTAGACCTGATTGTAGATCTGATTTAAAATGTAGACCTGATTGTAGACCTGATTTAAAATGTAGACCCGATTGTAGACCCGATTGTAGACCTGATTTATAGCTTGATTTTGGTTCCGATTGTAGACCTGATTTGTAGCCTGATTTTGGTCCTGATTGTAGACCTGATTTGTAGCCTGATTTTGGTCCTGATTGTAGACCTGATTTTAAACCTGATTGTAGACCTGATTGTAGGATTGTAGACCTGATTGTAGACCTTAAATGTAGACCTGATGTTAAATGTGGACTTGATTTTCGGCCTGATTGTAGACCTGATTGTAGACCTGATTGTAGACCTGTAGACCTGATTTATTTACTTATTTTCAGGGATGGACTCGGGCCATAAAAGAAGAATGTATAGCGGACCATAAATTTAGTTTTTATGGTTCGTTTGAAAAATTTGAGACCGAGGTGGCATTGTCCGAAGAGGAGAAGGCTCTCTTCGGAAAATCATGTTTCGGGCAATTCTTGAACCTCCCGAAGGTGATTTGGTCATCACGGATCATAAACAACCTTCTCTCGAGGGTTGGAACTTTCGACGGGGTAGAGAACGACAACTTCCTACAGATGGAGATCGGCGGCTTGCCCAGGGGGTTCACAATTAAACAATTTGCGGATATAACCGGTCTCCGAGAAAGTGGATAACTACGTTCCATTGGTTTGTGACGTCATCGAGGGTGGAGTCTACTCCGACGCCAGCATGAATGGGACCGTGAAGTCCCGAGCCGGCTTGGCTGCCTTCCTACAGATTACGGCATCATGGGATATCGAGAAGCGAGTGAAGTTCAAGCTCGTTCATTTTTTGATAAGCGTTTTACTTTCCGCACCCGGTCATACCAACGTTCCTGATTGGACGTTCGTGAAGTTGGTTGACCATATTGACGATTTCAACTCGCACCCGTGGGGGAACGTGGTGTGGAAGTATTTCCTAGACGCTGCCCGGAAGTTCGTTAAGAATTCCGTTGGGAAGGAGGGGTCAAAGGGGAAAATCAACTTCCCCTCTTTTTTGTACCCGCTTCAGATCTGGGCGTACGAGACGATGCCCATATTGACCACGCTTCATCATTGCGAGAGGGTCTCGACCTCCGAGCAACCACTTATGCGGCAGTGGAAGACGGGGTTGGCCGTTGTGGGAGACGCCTTCCACAAAACGAATTTTCAAAATTCGAAATTCCCTTTCCACAACCTTTGCAGCGTACATGAGGTATATCTCGTGAGTTTGTAACTTTAATGATTATGTTTATGTACTCATGATGTTTGATTTGTTTTGCAGGTCTCGGCTCGAGAATTTGTAGCCCCAGACCCAAAAACCCCGAGAACACCTACCCCGACAACACGTACCCCGACATCGACCGAGTCCATCACCGATACCCATTCGGATGTAAGTATATAGAACGACTTGTTGCTTGAATTTTAGACTGAAATGTAGATTGTTTTGTAGACCTTATTGTAGACCTGATTGTAGACTAAAGTGTAGACCTGATTTTAGACTGAAATGTAGAGTTAATTGTAGACTAAATTGTAGACTGAATTGTAGACCTGATTGTAGACTAAAGTGTAGACCTGATTTTAGACTGAAATGTAGAGTTAATTGTAGACTGAATTGTAGACTGAATTGTAGATTGATTAGTTGACTAACTCTTGCAGGCTCGGTTGAAGACTGTTGAAGAAACAGTCAAAAATTTGAAGGGAGAATGGACAAGCTTCAAGTTAGAAATGAAGCAAATGTTTGAAGAGTTCAAACAAACTATCCGTGACCAATTTCCGGTGGCGAACCCCCGACCCAATGAACCAGTTGTGGTTCAAGGAGAAGAAGAGAAAGAAGATGATAAAGAAGATGAAGAAGAGAAAGAAGATGAAGAAGAGAAAGAGAAAGAAGAAGAGAAAGAGAAAGAAGAAGACAAAGACGACGAAGACGACCAGGGCCTGAGAAAAGAAGGCAACGACGAGCAAAATGAAGAAAAGAAAGAGAGAACAGAAGACAAGGAAGAGAAAAACGAAGACACAGAAGATAAAAACAACGAAGAAGACGAAGGAGAAAAAGAGGCCCCAGAAAACGAAGGTACTTATTTGATTTCTCTTATATTTATTTGAAGAGTCATATGTGTTGAAGTTGATTACATTTTTGAATGTAGGACCTGGTTCAGCCGAGAGTTATGAATCCAGCAAATGGCTTACAGATACGCAGATAGCGTCGTTGGACAAATACTATGTCGTACCCGACGTAGAGAGCCAATCCTGCTCAAGCAAAGAAACACCTGCAGCAACAACGCCATCGCAGGCCATCGTCGTACACGATGACTCAGCCCTGTCTATGTCGCAGCCCATCGTCATACAAGATGATTCAGTCCGACCATCCCGGGCAACTCGGTCCCTGAGTAGATACACTCCATCCCCTCCCCATCCGATCTACAAATATTTCATGAACAAAATGAAAAAGCCCCTCAAACATCCGCTCTCTCTACCGTGTACTTCCCCTACTCACGAAGAATCCAATATCATGAGATCTTGGATGAAGCTTGACAAGCTTAGGAAAAAAAATGTAGAAGGGCATTGGTTCAAGAAATACGAGGAGAGCTTACTTGGGAAATGGAGTTTCAACGTGGTTGACGTGTTTTCGAAAACCTTCTTCTACACGTTATGGGAATCGGAGCAATGGTTGTCAGATGAGGTACGTATTTTAGACTTGAATGTAGACTTGATATTGAATTGTTGATTGGATTGTAGATCGTATTGTAGACCGTATTGTAGACCGAATTGTAGACTGGTAGACTTGATTGTAGACCTGACTGTAGATTGAATTGTAGACTTGATTGTAGACCTGATTGTAGATTGAATTGTAGACTTGATTGTAGACCTTATTGTAGATTGAATTGTAGACTTAATTGTAGACCTGATTGTAGAGTTGATTGTAGACCTGATTGTAGACTTAATTGTAGCACTTCTTGTAGACTTGAATGTAGACCTGATTGTAGATTGAATTGTAGACCGGATTGTAGATTGATTTGTAGACTTCATTGTAGACCTGATTGTATATTGAATTGTAGACTTGATTGTAGACCTGATTGTAGATTGAATTGTAGACTTGATTGTAGACCTTATTGTAGACTTAATTGTAGACCTGATTGTAGAGTTGATTGTAGACCTGATTGTAGACTTAATTGTAGCACTTAATGTAGCCTTGATTGTAGACCTGATTGTAGATTGAATTGTAGACCGGATTGTAGATTGATTTGTAGACTTAATTGTAGACCTGATTGTATATTGACAGCATATTGACGTCGTTTCGTACTACCTTCGGAAGAAGAGGTGGTTTGGCGAGCTGGACACGTCTTTCACTATCATGACCTGTCATTTCGCGTCCTACCTTGAGCAGAGCTATTCAGCCTGGATGGGGACGGCGAATAAAGACGAGTTCGACTGGAGCCAACATGCACGGGTGATTGACTACGTGACGGCAACCAATAAGTCAATGCGCTATACGTGGCCATGGGTTAATGTGAAAGACATTTACATGCCTATATGTATGTGTGATATCGGTCATTGGTATCTTGTGGTTGTGAACATTGCGGATAGATCGTTGACTGTGTACGACTCTCTATCCGACAACAAGTACCACAAGGCTGTCACTGTTCGCAAGGTCGAGGTTTGGGCTGCCTTCATCCCAGTAATTCTGTCATACCTAAATGTTTTCGAGCATTTAGGGATTGAAGATAGCAGCTCCGCGCCGTTGAAGGTCAACTTCATGCAAATGATGCCTCAACAAAATAACGGGTACGTATTTATTTTGACTAATACGAATTTAGTATGCAATGGTATTCTTTTTTATTAAATATGTTTGTTTCTTCATGTGAACAGCGGGGATTGTGGCATGTTTGTGGTTAAGGCTATGGATTATATGGTCCACGGCCAATCAATTACACGAGTTTGTCAAGAAAACATACCCGACTACCGTCAGCAATTATGCATTGATTTGTTTCAACACGGATGGTTGAAGTTCGCGAAGCGTGCGAATTCGGATGTTGAAAATTAGATTTGTAGACTGACTATTTGTATGTTCGAATGTATAGTTGTTAATTGGAAACTATTTCTATTTTTGGGATATGTATGTGTATGTTGGGATGTGTATGTGTAAGTGGGAACAACTTTGTAGACAGACTAACTCTCTATTGTAAATATTCTCTTGAACAATTGAATTGTAGACAGCTTTGTAGACATAATTTTATAATATTTGGTAGACAGAATTGTAGACATATTTGTAAACAAAATTGTAGACATATTTGTAGACAGAATTGTAGACATATTTGTAGACAGAATTGTACACATTATCTCATCCTCGAAACAAAGGAGTAGCACTATTGCATGTTTGACGATTATGACCTATCGCACCGCAACGTCTCACTTGCGCCGCGTAGCGTCTTCACCTTGTGAGAGTATTCTCCTCTTTTTTGGCCGACCAGCAGCACGAGCTTTGTGTGTCGGGGGAAGAACTTTGATATTCTCTATCTCTTGAGGAATATCCCAACTTGATACATCGCCATGAGGATGATGTACACCTTCGTATGTAGCCCTCCAATATTCTGTAGTATAATACTTTGATATATGTGGCTCTACAGGACGATTACGAACTCGACATGCAGCGATTCCATGTGGGCAAATGAAATTGTGAATCTCCCATCGTCGGCAAGAGCATGTACTATCCTCCAAATTAACTGCAAAAACAGTTCCGTCTCTGTCCACGACTTCAAACTCTTCGACCGAAGATGGCCTCACCTATTAGGTACACGAACAAAAAAAGTTAACTGTAAACAGTTCAATGTAGTCTACAAATAAGTCTACAAATCGGTCTACAATTCAGTCTACAAATCGGTCTACAATTCAGAATTATGTCTACAATTCCGTCTATAATTAGGTCTACAATTCAGAACTATGTCTACAATCCGGTCTACAATTCAGAATTATGTCTACAATCTGGTCTACAATTCAGAATTCCGTCTACAAGTAGGTCTACATTTCAGAATTAAGGGAGTTGTATTCAGCCATAACTTACCATCATACGCACAGCGTAGGAGTTGTATTTGTCTGCTCGTTGTTGGTATGTTTTCGTAAGCAGTGTTTGGGTTTTCGCAGCGACTTCTCGACGTTCATAAAACCATTTCATACTTCTCTCTCTCAACCAATCCATCAACTTAGAAACAGGGAATTGTCTCACCTTAACATTCAACGCATTTAACGACTCCGCGTTGTTGTTCGTCATGATACCATAACGCTTTTCTCTAAACATACTTCGAGCCCATCTTTGGTAACCAACTTCATTGGCTAAATATCGACGTATTTCAGGATTTTCATTATCCAACATGACCATGAAACTTTCAAACTCTCGTTGGGTGTATGCTTTCGCAGCGCCGTAGAATTTCCACTTCACCTCCTTTGTAATCCCTTTAAAAGCAGTCTTCAAATTACAGTGTAAATGGAACATACAGAACCCATGATCACAATTCGGAAAGACTGTCTTCACACCATTGATTATGCCAGCATGTCTATCGGATACAAAAACTTGCTCCTCCCGCTCTCCAATTGCGTCCTTCAATTTGGACAAGAAGTAAATCCAGGCCTCGTTTGATTCTGAGGGACCAATGGAGTAGGCTAATGGAAAAATTTGCTTGTTCCCATCCATCCCACAAGCAGTGTACAACGTTCCTTTGTAATAATTTTTCAAATGAGTAGCATCTACCACAATAACCGGACGTACATACTTCCAGCCCGTTCTCCATGGGCCTAGTGACATGAAAAAGCTAACAAATACACCACCCTCGCTGGTGACGAGGTCAAAATAAGAACCTGGATTTTTAGTCTCGATCATGTACCTTAGCTTAGGCAAGAACGCGTATGATTCTTCAGAGCTGCCATAAAGCGATTTCAAAGCTTTCTCTCTCGACAACCAAGCTTTTTTGTAAGACATGGACACCCCATAATCCATTTGCATGTAATTCATTATCTCTTTTGGTCTACACATACCAACGCTTGGATCAATGCACTTATGTTTCACAACCTCCCCAATTAAAGAGCTCGTGGCTTGCGGATGGCGTCCATGCCTTACGTTTAGGGGACAACTGTGCTCATCATCAAACCTGAAACATTGAAATTGAACGTTTAGACTAGATGGAGTTGGAAATATTACAGTCTACAATCCAGTCTACAGTATACTCAGTGCAGTCTACAGTAGACGATATTGTTGACGGTAATTTTAAGTTGGTAATCGGGTCTGAGCTTTGAAGTCTACAATTGCGTCTACAGTATACTAAGTGCAGTCTACATAGGACGTTATTGTAGACAGTAATTTGTAGGATGTAATCGGATGTAAACTAGAAGTCTACAATTGCGTCTACAGTTGACAACCTCAGTCTACAATAGACGTTAATGTAGATTGTAATGTCTAGAATGCAAGAACAACTTAGACAAAAAAAAAAGTGTACCTTCGAACAACCGAGGGGAAGATGGAAGCCGTTGTCTTGACTCGAACAAAATCCTCCAAACCAATCGTACCGGAAGGAAACGTACCCCGCTCTTCTTCGGATATCGATGGCGTTGGAAAAAATGGTCTATATTCATGTCCAACATATCCTACAGAATTAAGCACCGATGATGTTTCTTTCACTTCCAATATCAGTTGATATTTCTCCAAGTTATCTTTCATCGTTCTCCTCAAATATAAGTAACCTTTCAACGTCTTATCGTTGGTTATCTCAACTGGTTCAAGAGCACCGTTCATGATGTACGCAATGCTAATTGTATGACCGGGTGGTGGTTTGCCTAAATACTCGTAAATTTCTTGCTTCAAACTAGCAAAATTTATATCTTCCGACACCACAATTCCGAATGATTTTTTCTCGTGATACCGACCAATATCAATTCAAGATCCACCATGCTTGAATAACAAATATATTTCCCCCATATCTGCATCAACAACTCCAAAATCAATTTTACATTAAGCAGTAACGTATTCAATTTTGTCTACAGCAGCGTCTATAATAACGTCTACAATAACCAGGAATGTCTACACTGAAGTCTACACTAACGTCTACAAATCTGTCTACATTAACGTTTACAAATCTGTCTACACTAACGTCTACAATAACGTCTACAATATAGACGACATTGTAGACTCTGTTATAATTTTGTAGACGATATTGTAGACTCTGTTACAGTTTTGTAGACGATATTGTAGACTCTGTAAGTTTTTGTAGACGACATTGTAGACTCTGTAAGTTTTTGTAGACGACATTGTAGACTCTGTAAATTTTTGTAGACAATATTGTAGATAACGAGAATAAGCTAAACTCGTCGGAGAAGGAGAGGACCTGCGTCGGAGACGTCGGAGATGGACTGGAGATGACTCTGAGACGTCCGACAACGGGAGGAATGGAGTGTTGCCGGAGATGAATGTTTGGGTGAGTGTTGTCGTCGGAGATGAAGCTTTCGTTAAGTGTTGTTGGAGATGAAGATTTGTTTGACTCATGAAGCTTTCAGCCTGAATAAACCCACATTCAAGAAGGTTGAGTGTTGAAGAAGAAAATAGAGAAGGTGAAAAGACAAGAAGAGAGAGAATGTAAGAGAGAAGAGGAGAGAGGTGAAAAGTTAGAGCTAATAGACCGGCTATAGGGAGTTTGCTGATTAATTTTTTTTTTTTTTAACATTTTCTCTTTTTAGCCGGTTCCCCTTTTGAAGGGTGAAAATGTAAGTATTTTTTTTTTTAAGGGTAAGGTCTTTTCAACTCCAAAAGACTTGTATTTTGGGAAGGATTTCACTTTTGGTGGATTTAGGGAAAGATGATTAGTAATGGTGGCAGAATGGGAATTTTCTCTTTTATTAATATGTAGGGTAATTTTGTTTTTTTATTTTGTAATTTGATTGTTTTGTTTTGAAACTGTTTTTTCGATTGTTAATTTTTAAGTTATCGGAGTCTTTGGTTTGGTCGCAGCATCGTATCAATCACCGCATCTCTCTGTCGATCGCAACATAAACCGGTAAGTTTTTAACTTTTTGTAGTTTATTTGGTTTGGTTTAATTTTTTTTTTGTTATAAGTTGGTTTATATATGAGTTAATTTTTTAGTTTTGTTTATAATTTTTGTTAATATGTTTTAATAAGTACTGATAGTCATTTTTAATAAGTTTGGTTATATATTTTAGTTTTATTAAATTCATTTTTAGTTAGGTTTGTCAATTAATAATTTTTTTAATTAATTAAGTAATAATTTAGTTTATATACCAATTTTTATTTTGTTGTTAGGGCATTTCGCTTCCACAAGTCAAAAAGTCGATTCTAATGTCCAAACAACCATATTTTCGTAAATTCTTTTTTTTAGCGTTTCTGGACATTATAAGCGACTAGTCGCTTCAAAATATTAAAAGCGACAGACCTTCATAAACGACTATATAGAATCAATTTTTTGGCCTATAGAAGCGATTTTTGTCGCTTTTAAATGTCTCTTCGGTCCTAGTGTTAAGGTTTAGTTTATATATACAAAATAATATATATATATATATATATATATATATAATTTTAGGGTTTTCAATTGCATATTCGGTCAAACTTATATTTTCCAAAGCTAGGACGTTGAGCTTGCCTATGATATTTAGGTTCAGAACTATGAAATATAAATTGTCCGAAAATTTCCTAAAAAAAAACTGTCCGAATATTAATCATATAAATTTAAAATTTCGTAAGTAAGATGTTACATTATTTTATTTTATTTTAATTCGGTAATTTTATTACTTTGTTATATATGTGTGTATATATATATATATATATTTTCAAGTGTAACAAACAATGTATTTAAGAGGTTTAGGGTTTTATTATTACTTAATTCTCTGAATCAACATAGTTTTGTGACTAACATTTGAAAAGATCACTGAATTTATTGTCAAGATAATGTACTGGTTCTTGAGGCGGCTGATAATCGTGTGTCAATCCATGAATACAAAAAGGGTTAAAAAAAAATATGTATAGAAAAAAGGGTTAAAAATTTAAAATTCTAATAGATATAAATAATATATGGCGTAACTGTAATTTTTTGTATATGGAAATGAAAGAGGGTATTTACGTAAAACTACAATCTTGCTTTGAATAACTGTCATTGCATGTTGACCGTCTTGACTGCTAACGTGTCTAGCTAAACTCCCGCCAAATATTATAATTTTATTTACGCGCTTTTATTAGCAACAAGTTATCAATGGACTCGAATATAAAAATGATGAACTAATTTGGATCGTATCTGTTTTAGCTTGTAAGATGATTTACAAGGAAAACAATGCATTATTAGTAGAGTATATTTGACAGAAGTATTCAAAATGCACATATAAATTGACCACATTTATTTTAATAGTTATAAGCTTTTACTTAACTTTTAAGTGTATTGTTCTAAAAAAATACTTAGAATTTCTTATATGTATTTCCATTTCATTTTAATTAGGCTGCGTAAAAAATATAAATTAGAAAAGGTTGAATATGTAAAACTAAATACAGATTGTTAATACCAATTTTTAGGTGAGACATACGGTAAATAACTAAAAAAATATAGCGTCTTGATTCAAGATTTTAATTACGGATATCAATATTGATACCGAATATTGATGATACTGATAATTTATCAATGATATATCAGATATCGACGAACATATCAACAAAAGTTTTATCTTCTAGTTATTAAAAAAACCAAATATTAAAATATTGATGACAACAATAAACATAAAATTAGTTTTCAAACGCTACTCTAAATCAATTGTAGAACTAGTATCGAAAAACTTAAAAAACTCGTAAGAATTTCAAAAATATTTAAGAATATAAAATAAAACAATTTTCTAATAGAAATCATATTTTGTAGTATATCAATACCGATATTGATACTAAAGTTCTGATTTACGAGTATCTCGTGAGTATTTTAAACTTTGGTCTCGATTATTGCATAATTAAGTGATATTGAAAGGAGTTAGTTAATATTATAGACAAAATTCAAAGTAAAATAGAATTAAGCATATTAGAGTTAACGAGATAGGTTCTTAAACCAAAATCTAAGATGGATTCATCTTCAAATAATGAAGCAAATATAAACAACTCAAGCTCATAGCTGGGGTTAGCTGTTCAGACTATTAGTTGGATCACACTCTTTGATGATGAATATATATACTCAAACGTTATGTTCATATATATTTTTTTTTTTTTTATATTCAACGATGAATAAAATATCAATCATACAATGTGCCATTAATTAAGTGCCACCCTTCTAATTATATACTGCTTATATTCCTAATAAATAATTTCACCTTTTGAGCTTACTACGTGCAACCACACATATGTTAGTTTAAATTTAATTAAGTGCCACCCTTCTAATTATATACTGCATATATTTATATATACGCGCGCGTGTGTGTGACTTTTCAATATTTGATCAAGCTCACAATCCAACAGTACGCTAATATTTTTATATATAAATGAAATTTATTCCGACGTATATTCTACTAATATATGTCGCAATCTAACAAACAGAAGCAGCCTTAATAGTTTATTATATAATTTACTTCTCAGCTATGCATAGAATATATTAGTTCACACTTCAATAAGGATTATTTATTTATTTCTTACATCTCTCTGATTACATTCTTTAATATGTTAATAGAAAAGAGCCATTAATAGAATCAAACTAGATACTAAACAATGTTTTATAATTATAACGAAATTAAAGTCGTATATATGCTAAAAACAATGTCTAATAATTTAATTTTCAAACAATATATGGGAGCTAACGAAACTACCAATAATTTTATTTCGTTTTATTCCGAGGTCGGAAAATGGTGTTGCTCATTCCCTAAGACGGTTTGCACTGCTACATGACTCCGATGAGCGATGGATGAGGCTTGTCCCTCCATGCGCGATGAGCGATGGATGAGGCTTGTCCCTCCATGCGCCATGCGGGGGTTATGAAAGATATGCATTTTTGTTGTAAACACGGTATTCCTTCACTATCTGTGAAAGTTTTAATATATCTATCCGTAGTACCGCCCACGTTTTAAAAAAAAAAACAAAACTACCAATAATTGAAAACTTAATGCACTCATGAAATCAATAACCGTTTATGAATTGTTGACAAGTTCCCAATAATTAGCCGCCATAAATAAAAAAAATCAAAACAATATTTAGCCCATAAATGTATTATAATTAAACGTTTATTATATATATATAGACTACTCAGTATTTTGAAAATACATCTGATTAACAGAAAAATACAACTTTTTTTAAATTAGAATAATGTTTTACATAGCACATATAAATGAAAAGCAATGAAAAAGGAAAGTTGTCCAAAACAATATTGGAGACTAGAAATCAAGATATTTCATCAAAGAGAACATAAGCTTTTACAAGTATTGATGCAAATGACAACGAATTAAAAGTTCAAGGTTTTCCTAAAAAAAAAAAGGTTCAAGGTCTAAGGTCAAGATTTTCGTTTTTGAGTTGTAATTATTGGGTAATTAGATATTTCCACATTTTTATAATAATCAAGTGTATATACAAAAATTTAACAACGTTGTTCATTTATTCAGCCGCCTAAAGCTAAACTTTGAGCCCTATATACGCCACACTAATATATAATTTCTTTGTAAGTTTTGTGCCTATTTAAATATTTGTGTTTGAACAACAAATATTAGGTTTATTATCGGTGATTGATTCACCTTACCAATTATATTAAATGCGAAAAATTATTATTACGCTAGCAAGAACCAATTAGTTATTATAATTACTAAATATGATCTAAATTTAATCATTCAATTATTAATGAAAGCATATTCAACACAACCGACGAGCTTAGGTTTTAGAATACTTACATTGATTTTAGTTCAGCTACAAAATGCTCCAATACCAATTGCGAGATTCGTCTTTAAGCTTTCACGTCTTCGTGCGTCGTTTTGGTTGAGTATTCAAGGACGACACCGTAGTCTTCTGAAACTTAATCTCTGAGACGAATAAGAAATATGAGTGAGTACAGTCATTATCTCACTATATATCTAAACTAGAGTGTTTCAGGATCTCACTCTTATTTTTTAAGAACGAAATAGCAAAATTCCGAGTTGAAGAGACAGAGAGAGGTGCATGGCCTCTATAGGGAGAGGGAGCCACAAAAATTCTCAATAGAATTAGGTTTCTCTTCTCATCAATTCCTATTTATAAAAACTATAAGGAAATATTTTCTGAGAGATTTTCTCTCCGTCTGGGAGATATTCTCTCCTAGTGAATTAAATCGAGGCCATTAGATCTCAACCAGCGAATCTTTTCTTTTCTCTCATCCATCAGATCATAATCTATGAGAGAGATTTTCTCTTCTTTATTAGTACTTAAAGATTTACAAACAAAAGAAGAAATTTTGGAGAAAATATTGGTAACAACTAAAGCTGGCTCTACCGGGACGGGAGGCAACGGGGAATCCCCCCTCGTCGAGGCATCATCCATCCTTCATGGAGATCGGCTTGCTCTCTTCATCGGGGGGCGGAAGGTGTCTTTTCAATCTGATTGCCAATCAATCGTGCGGGAGATCAATGGGTCCTCGCCCTCTTTGACGGAGCTGGGTACAATTGTCAACGAGATCAAATCGGTCTGCTCTAATTTCTCCATTGTAAGCTTTGATTTTTCTATTGTAAGCTTTGATCTCCCTTGTGGATGTAATGTCGTTGCCCACACTCTTGCTCGTTACGCGATTAGAGTGGGGTCGGATGTCAAATGGATAGGTGTAGTCCCGTCTTGTGCGTTGTCTGAGGTTCTAAGTGATCAATTTTTTTGTGTGTAACCACGGTTTTCCTCTGCCATTTATGTGAGACATTTTATTTATCTTCCGTGCTGCTGCCCACGTTTAAAAAAAAAAAAATAACACATGACAAAAAGCCACGCCATGTGAGCCGCCAAAAAGTTGTTAAAGATTTCTCACCAATCCAATCGATTCCTCAAAAAGCATATGACCTGTCTTTTCTTCCGCCAATTAATTGATTCTCCCGTTTCATTTCAATTTGCATTTCAACAACATAAAAAAAAACCGGATTCTGGTGCACAGACTTCTTCAATCGATCATCGGCAATGTCGGAATCTCGAGCAGGTACGGATTTTTAGGTTTTCTGCGATCTGTGAATGTTTAGGTTTTTTTCTCTGCAAGAAAATCGATTGAACCGATCAAAACTGAATTTTGATTTTGACTTTGTGCGAAAGAAGAGAGAAGAAAGCACAATCACCACCACAAGGAAACTCACGGATTGCGCGACAATCTCGACGATACGACGCCATTGGATGACGTCAGAGCTCCGAACGTGTTCGAGCGAGCGAAAGAGGAGATCGAGGCGATAGTCCAAGCAATACATCCACACAAGGAATCTGAAGCGAGGTCTTGGTTTGACGAAGATCCTACAAAATTTGAAAATAATCTATTAGTCTTTGATTCACTTTTTCACTTTCATACTTAATATACTGTGTTTGTTGTATCGTTGTTGCTGTGACAGTGTTAGGGAAGAAAGCGGAGATGGAAGGCATATACAGAAGTCGAATTCTGGTTCAGGTACAACAAACGTTTTCCTTTTTCTCCCTTTTTTTAAGAAAATTAATATGTTTCACAGTGCCTTTTGGTTGTTGATTTATCCAAGTTAGACCTGGTTTAGTTATAGATTAGTTCAATTGTCATTTGGAAATGCACTGTCCATAGAACTTGAACTTGAATAATTTGTGTGCAGATCACATGTTGAACTGATGTATTCTGCACACAAACATATTAAACAAATCTCCGATGAACAATGCTTTGATTATATACAGAGAGTAGTGAGAGTAAGACGCCGAAGTTGATTGAGAAGGCAAAGGAGATAGTTGAGAAGATGATTCATCACTCTCCGAAGGAGACTCACGGCCACGCAATGATCGACGAGACTACTCCGATCGATGAAGTCAAAGCTCCGAACATCTTCGAAAGAGCCAAAGAGGAGATCCAGGCTGTTTTTCAGGCTATTCATCCCAGAAAAGATCATTGAAACCCCCTTCTTGTGAATATGTGTGCACAGAAAGAAAGAATGTTTCGGATTCATGAAACCACTTTTACTGTTCTGGTTAAAATATTTAAAGGAAACTGTCGAATTTGCGAAATTTTAAAAAATTGCCAAACGAGTAAAAAAGACAAAGCTAAAAGAATTAGTATGTTTTCTAGACACTGTTTCATCTGAAAAAAACGGGCTTGTTTTGTAGACATTGTTTTGTCTAATTTTTAATTTTTTTAATTTCTAAATTTAATTGGGAATGTATGTAGTGGTTGGCTAAGAGTTAAAACGCCGAACGGTGGTCATGACTCATGACGAAAACAATCACTCCACAAACCAACTTTTCAAAATTACAAAAAAGTTAAATTTGTCTGTATCTCCAATGACATATTCACGTTTGTTATCAAACACTGTTTCTGTCCAAACTATGTATTTAGGTTTGACTACACAGCCTGCAAAAATTATTGTTCCCTTCTTAGACATGGACTTTTTGTTCAGAATCTTAAATAACTAACATATACGCGTATACAAAAATAATGTCATATCTACAGATTGTTCCTTCCCAATACAAGAAAAAGATGATATGCAACTTGTTCCATGACTTCAGCTACAAATAGATGATTAAAAACAAATAAAACATTCATCGTCCTTGCATCTCAAAAAATAGATTCATTTACTTTAGACAGATTCATAATGAACCAAATTTCGGCTGCCAAAATAAGATCGTACCATTATCTACGGCAGTAAAATCCGCGGGAAAGTTAAATAAAAAAGGTTTAATATAATAAGTATACCGTCTCATCGTCACCCATGTTCAATTCTTCATGCAACAACACAATATGAACTGGGTCCACCCATGTATATATATAAACCGAGGCACAATAATTCAAAGCGGTGAAAAAAAAGAAAAAAGGATTTTCCGATGAATACCGAAGTGGCGAGTCTGAGACGGCTCTCAGATGATCTGAGCTCGATCTTCGAGTCGGAGGTTTTTTCGGACGCGAAAGTGGTTGTCGCCGGAGGAGGGACGGAGATTCCGGTCCACCGCTGTGTTCTTTCTTCCCGGAGCGAGTTTTTCCGGCAGAAATTCGGCAGGAAAAACGATAGAGTTGAAGCGACGGAATTGGGGTGCGATTCAGCGAGGGCGGTGGTACGGTATCTTTACAGCGGGAGAGCGGCTGAGGCGGAGGGCGTTTCGGTCTGTGTGGACGAAGAATGCTCCCACACCACGTGCCCTGCCGCGCTGGATTACGCCTCTCAGATGCTCCACGCTTCCTTCCTTTTTCAAGTGCCCGAGCTCGTCGACCACTTTCAGGTTCACCATTCCGATCATAGCTTAAGCCCAAAGAAAAAAAAATTGCTCAAAATGCATATTTTCGTGTTTTTATTTCATTTAAAAAAAAAATTCTCTAAAAAAACATGAAAAGACCTTTTATCCTTTAATTTTTTATTTTTAACATAACTATTCAAATGGAAAAAAAAATATATAAAGATAGGTGGCATTTTCAGCAATTTCTCAACAAATAAACAGGATACTAATTTTTTTGTCAAATCATTTGGTTTTTCTTCTTCCGATCATCACAGAGATGTCTCTTTGACGCCGAGATTGCGGCGGACGACATGTTGGTGGTCATCAATGCGGCGTATTTGTGTGGCGGAGTTTGTGGCGATCTCCTCCGAAAGTGCGTTAATGTAGTCGTGCAATCCGACGTCGACGTAGTCGCACTCGAAAAGGGTTTGCCCGGAGACATCGTCGAGCTCATATCGAACTCGCGAGCCCAGCTCGGCTTACACAACTGTTTCCCCGTTCCCAACAAACACGTAAAGCGGATCCACAGGCAAGAAGAACCAACCAAACTTCTCTTACTCTTTTTAAGAGTTTAATAAGGTTATACATCCAAATTCCATTTTGTAGACTTAAATTTTTGCAAAATACTAAGAATAGACCCACTACTAAAATTTCCGAAACTTAAATTTTGACTTAATTTTGGACAGAAATACCCCCCATCAGAAATGACCGGAACTCATAAAAAATGGCTCGAGTTATCGGAAATTCAGGGTTTTTTTTTGTCTGAAACAGAGTCAAAAGTCCATTTTCAGATATTCTTTTAAGTATCGAGTCTAATTTTGATATTTTGCACAAATTCAGGTCTACGAATGTAATTTCTCTACAGAATCATATATAGAAATTTCTTTACAAACTTTTAACCCAATTTTGGACGAAAATACCCCTCATAAAAAACGGTCGGAACTCATCGAAAACAACCCGAGTCATCAAATTCAGGTCTACGAAATGAAATTTGTCTACAAAATTACACGGAAATTCTTATGATTCAATCAACAGGGCATTGGAATCAGATGACATAGAGCTCGTTCGAATGCTCCTAAAAGAAGGACAGACAAACCTGGACGAGGCGCAGGCGTTGCACCATGCAGTGACTTACTGCGAGGCGAAGACAACGATGGCGGTTTTAGAGCTGGGATTGGGAGACGTGAATTTCAGGGACGGGCGGGGCAGGACGGTGCTGCACATGGCGGCTCGCCGGAGAGAACCACAAGTGGTGGTCTCCCTCCTCACGAAAGGGGCATGCCCGTCCCACATCGCTCCCGACGGAAAAAAGGCCCTGCAAATCGCCCGACGGGCCACCCCGGCTTCCGAGCCCACTTCCTCGAAGGCCCGCCTTTGCATCGAGATTCTGGAGCAGGCCGAGAGGCGGGACCTGGTTCTGGGAGAGGCCTCCGTTTCTCTCGCTTTGGCCGGGGATGATCTTCGCCTGAAATTGATGTACCTCGAGAATAGAGGTAAGGGAAAACGAAAGACAAAAGGGATCGTAGTATATATATAATATATATTTAAAGAAACTAAAATATTAATAAAGAAGAGAGTTGAAAGCTTCAACTATGAAGAAGAAATATACAATTTAGAAGGCACTCGGTCAATCTCTGCACATATCAGAGAAGCTATAAAGTCTTCAAAAGCAGGGTCGAGCGTCGAAAGCCAAAAGCTAAAGTCCTGGAAACAGACTATAACATCACCGAAAATACAACTATTCATAAGCTTCCAAATACCCCAACAAACGGTCAGAAAAACAGGCAGAAAGGGAACGTAGTATATATAAAGAAATCGTTTTTCTTATGTGTTTTGGGTTTCAGTTGGATTAGCAAAGCTTTTGTTTCCGATGGAGGCTAAGGTGATAATGGATATTACGAAGCTGGACGGGACATGCGAATTCTCGGGCGCTAAGAGAACGAGCGTCGACTTGAACGAGGCTCCATTCAAGATTCAGGAGGAGCATCTGATCAGGCTCAAATCGCTCTCTAGAGCCGGTACTGTGTATCTCGCTACAGAGGTTCGAACTTGTGTTTAAAGTTCGGACTTTTTAGTGTTTCTGATTTGGTTTCAGTTGAGCTTGGTAAACGATTCTTCCCTCGATGCTCGGAAGTGCTGAACAAGATAATGGACGCTGATGAGCTGTCGCAACTTGGGTATTTCGGACATGAATCTCCGGCGGAGCGGCTCGTGAAGAAACAGAGGTACTCAGAGCTTCAAGAAGTTGTGACTAGAGCTTTCAAAGAAGACAAAGAAGAAATTGGACGATCCGCTATATCGCCTTCCTCTTCGTCTTCCACTTCATTCGGGGCAGCGAGCAAGAATTTCAGGCTCAATCTCAACTAGCAGCAATTTAATTGTGTTAAAAAGGATTGAGCTTTAGAGTGACAGCTCAATCATTCCGTCTAAACTTTTCTACTCATAATGAATGAATAAAACTTAAAAAATTTACTCATTTTCTAAATAGCCTCGAGAGTCGGAACATTTTCATTCTCGATTTTCCCGAAAACCGATCAATTTGATTACAAGAGCCAGGGCTTGCATATCAAAAAGGTGATAAAATTAAAATTCTGGATTCAAAATTCGAAGCTGTCACTTGAAACATACTCCATTACTGTATATATGTTCGAAGATTGGATCTTGAGAACGTGGTTTCATGAGATCTTAAGCACCATTAAAACATTCGGGCTCAAACATTGATTAGCTAAAATCACGAAGAAAATCAGTGACACTTTTGTTCAGACCTTTATTCGAAGTTTATCGAGTCTCTACCACCTAGTTTAACTACAGATTTCTCTAAAACGATATGTTATGATAAAAAAAGCAACAACAATAAACTGTACAAGATTATTCACCTCTTAAACGTCTTTGTATAGCAATTGATATTTTGGGATCCTCTCCGGTGGAAGAGGACATTTCACGATGAGCTTACCTTTCATGGCTCCTCTGAATATTGCCTGATAAACACAATGAATAAATATCTTAATAATCGAAACATAAAAAGGCATTTTATGTAAATAATCACTAATCAAAATTATGTACATCACAGGCGATTCATCTCATTACCTCCACGACATCAACGAAGTCCTGTTTTTCATGGAATGAACCGATCCATTTTGTATGATCTGCTGTGCTGAATAATAGTAAAAGAAGATCCAGGTTATCAATCAGCAAATAAACTGGAAAAACTATAATCTCCGATCTATCTAACCTCGTTCCGGATCAAACTCGGTAGTTATACCATACCTCGATTTCAGAATTTCATGAAACAGTATGAGGGAAAAATTAAGAAATACCTAGAATCCATCTTCATGTGATGAGCATTGAAGAAAAAGATGGTGGAAGGAGTGAAAGAGATGTCGAAATACTGAACGTAGACTTGAAGATCCTTCGAATCGATGTCCACGAGCGCGATCGTCACGAACTTCGAAACCTCTCGCGCCGATTTGCAGAGCTGCGATTTGAATCGACGGTGAACGATAACGATTAACGAACAATAATAGAAATTGATTCACGAAGAAGAAGAAGAAGATTGTACGATGTCGTCGAGAACGAGGCAATCGGGATCGGAAGATCGACCGAAGCGAAGGACGAGAAGCTTATCGACGGTGTCTCTGATGATCGAATCCACTTCTTGCTTCTTCCTCAGACTTGTCAATACGTAATCCATTTTTACTTTTTTTAGAATTCTATACAAGATGGGTGGGGTATATAAATACTTGAATTTTTATTTTTATATATTATTGGTATTAGTAACTAAAGATATATTTTGTTTCTAAAACATTTATTATCAAAGTCCGGAGAAAATAGTAATAATAATTAGTATATTAACAAAGTTGGCAATATACACAAAATTTACAAAAGAAAAAAAAGAGAAATTGGGTAATAAATGTGAATTTTTTTTTTCTTTCAAATTTTTAAATATTTATGTCCAATTTCCCTTGCGTAGATATAAGGAGATGAAAAGCTTAGTAGCTGATAATGAAGACCGAGGCTTATGACTAGCAACAAGAGATTGCATTTGGCGCCTAAATCTCTAAAAGTTTATAAATTATTTGATCAAATTAGTTTAGTTGAAGCAATAAATCATATTTAAAAGTCTTTAAAGCTCGTCACCCTACAACTACTAGGATCACAATTTTGAAGTTGATTTAATGATTTTTGAAGTTGCAGAAATACGTGTTGATAAATGAAGCCCGAAATTTCATGTCCATTTTCAGTTTGGCCCTTTATTTTGACACATTGATGTCGTTTTTTTTATGCCAGGCGATTAATGGTCATAGATAGATTGCCAAAAAATTCAGCGATTGAGATTTCTATTCATATTGTTTGAGATATATAGTCAAATTTTGACCTAACCAAATAATTAAGTCATTTTATATCTCTTTCTTCATCGTCTTGTTATTTGTTGCTAAAATTTTAGGATTTTAAAGCTGGTTTGGGTAGAAGACTTGTAGATTAATTTTTGAGTTATTATTTGTATAGAAAGTAATATTTGTATTTGTAATAAACGTGTTGTACACCAAAGTAAGATAAAATCGTGTGCTATTTGTGATTTGTTTTGAATGTTTCGGGACCTCAAATTATATAAAGTTTTATAAACATTTAATTAATAATAAAACAAATTTGTAAATTACAGCATGTTGATATTGAGTATTCAGAATTTGTTTTATAAATTTTGACGAAAAAACTCTAATTTACTAATTTATTTTAAAAAAAAAGTTAGTGAAGTGTATAACTTTTTAAATATATAGAAATTTTTAAATGACCAACGGTAAATGAACACGTTAATGTTCAACAAAAAATATTTGATCAGTAATAGTGTGTCACGTATATATGACAGTGTGTCACGTATATATTATGATCATTAATTAAGTTTGATATAAATGTTGTCTATTTCACGACCTACCACTTCAAAGGAAGGATTTTTTGTTTTAAAAATGACCAACATTTCTTTGACATGAAACCATTATAGTAGTTTTAATAAACGTTAGACAAACGTATAATTGAACTCGATATTCGCAAGAAACAATACCGACCGTACTTATTTAAAACCTTAAATTGTACGTGTATATACTATATGCACATTACATTTACAAGCTAGGATACGTGTTAACATTCAAGACCATAAAACTCCCAACACTACTAAATTGCGTGACCAACAAACCAACTAAAACCTTCAATTTTTTTTTTTTAAAAAACACGCACTGCACTTGTTGATATCCACAATTGGACTAGGCAAAATTCTTCTTCCACCCTGAAAATTACCCAAAACGCAGAGATATAACACAAAACTAACTATGACGTATATATGTATACCTGTGAGAGGTCAAACTCAAATGATGGAGGTTTGGTCAACCAAACTGGCCATATAACAAGCCCAATCTACCGGCTTCTCAACCATCAAATCCTCCAATTCATTGTAGAACCGTTGATCCTCGAGTAAATAATCCTCCGCCGGAGAAGAAGAACGGTTCCTCTTCCGAGACTGAACTCCTCCTTCGAGCTCACTAATCCTCTTCCGAGCCTCGACAATCCGGCGAAGGAAACCCGGGTCCGACACGACTTTGGCGAGGAACACCAGAGTCTGGGTGTGCCTGCACTCGCTGAATCGGATCCGCTCCTCCACCGAATCCATTTGGATCCGAGACTCGCTTTGTTGCTGCCTCAGCATCGTGATCTCGGATTTGAGGCTCTCGTGGTCGTGTTTGAGGCCGTCGATCTCGGAGGAGGATACGATCGGACGGTGGTGGTGAGAGTGAGAGTTTTCTCTGCTGGTTCTTCTTTTGATGCTCTTGAGTAAGTGCCTTTTGCCTCCTTGGAAACCTTCGTTCGCGAATTCCCATCTGTCTGGATCTACTTTCTTGAACCCCTGCCAAAACCAAAAATTTATGAAAAATACAAAAAAAAATGTCTGGTTAAAGAAGATAATATAAACATCTAGTATTTGGACCAATATAACAAAATATTGGAAGGGCACAAAATGACTGTACGGACAGGCACCTAAGCTCATTGACTATTATTTAAGGTATAATTTTCTGTAAATGACCGTCGCGTAAACTCGTTGATAATTTACAAAACAATTCTAAATTCGGACCAAATTTTTTGTATTTAATCATACAATAGTGCGGTTCGGTGCAGTTTTAGCAAATATGATTTTCTCACTTTAAAAGAAAAGTACTAAATTATCACAATGTGTGAGATTCGTCAAATTTTAGAACTCCACTAATGAAAACAGGAACTGGAAGCAATCATCTGTATATATAGAGATATAACAATGCTCTGGTTCTCTCAATGAGGAACTCACTTCAAATTTGACCAAGGTTTAAACAATCAATTCGACAGAGCCTAATTAAACACAGAATTTTGCTTCAAGTTAAATCAGATCAGAGTAATCAAACAAAACAGCTCTTTCTATTGAGAATCATATTATATATATATATATATATATATATATATATATACACGAATATAGAGTGAAATAACAAGTGAATGCTCCGATCTCTCGATGACGAAATGAATTAAAAATGGACGAAGGTTCAACCATCAATTCAAGAGAATTCAACGAAGTTAAACACAGAATTCGCTTCAAATTAGATCAGAGTAATCAAAGATACACAGTGTGAAATTGAAGAGCTTACATAAGTGTTGAGCTGGCGAATGAAGCTGGAGAGATTGCTGTGCTTGAAGAATTTGGGAAGCAAGATCTTGGAGAACTCGTGAGCGTCCCAAACGACGAAGCTATGGCGATTCTGGCTCCACGAAACGACGCAGTCCGTCTTCGGATCGTCCACCATCTCGTACGTCTTGTTCAGAAACGGCGGCGGTCCAGTCTCCTTCAGACCTTCCATCGGTCTCGCCGCCGGAAATTCTTCGCCGCCGACGAACTCTTCCTTCACCTGAACACAAGATTCGTTTTCTAGCTCGAACGAATATTCATCTGCTTCTTCTTCTACTTTCACCGAGGGCTTTTTTGTAAATAATGACTCTGTTAAACTTCCGTCCGAAACGGAGTCGCCGTGAGAGTCCGAGACGGTGATGTACGAGACGGAAGTACGATCGCCGGAGGAATCGTCTGACACCGTTAACATTTTTTTTCTTTCGTTATTATTTTTGGGGCTGGTTTTAGGAAAGGCTTTTTATCTGAGTTGAGACTTGAGAGAGAGAGAGAGAGAAATTGGCGGTCACCAGAGTGATCTGATCAGTGAGACTCAGATATATACTGTTTTTATGAAAATTGGGATATGTGCCTTTTTCAATTTATGTCAGATTTATTTTTGTCACGACAGCTACGTAAAAAACAGCGTGACTATTAAAAGAGATTAATTCTTTTTGTGGAACCGAATGTAATGATTTTTTTTTTTTTTTTGAAATTTAGAGGCAAAATGAAATACTTCTATGAAAAAAGTGATAGCGTGTAAAGGAAGGAACCGGTAAAATTGTTAATATAATAATAACGAAATAGATTAATACTATTTTATTATTTCATAAATTTTCGATGCACTAATTTCTCGAGAGTTATATTTAATGAACTTGTATTGTATTATTTGGAATCATTTTATAAGTAACTTAGCAAGATTTTATTATGTTAACAGTAATTATCTGAAAATGAACGTTTTAATATCTGTATTGGTATTTTTTATTTTCTTATAAATATTTTGGCGGTTTTGGAAGCTGGGTTTTCAACTGCTTAATGTTATTATAATAAAGGTATATAAAAGTTGCTTCTTTGTATCCTATATTTGATATTCACATGACGTGAATCACATACGGACAAAATAATATATATTTATATATATGTTTTGTGACCCCTGATGAGTGACAAAGTTAAAGCCACGTGTCGAGTGAAGAGAGTGTGTAGGTGTCATCAATTTAAAGCCGCACAAAGAAAGAAGAGAAAGAGAAACGAGCCACGTTGTGTTTGGTGTGGATTTTGTTCCACGCTTTTTTGCCATTTGTGTCGATGTGTTTGGCCCCACCGAACTCACTTTCTCTCTTTCTGTACCTTCTTTTTATTTTGTCGTTTTGTGATCCCAAACAATAGGGAACATGATCCACATTGTGCATGCACGTCACGTGCCTTGGACTCACACGTGGCTCGGTTTAGGTGTAGAAAAGCAAACATAAAAGATTTGCATGAGGTGGGTTTTTCATTGTTGTTTTCTACAATTACTAAAAATTATATTTCGTTTCTTGTTAGATGATCGCTTAACAATACGTACATATTTGGGTCATTTTAGTATACAACAAATAAATTAGTGGAATTTTGATCGATAGATAATAAATAATCAAAAAATTGTTCAAATGGTCAATTTTTGGAGAGATAATTGTAAAATGGACAACGATTATATTAAATTTAGTTAATAATTTTAGTATATATGTGACACATTGTTTTACGTGGACTTAGTATATACGTGACACACTGTTAGTATGCAACATTTTTTGTTAAACATTAATCTGAACATTTACCAAAAAATTTCAAACGTTAACCATTTTGAAATTTTTATATGTTTAAAAAGTTATACACCTCATTAACCCATAAATAATTAGTTAAATTCGTACAAAACGTAAATTAAAAATAATTTAGACATTAATTTTCTTTTGAGGAATTAATTTAGAAAATGTAAATGAATGTTATATAATAAAACTCACTATTTATTAAGCGTCTCGTTTGAATATTATCAATATCAAATCACATTAATTATTTTTAGACATATTCCACTGCACGTCAAGAATGGACACATCTCATATATGCAACTTGATAAAGCGTATACATGTGTTTGGCTAAAGCCATACCAAACGCATAATGTAATTGAAAAATACATGCGTACGCGAAATAATGAAAACTCTTACATGATTTAGAAACTAATTTTAATTATTTCATTAAATTTGTCATCCAATCTATTTTTTATTTTTTTTTTGTGTACACAGAAACGTCGGAACTTCTTAAAAAACTTAAAAATGATTTCGATTTTTTTATAATTTTTAAAAAGTCGATTGTAAAAGAAATTAATCCGTAAAAAATATACTTCGAGTGCGTTGAAATTATATTTTTAGCGAATTGTATAAGGTTGTAACTGAAATATTATATTTTAATTATGAAGTCATAATTTGCAGATTAAGAGACAAGACTCATTCAAAATATTATTCTAAACTATATATAAAAGTACCCAACAGTGCATGGATTATTTCATAATTCTACGGAATTTGTTTATATTATTAGTTGACTTATTAAATTGCAATCGGTTTCGGTGCCTCCGACTAAGTTCGCTACGGTTCTTGTGAGAAAACGACAATCGGTGGATTAACATGAAATACAAACGACAGATTAAATGAAATCTTTTGTATAAATAGAAAAATAACGTAATAATAATCTATATAAATTAACAAAGAAACTGTATTTCAGGAGTCTTGAATCTTGATTGAGTAGTGAGAGAGCCATACAAATATTTACTATAGGTGGCTAAATGAAAACTCTTATTTTAGAAGGGCCTAATACTAAAAAATTTAATAAAAAAACAACAATACGATATAATTACGAAATATATTGACAATGACATAAATTAAAAAATTACACAACGAGTTCGATCAAATGACTTGATCAATAAAACAAAAGAGGAAGTGGTAAGTTAAAAATATACAAAGGATTGGCTATGATAATAGAAGGCGTGCTTATTTACTTTAAGACAAGTGAGTTGGAAACCAGTTTGAGAGTAATGTTTGAACTTCGGATTCAAATGTTGGAGACATGGATTGCGATAGAGGCGTAATAGAAACCTGCTTTTAGTTAAATTATAAACCAAAACGAAAGCCCGACTTTATTAGAATTTCGGAAATTTTAACATAATAAGAAAAAGTTCATAGTTTTTAGGCTCACAAATCCATCTTCAAGTGCTCTAATGTCTACATGCTCATCCAAATTTTGTTCCTTGTCAATTAGCTGCAATATGAATAAACAAATAACATAGTAACACTTGATAGTACAGGGATATAAATTAAAACAAAATTACGTGTATTATTGTAATTAGGGACGGAGCTAGCTCAAGCACCCTAAATTTATTTTAGGGATAAGTAGCAATATAGCACTTTGAAACATATTAATTGCTATATAGTCAAACATTTTGAAAAAATTGGTTAATAGCCATTAATCAAAATAAATATGTATATATTAATTAAAAATGTAATTTATTAATATCAATTAATAGCAGCCACATCACAACTATTTATTAAACAAACAAAAAAGAATGCCAACAACAATATCAATGTTTCATTTGATTAATTAGAGTAATTTTTGTTTATTTTATATATTTTTTATATATATATATATATATATATTTATTTTCACATTTTTTTATCTTGAAAATTTACAAATTAGTGCTCCTAAAGTTTTGTTTCATTTAATTCCGTATAAATATAAAATTCGACTCCGTTCCAATTATATAGTGTGTGTGTATATATATAGATAATAGTACGAGTAAAGCACTCAATGGAGGTAGGAATGCTTTATTGGAATTGATTATTCTGTAGTGCGAGCTAGGGCTATATAGTAATGTAACCCTAATATTTTTGTTTAAAATTAAATACAAATTATTTAATTGGAATTCAGTGTTGATAGGCTGTCCCAACCTTACAAACCAACGTGGTCAGGCTCTAGACGTGTGCTGCCATGGCGAGAGCATCAGGTAGGGTCATCAGACGTGACTGATGAGTCAGACGTGGGGTTGACTCAAATACCTCCCCTCAACCGAAGCGGCGAGACGTTGACGTTGAGGTTGCGCCTGAAACGAAGAAAAGCCTTCACAACTAGGTTTTCGGTCAGCAAGTCTGCAACCTGATCGATGGTGGGAACGTAACAAACCTCCAGTTGACGACGGAGGATCATGTCACAGATGAAGTGAAGATCGAGCTCGATGTGTTTGGTGCGAGAGTGGAATACCGAGTTGGATGTTATGGCTGCGGCACACATATTGTCACACCAAATGACTGGGACCGACACCAGTGGGACAGACAACTCTTTCAACAAGGAGCAGATCAAAGCGATCTCTGACGCAACATGTGCTAATGCCCGGTACTCAGCCTCAGTGCTAGATCGAGCGACGACAGTCTGTTTTCGGGAGCTCCAAGCTACCAAGCAGCCAGCGAGAAAGACACATATGTAGAGGTGGAGCGACGGTCATCGGGATTACTAGCCCAATCAGCATCGGCAAAGGAGGCAAGCGAGAAAGACTTTGAAGGAGAGAATGTCAGCCCATGAGAGATAGTTCCCTTGATATAACGGAGCAACCTCTTTCACGCAAGCCAGTGAACTTTGGTTGGGGACTGAAGGAACTGACTGAGTTTGTTCACCACGTGCGAGATGTCAGGCCGTGTGAGAGTCAGGTACTGTAGGAACCCAATGGTGCTGCGATAGAGCGAGGGGTCACCCATGGGTTCACCATCAAACTTCGAGAGGTTATGTCCAGGTGCAGCCGGAGTTGAACAAGGCTTGACACCGGTGAGTTGAAGGTGGTTTAACAGATCTGCAGCGTATTTTGATTGGCAAAGGTGAAGACCCGAGGCATTACGTTGAGCTTCAATACCGAGAAAATAGTGTAGGGAGCCAAGGCTTTTAAGAGCAAACTACCGATGAAGGTCGGTGATGAGTGTTGTCACGGCTGAGGGCGAATTTCCTGTGACTAAAATATCGTCAACATAAACAAGGACGAGTATGTACACCTGATTATGGTTGAAGATGAACAGTGAAGAGTCTGCCCAAGATTTTGAGACGCCCCAGGCGAGAAAAGCACATCGAAGTCGTTTGAACCAGGCCCGAAGTGCTTGGCGAAGGCCATAAATGGCCTTATGGAGACGACAAACGTGATCGGGAAACTGTTTGTCAATGAAACCAGTGGGCTGCGACATACATACCTCCTCCGTAAGCACACCGTTTAAGAACGCATTATTGACGTCCAGTTGTTGGATGTCCCAGTTGCGAAACACTTCCGAGGTAAGAATTAACCTCACCGTGCCGGACTTGATGACCAGACTATAGGTCTCCGTGAAGTCCAAGCAAGCGGTTTGAGAGAAACCCTTGGCAACGAGCCGGACCTTGTATCGATGAAGGAAACCATCCGGCTTGTACTTGAGCTTGAACACCCACTTGTTGCCAATAATGTTGTGATGTTGGGGCCGGGGAACTAATGACCACGTATGATTGTGGTGGAGGGCATCCAGTTCGTTGTGCATAGCCTTAGTCCATTGAGGATCCACCAACGCAGTCTTGACAGAGATGGGTTCAAACACTTCAAGAGAGAGAGAGCAAGGGGGTATTGTATTGTGACAAGTGTTTTGGGTTTGAAAATTCCTGACCATAACCTTGTATGATAGCGAGGTGGTGGCAAAGGAGAGGAGCCATGAAGAGACTCTGGATCCTCAGGGGGTGGTAAAAACACAGCAACCGGATCCCCTAATGGAGGACAGGCAGTGGTCAGCGCTAAGTAGTCAGACTCACATGTCTCAGCCAAAGAGGGATGAGAGATAATAGGTTTGGGGACAACAGTAGTAGAAGGAGTGGGGACCACATAGACTATTTGTTGAGGTTGACATGGTGAGGTACTGCTGAGCATAGATGGACTATTGGGTAGACTATCACCCTGACTAGTAGGACCCGCGAGTTGGTAGGGGATGGGCAAAAAGGTAGCCGTTGGTGTCTCAGCTAACACAGAGTCTGCAAGTATGTCACTGTCAAATAGAAATGAGTATGGAAATTCGTGCTCATTAAAAATAGCATTTATGGCGATGTAGACCTGGCCAGAAGGATGTAAGCACCGATAGCCTTTATGGAGAGGGCTGTATCCGACGAACACGCATCGAGCAGAACGAAAATCCGTCTTGTGACGATTGTAAGGGCGTAAGTGAGGGTAGACACTACAGTCGAATACCCGTATGTTCATGTATTGAGGTTCATGACCAAAAACTTGAGAATCGGAGAGACACCATCGAGAACCGGAGACAATAGTGTGTTGATAACGAAAGCCGTAGATGAAAAGGCTTCCCACCAGTACATGATAGGCATAACAGCATGTGCCAACATCGTCAGACCAAGTTCAATGACGTGTCTGTGTTTACGCTCTGCAATACCATTCTGAGCATGAGTATTACAATTCTGAGCATGAGTATGTGGGCAGGGATGGCGGAGGCTAATGCCTTGGTCTGCAAGAAAATCACTAAAAAGGCCGAAACTCTCCACCAAAATCACACTGAACATTAGCAATATCAGTTTTTAATGACTTCTCGACAAATTTTTTGAAGGATTTGAATACAGTCAGTGCATCAGATTTGACCCGAAGAGGATAAATCCAAGTGAACCTTGTAAAGTCATCGACAAAGTGAATGTAATACCGGTGCCCTTCAGTGGACAGGACTGGTGCAGGACCCCACAGATCGATATGAATTAACTGTAACGGCCTGGATGAGTGGGAAACAGAGTTGGAGAAAGGGAGCATATGGCTTTTACCCAACTGACACGAAGAACAAAAATCTATGATAGCCTTCTTTGGACAGTGAACATTTACTTTCATTAAAACTGATTTAACAACCGAAGCAGAGGCATGACACAAACGTCTATGCCAAGTTTTCCATATATCACTAGTAGAGACTATAAAACATTCACTATCGAAAATATTTGTAGAGTAATCAGCCAACAAAATGCTATTATTATTATTATTATAAATCTGTTCTGAGGGGTTGCGAATACTAGCAGATTGTCCCGGTGTATGAGGGATGGTAGTTTGAAGAAATCGATACATGCCATTATCCACATTGCCTTGAAGTAGAAGCTTGCCCGAGTTCTTGTCCTTGACAGTACAAAAATCGTCATGAAACTCAATATAGACATCATTATCTGCTGTAAACTGAGATATGCTGACCAAATTCTTTTTGATGGCAGAAGTTGTTAGAGAACATTTTTTAACAACAATGTATCAGACGAGTTAGGGAAAGGAGGTATGAACAGTATGAGTAATGTAGTGCTATTATTATTATTATTATAAATTTGTGCTGAGGGGTTGCGAATACTAGCAGATTGTCCCGGTGTATGAGGGATGGTAGTTTGAAGAAATCGATACATGCCATTATCCACAGTGCCTTGAAGTAGAAGCTTGCCCGAGTTCTTGTCCTTGACAGCACAAAAATTGTCATGAAACTCAATATAGACATCATAATCTGCTGTAAACTGAGATATGCTGACCAAATTCTTTTTGATGGCAGAAGTTGTTAGAACATTTTTTAACAACAATGTATCAAATGAGTCAGGGTTAGGGCAAAAGGAGGTATGACCAATATGAGTAATGTTTAAAAAGTTACCATCTGCAACCATCAATTTTTCCTTGCCCTTGTAACCACTGCTGATTTGAAGGTTCTCAATGTTGTTGGTCACGTGATTTGTAGCATCCGAGTCAGCGTACCATGCTGGGTCATACACAATCTCAGGTCATGTGAAGAAAGCTGCATGACCTGGAGTAGAGTGAGCAGGTCTGGTCTGCTGGAAGGTGGTGTTGTTGTTCTGGTAGTTGCCAGTTGGAGCAGCAGCTTGACAAGCAGGTGGAGAGGACGGATAATTTTTGTCAAAACGATGCCAACACGCTGACGCCACGTGTCCTGTTCGGTTGCAGATCTGGCATATGGGTCGTGAGGAAGCAGTAGATGAGGTTCTTCCACCATGATAACGTCCTCTACCAGATATACTACCACGAAATCTTCCACGATTTCGTGAATCAACATAGTTAATCATCGCGCTATGGACATCAGTGTTGACCGAGCTCAACATCTGCTCAATTCGTGTTTTCTGTGAAAGTGCCATAGCCAATACTTCCTGCACTGTAACATCCAGACCAGTCAGTTCCGAGCTTTGCATTTTATTGCTTACCATGGCTACAAGCACGTCATACTATGTGGGTAAACCCATCAGTATATTCGTGATTAAGTCGCCATCGGAAATTTCATCTCTAGCCAGGAAGAGTGAATCAGCAAGGTTCTCCATCTTGGCAAAGTAGTCCGAGATCGAGAGGCTTCCTTTCTTGGTCTTCTGGAGCTGAAGCCTTAGAGGCATAATCCTTGCTCTGGATCTGATTGCAAATAGAGACTCTAGGGGCAAGCCATTGAGCTTGTGAGGACCTAATCCGAGTAACTGACCTGAGAATCGTTGTTGTCAACGATGATAGTAATTAGCTCAATAGTAGCTAATCCTCTCGAACCCACGAGTCCAGATCTGGGTTTGGCTTTCGTTCTTGTACGCCATTGTTGTTGGTCGCCTCTAGGAACTGTGGTGGTGGTGGTTTGCTTCCATCGATGAAGCCGAGTAGGTTATGGCCGATAATAGCAGGAAGCACTTGGGACTGCAAGACAGAGTAGTTCTCTCTGTCAAGTTTCACAGAGACCACAATATTAAGGGTTGTGGTGAACTGCGAGGCTACTAGGGCTATTGGAGCTGCTGGCGTCACTCTTGGCTGGATAAGGACCTGCGTTGGGACAGAGGATAACCGTTCTGACGTCATTGTTGGCTCTGATACCAAATTATATTTTATATAAAGGGTATATATATATGTAGATAATAGTATGAGTAAAGCACTCAATGGAGGTAAGATTGCTTTATTGGAATTGATTATTCTGTAGAGTGCGAGCTTATGGTTATAATGTATTGTAACCCTAATGCTTTTGTTTAAAATTAAATATAAATTATTTAATTGGAATCCTGTCACGACCCGCGAGCGTCACCAGCTCGACCGCAGGCCGCGACTCCCGTAAAACCATCGACACGTGCACGAGTATATCATTATATATAAAGATATTGTTTAAATAAAATACTTAAAACGAATAATAAATTTATTAAACACATAATAAACGTAAACACATTATAAATAAAGTGCGGAATAAAATTAAGTTATTAGTAGTTAGCAAAAACCCGGAGGAATTTTTTTCTCTTTTAATATACATATATGAAGTTTCACAAACTTCTTTAAATATGTACATACAAAATAACTCCTCGTCCTTAAGTAGGACGTTTAGTTCCAGGAGTGTAGGTTACAAAAGAGTTTAACATAATAATATTATACTAAAACTTCTTCTCTCCGGTTGTGAGACCCCATTAGCCACAAGTCAAGAGATACACGTCTTGGTCTCGGTCTTCATCTATGTCATTGTCTTCACGCTACTGCCTTGACGTCATTGTTTCGCTGCTTTTCCCTTATCTACATTACCAAGGGTCATAAAACTATGAGTCGATTGACTCAGTAAGTGGGAGTCTAATCTAAGAAATTAAAACATCTAATGTCGTGTGACGTGCAAATAAGCAAATAGGAATGTATATCTAATTCTCGATTCAATACAAATGCGTGCATGGCCATATCTACCTATTCACTTGCCGCTCCACAAGGTTATACACCCCTTCCTGCTATAACCCTCGGAACGACAAGAAGTCAGCCTCAGGCCTCGAGCAGCGGTCCCTCGGCGACTTTGTGTTTTATTCTCTCTGGGATCCACTAATGGTACCAACTTCATCAGGGCGCCAGCGCTCAGTGCTTACGCACGAAGATCAGCGCCTTCATGACCTTCATCGGTCAACATCACGAGTCAGTAGCTCGTGGGTACCATCGATTCCTTATGTTCAAGGTTTGGGTGCTCAGACACACGCAGCACACACCTAAACTATTTACAGAAGAGAATCTCGGGTTAAATCCCAATAATTTAGTGTTTCCCTTTCATTTGCTCGTTTAGTGTTTTAAGATGAAAGTTGAGGATGTGACTCCCAAAACTTTCACTCTCGACTTGAATTCGAGAGTCGACTTATGCTCTCCTGTTTCCCCCGCTCTAGCGGGTCAAACTATAGGGGTAGCTATATCACATAACACAAGCTGGGTTCTAATAAACTATGTTTGAGCCTGTCGGGGATGACCCGAACTACATTTTCAATAAAAGGTGGCCGAAGCCTTATCTTTATTACTCTTCATATTTTGAGGCTTTACTTAGTCTTGTTTACCAACACATTATATGCACATAAGCAGGGTTATTCCCTTGGTAAGTAGTTGACTTATGTCTCCACACTTACCCGGAATAGATCAGCTGAAAAACAGATGACTTTCACAAAGAGGTGCGTCCTATACGCTTTGAGACACTTGGTACCCTGTCGGGCGCTGAATGAGATAAAATCCGGAGTTGAAAGTCCATCAACCATGATGTTCATAAATATTAAAGAATATAGGATTCCACTAACAAAACTAATCTAAATCAGTTCTGGCTTCTATAATTCAGTTTACAACTTTTTGGTTAGTAAAGATTAAACTTATTTAAGACTCGCCTGCTTTCGTATCGTAAACGATACGCAATACGATTAAGCAATAAAATACGAGCCTCAAATGAATTAATCTTCCAAAACAGATAACCAAAAAATTTCTGTTAGTTAAGTACTTAATTTACATCTTAGACATTCTTAAATAAATAATTGATAATGATCAATTATTTATTTAATTATGAAGTAACTACGTAAAGAAAACTTTTAATCCACACTAAGGATTCTATGAAACGCTGTAAGCGAATAATACTTACGAGTAAACTGAGATTCTGATTTCTGTTTTGATCCTCACCTCGAAGATTCTGACCCGATCGACAGTCGAATACGTTCACGTAAATCTGGAAACAGATTATAGAAATCCAAAACGGATTAACCCAAATAATCAAATAAATCGCAAGTCTCTGTATTCGGATTCCAAATCTCGAGTCCCAAATCTCGGCCTAACGAACCAAACTTGACTCACTCACAACCCATTATTTGTAAGCTGTAATCGATCTCAAAACTGAAATATAAACCTTTGATATTCTATACATTCTATTCGAGTTTGAGAACCTGCGAACAATAATATTTCTCTCTCTCGGAATCTCAAATCCCTAATCCACAAATTCAAAATCATATTTCAATTTCTTAGATTCAAACCAGAATCTATAAACCTGTATTTTACTCTTTCATTTATTCATATTACAATTACATATATAACTTAATAAATTGATATCTAATTCTCGGTTATTCTCCAAAGTCAAATAAATTCAAACCCTCAAATCCAGATTCCAACATACTCAGTTATGTTTAATAAGTAAGTTTACAGGTTATCTACTAAAGCTCTCAAGTTAAATAACTGATTTCCAGAAACCCCAGCGTGAATCCAAAATCCAAAATTCTTGGTCCAAGTCACAATCAATAAAATCGATCTTACATATTCTGAATTTAGTTACATATACTCTTGAAAATTTTATCCAAACAGGCTCGGATTTCCTTAAATTCCCAAAAACAACAAATATGAATCCTAGATTCACAGCTCCTACTACAACTTTGCCGAAGCTACAAAAACTTGATTCAATAATACAATTAAGAATAAAAACAAAGCAATAACACAACGAACTCACGCAGAACTCTTAGATTTACAAAATCCCCAAATCAGTTTCGAATAACCCTAACCTCCGAATCCCAAAATCAATTCACGATTCAACCCTAAAACATGATTACACTCATACCACAATCCTGATTTCATCAAACACAACCCATATCAATAAAATTCCCAAAATTGGTTGACGAACCCTAAATCCCCAAATTCGAAATTCAAACCCTAGCCAAAATCAATTCGACATCGGGCTCACCTTGAATTCACGAAATCCAAACCAACGTGCCGATCTACTGCCTTCCCGATGATCGAACACACGACGACGAGCGATTCTCGGCGTTGAAGCCTCGATCGTCGCGAAACAGAGAGACGAGGATGAACGGGGATGAGCGGTGCCAAGGCGGAGCTGGACGGAGAGCTTCGTGACGAAGAGAAGGGGCTTTTCTCAAAACCGCGGCGGCGATGGCGGTCGGAGGTGAGACCGGTGGGGAGAGAGAGAGATTCGCGTGAGAGGGAGATAGGAGAGAGAGAGAAACCGTGTGAAATAAGATGAGGGAGAGAGAGAGTTTGTACGTGAGAAAGAAAAGAGAGAGAGAGTGAGAGAAGATATTTAGGCGGTGGAAAAAGAAAATGAGAGGGTGAGGAATGATTTAGGGTAAAATATTAAATGGGCTTGGGCTCTCTTTTTTTTTTTTCTTTTCGTTCTGGGCTTCACAAATCCAATGTTGACATACTGTCCCAGCCTTATAAACCAACGTGGCCAAGCTCTAGACGTGTGCTGACATGGCGAGACCATCAGGTAGGGTCATCAGACGTGGCTGATGAGTTAGACGTGGGGTTGACTCCAATAGCTCCTAATTATAATACTATTGTTTATTATTCTTAGTTTACCTCAGAACGGAAATATTTTTTGACTCGTTGTTGAGAACTTGGCTTCTCGGCGACTCCAACAGATTCGATCTCAACACCTTTTTTATGCAACTTAAAGCGTCTCGCCGCTCCCTATAAGCATGCAAACACAATGCTATAAAATTGAACCTAAATAATGTTTTTTTTAGCAAATTAGCTAATTAAATTAGAGAAATTTTAAATTTTTTAGCAAACACAATGCTATATTTTAGTAAATTTTGTGTAATAGTTGTATTCTCCAATATTATTCATACGCCATAGTGGATATCAAATTCGATAAATGATAAACTAAAAATGCAAATAAAATATTCATGAGCCCTAAAATAAATCACATAATAAAAATTCCGCTTTGTAAGATCACATATGCCATTGTACTTGTACCTAAAAAAGCAATATTTTAAAGTATGTTTTATGCTTGCAGTGGAGATTGAACTTATGCCTTACAACTTTGAAGTGATGTAAAATTACTAATTAAATTATGCTAGATACCATCCTAAAGAAAGCAACTTTTTAATTCATTCAAAATTAACGGTATATCTATCTTTCTTTTTTAATATAATTGATTTTCAAAAATATATATACATTATGATTTTAGGCATTATATATTATTATTAAGTCGACAGAAAGTAGACTCACAGCTGCAGAAGCATCTCGGCCGAGTTGGGCGAGTGATATGCGGCGACTTTGTTGGTTAGCCATGAAATGTGGGCCCGACACACCCCGCCAGCTCAGCATCGATCTGCTCTCGCTCTACCTTGTTACTTTGAAGCCCTGTTGAAAAGAGTTGATCTTTAAGAATATAGAACACTGTTCTGATTTTGATTTTGTGAGATGATTTTGATTATTTAAATATCCATAGAGTTCATACGCCTTTTTTTTAATTCAAATTCAAAACATTACGATCTACTCATTCACACAATTTAATTTTCTGTTCTTTTCACTTTCTAATTCAAATTTGTTAAAGCGCCAATGTGGAAGACTTGCCTTGTTTGGCAAGGGACAACAAGGAATGTGAATGTTGAGAAGACAATTTTCAGGGAAAACACCATTTTCAACTTCTTCGAGCACATCGTGAATCAATGGCAAACAAATAGTGATCGCTTCCTTCGTGTCATTCTCAGATCTTCTGTCTTTCCTATTAGGATTTTAGTTTACACACGAAAAAAAGATCAATAAATGATTTTTATTTATTTAAGTGAGAAATTTAAATATGATATCTTGGAATTACAAGCTCTGCGAAATGCAGAAATATAGGACGCCGCAGATCACTGCCTCTCTAGCTGCGGCCACGCCTCCTGAGTAGATCCTATGATTATCAAATATCATTAAAACTCCTTTATGTATTTAGGGTGTTATACAAATATACCGTTTCTAGAATGACTTCATTTGCAAGTTACTGACTCACTGGGTATTATATATAGAAAATCTATTGCTTGAATGAAATGAATAACCTAATTAATATTTCAATAGCAAGATTACTTCGGTGAACTACAGTCGGTCCGTCCGTACACATTAGGAAAATCAAATAAAACGATAAATAAATGTAAATTTAGCAAAACAAGATAAAAATAAACTTTTAGAAACATCTTTCTCGTTAAAAAGATAAGTCATTTTACTCACATGTTGGTACCAGAATTAGATCCTTTGTTTATTCCACAAATCACCAGAAAAATGAAGCATTAATAACAATAATAATAAAAATAAATATAATACTTTTCTTTTACTCTAAAAAATGGAATTAAATTACAAAGCAGAAAAGATTGCAAACCAGAGCAAGCTTAGACCAAGAGAACAAAGCGCCAGATAAAGCCAACGAGACACAATCCACATGAGTCCCTGCAAGTTTTTAGCGATCTGATTAATAAAATTATGAATATTAAATCCGTGATTAGCGAATCGAATTGAGATCGATACCTGATACTTCATAAGCGAGAGTGCCGTCGATTTTGACGGAGGAAATGGAAATCGTCTCGCCGACTGTCACAGAGTGACCGAAATTCGACCTATCATTGCGATTTATGTTTCTCGAAAACAGTCCTTCGTCAAGATTTCTCAACAAAATAAACAAAAAACGAAAAGATAGATAGATCGAGAGAGAGATAGAGAGGTACGTTTGAGGAGCGCAAACGCAAAATTGGAGGCGAGAAACGGCGGCGAGAGCTAGGCGAGATTCGTGAGGCCTTCCGATTCGATTCCGTTGGCGTTGGTGAGAAGTGTTAAGGTCGGATTTCGTCAAATCCATCTTAACACTACTTATGTCGTTTTCATTCCTCAAACGACGGGAAGTGGAGGCAAAAGTTCTCATTTGGCCTAGGGTCAATGAACGGGAAGGACTTGGTCTCTGGAAGCCTCGTCACGAGCACGAGCAAAGGAAAGTGCAAGGAGAGCTCGTTGTGAGGAAGACTCGATCGCGAGGAAGGACGTCTTCGCGAGGAAAGCTCGTCGCGACAAAGACTCCATCGCGAGTAATGACGTTTTTGGCGAGGAGAGCTCGTCGCGAGGAAGACCCCATCGCGAGGAAGGACGTCTTTGCAAGGAGAGCTCGTCGCGGGAAAGACCCCATCTCGAGGAAGGACGTCATCGCGAAGAAAGCTTATCGTCAGGAGATGTCTTCGGACATCGAATCAAGAATGGGGCAAGTAGCGTCCCAAGTGCACAAGACGACGAGCTCGGCGCCCGAAATTGATCGGATGGTCAGAAAAGCCAGGGTCACTCCGTTCTCATCCAAGATTTGCGGCGTGAAACTGGGAGAGCTGCCGAAAATCAAGATATCGCCGTATAAGTGGACGTTGGACCCGAACACCCACGTGAAGTCCTTAAGGATCGTGACGGAACGCGTAACAGGCGAGAGAGAGAAGGTAGAGGCTATATTGTGCCGCCTCTTCGTCGAAAGTCATCACGGCCCGACCAGTGACTGGTTAGCGAAGCTGCCTTTGGAATCCGTCGACGACTTCGACGACCTTGTCACAACTTTCATGCGCCATTATTCGATGTACGTGCAGAGTGACGCGACGTTCACGATCCTATGGAGCCTCTCCTAGGAGAAGAATGAAACACTTCGGCAGTACGTCAAAAGGTTTAAGGCGGCCATGGTCAGGATCTCAAATCTCGACGGTGTTGTCGCGGTCCAAGCACTGAAAAATGGCCTTTACTACACATTTCCTTTCCGTCCGGAGTTGGCAAAGTAGCGTCCGTCGAACATTGAAGATGCCCTCCATCGAGCAACAATCTTCATGGAAATTGAAGAAAAAGAAATGACCCTGAAGAAGATCCATGAGGCCGGAGGCAGAGGCAGACACTCCGATAAGAGAGAACATCGGGATGGAGGAGAGGCCCGACCAGTAAGGGCGAGAAGAGGAGAGGACGACTGGGGAATCCCTGGAAAGCGTCGTGGCCGGGAAAATCCAAAACAAGTAGTCTACTATATGGACGAGCAGAAGAATCGCGAACACGATATGGGGAATCAGCAGCGAGGGGACTCTTCCGACAAGCAGAGGGGCTATCAGCAAAGAGATTTCTCCGTCAACCGAGGAGGGTTCTCCGGAGGTCGAGGAGGCCACACAAGAGGGCGAGGAGGACCCTCGGGAGGCCGAGGAGGCTATGAAAGAAATTTATGGACGAAAGACCCGAGCAAGTTTTGTGACTTCCACAACATGAGCGGCCACTCCACCGAAGAGTGTACTATGTTGAACAGGGAACTCCGGAAGAGATATGCACAAGGGGAGTTGAAAGACCTGATATTTGACCAGCGCGAGCCATGGAAAAATAACAACCGGACATGGCGAAAACAGCAAAGAAAACCAGCCCAGACTGGCGGAGGTAACCAGAATGGAGCAAGGAGGAACCCTGCTGCTGAGAAGCAGGTAGTAGAACACGTCAAGGACGACCGACCGACTACAAGGGCGAGGACCAAAGTGATCATGGGCGGATCCCGGTTGTGCGGAGATTCCGTCAATAGTATCAAGGCTTTCCAGCGAAGGGGAAAGGAGCACAATGGAGGAGATGTTGTGATGGTCGGTTCTCACGCGAAGATAGAGTTTATCGAGAATGAAGAATGTGCCGATACACACGACGACACCTTGGTCCTCATGCTCAGGATTAGCAACATCAACGTTTGCCGCGTCCTCGTCGATAATGGAAGCTCGATCGACGTCATTTTCTTCGAATGCCTCGAAAAGATGAACATTGAAGGGTTGGTGATCGGGGGACGCCGTTGTAAGGTGTCAGGATTCAAGGGGGACGTTGCCATCTCGCTGGGAATAGTCCATCTCCCAGTCCGCGCGAAGAGAGTCCATCGGATGGTGGAGTTCATGGTGCTAGATGTCCCGTCGCACTTCAACGTGATCTTGGGGAGACCTTGGATCCACTCCATGAGAGCCGTGTCTTCCACATATTACCAGTGCATCAAGTTCCCCATAGAAGAAGAAAGAGTAGTCATGGAAATCAAAGGAAGCAGAGACGCTTATCGCATTTGCTATATGATGCACCATAAGCAGGTGCACGACAGGAAGACGCCTGAGGAAGTCTACGAGGAAGAAGCGGCCGATTTATAGCAACTAGCCGCGGCCGCCTCGAATGAAAGGCAGAGGAGGATGAGGAGCAAGAAGGGGAAGGAACGAGACGACAAGATCGCCAAGGTACTCGTGGTTGAGGACCTCGAGGAATAGGCAACCAGGGAAAGAAAGAGAGGACCTCAGGTCGAGATAGTGGAACAGGTTTGCATTGACGAGTCTGATCCAACTCGGACAACTGGCATAGGCATCGAGCTCGCCCTAGAGATTAGGCCCAGCTGATAGACTTTCTGAAAAAGAAGTGAGGAAGTTTCGCCTGGTCTCATGACGACATGTCGGGGATTGATCCGTCGGTGATAGCTCATCGCCTCAACACCAACCTGAGCCACAAGCCCGTCATACAAAAGAGGAGGAAAATGGCCCCGGACAAGAATAAAATCATCAACGACGAAGTCGACAAGTTGATCTCAATGGGCAAAATCAGGGAGGTAAAATATCCCGAGTGGTTAGCGAACATTGTCGTCGTGAAAAAGAAAAATGGCAAGTGACGAGTCTGCGTAGACTTCACCGACCTCAACCAGGCCTGCCCAAAAGATAGTCTGCCGCACATAGATCGCCTTATCGAAGCCACCCACAGGTACGAGCTCCTAAGCTTCATGGATGCTTACTCGGGGTATCACCAGATACAAATGCACTCGGACGACGAAGAGAAAACCGTCTTCATCAACGAGAAAAGGACGTATTGTTATAAAGTCATGCCCTTCGGGTTGAAAAATGCTGGTGCAACCTACCAAAGGCTGGTAACCATGATGTTCCATAAGCAGATGGGGAAGAGCATGGAGGTTTACATTGATGACATGGTCGTCAAAACGTTGAGGGTAGCAACGTACATCGAACACCCGGAGGAATGCTTCAAAGTCCTCAATCAGCACAAGATGAGGCTGAACCCCACCAAGTGCACTTTTGGAATATCCTCTGGAAAGTTCTTGGGCCACATAGTCACTTGGCGAGGAATTGAGGCAGATCACGAGCAGATTGAAGCGATCAAGAACATGCCCTCTCCTCGGAACCGACGGGAGATAAAGAAACTAACAGGAAGGATTACCGCTCTTAGTCGATTCATCTCAAGGAAGGCCGACAAAACACTTCTTTTCTACGAACTGTTGAAGAAGAATAAGAAGTTTGAGTGGACTGACAAGTGCCAAGAGGCATTCCAACTACTGAAGGCCTATCTCTCATCGCCTCCCATAATGACAAACCCACAGCCAGAGGAACCATTGTTCCTATACGTCGTAGTGTATGATCAAGCGATTAGCCAAGTGCTGGTACAAGAAGAAAAACGAGAGCAGAGACCAGTCACCTACATCAGCAGAAAGCTTCTCGACGCCAAGGTGAGGTATCCATTGATTGAAAGGTTAGTCCTGGCAGTATACGACGCCTCAGAGAGATTGATGCATCACTTCCAAGGCCATACCATCATCGTCATGACTGACAGGCCGATCCACGCCATCATCCACAACCCATATCAGTCGGGCCGGTTTACCAAATGGTCAATCAAGCTGGGGAGAATATGACATCGAATACAGGCTCCGAACGAGTCTCAAATCCCACGTCCTCGCTGAATTTCTCGTCGAACTACCAAGGGAACCGATCGACCTAAGCCACAAAGATGGAATGTGGAAACTCCACGTCGATGGATCCACCACTTCGCAAGGATCAGGGGCATGGATCAGGCTCATCTCTCCGATGGGAGAGGTCATAGAAAAATCATGCCGACTCGCCTATCGCTCAACCAACAATGAGGCGGAGTATGAAGCTCTCCTCATCGGCATGTAGTCAGCTCTCGCTGTGGGAGTCAAGAACATCAGCGCCTTCTCGGATTCCCAATTGGTCGTAAAACAGGTCAGCGAGGAGTACGAGAGAAACGAAGAAATGATGGAGGCTTACGCAAAACTCGTAGAAGACCTCTCGAACAGGTTCAACTACTTCAGCCTAATGCAAGTCACACGAGGAGACAATACCCACGCCGACGCCTTGGCAAGTTTGGGCTAGACGACAGAGGTCGGAGAACTTCGATCGATCAAGGTAAAGACTGTGGAAAAACCAAGCATTAACCGAGAAGAAGGCCCGACAAAAAAAAAATCTCAGATCGAGCGACGAAGGCAGATAAGCAGAAGAAAAAGAGGCCAGCACCAACGAGCTCAAAAACGAATGAGACGAAGACGACGAGCGAGGAGTGGCGAACGATGAAGAAGAGGAAGATTGGCGAACACCCATCAAAAGTACATCTTGGAAGGGATATTACCTGACGACCGCCAAGAAGCGAGGAAGGTCAATTCCAAAAGCTCCAAATATACTATCATCGGACAAAGGCTTTCGTGAGGAGCTTCACCGACTCTTACTTGAGATGTCTCGGCGAGAAAGAAGCGAGGTATGTAATGGAGGAAATCAACATCCGGGAATGCGGAAACCATTTCGGTGGACGCTCCCCACTGAGGAAGTCTAAGCGACAAGGTTTCTTCTGGGAGACCATGGTCGCCGACTGCGCCAGTCATGCCAGGAAATGCAAGAAGTACCAGCGACACGCCCCAGCGATAAACTGTCCGACCGAGGAATTGTCTTCGGTGACCGTCCCATACCCCTTCATGAAATGGTCAATGGACATCGTCGATCCCATGCCCATCGGAACAAGGCAGAAAAGATTCATGCTAGTTGTCACAGATTTCTTCACCAAATGGACAGAGGTTGAGTCCTACGCCAACATCAAGGATTCCGACGTCGAAAGCTTTGTGTGGAAGAACATATTCACACGCTTCAGATTACCAAGGGAGATCATCGCAGACAACGGCTCCCAATTGATCTCAAAGAGGTTCAAGGACTTCTGTACACGATGGATGGTGAGGTTGAACACTTCAATGCCCGGGTATCCCCAAGGCAACAGAATTGCCGAGGAAGCCAACCAACCGGACGATCATCGACAACATCAAGAGAAGACTTGACAAGAAAAAGGGGCTCTGGGCCGACGAGTTTCCCGGAGTACTATGGGCCTACCGAACAACCCCTCATTCTGCCACCGGCCAAACCTCTTTCTCTTTATTATTTAGAGTTGAGGCCGTGATCCCGGCGGAAGTAGGAGTCCCAAGCCTCCTACGAGCAGTAGCACCAGGCGACGAGGAAGCCAACGACCAAAATCTACTCCACCAACTCGATCACGTGGATGAGAGGCGCGAGCAAGCAAGTGTACACATCGCCAACTACCAGATTAATGTTGCTCGCTACTACAACGAAAAGGTACGACCAAAGAAGTTTCAGATTGGCGAGATGGTCCTCCGACGAGTCTTCCAGAACACAGCCGAGCTGAACGCCGGAAAGCTAGGACAAAGCTGGGAGGGCTCATACATAGTGACCAACGTCATCAAGCCGGGAGTCTACGATCTCGAGAACACCGAAGGCATCAAAATAATCAGAAGCTGGAACGTGAAGCACTTGAAAAGGTTTTACTAGAAACTTCATCGTCCCAGTCTTGTTTCTTAATAAGTAACTTGTAAGTTTTCTTTTCGAATCCTTTATTTTTATTGTTTCTTTTCAATTACCGGGGAGTCCCGACCCCTTTTGTTCGGGAACATTTGCGTGGCTCCAGCCTTATATTCAATATATATAGGGTACTCTTCCCTCGCGAGCCGCACCCATCGGAGGACTCAAAGGGTTTAATGAGGCATGTTCTTCATAAAAAAAAGTGGCCAGCTGTAGAGGGGGAAAACGACGAATCCTCTGAAACAGTCACAAGGACAAATAATAACAATTGTAATAATCAAAGGGTGTGAGGTCTGTAATGTCCTTGTTTTATCAATGTAATGAGGCTCGATTTATCTCGTTTATTAGCGTGGAAGCTTGAAGAATTACAGGGAATATCTCTGGGAAAACTCAAAGTGTATTGTTCTATTTTCTCTCACGCGGGATCGGGTCCTCCTCAATGAATGGGAAGGATTTGGTCTCTGGAAGCCTCGTCACGAGCACGAGCAAAGGAAAGTGCGAGGAGAGCTCGTCGCGAGGAAGACTCCATCGCGAGGAAAGCTCGTCGCGAGGAAGACTCCATCGCGAGGAAGGACGTCTTTGCGAGTAGAGCTTGTCGCGAGGAAGACTCCATCGCGAGGAAAGACATCTTCGCAAGGAAAGCTCATCGCGAGAAATGACGTTTTCGCAAGGAGAGCTCGTCGCGGGAGAGACCCCATCGCGAGGAAGGACGTCGTCGCGAAGAAGGCTTATCGTCAGGAATCTTTATCGAATATATGGTTGAGTTTAAATAGGAAATGAAGTCAAAGGATTAAACCGAATGAGATAATTATGCAATGTATTCAGTAAATCTCGGAGAATATCTTATATTTTAGGTAGTTAAAATCTGAGAATAATGAAGAAACCCTAGCAGACAATTCGGGTAACTGTAGGTCTATAAATACCGATGTAAATCTTCATTGAAGGGGGATGGGGGGGAGAGATATAGTGGGTTTTCGTACTTTGACTTTATGATAAATATTCTCTATAATTGTTCAAGTTTTTAAGCTAATAAACGAGAGAAACCGAGCCTCATTATACACAAATCAAGGATATTGCAAACGGTGATCATATTATTCATCTCTTATTATCGTTAATTAATCCTTGTGGCTGTTTCAAAAGTTGATGCAAATCGACCTCTACAAAAAGAACGATGGATTTTACAGTCTCGTTGGAGTTCTGATTTCGCAGCGGAGAAGTCGAGGTCGGTTGGCGAGATCTGGCGGCGAGAACTTGCTCGAGGTTGGAGATCAAGTTTGGAGGAGTGAAGAAGCTTGGCTTCACAGAGGTCGCCATTACTTGTTTTTGTTCAGCGGGAAAGAGGAGGCTCAGTTAGTTTTATGTGATATCAACCGCACTGGATTATTTTCTCCGCGCCACGTCTGCTATATTTAAGGCACTGACTGAACTCTAAGCGTGCAAGCGTGTTATAGTAATTTTTGGTTTACTAGCCGTAATCTCTGCTGTGATTTTATTGAGAAACCGTAAATGATTCAGCAAGTTCAAAACACTCCAAAATTATTCTAAATTATCTTTCGGTCTACGATATCTTCTAATTTGTTGACGTCAGCGTGTAATGTTTTCTTCAGTCTAAGTTTCTTTTAAATCCTTATGATAGGATTTATATATTTTTCATTGATTTATAACGTAGATACATGTTGGGTCTTTGGTAAACGTTCTGTAAAAAAATGAAGTTCCGTAAATGACTAATATGTTTACGGGACAATCGTTTTAAAAAATATTATGGATCGAATTGTTTTCGTTTATAGTCGTTTGGTGCATTTTTTATTTTTTGCTATGTTGGTCCAAATATTATTAAACAAATTTATGTAGTTATTTACGAAAAGTTAGATTAATATAAAAATAAATAAATGAAGCTTCAAAATGTTTGAGGGAATAATTACTTTCATATATTTGCTTATGTAAATTTTAAATGAATAACTATTTTTATTTAGCTACGTTGTATTTGACCATCTATATTAAAAATTAAGAAACATTAATTGTATAATTATTTCAAACATTTTAGTTAATTTTTGTTTATATAATACAAAATGTATTTTTCACAAACATATCTTCAAAAATAAACTACGGTATTTGTGGACACTTATGTTAAAGCAGTAAAATAATTTAAAACATTTAAAATGGCGATTTACATATTTTTATTTATACAAAATATGAAATTTAAACATATATACTCTTTTTTTTTCATACATATTACTCTTTTTTTATACGATCATACCAGCACTAATGCACCTTCGTCAAAACTCCAGAGTTAAGCGTATTTGGGCGGGAATACTAGTAGGATGGGTGATCTTCTGGGAAGTTCTCTTGTTGCATCCCTCTTTATATTGTAATATTTAACTATACGAAGGAAAAACTCTCGCTATCTGTGCGGGATCAGATTTGTACCGATGAATTAGCAACAGTTACGGGAAACTCTTTTTCTTCATCGCACCTTTTAAGGGGGCGGGGGTTTAATTGGGCTTTTTTTTCAAAAAAAAAAATTAAGTGTGAGAGTAAGTGGTGGGTGAAGACATTAGTGATTCTGACACAAACATTAACATGTGCGCATTTATTTATTCATGCCATGGTTGGTGATTCTATGTCACAATACTAACCAACAATCGTACCAATCAATAATATACACTTACTTTTGAACATATCGTAGAATTGGGAGTCAATAGTCAATGTAAAGCATACCTCAATTTAAATGAAATTCCCTCCACTTTATATAGAATCAGACTAGAGAAGAGTTACAAAATTTGTTGAAGTCTTTCAACCTGCCCCATATCATTATAATGGTTTGACAATGTCAGTATTTAGCTCTGAAAGCTTTTGAAGAAACATCTAAAGATTGGATTAATGTCTCTACTATCAAAAGAGACTATGGAGGGTGTAATAAATGTCTCATTTAACGCCTCTCACATAAAATAAAATAAATAAATAAACTTCACTCTTTTATGTTTTAGCCAAGTTTTACTCGCATGGGGTGGCCAGAAGCCATTCAACCAAAAATCACATTTACCTTTGGACAACTAAAAAAGGAGAATTAATTTCCTTGTAAGATGAATAACATGTGCAAGATCAGATAGGAAGTTACTGCAACAGTTTATTTTCAAAGAGTAATTAATTGATTAAATTTGAATCTAACTGTACCAAAGTGTATCTTCAACAATGATGAAGTTACAAACTTACAGCATGAGAGATTTCAAGATTAGAGCTTTTTACCCATTCGGATGGTGGGTAGAGTAAATTTGGATGTAAACATCTCAAACTATCCCATGTAAATATAGTAAAATTACTGGATTCGAAAGGCCAATCAAAATTACCTGACTGCAGAATATTTTCACCATCACAGTGCCTCTATACTCTATTGTATCACCAATCAAGAACATCTTGCTAGTAAAAAATATTAAATTGCGTGAGATTCATGATTGGTGATTCAAGATTGTCTACAATTTATATTCCAATTTTTGTTTTGGTGGAATGGCTAGCTTTAGTGGTTAACAAGAAAATGTGAAGGCTAAGGCTAACTTCAGATTTAAACCCCAATAATCTAAATTTAATATTAAAAAGAGCTGCAACAAAAGAAAATAAAACGGTACCTGCGAGGCAGCTACTGAGAATCTCGTTGAGTATTTATTTCCCCAAACTGAACAGATCATCATATTTGAGTTGAGCGATAGGGCAATTTATTTTGATCAGCTGAGACGAAGCAAGCACGGATTACTGTTCTGGCTTACCACCATAGCTAGCCAAGAATTCGGAGAGTTACGAGACTTGAGATAAATTATCTTCTTTGGGATCTTCCTTTCGAGACTCGTACTTGGAAGCTAACGCGAGAGCAGACAAAAGTGACTTATGGGCCGAAGGTGGTGTGTCTTTACGGGTCGATGATTCCGAAGATGATTGAATCAGAGAAATCGGAAATGGCGAAAGAATCGCCGGAGAGACTGCGCTCTTCCCATTTTCCCGGTCAGATGTCAAAGTCTTTCCTTTATCGGAAGAATTGTGTACAGTTTTCCTTCCACGAGTCAAAATATTTATCCCCTTTGGCGCCGAATCCGAGAGTTTGGATGGAATGATTTGACTAGTCGGAGTCTTGGTCAAATTGTTTCCGAAAGAGAAAAAGTTTATTCCCTTCGGAGTCGGATACGAGGCCGGAGCGGGGCTAGATTGACCGGTGTTTCTAGAACTTTCCAGAGCCGGTTGACCTCTTCCGACTGAAATAACGTGTACTCCTTTCGGTGTTACATTCAGTGGATTCGGAAGACCGGTGTTGGATCGTGGTTGGTCAAAGTGAGTCCCGGCTTTGGGGTTGAAATTTCCACTCCCACTTTTATCATCGAGTTGACTTCTTCGGATCGAAATAAAGCTGACTCCTTTCGGAGTCACAGCCGGTGGACTCGGAAGAACTGCACCGGGTCGTGGTTCGTCAAAGTGTGTCCCGGATTTGGCGTTGAAATTTCCATTTTGAGATGATATGTGTTGTTCTTTCGGCCTTTCGACAGACAAAGGAGAATGAGTTACTTTAGCTGCTACGGATTGAAGTTGTTTCGATGCAGACCCGTTCCTGCTCTTCTCGGCATTTCCAGCAACGTTGTTTTGCTGCTTCTTTGATGTTGCATCGGCAATCAGAGAAGCGAGTTTCTTTTCGACTTCCGTGGATTTTGAAGAATTTTCTTCAGATAGTGTCTGCAAAGGAATGGATGTTACAACACCGTCAGAGAGTTACGAAAAGGGTGAATAGATTATTGACACAGACACACACATATTAGAGTAAAATGAAACTCTGACCTTGTGAGAAAACAAGCAATCTTCGCCTCTGCCACAGAAGCCGTTGGATGCGAAATTGGTACACGGGTACTTGGAGAGCTGATGATCGAACGGACAGTCATCGCCTTTCATGCATGAGTGCCGAGCAAAGTGACAGCAAGCCTGTGAGAGATCAACAGATTTTTCACTATGCTTCTCGTTGGAAGTATCAATAATAGCATTAGATTTTCTACTGATACATAACTAGAGCCATATAATAATTCATCCTCAATTTCCGACAAATCAAAACAAGTGAGCTTGGATTAGTTTACAAGAAAATTTACCAAACAGCATTTACCCACTGTCGAAGATGCATACCTTGGATTTTGTCAAAGGTACTGTATCATGAGAAAATTTGCATTTGTCGCCCTGTGATAGGAATGGAAATGGATTAAGTATAAGTAGTTTATTCACAAGAAACGAAAGCAAAATAAAACAAAGGGAAAAGGGGATGAACCCAAAAGAAAAAGGACTGAAAAAATATCAACTCATTTGAGCTGTACTGCAATAATCTTGAGAGCAGAATCACTAAAGCTTCCCAAATGCTCAAGGTACCAAAGCTCACGTATTCAAGAAATAGAAAATATCCTTGTGGCGTAAATATTTGGCAATCAACCATCAACATGTGGCTTAGACGTATAATTAGGAATAAGATCTTACCTCTTGGCACCTTCCATGGAGGAAGTGGCGGCAATACTGAAGCGGTTTAGGTTTTGGTATCGGCATCGGAGGTAGCTTCACCCTTCTAACACCAAGTTGTCTGTTCTTTTCTGCACGTTTCTTTCGATCTTTTGCCTGCAAAAAAAAACGATTACTTCAATTATTATCATAATGATCAAACTCATTGAAACAACGCACTCAAAAGCACGATAATTTGTCTTAAAAGAAAATGAAATTCACTACTAATCAATCAGCATACAAATGATGCCTGTTAATCATTCACACAACTCAAATAAACAGAACTATATGTACATGACAACCCACGATTTCTTTTTATAACGCCAGTAAATAAGACACATAAAATACCTTTCTCTTTGCTCTCTTCTCCTTCGTAATAGGACCACGTTTTCTCTTCGGACAGTGTGCAACATCCTGCTAGAATATGCATGAGCATACATGGTTACAGAGAGATTAGAAGATCGAAACAAATCATAATATATTTTCATATATTACAACAACAACAAAAAATTACCTGCTCTTGCTCGGCAGGAATTATATCATCCCATATATTGTCATACACTACTGGGCTATTACTTCTTTCATTTCCTTCCTTCTTCACGTTTCGATCCTCCAACACAGGATCAACAACACTCTCTTTTACAGTCCCTGAATTTTCGGTCTTCTCGGCTTTGTCGGCACTAAAGAACGAGCTCTCTGATTCTCTGGCGAGCTGATTTTCATCGGTTATAAATTCCTCATCTGCCTTCTTGTCCTGCATCAGAAAATCCATCGATACAACATCCTCGGAATTACCATAGAATGATATTTCTCCTTCTTCGACCACTTCTGTCGGTTTTCCAATATCAACATCCATCGATGCATTACTTTCAGGCAATCTCCGATCCTCGTGTTCAAAGAGAAGTACCGAAATCGGTTCCACAGTTTCTTGATTCTTACTCTCGTTAATCGTAATATTATCTGGGCACGGAATCGTTTGACAAGCTTTTCCAGATATTTCAATCTGTTGAAACGGCTTAGGATTGTTTTCGGGACTATCACCTTCGTCTCCTTGTACTATGTGCACTAACTCGTTTATTATCATTTGTTCTGAAAAGAATTCCTCTCGATTTGATGAATCCTCGACTTCTTCTTCCAATCCCATCAACTGCTCAATCTGATTGATCGACATTTGTTCGCCGATCGTTATATCTTTGGAGCTTTTATCGTCGCCTCCGCTCGAATTCAGTTCAGTGGCTTTCTCAAATACCGAACTCGTCGGATCCATGGAATTAACCAGCTCAATAGGTTGAGATTCTTGTTCTTTAGTTCTTTGTTGCAATTCGTTGCTTCCATTATCTTCACACAGGTTGAAAACAAATCAATCGCTAATAAGCTTCTAATGAACATGCCTAATTCAAAACGAAACATGAATACCGATCCATATAATCCATTTTTAATATATACATATATATATATACATATATATATATATATGAGCTTCAACATTTCAAGCAAATATCAGTAAGTGATGAAGACTAAACTCAAACCGTATTTGTTTTTACCTGTACTGAGATCGGTTTCGAGATTCTGAGAGGCAAAGGACTCGTCGGAGCATTGAGAGAAAATCAGAAGCAAAGTATTGTACGTTTGGCTCTTGAGAGGTCTTCGACGATGAGGAGGGAAAAACCGCGCCGGCGTTCCGGAGGAGATGCTCGGAGCTTTGATTCGCGTTTCGTCCATTGCTGCAAAAAGAGTTAGTCCTAAAACCAATTCGATGAGTGCGTTTTTGAGCTTCAAGAAACCCTAATTTAGCATTGATAGTTTCACGTCTTCTTCTTCTTCGGCGATTTCGTGAGGAGGGGTTTTTAACCGCCCTTTTTTTTATATCAGCGAATGCATAGTTTGATTTGATGAACATGCGTTCAAGACTTTGACTCACAAACAATTCATTTGCAAAAATTACACATACAATATATGTATGTAATTAAATATATTATAGGTGTTATTTAGTTTTGTTTTATGCAATTTCAATTTTTTTCTCTTAAAAAATACTCCATAACGGTGCATGTAAATAGTGAATAGCTGATATAATTACTCTTATTATTTTTTCATTCTACTCTATACTCTATGTATTTACAACATTTATTGTATTTACTACCATAACTTTTGGAAATATCACTCATGGATGAAGTAAAAACTCATCTCATTTTTCACCATTTTTTACAATTACTCTCTTCATTGTCTCTCTACAACTTTTTCCGCTTCATATGCTAATACAAAAGGAGTTTTAGTTTAACTAATTAGTAGGCTTTTATAACACGTTATTATGACGATCACTCTCGCCGACAATAATTCTCGTACAATTACATTATTATTGTATACCACCATATTATTATAGTAGGAGGTCCGGTCACCTTACTACTAATATGATGTGATTTACAATTGTTTTAATTTCATCATTTATTATTGTATAACATCATATTACTATATTAAGAGGCTCGGCCACCTTATTAGTAACATGATGTGATTTACAATTGTTTTAATTTCATTAGTATATAACGTCATAATACTATATACAGGACGGCTATGCCACCTTATAGTAAAGTGATGTGATTTATATCTAATTATTGTTACTGTAATAAAACGGTAACAAAACGGCTATATTTTACCTTATAAATACATATTTGTTCAACTCACTTTAACCATGCAAAAATCAAAGTTTCTTCTACCTTAAACTATTTTCTCTCTCGACTTACATTTTCGGTTTGAATATATAATGGCTCGTCTTATTTTAATCTCTATTGCCATATTTATTATAATGTTTACCATCTTAATTTTTGCTCATGAAATTCCACTAGAAGATTTTTATTTCTCTTTAATAACACTTGGATTTATGTATTACTTTTTATTCATCGCTATTTTAATTGATCTTTATGTTTTTAATTATTAATGTAAGATTTTATTTGTTTAATTGACGCTATTATTATGGCAAACCTTGTCAAGTTTGATTTCGTCCCTTTGGACATCACCGGCCAACACTACATTCCATGGGGGATAGATGTCGAGATGCATCTAGAAGCAATGGGCCTACACGAAAGACTCTCTGAAGAAAATACCTCATCAAATATGGACAAGACAAAATCTTTAATTTTCCTTCGTTGACATCTTGACGATGGACTCAAAAGTGAGTACCTCACAACTAGAGATCCGAGCTTACTCTAGAAGGAGTTGAGGGAAAGATATTATCACCAGAGAGATGTAATGAAATCCTTTTACCAAGATCAATGGAACTTTTTGAGGTTTCGGGATTTTGTAAAAGTCAGCGAATACAACTCTACAATATTTCAGAATCGTATCTCATTTACGATTTTGTGGAGAGACAAAGACCGATCATGATATGTTGGAAAACACATCCACGACTTTGCACTCATCGCACGCAACATCAATATCGTGTGAGAGAATTTACAAGATATTGCGATCTAATCTCTCGTCTACTTGTTGCAGAGAAGAATAATGAGTTGTTTCTAAAAAATCACAACTCTCGCACAACAGGTTCAAAAGCGTTACCCGAAGAAAACACTGTAACTTCCAAAGAACCTGACCAACAAAACTACTTTTTCGGGTCGAGGGCGGGGTCGAGATCATGGTCACGGACGTGGTCGAGGTGGTTATAATCATAGCCATACTTATCATGCCCCAAAAGACTATCATAAGAAACAACGAGATGACGATCTTCCCAGCAAAAAAAGAAGATACACGAGCCCATGCAAGGGGAACGTGAACATTTGCCACATTTGTCGAGTTTCTGAGCACATGGCAAATTGTATCACGCATCCTTGAAGGGGAAAGAAAGAGAGGTTAACTTCATTAACCAAAAACCCTTGGGTGACTCCACTCATCTCAATGTTTTTGACTTCGTTGATGATTTTCGTAACACTGTTGTTGCTTATTCAGGTGATTTAGGTGAGCACTACAATGATGAAAATTAGTAGTGCATGCATTGGGAATGAAGCAATTAGGTCTGATGTCTTGAGCCTGTTCAAGATATCATGTTAACTGTAAAATTAATTTTATTAAGTATGTAATATGTTTAATTAAGTATGTAAAGTTTAAACTTTTCTTCCTTCGATGTATGTTTAATAATAATGTATGTTTATCTCATACTTTTGTATTTAAATTTGAAGTTTTCAAATGGATAGAAATAATAATGAGGCGAGCCAAGGAATTAATGATGGAGAAATCTGCATAGCCGCTAGTGGAACTACACATACTATTCTAAAGAATAAGAAGTGTTTCTCATATATAAAACGAACAAAAACGTATGTAAATACCATATCAGGTCATGTAGATCTGATTGAAGGCATTGGCATGGCAAATTTCACATTGTCAAATGGCACAAAATTCACAATGAATAATGTCTTGTTTTCTCCAAGATCCAAAAGAAATTTGTTGAGTTTCAACGATATATATTCTCATGGATTTAATACTCAGTCTATAACTGAAGGTGACATGAAATATATGTATCTCACAATATCCAAGTATGAGAAGAAAGAAATCTTAAAAAAATTGTCAATGCTCCCTACTGGATTGCACTACACATATATAAATGCAATAAAATCAAATTCAGTATTTGTTGATTCTTCAATTTTAACAACATGGCATGATCATTTGGGTCATCCTGGCTCAACTATGATGCGAAGAATTGTTGAAAATACACATGAACATTCATTGAATGGCCAGAAGATCCCTCAAAATAATATTTTCCCATGTAAGACTTGTTCTCTCGGAAAGCTTATCATAAGGCCTTCACCTGGAAAAGTTGAAACAGAATCTCCTATGTTCCTTGAGCGTATTCAAGGGGATATATGTGGACATATTGACCCATCATCTGGACCATTAGATACTTATGGTACTGATAGATGGATCTAGTAAATGGTCGCATGTTTGTCTGTTATCAACTCGCAATATGGCATTTGCGAAATTACTTGCTCATATAATCAAATTACGAGCTCAATTTCCAGACAATCCACTTAAGAAAATAAGGTTTGATACAGCTGGTGAACTTACATCACAAACATTTGATGATTATTGCATGTCCGTTGGACTAGATGTTGAGCATCATGTTGCCCATGTGCACACACAAAATGGTTTAACCGAGTCGCTAATCAAGCGCCTCAAGCTTATTGCTAGACCATTGATAATGAGAACAAATCTCCCTGCTTCAGTATGGGATCATGCAATACTACATGTTGTTGCATTAATTTGTATACGAACAAGTTCATAGCATAAGTGCTCCCCTCTACATTTTGCATTAGGCCAAGTACCAAATATATTCACATTTGATAATTTTTTGATGTGTTGTGTATGTGCCTATAGCACCACCACAAAGAACAAACATGAGACCTCAAAGGATGCTTGGAATATATGTAGGATATGAAAGCTCATTTATTATTAGGTATCTAAAACCTCAAATTGGTGATGTATTTACATACGTTTTGCTGATTTCCACTTTGATGAAGGTAGTTTTCCTGCTTTAGGGGGAGAAAGAAAACAAATGAGAAATGAAATTACTTGGTATGTACCAACACTATTGCATCTTGACCCTTATACAAAAGAGTGTGAAGGAAAAGTAAAAAAGATTATACATTTGCAAAATATTGCAAATCAGCTTCCTGATGCGTTTAAAGACATAAATAGAGTGACAAAATCATACATTCTAGCAGCAAATGCTCCTGCGCAAATTGATGTCCCAAAGGGAAAAACTGAAAATACAGTCACACATGAAGGCACAACACGCTGAAGCGTGGAAGACCATTCGATTCCAAAGATAAAAATCCTCAGAAAAGAAAAGGGGTCGAGAAACATAAGTACCATAATATTGAGGAATATGTCCCTGAAATACAAAACGAGGAGAATCAAGAAATTTCGATCTATTATGCCAATATTGGTATAAGATGGAACCGAAATGATGAAATTGATGATGCATTCTGTTATAGTCTGGTATGTGATGTCATGTACGAAAATGATGGAGATCCTGAACAAAGATCTGTATCTGAATGTAAAAATAGACAAGATTGGAGTAAATGAAAACATGCAATCCAAGAAAAGCTTGATTGACTTAATAAGATAAAAGTTTTTGGGCCTATACCTGTAGATGTGAGGCATGTTGGACACAAATAGGTATTTGTATGAAAAAGAACTGAGAAAAACAAAATTGTGAGATATAAGGCTCGACTTGTTGCCCAAGGTTTTTCTCAAAGGCACGAAATTGATTTTGAAGAAACATATTCCCCTGTGATAGATGGAATAACATTCATATACTTGATCAGCCTAGCGATGCATGAACGACTAAATATTCATCTTATGGATGTTGTTACAGTTTATTTATACGGATCGCTTGATACTCAAATATATATGAAGATACCTGAAGGGTTCAAAATACCTGAAGAATCGAATTCAAAATCTAGAGAAAGATATTCCATCAAGCTGCAAAGATCTTTATATGGGTTAAAGTAATCCGAACGCATGTGGTTCAATCATTTAAGTGAATATTTAGTACAAACGGGTTATGTTAATAACTCGCTTTGTCTTTGCGTATTTATCAAGAATACAACATCCGGATGCGTGATCATCGTTGTTTATGTTGATGATTTGAACATCATTGGGACTGATAAAGAGATTAAAAAAGTAATCTCTTATTCAAACAAAGAATTTGAAATGAAAGACCTTGGGAAAACAACATATTGTCTTGGTTTGCAGATTGAGCACGTGAATAATGGAATATTTGTGCATCAATCAAATTACACAAAAAGGGTGATAAAACATTTTCATATGGATAAGTCAAATCCTTCAAGTACCCCAATGATCGTCAGATCTCTATATGTATCAAAGGACACATTTCTTCCATGTGAAGAATCCAAAGAGATTCTTGGTCCAGAAGTACCATATTTCAGTGCGATTGGAGCTCTTATGTACCTTACTAATTGCACTCGACTTGATATTGCTTTTGCAGTTAACTTATTAGCAATATTCAGCTCTGCTCCAACCAAGAGACATTAGAACGGAGTCAAACATGTGCTTCGTTATCTGCAAGGAACAATTGAGTTAGGATTATTTTATCCTAACAATACGAAACCAGTTTTAGTTGGTTATGCAGATGCAGGTTACTTATCAGACCCACATAAAGTAAGATCCCAAACTTGATATCTGTGTTGGGATTGGTGCCCACAAATGAGATATTAGACATTATAAATACTTTGTATTTAGTTTTTGCTGAAACATTAAATAAAATAAAATATTCATTCTTAATTAAGATTGAGTTTATGTATGTTTTGCTACTCTCTGAAACTACCATCGGCGAAAGGGGTGCAGACTTGACAAGATAGCCCCTTATGACTAGTTTAAACGATGGTTCGCAATCTAAAGATTGATAGAGCAATCGAATCTGATTAATGATTGTTTGAATGAATTAGGATATCTTATCTTGTGATATGGAGAGTTGTGACTCTGTGTTTCATTCTTGATATCTTACAGAAGATATTGAACAAGACCTATGATACTCTGAAGCTCGAAATAAAACCGTTTAATCACTCGAAATTTCAAGATCGTGTATGACGGGTATTTTGGTATTTACCTTCATCCTGCAGTGAATGCATAATTGATGTGACACATTATGACATTTTATTTGTCAATGGGCGATGACTAAATTGAAGTTGCATCTGACCCGACGGTTGCTGTCATAATGTTGTCATATTGGGTTATGTGATTCACAGATACATAATTCATGTTGAAACAATGCTAATGCATTAGTATCACTCTATGCTTTGTTATGAGAGTGTGAATGAATAAATTAGGCCTGATATTCATCGAATAGTATATTCTTTAATTAAAACATGCGACATGTAAAGACATCTCACTCCATATTTTTTTCATTCACAAATATTAAAGAAGTTAGTGAAATAATAATCAGAGGTAAAACGGTAATTTTACATTCCTCTAAGTTACTGATACACATGAAGAGTATTATCGTAAAATACTCTGTGGATCGCGTGAAGAATTGTTTTGTCACATCAAACGGAAAATAAACGCATATGAACTTAGAGATTTTCAATATCCTTTAGTGGAATCGATTAATATTAAGAATTAAAAGACGGAAAAAGTTTGTGAACTTTTGAGTCCGATCTTTATTTTAAAGTTTCGTTCATGTGGGTCCATAAGGTCTTAGTGATAGATTCTCAGACGAGATTTATTAAACTAGAACGATTGATTTTCTCATTGAATGTAAATTGTGATTTACACTAAGAAAATTATTTTATAAGTAATTGAATAAATAATTGATAATAATATAATTTGATGATTCAAATAAATAAAATATGAAAATAAATATTTTCCCGTTTCGTACTACTTTGAGAAGTATGAAAATAATTAATGACTTGCCATTAGATAAATGAGATGTTCTAAAATAATTAAATATTATTTTAGAAATAAATCAATTAATATTAGGTATATATATTTAATCATGGCATGCCCTATTTATTGAATTATGGTTGGTCATTAAATTAAATAACTCATTAAAATGTTGAAAATGGCTTAAATTGACTATTGAGTTTGACCTAGTTTAATCTCGTTATTTCTCTAATAAAAATAGGGAATTCTTTAGTAACCCTAACCTAACAAGATTTCCCCCCCCCCCCCCCCCCCCCCGTGTGAGTGTGTTGCCCAAGAAAACTGATTAAGAAATCGTTTCTTGATTTCTTCGTTCAACCGTTGAGTGTTCCCTATTTTCGCTATTCAAATCGAAGAGCTCACTCTCTTAATCTCCCATATAACCGGAGATTATTATCATTGAATCACTTGTGGTATTTGAAGTGATTTTTGTTTGCTGGAAATCGGCTCAAAACTCGAAGAAAACAAGCTAGGCACGTAAGGAGTCTGTCCGACGAGATCTCCATGTCCGACGAGCCCTCCCTGTCCGGCGAGTCCTCAAGTCCGGTGAGCCAACCTTTCCGGCGAGCTCCAGTCCGGCGAGTTCTCCCTGTCCGGCGAGTCTCCTTGCTATCTGTATGGCGAGCCCCTGTCACCTGTCCGGCGAGTCCCTATCATGTCAGCTCCCAGTCCGGCCAACGTATCCTTAAGACAACCAGGCGACAAATCTTAAGCAACCCGACGAGTCATTCCCATGAAAGTTAGCCACGCACGAGATTGTTTACAATCTCACGTGTAAGTTCAAACTAACGAATTGGTTGCAAATATAAACGTGTTTATAGGATTGCTAGATTGAATTGTTCAATTGTTATTTATATGTCTAAAATAAAATGTTTATTGACATATGGTAATTTTTAATGCCTAGGTTAATCGAATATGTTAAAAACGGTTTTAATATATTAGGTCACATTATATAATTCTGCCATATTTAGATATGTTATATAATTTTACTGTTTAAATCGTTAATTAATTTCCAACAATGTGTTTAAATGCGGAGGAACTGCGATTTCTTGGCGTTCTCGCCACATCGTCAAATCATGCGGAGATCATAGCTCTACATGAAGCAAGTCGTGAATGTGTATGGTTGAGATCGATGACGCAACACATTGAGAACCCAATCACGCTTAATGAAGATAAGGCCGCATGTTATGCTCAAACGAAAAGAGGGTTTATAAAGAGCGACATAACCAAACACATTCCTCTAAAGTTATTTTCATTCACTCAAGAACTAGAGAAGAACAATGTTATCAACATACAGTACATTTATTCGCTCTTGTGATAACTCATCTGACCTCCTCACAAAGGCGATCACCACTTCAACTTTCAGAAAACATGTTCATAGCATTGGAATGCATAAATTGCAAGATCTATAAAAGAACGCATACATGTCTTCATCGAAAGGAGTTTTACATGACTGCAGTCTTTTTTCTTTTACGAAGGTTTTTATCTCATTGAGTTTTTTCTAATAAGGTTTTGAACAAGTCAATATTAATCACGTAAATATTATAATGAGCAACTCAAGGGGGAGCATTGTAAATAGTGAATTGCTCATATAATTATTCATACTATTTCTTCCCCCTACTCTATGTATAATTGACTCAATGTCATAATTTTACCTATAAATACCACTCATGGATGAAGTAAAACTTATCCAACTTTTTACCATCTCTTACAATTACTCTCATTATTCTCTCTTTACAACTTTTTCCATTTATATGCTAATACAAAAAGATTACAATATACAATATACATATATATATATATATATATATATATATATATACACATTTACATTCAGTTTTGCAATCAAAGAATTTCTTTTTGGAAATAAAATATATATAAAAGGTTATAAATTATCGTAAACCAACCGATTTTAAATTAATTGATTTTGTATTTTTTATGAATTCAATGTTAATTTTTCGAACAAAAAAATGAATTAAATTTTAAATTTGACCTAATAATTGATTGAAAAATGACCGTAGGTTGTGTACTACCTATCATTTTTTTAACGACCTGTCTCTCGCCTTCTAACATGTTCGGTTGGAAATAAGATGAAAGGCGAACACAATAAAATTAGATGAACGATAATATCGTTAATACAAAACTTTCGAACAAGGGTCGAAACTTTTCCATGAGAAACAAAACCAAATTCTTTGACCAAAAAGTTAATTGACACAACGTATAAGCAACTTGGTTAAAACTTCTACAAGACAAACTCATGTTTCTAATTGCTAATATTTTAAAAAATGGGAATTAGATTCTACAAGGGCCATCTATTACTCGATTTAAAACAACCCATAATAAATTTGTTCTCTCCTTCTACACTGACGATTTGATGGTCTATGAATTTGGCTAAGAAGACACCCAGCAGGACTCCAAGCAACTATGGTTCATTTCTTCCACATGCACAACGGCTGAATATCCCTGTTTTTAGCCACAAATTTTACTGGCGCTACAATAGATTTGCAAGAAGCATCAACATTTACTTTGATATAATCACCTTCATGTATGGACCAATAGATTTAACTAGGGCGATTACAAACATATAGAGAGCATGGAATATGATGTGATGGAAACAAATGATTGAAGGAACTCTTCAGTCGATCTTCTAATTCGATTATGCGAGGCGTATAAAGTCAAGGGTTTGTCCTAAAAAATAAACTTATTTATGCAGTAACAAATTTTCTCGAAAATCATCACGCCATAATAACAAACTTGTTTTGACTTCCATCACGATTGTTCATCTATGCGTTGACTCTCAGGATGTCGCCGACTATAACAACTCCAATAGCGTCCAATGACCAGCTCCACTTCATACCTCTATCGACAACTGAGTAGATTCGAGAGTCCCAATCATAGCAAGAGAAAATATGAGCACTCGTTTCAGGTTCAAGGTCACAGAGGTTACACGCATTAGACGAGATCATTCCCTGACGAAAAAGGAAAAGATTTAAAGCAAAACAATTATTGACTAATTTTCATATAAAGGTATGTCCTCTTTCATAAATTTTAAGCTTCCAAATATTATTCCATGTTGGATTGAATGGATCCAAGCTTTGTATTGAGTTGATAGCTTATTTGACTAAAAATTCACTATTAGGATTAAGTACCCACATTAGCCTGTTCGAACCACATTCATTGAATCTTGTCTTGAGGATAGGGTCTAATCAATCCTCTCCGCAAATGTCTCGAATCTTAATCTAATCTCATTTTCTTTTACCGTCCATTGTAAATCGACTTAGGGAAGATCCAATTATCTAAAAAAGATACTTACATCTTTACCGGTTTCTATAAGTTAACAAGAGTTGGATTTAATAATCTAGTATAAAAGGATATCTCTCCAAAATTTGGGCAATGACGTTAAAGAACTTATTCTTAGGATTGTATTTACTATTGAGTAACTTATCCGAATTTAAGTTTGAATTTGTAATATTATAAAAGACACATTTCTCACTATCTAAAATCCAAATAAAATTTTTTGCTCTTAATTTTTTTATCTTTAAGCTATTTTGTCATTCTTCTCTCATTGTATTTTATTTATATAGTTTGTCTAATAATTTATCACTTGAACTTTGTACATGTAGTATATAATTTTTTATAAATTGAATAAAAAAACTTAATATTTGAGTTGATTGATGAGTGCATATTATACGTATGAATCCGCACTCATTTAACTTGAGTTTGGCTTACCCCCGAGTGTTTTTTTTTTTTTTTTTTTATGGTTTTTGTGTGTTTATAGTGAGTTTCAGGTCAACAATGGTAAAATGCCGTGATCAAGTCATATTTCGACGAAACATAAGCAAATGCGAAGAATTGGATCTAAAAGAAAACCACGTTGAGCGATAACGAAGAATTCCAGAGACATCTCACGGTTCAGGTCACGGTCATATCGCCGCGAGGACACCAAGGAGGAGAATCCGCGCCACGACCCTGAAGATTTCACGAGTCAGAGTTTTGCACAGAGACCGTTGAATGTGTTTTTTAGCATACAAATTCATCCAAGAGGGGTATTCAACCTAGAGCACTATAAAAATACACATAGTCTCTATTTTCATTAAAAAAAAATTCTTAGACTTTTTTGGAGAGTTTTTGCTGTGGAGAGAATGTTCCACCGGAGTTTTTATTTCTGATCGCCAAAATTCATAGCTTCGACCGCCGGAACTCAAAACTCTAGTTTTTCTTCTTCTCCATTCTTATTTTATTTGCTTTTGAATTACGTTTGTTTGATGAATTCACAGTACACTTTAATTATGAGTTCGTTTATTCAATCTCTTCTACTTTTGCTGTTTTTAATTTTGTTAATTATTGTCATCATGTTCTTGATCGCTGTTAAGGGCTAGTTATTTAGAGGGATCAGGATGTAGCCGGGTTAGGAATTAGTCAGGTTTGGATGGGTTAGACTTGCTATAATTGTTCCATAAATGTGTGTGATTGGGTGAAATTGTGCGAAGCGTTCTTAAGATTGATCACCTTTATGATTGTTTAAGTGGAATGTAACTTGAGAGCGAATTAACATTCGTGCTCTGTTTCATTCATCGTAATTGTTTAAGTTGCTTGACGATTTAGAAATTCTGAAATTAATAGAGTTCTTGGTTTGCTCGTAGATGCGTTAATAGGATTTAAGGCCGATAGAATAATAATCTGACATTTGCGTATGTTCATTAGATTACTCGAGCGAGACTATTGAATAATTATGAAAGAACGAGTTTATCATACATAAAAATGTTTAAATGGTCATACCCTGACAATTTCTATGTTTGTAGCTCCCCGATAAAATCGCGTCTCTTACTCTTTTTATATTATCAATTCTTGCTTTAATCATTTAATAGTCGTTTGTTAGAACAATCCAAAAAAATAGTCGTTTGTTAGAATTCATTAGTTTAGGTCGTATTAATTTATATCTCAACTCAAAATTATCTTAAAATTAATTTGCAACATATTAATGAAATCGTTAAATAATAGATCTTTGTGGGTTCGATATATGTATTTTATCATTATATTATTTTTGCGATACGTATACTTGCGTGATTTGTTATAAAATATCTCAATATTTATTAAGATTTAACTATATTACAAAATATGCCATTTTTTTTATTGATTATGAAACTAAATAAGAAGTATATGAAAACATTAGTAAATGAGTACGAGAGTAAATAAAATTAAATAAAATTTCAAGACATAATTTTTTGAAGACAATTCAAGACATATTAAATTATTCATGGCTTAAGATGATCAATATTCTAAATAAATAAATAAAAACAATTCATTTGTATCCCCTCCAAAAGCCCTAGTTCCGAGTCCAACTCTGACTGAATCCAATCTTGTCAACTCTGAACCTTTTTTCGCAACCGTGTTCTCCGTTAGGGTTCCGACGAGAATGGTGGTCCGGATTCGATTGGCTCGGCTTGGCCACAAGAACAGACCGTTCTACAGAGTCACCGCCGCCGATAGTCGATCTCCTCGAGACGGCAAACACCTCGAAAACCTCGGCTACTATAATCCTTTGCCAGGTTACGCCATTTCCACTTCAATACTTTGAATTCCGCTGAATCGATTCCTCCTTTTGATTTCGCTTTTCTGTTATTCTCTCTCAAACTCTTTCTCGTTACACAGGCGAAGATGGCGGTAAGCGAATGGGTATCAATTTCGACAGAGTGAAGTAAGTCCAAAGCACTGTTTCTATATGATTCGATTGAACAATTTTACATGATTTTTTCACGACGCATGAGTGAGTTGGTTTTGGAGATAAGAAATCGATCTAATCTGTTGTAAGAGCTTGGTTGTATCTTTATGTTGTCAATTTCGCTTTAATTTTGATTTCACTTGGTATGCAAGCAGTTCTATAAAAGAGCTGTATGTTATAGTTAAGACATTTCTCTGGAAGAAGCTTTGTTATGTATATGGTATGGTTTTGAAGATAATGAACCCATATAATCTGGATTTCATTTTTGTAATTATACTACTGTATCTTTATGTGCTTGTTGTAGGTATTTATATATGCCTGTGGAATTTGGTTTTTTGTTGCTTCTATGAAAGAATTCTCTAGTTCTAGATTTTTAGGCAAATGAAACAATTAGTTAATCTTTAGGGTCGGGGTTAGTATTATTGACAGTTGCTAGAAGCTGCAAATGCAATCATTTAGGAGAGGAAATAGTTTGGGTTTAGTCTTTTAGCCTTCTGGGAGATTTTCGAGTGTCTTGAGTATTCTGGTTTATCTTGTAATCTGAAAGTTCTAACCTTTTATAGTTACGGAGTACTTGCTGGCTCAGTTTGCTTCGTTATTGTTTGAATTCGAGAGCTTTCTTTGAAAGAAAGAAGCTTTGTTATGTTATAGGCTATAGGAAATGATGATCTATCTGAATTTCGCTCTGTAATTATAGCAGTGTATGTGCCAACTGCGTTTGGTATCTCTATATTTGATCAACATTTCTTCAGCTTTTTTGAACAGCTTCAAAAAAGAACTGTCTAGTTATCGAGTTTTGCTGATATAAGATACTTATTCGCTGGAAGAAGCCTCATGTTGGGACTCTAGATATCAAATTAAAATTAAATTAAATAAAAAATTATAGAATCCATATCAGCCTTATAATAAGGGGATTAGCAGATAATATGATCGAACAAAACTATAACAACTCCTGATCTTTAAGATAGCTAACTGTTCTTGTTTCTGTCTAGTTATCGATTATTGCTGATATAAGATATTTATTCTCCAAAAGCCTTGTGTTAAGACTTCAGCTAACAGATTAAATAATATAGAATCTAAATAATAGTTAGCAGAGAATATTATCGAACAAACCAATAACAAACCCTGATCTTATAGCTATCTGTTATTTCCTTTTCGATTTTCTGGCTCATAAGGCTTTGTTAATGGATTTAAATTAGTCTGGATTTTCCTTGTTAAAAAATTATAGAATCTATATCAACCTATAAATAAGGGGAGTTAGCAGATAATATTATCGAAAAAAACAATAAAAAAATCCTGATCTTGCTTTTCGATTTTCTGGCTCATAAGACCTTCTCAATGGATTTAAATTAGTGTGGATTTTCCTTGTGATAGGTATTGGCTTTCTGTCGGAGCTCAGCCATCGGAACCGGTGCAGAAGCTTCTATTCCGGGCCGGAATCTTGCCGCCACCTCCGGCGGTGGCTCTGGCACGAAAAGCCCGACTGTGGGACCCGAATCCCAGGCATCCTCTCACTGGCCGTGTCTTGACCACGCCTGAATCAGATCCGGCCAAGAAGGAAAACCCTTGAATGAAATCAAAGGGCAACAAGCCTGGTAATAAATTTTTTTTTCTCTCTAAATGAGGGTTTTCAAGATCCGAAATCGTCTAGATCTTTATAGGAGTCAGTTTTTTTTTTTTTGGGTTATTCTAGTTATTAGTCGTATAAACTAGTAGTATTTTGATAATAGCAAACGTTTTGTAAATGTGTAGTAAATAAGCAGGTCAGTTTGTTTACTATATTATTTGGACGGGTTTAGCTCGAATAACTCTTAAAATTACTTAAATTGAAAAGGGTAATCCGGTCCATTATTTCTTGTAAACGACTTTCATGTAAGCACGATGGCTATTTACAACGTATTTACAAAACGTTGGCTATTTCCAAATCCTTTATGTTTATGTTGGCTAAAGACCTAATTTTTTTTTTTTTTTGTGAAAATATGTTAGATTGCCTTTTGGTTTGATCGCTGCATTCAATGGCTTGAGAATAAATGACGTTTACGATAGTTTGGGATCGAAGCTTACTAATTTTTATTATGCCTTTTGGTTCTTTATTATGAAAGGCAGAAAGGAACAAGGGGTTGGTTTCTTTTGAACTCTTTACTTGATAATAGTTATTCGATTCAGTAAGCTCTGTTGGAACATGTTGGAGATTATTCGAGTTTCTAAAAGGCCGGTAATTTTTTTTTCATCTCTAACCGAGGCTTTTCAAGATCCGAAATCCTATATTATCTTTATAGGAGTCAGTTCTTTTTTTGTTTTAATGTGAAAATATGTTAGATTGCCTTTTGGTTCGATTATTGCTGGATTCAATGGCTTGAGAATAAATGACGTTTGGTTCGAAGCTTACTAATTCTCATTCTGCCTTTTGGTTCTTTATTATAAAAGGCAAAAAGGAACAATGGCTGGTTTCTTTCGAACTCTCGACTTGATAACAGTTATTTTATCCAGTTACAGTTTAAAATTACTTGTTTTGACGAGTGTATAAGATGTTCATATCAGAGGAATGAGATAATACTAAAACCGAGGTTGCGTTATAAGAACAAAAAATTGGGTCACTTTCAAACATTGTCAATTTGGATATACCTAACGTTTTGTAAACAAATTGTAAATACTCAACGTTTTGTAAACAAGTCGTAAAGACCAGAGAAATTTGTTACATCTGTTTATTATTTAATTTTTTTTTTTAATTTTTAATAACTTTTTTGGGTATTTTCGTCTGGATATTTACGACTTATTTACAAAACGTTGGATATTTACGACTTGTTTACAAAATGTGTATATATCCAAATTGACTATAGTTTATGTGTGAACCATATAATGATGTTTATACATACATGTATTCACTATATATGCCCGATCACGGATTGGAATAGCCTATGATACCATATAACAATGATAAGGAGGAATAGCCCAAAATGACTTTTTATGTGTTTTTTTTCTTTTCATTTTCTTAGGTGGTGAATGGTAAATGGTTATCGTAAGTTTCTTTTGGTGGTAAATTGGAACAAAAACAATTTTTAAGAGTAGGTTTGAAAGTTAACTCTAAGTGTCTCTTGAGTTTTTAAGATCGGTTTCCATAGCAACTAAATGAAAATTAGTGCCACGAGGTTTGTGATGATATTACGGTGAATTTGGCATTTCGTTATATACTTCACCCATAAGATTTTCATTTGCAATTTTTTTAAAAGCAGTTTTTTGCTGTTGGTAGAGTTCGAACCCAATTTTAGTTACCTGTTTCTATTACAGTTTCATTTAGTTTTATTATCAGTTTTGCAATTGAAATGACAATGAAATAATACAATAAGAACAAATCAGCATGATAAAAAGATTAGAAATTAAATACCTTTACATGATATATATTTTTAATAAATAAACAATTTTCTCCAAAGCAGTAAGACAGCCAAAGAACAACGAATCAACATATATAGCTTTTAATGTTTTAATGCTTATTATGATTGGGGCCTGCCAAAAATTAAAGGCCACTTATGTATATCAAAACATAGTAAGTGCAGGGTCTATTTTTATTTGAAGACGGATCTGGATTTACGAATACAAACAATTTCATTTGAGTAGTTAATATCAGTCGAGGAGCTTCATTGCTCGTAGACTACTAATACTTGAATAACGAGTATTTAGATATGTACATTATACATATCTAAAGTAACAATATAAATTCCTAATTTTGTTGTGTGCACAGCAGGAAGAAGGAAGATAAAAACATAAAATCATGTATACTCAAATGTCCAAGCATGGTTTAAAATATCTTTGTATTTATAAATTATTATCCATCTATAATTGTTTTTTGTATTCGTGTCGAGATTGAGATACAAAATAAGAAATGTCATTTACATTTGAATTAACTTCAAACTTTCCGAAATATCAATCCGAACGAGATTTCATCATTAAAAAGACATCATTCTCGATAATGGCTTTTGCATTCGAGTTTCATATGTAAAACAATAGCGGATTTCAAATGTGTATCTACCTCGAATAAATGATGCTATAGAGTGATTGTACATGATTCTTTATAAACAAAAATTAAACGTAAATCGAATGTTTAAGGCTAGTTTTTTTTCTCAAAACAAAATTTATTTTTTTCGATAACGCCTATAAGATTTATGTCGAGATCGATATAGAAAAGAGAACGGCTTTTGTATGTGGATTGAACCAAAATATACATTCAAATAATACCATTCTGAAGCGTAATTTATCACTAAGAAAACATAACTAATTTAACCTAAATTATTAATCACAAACATCTGATTTAGACAACCTAAACCAAGAAAGTTCCCTCCAAAATGGATATACAGCCTAGAAACAACGAAGCAACGCTTTCCTTCAATTCAGCTAATAATTATTAATGGGCCTGGCCCAAAATATTAAAAGGAAATAAAAAGTGAAAAACAAAAACCGAAAATAAAATAAAAAAGCTAATAATAAGAAAAGAAAAATTAAAAAAGAGAAGAAGAGAGAAATCTAACATTATAAAGAGCACACAGCTGTTGAATTAGGTTTAGGAAAGAGGAGGAAATAAGATTTTAAAGGACCACGCTTTTTGAAGCCCTCTTTTCTCTTCACCGCTCTTTCTCTCTCTTCTAGGGTTTTAGGATTTCGCTTCTCTTTCTATCTTTACTCTCTCTCTCGAACTTCTTCAGCTATGAGCAACAAGGAAGGATTCAACATGTCCGATCTCACCTCTGGTAAATCACTCGCCGATACCTTATATTCATCTTTTTCACTGTACTTGTGTATGATTTTTTTTATAAGCTTGAGTTTTTTTGTTTTATTTTTGGTGCGCAGCTCTTAACGAAGATGATCGAGCAGGACTTGTTAACGCTCTCAAGGTTCGTGACTTTCGCTGTTAATCTTTTTTGTTTTTTGTTGTTGAAATTGAAATGATAGTTGATTTGTTTAGTTACTTTCGGTGATTAAAAAATTAAATCGTTATTTACAGAGTAAGATACAGAGCTTGGCTGGTGAGCACAAAGATATCTTGGAGAGTCTCTCTCCGGTCGTCAGAAAGCGTGTCGAGGTTCTCAGAGAAATCCAGGTATGAACTTCATTACTTTTTTCAGTGATGTTTATTTTTCTTTTACTAATAATAATAAAGTCTCTAATTAGATGATAAAGTAATTTTTATGTTACACTGTTTTCATGCTTTAAAAATTGTAAATTAAACTGAAAGATACTTTTTACAGATAGATTATTCACTGAACATATATCTGAGTGAAATTGAGGGTTAACCTAGATATTAATTCAATCTGATTATAATTTGTAACTGATAATGTTCATTTGATTGATAGGGCCAACATGACGAATTGGAAGCTAAATTCTTCGAAGAGAGAGCAGCTCTTGAAGCAAAATACCAGAAAATGTATCAACCTCTTTACGCCAAGGTATCTTCAATTTTTTTCCAACTCGCTAAACCCTAATTAAATTTCTTCTATATTTTTATAGTTTCTCAAAGTAAGTGGTGATGATGTTTGGTTGCAGAGATTCGATATCGTGAATGGGGTTACTGAGGTTGAAGGAATCGATGCAGCTCTCACCGAGGAAGAGGATAAAGAAGCCATTGGTAATGAACCTATCTCTAGCTATAATTGAGAAACCTTGTATTAGTTAGTTTGTTCCGAATATCTTATTTATAGTTTTATTTCCTGTGCAATGCAGCGAATGGTGTTCCTGAATTCTGGCTTAATGCCATGAAAAACAATGAAGTTCTCGGCGAAGAGGTACGTTATCTTTTTGCATTAACGTTATTATATGGTTATATATTATTGGTTTTATGAGCTTTTGATTGGTTTTATATCTCATATTTTTTGTTCCTCTTCTCGTGTGTGTAATCAGGTTACGGAGCGCGATGAAGGAGCTCTGAAGTATCTCAAGGACATCAAGTGGTGTAGAATCGAAAACCCAAAAGGGTTCAAGCTTGAGTTTTTCTTCGAGGAGAATCCGTTCTTCAAGAACAAAGTCTTGACGAAAATCTATCACATGATCGACGAAGACGAGCCCATCCTAGAGAAAGCTATAGGGTAATAGTTGCTCTCTACACTGCCTTGTTTTCTCTTTTGTATGGTAATGATTCGGTTGATGATTTTTTGGACCTTTTTTGAATTTTGCAGGACGGAGATTGAATGGCTTCCGGGTAAATGCTTAACACAGAAGATCCTCAAGAAGAAACCCAAGAAGGGAGCGAAGAATGCTAAGCCGATCACGAAAACCGAAGACTGTGAAAGTTTCTTCAATTTCTTCAACCCTCCTCAAGTTCCCGATGAGGATGAAGACATTGATGAAGATACCGTAAGTCGAAAAAAGACCTGAAAAAAACATTTTTTTTTATTTACTCATCCTTTGTGGATTTTAACTAACTATATGCTTCGGGTTTGGTTGTTCTTACAGGCTGAGGAACTCCAAAACAACATGGAACAAGATTACGACATTGGGTAAGATATAATAATATTGTTGCTTTTAACGCAAACTAGTTTTCTATAAACGGTTAAATCATACAAAAAATTGGGTCTTTGGCCAACATAAACATAAGGAATTTGGAAATAGCCAACTTTTATGCTGTAATATCCATCGTGCTTATATGACAGCCGTTTACATGAAATTATGAACCGGATTGCCATTTACGTTTGAGTGATTTTAAGGGTTATTCGAGCGAGTAACTAGAATAACATCCCTTTTATCTCTATTATATCTTTGTTTTTCTGTTTTTAGGTCGACCATTCGTGACAAGATTATCCCACACGCTGTGTCGTGGTTCACGGGTGAGGCAGCTCAAGGGGACGATTTTGCTGACTTGGAGGACGATGACGAGGAAGATGATGACGAGGATGATGACGAGGACGAAGATGATGACGAGGATGAAGATGACGACGAGGACGATGACGAAGATGATGATGAAGAGGAGACAAAGACCAAGAAGAGGGTAAGCACGGTCATGGTGTGTTTCAAATGGGGTTTGGAGATTATTATTATTATGCTAATGTTTTTTTTTTTCCTTTTCTTCTTATCTTGTTGCAGCCTTCAGTTGGTCAAAAGGTAATTAATTGCATGTGGTAAATAGTAATGGAGTAATTGCCCAAAATGCCATTTACTTTCTATGTTTTTTCTCATTTTCTTTACCCCTAAAAAAAGTGAAATGACCATTTATCCTTTAAATTTTCTTTTAGTCCCGAACCTTAATTAGTTCAAAGCCCGGCCTCTCATCTTTCTCCCTGAATAATTATGTTTTATTTATTAATTAATCGGAACTAAATAAGGATTTTGATAAAAATGTTAGAAAAAATCAAATCGAAGGGTATATGTTCTTTTTTAGCCGCAAATTGAAAAAAGAACAATTTTTAAAGAAAACATGAATGAAGGTTTTATTTTGGGAAGCTTTGATTTGAATAACTTTTAAAGTAAATAATGGAAGTATGGTAAAATTGCAGAAAGGAGGAAAAGCAGCGGGAGGGGAGACAGGAGAGAGGCCACCGGAGTGCAAACAGCAGTAATAGAGTTGTATCTTGATTCCTTGATTCGCAAGGAAAAGCAGAGATTTTCATTAATTACTATTACTACTATTATTAGTGGGTTTTGAGAGTGGAATTTGATGAAGAGAAGAGGCTTCTCAAGTCAAAGTCAAACACAGTTTTGGGTGCTTCCAACATCGTCGTCGTCAATGTCGCTTCTTTATATATATATATATATACTTTTTTTATTTTATTTTATTTATTATTATATTCTGTTTTCTCTCCGTATCTCATGTCATTGTGTTGGAGTCTCTTTTCATTCTTTTTTCTTCGGGTGTAATGTCCTTGGTAGTGGATTTCTTGGTGTTATGGGAGTTTGAATATTTAATTTAAGAAGCGATCGTTTTTAGTATATTTCATTCATGGCTTCCCATCAAATTCCTTTCGTATATATGTTTGAGAATAAAATAGATACTCAGAGAGATATAAGCGTCAAACGGAATCGTAGTAAAACATATTAACATACATTACCCGAAGGTTATACGTATCAACATCAAGTTAAATATGTCATCGATTATGCAAAAGTTCATTTTTTTTTATCTTTGTATATATATCTTACTGTTACATATATTATATACATGTTTATAATATATATGACATAGTTATATGTATACATGTTTATAATATATATGACATAGTTATATATATTCATGTTTATAATATATATGACATAGATATATATATATACATGTTTATAATATATATGACATAGTTAAGTTGAAAAAAAAATAAAAAGTGCTTATCTTTTTGACGAACTGAAGCATGTAAAAACATGAAGTGATAAGTGAACTATGTTCTGAGTTTCAAAAAAAAAAAAAAAAGTGAACTATGTTCTTTTAGGCAGCTAAGTGAAAATATCTGACAGGCCAATCGCACAAGCCCAATCTCGCAATAAAGCCCACTCTCTCTCTGTCTCACTCTCATCAACAAATGGAGAGACAGAGCTCCGTGTCTTATCTTATTCCTATCAAATAAAGAAGACCCAACACACAAGGCTCAACACTCTCTCCCTCTCTCTCCGAGCTTTCCGACGAATCCATGGCGAGTGTTCTTCCCGACGCTTCCCTTCTCAAACGCGACTTCTTCGGAACCCAGGTCATCGTCGCTCTTCTTCTTCTTCTTCCGCTTTATTAACTGAATGGCAATCTGTTTGGCTGAGAGAAGAAGATTCAAGAATCAAAACATTCGGGGATTAGAATCTCAAATTACTGCTTCTTCATGTGTAGGTTCTCGCCAGAGGAAACTCCGGACCTTCTTCTCAGCTATGTCAATTTCCATCCCAAGGTACCCCAACTGGCTTCACTTCACTTCACTACAATTCAATATATGTAATGTACATACATACATAAATTATGTATGTACAATTTATTTGAATTTTATTGCATAAAGAAATGTGTTCAGCCTCTGAAAGATGAAGAAGCCTGTAAAATAAAATAAAAAACAGTTAAAACAGACTCAAACAAACGCCTCACATTTTATTTGCGTTGGAGTGAAACAAATATAAATTGAGATGACATTGTTCAGGGGTGCGAGGAGGGGCGTCAATGGCGGCTCGGATCCGATTGGCTCGGTATGGGTGCAGAAACAAGCCGTTCTACAGGATTATGGCCACCGATAGCCGCTCTCGCAGAGACGGAAAATTCCTCGAGATCCTCGGCTACTACAATCCTTTGCCAGGTTCCCCATACATTCCTCATTTTTATTCATAATTTGTTCGAATAAGGAATTTTGAAACATCCAATGTTTTGTAAATATGCTGTAAATAGTCAGGCTGCTTACGTCGCGTGGCAGTCATTTACATAAAATTTTGTATCTGATTGCGCTTTTCGGTTGTGAAATGAGCGGGAAACCAATTGGTCCAAATAATCTTGTAAACAGATTGGCTTGTCTATTTACTAAACGTTGGCTATTATCAAACTGGTTTAGGTGGTGGCTAGTCATTAGAATCACTGACTCTTTTGTCTCATTTTTGTTGCAGTCGAAGATAATGGTCGACGAGTGGGTATCAACTTCGAGAGAGTCAAGTGAGTATATATATATATATTTGAACATGCTTTTCTTGTTCCGGACTGAATCTAGTTTGTTATTCGCAGATGATTAGAAACCATTCATTTAATTGTTTCTAATTTTCCTTTTTGGGTGGGTTGGTTTCTCCTCTCACTTATATTTTTACTAACAACAAATATGTTTCTTAACAAAGATCTCATCAGGTTCTTGAACAAATGCTACCTAAAGAACCCTTTTCGGGTTAAAGTTGAGATCTTTCCCCGGAAAATTGATGTTACGACTGAAAAGAATGGTTTTTGAAGATTAGAGATTGAAATGTGTTTGGTTTTCGGTGCAGGTATTGGCTTTCTGTCGGAGCTAAGCCCTCGGACACAGTTCAGAGGCTTCTTGTTCGAGCCGGGGTTTTCGAAGACAAACCCTCCGAGGATCCGGTGGCCCCGGATCAGGAAAAAGGCCCGGAAAGCTCTGATGGGCCTTCTGAGCCCAGTTCGTGAGATATCGCTGGAGCAAAATTCTGTGCTGTTTCTAACAGGGTAGCTTGGGAAGCAAGGAATTAGCTTTTTTTTCTTCTTCTTCTGTATGTAATTTTATTACCTTTATGTTCTTTCTTTTACATGACTGTTTGGAATAATTTTTTTTTTTTTTGAGTTTTTTTAGCAATTTGTATTCTTGTTTCTCCTAAACCTTGATTTTTGTATTTATGGAGTTTGAAGTAGCTTTGTACGTTATTTACGAATTTATTTATTTGGAGTTGGAAAGTTGTGATGAGATTAGATTTTAATGCTTTCTTAGTGAGAAAATATGCTTTTAGTGTGTGAGAGTATAAACGGGGATAGTAATGATATGAAAGCAAAACTTATTGGAAATAATTTAAGATGAACAATTTATAGTTTTGTACTGGATTTTCTTATGGTAAATAATTAAGAGTAAAATATACAGTAATTCTAATAGTAAAATTGTAGAAAACCTTGGTTATTTTATTGGACTTAAATTTTTGGACAGTGTAAGAATTTAACACTGAAAGTACCAGACTCTGATTCAGCCCAAACAGCCCAATTACTCTCTCTCTCTCTCTCTCTCTCTCTCTCTCTCTCTCTCTCTCTTCGCGCTTTGTTCTTTAGACTCTTCTGTTCAAAGAAAGGTGGGAAAAACCCAAAACCCTAAAACACTAAACCCAGTTTGAGGTCTCTCTCTCTCTCTCTCTCTCTCTCTCTCTCTCTCTCTCTCTCTCTCTCTCTCAATCCCATGGTCGCTTAGCTCAGTTCTTCTTATTCTTCTCTGTCCTTATTTCAAATCTCGAAATCCATGGCGAGGATTCTTCGTAACGCTTCTCTTCTCAAACGCGCTTTAATCGGAACACAGGTGATCGAAGTATTTCAATATGCATACCTGAAATACGTCGTTTCGTTCGATTCAATACAAAAGGCTTAGATTCTAGGCACTCACTCTGTTTTATAGCCGATGCATTTTTGGACATTCTCATAAGAAAATAACATATTCTTAATTTTTTAAATTTCTTTTTTCCAAAACTAGTCTTTAAAGTATAAAGTTTGTTGCTTGACGTGAAGGTGGTAAGAACAGAGATTCTGGGAACTTCTTCTCAGCTGTGTCATCTTTCTTCAAAAGGTACTTAATATTAATCTTATACTTATGTTTATGCTCTGAATGTTCGAAATAGTTTAACTTCATTAGATGTGACATAGTGGGGTATTTTCTTGAGAGTTGAAAGAGAAGAGTAGAAGAAAGTCAAATGTACTCCTTTTATAGTCTTTGACTCATTTGATTGACTGTCAATGTTTTGGACTCTTTGGGGTCGAAAAGCAAGTAAAAAGCCGAAGCCGAATTCAAATTCATTAGCAGGGAACAAAGACGAGAAATTGACGAAGAAAGAGATAGCTCTAAATCAAGCTCTGGATCAGATCACATCCTCCTTTGGGAGCGGAGCTATAATGTGGCTTGGAAGATCGGCCTCCATCAAGGACGTTCCAGTCATTTCAACTGGTTCTCTCATTCTTGACGTAGCACTCGGAATCGGTGGTCTTCCTAAGGTAAATTTGCATTGCCTAGCAATGTTTGGTTTCTCACAACCTTAACTTTACGGAATGAAATACAAATTTTTGAGATATTTTTTTTCTTATTCATGTGGGAAAGTATATGACTCTGACAAGGATAAACATCCTTTGGGTTAAATTTGTCCCCCATCAAAATGACCTAATAGTCATTGAGGTAGGTACTAATATTTGTGAATTATCATAAATACCTCAAGCTTTGCTTTTTTAGTTCCAAATCAAGTTGGTTTCATTTTTATCCGAATCTCTCTTTGAACTCCTACTTCTTATTCGTGAATTAAACCCATCCAACACACAGCATGAGGAATGAAATTATTTGAAATTCGACATTTAGTTGTTGGTTATATGAAATGGTTTCTCTTAAATTTTTCGCAGGGACGCGTTGTGGAGATATTCGGGCCGGAAGCTTCCGGAAAAACAACCCTCGCTCTTCACGTGATAGCCGAGGCACAAAAGCAAGGGGGTAAACTAATGATTATTTTTGGCTCCCTCGGGGAATTTCCGTCTAGCTTTCACGATGGGTATCTATAAATCTTGTTCAAATATTTTTCCATGAAAATTCCTCACAAATTTAATAGTATTATAAAATTCTAATACCAACAACAATCCTAATTATTGAAATAAACAATTAATTGATTATTATTACGACAACAATAATTAAATAATCCTAATTGCAAAAATAAATAACCTAATTTCTAAGCGTGTACCACTTACCTAATTGAAAATAAATAATTCAAACAATTTTCCATGAAAAATTCCTCACAAAAATTTAATATTTTTTTTTGGGCAGGGTGTTGTGTTTTCATAGATGCAGAGCATGCTCTCGATCCTTCATTGGCTCGTTCGATCGGAGTGAAGACGGAGAACGTTTTATTGTCTCAACCCGACTGTGGCGAGCAAGCACTGAGCCTCGTCGACACTCTCATTCGAAGTGGCTCCGTCGATGTCATCGTTGTCGATAGTGTATGATACTTTCTCTCTCTCTCTCTCTCTCTCTCTCTCTCTCTCTCTCTCTCCTTGGACTCGTCTGACAGGTGGTAGTTACAGGTGGCGGCGCTCGTGCCGAAAGGAGAGCTCGAGGGAGACATGGGAGACGCCCACGTGGCGATGCAGGCTCGGCTCATGAGCCAAGCTCTTCGCAAGCTCAGCCACTCTTTGTCTCAATCCCAAACACTTCTCATCTTTATCAATCAGGTTTTTTTTTTGGAGGAGAATGTTCTTATCCCTTTTTCGACTACGGATACAATACATCTGATCAATTTATCAAAGCTTCAATAGTAACCGTTATCCCTTGTTTCAAAATAAAATTGTTTTGGGAAATTGCCCGAAATGCCACCTTCAGGACTAAATTTTTCCCAGTTTGCCACTTAAAAAAAAGGGTGAAAAGACATCTTTGTATTCAATAAATCACTATAATATATGTCTACAATAGTATACTATACATCTGATCGATTTATCAAGCTTCAATATTAGCCGTTTTCCCTTATTCCAAAAGAAAATTGTTTTGAGAAATTGCCCGAAATGCCACCTTCAGCATTAATTTTTCCCGTTTTCCTTTAAAATTGTTTTTTCCAAGTATGCCACTAAAAAAGAGAAATAGCCGAAACCACCACCTTTTTTTTTTGTTTTTCTCATTTTTCCATAATTCACCAAAACTCAATTTGTTCTCAAAATACAAGTGTTTTTCACTTAAAAAGACCATTTGTCCTTTAAAAATATAAAACTTACACAAATGTCCTACAATATACTATTGGTAAAAAAACTTAAATTTTTTTAAATAAATTGAAAATTTTAGTGGTGAAACAGTTTTTTAACTTTTTTTAGTTTTATTTTTTATTTTAAAAACATAGATAGTAACCGGTTATTAAAGATATGAAATAAAATATAAAAATATTAATTTAGGGTATTTTAGTTATTTGTACTAGTAAGAAAAATTTAATTTTAGTGTATTTTGGGAAAATCAAATATAGATGATGGTAGTTTGGGCAATTTCTCGCTAAAAAAAGGAAAGAAATGATTTAGGGTTAGAATAGGTGTCTACAATATTCAATCTTGGTTGGACCTCTTTTTTCTTTTCCTATAGTAACTTTTTTTACACAACTATTTTCGTGCATGATGATATTTAGGTGAGATCGAACATTACTACTTTTGGATACGGAGGACCGACTGAAGTAACGTGCGGTGGAAATGCTTTGAAGTTCTACGCTTCGATGCGACTCAATATCAAAAGAATCGGATTCGTCAAGAAGGCTGAAACGGTACCCAATGATTTTTCTGTTTCGGCTTTGCAAACTAATTTACCTGTGAACTTAAAAAAAGACCTATAAATCGTTTTTTTGCAGATTTTAGGAAGTGTAGTTCAGGTAAAAGTCGTGAAGAACAAGCTTGCTCCGCCGTTCAAAGTGGCTCAGTTCGAGCTAGAGTTCGGGCACGGAATAAGCCAAGAAGCAGAGCTCATAGACTTGGCTGTGAAATACAAGCTCGCGTCTAAAAACTCTGCCTTTTACAACTTGGACGACAAGGTATACCACGGAAAGGACGCTCTGAAGAAGTTTCTGAAGGCGAACACCATCGCACGAGAAAATCTCGCGTTGCAGATCAGGGAAAAGCTCCGATCAGAAACCAAAGATGAGTCCGCAGACGATGCACCGCCGGAAATTGCTGCTCCGGCGAATCTGGCTGGAGAAAGCTCCGACGGGTCAGAAGAATCGTGCTCCGACGCTTCAGCCGAATCGTAAGCTTGTTTTTCTGAGCGAAAGTTTGAAGAGTTTCCCTCTCGCCGCATTTCATTTACGCTTTTGCCACAGTGCCTATTATAAGGTACGTCTGGCGAAATTGCATATATTTACCGAAGGATTGATAGGCGGTTTTAGTGACGGGATTTCTCATCTGGGTTCTTGTAAATTATCGAGAAAGTGGTAAAAAAGGTATTCAAGCCTTGCGGCTAAAAAATATCATTGTATCTAAATTGGTTCATGTACGGAATCAAAGTTTTGCGGATACAATAAATGAGCTTAGCTTTATAGGATATGGTAGTTCATTAAGATTCCTTGAAAGGGGTTTTTGCTTGTAGACCAAGTTAATGTTATGACATGTGTAATGTTTGTCATCAAAGTCATAAGCTTTCGTTTACTGTATTGAATTCTTCATTCATACATAAAACAGGTTTTTTTTTTTTTATTTTATCTAATTTATATTACAAACATTTAATCCAAACTACGATGTGGATTTGAGATACTAGAACTGCACTCGTAAGAGGTATTACATTTTGAGTTAATACTTAATGGCGGTATAAATAGCCCAATGTTTAGTCAAATTTACGCTGAAATATGAAATGTTTAAAAATGGTGGGTAAAATACCAAAAGTTGCATTCAGTTGGCACTGTCCAAAAAATTCCCGTTAAAAACTAACTCTTGCCATGTGTAATGTATAGATTGATTCACCATTTTATTATTTTATTTTCGCGGTCATTTCCATAATCCGAATATAATGTTGTCGTTTTTTCTCCAACACGTAAACAATCTTCCCAATTCCCAAATTAAAAATCCCTAAATCCCTCGATTACGAAATACAACCAACTCGAACGAACAAACAAAAAAACAGAACGACGAAGAAGATGAGAAATATCGAGTGGAGAAATGTCTTTATCCGATGAAGATTTCGAGATGGAAGAAGAGGAGTTTGACGACGAAGAATGTGGTGTCGAGGACGTCGGTGAAGGCGAACAATAGTCGAATCAATGGTGGTCGTCGGTGAACGAGGCGTGGGAAGGGGGTGTCGACGGAGACGAGGATGCGTGTGTCAGTCAGAGCGACCTCGACGACCTCTGTAGTGACGACGACAAAAATGGTAGGCGAAAGTCGACTAAAATAGAATTTAACCCCCATTCTGCGCGTGAAGAGATTTAGCTGAAGTTAAGTATGATATTTTCGACCATGGATCAATTTTGTTATGCGTTGAAAGAGTTGTTTACTACGCAATCTCGAGATTTTACAATCGTGTTTAACGATCAACACCAGGCACGAGCTAAATGCAAAGCACCGGGGTGTAATTGGCTTGTCTACGCCCTAGTCCAACTATCTGATAATAGATCTGTCATGATTAATACGCTAAACGATGAACACAATTGCGATATCGTATTTAACAGCAAATTAGTGACTAGCACCTAGTTAGAGAATTATTTTATCGACTATTTCAGTCTAAACCCGCATATGGAGTATACATCGTTCAAGGAATTGTGTACGTCGAATAAAGTTCACTAATGTGTCAAATAAAACGTTTTTCGGTCCATGAAGAAAGCAAAGGGAATTCTCGAGGGTATAGTGCGAGATCAATACGCAGTCTTGGATGATTATTTTAAGCAACTGACCTTACATAATCGAGGAACGACGTCTTTCTGAAAACTTACATACGCAGTGATGGTCAGCGAGTGTTTGAGCGTGTGTATATCTGCCATGATACTTGTAAGAAAGGATTTAACATTGGGTGTTGCCCATTGTTAGCTTTTGGTGGTTGTTTTTCTGAAGCGTTATTGCAAATGATGTTGTTAGCGGCTGTTGGTGTTGATGCAAATAATTCTCAGTTCCCTGTCGCTATTGCAATCGTCGAGAAAGAGAACAAAGCTAGTTGAATGTGTTTTCTCACTTTACTTCGTGAAGATTTGGACATAGTCAACACAACAATGTTTACAATGATGAGCGATCATCAAAAATGTCTCGAGCTGGCTATCCTGGACATATTTCCAGGTTCAGAGAGTCGATTATGTGTGCGTCATCTGCATTCCAATTTCAATAAGAATTTTCCAAGTTTGCTTTTTAAAACAACATTTATGGATGTGTGCAAGAGCTACAACACGCCTAGAGCTTACAAGAAGGATGACTGATCTAAAAGTTTAGAATGTTAAGACTCACAGCTGGCTACTCGGAAGAAATGCCTCGGAGTGGAGTAAATCACATTTCAGGCTTGATGTCAAATGTGACATGTTGTTGAATAACCTATGCGAGACATTTGACACATCCATTCTTTCAACATGAGACAAGCCAATTGTATCTCTGCCTGAAAAAAAAACGTTATTGTCTTATGTGTCGATTTGTTGAAAGGAGAAAGGCAGTTACAAAATGGAAACACGCTGTTAGACTAAAGATCATGGCAATCATTGAGAAATATAAAAAAGTCGCGAGGCATTGTCAAGCCACGGTTGCGGGCAATGGAAAATTTCAGGTAATGTTCATAAATTATTAGTGAAAATCATTTGAATGTTCTGTTGAAACAATTGTGTGTATATTAGAGTAAATCTGTTGAAACTGTTTTGTAGATGACATTCCTCGGCCGGGAGAGATTAGTGGTTGATTTGGTGACTAGAGTTTTCACTTGTCGTGGGTACGAGCTCAGTGGCATCCCTTGCCCACATGCCATGTCATGCATTTCGGCTTGCCACAATCCAGTCGACTACATCGATGATTGTTACAAAAAAGGAAGCGTATGAAACTACATATAGAGGCGTGATCGAGCCAATGACCATCCTTGACCAGTGGCCAGATCCAGGACGCAACCCGATCATACCACCTACTGCACACGTATTGCCTGGACGGCCGAAAAAGAAACGTAACAAGTCAAAAGACGAACCATCCCCCAGTCCAACACAATCACGCAACAAACAACCTAGGAAAGGTCAAGTGAACAGGTGCACAAACTGCAAACAACCTGGTCACAACATCATACGATGCCCTGCAGTAACTCGAGTTGAAGTGCCATCTGCACCAAAGAAACGTGGAAGATCGAAGAAGGCGAATCCATCTTCGGCAACTATCAGTAAGAATCAACATCAAGAAAGAGCGGCCTTAACAACTTTATAGTTTTTGTTCTGTTGGTGTTTTACTGTTGTTTTGGTATATATTATGTGGTGTTTGACTAGTTATTTTCTGTTTTTCTTTTGTTTTGGACAAGTGATTATGTTTTGGTGGTGTTTTTATTTGGCATTCTAATGTTGTTTTGGACAGGATGTTATGTAGTTTTCAATCAAGTTTTATCTTCAATCAAGTTTATGTGTTTTGTTGAATCAAGTTTTATGTTCAATCAAGTTTTAAAATTGTTTTTTTGTCTGTGGAATCAAGCTTTATGTTCAATCAAGTTCTGGACAAATTTTTTGTCTGTGGATCAAGCTTTATATTCAATCAAGTTCTGGACAAGTTTTTTGTCTATTGAATCAAGCTGTGCAGTTAACATTCTCAACTTTATGTGTCATCAAACTTTGGACAAGTTTTTGAACTCAAAGCACTAATAAACACTTCATTTTAATTAACATTCAAAACAGTACAAACACTTCATTTTCATTAACATTCAAAGATTACAACCAACATGACCTCAACCAACATCAATACAACCCAACCACCCAGTTCTACATTCTAAATTACAGTAGAAAATAACACATTCCAACTAATATCACTATAATAACCCTCAACTAGAAATTTTGCTTCCGAAGCTTTGCTTCTTCAACCTCCTTAATTTTCAATTTCTTCAGCAACCCTGTAATGATTAATTGGGCTCGTTGGCACAGCTCTTGCTCAACCCACCTGAAAAAGTTACAACCACCAGATGCCTGTACAACCAAGAAATAAATAACTCAGGTTCGATATAACAGGTCAGACTCGACAAGATAAATTAAAAATTACCCGATTCAATGAACCATAAACAAATTTCCTCCATGGATTCGTTGTCGTCCATGATTTCAACTCAACCATAGCTCGACCGCAATGACAAAAAACAAGCCCGACATCCCGTTTAGATGACAAACCGATTGAAGACGAAATGTTTCCCATCACAACGATAATGATACGCGAATTAGGTTTTTGTACAAGAACGATGACCCAGAGCTCTCACAATGCTACAAACGACCTCGATTTAGGATTCCGTCGAGTGTAATTGGATATTTGACGATTTGGAATTTTAAGGTTTTCGTGTTTTCGTGTTCGTGGTCAAGTGTATTCGGTAATTTAGGGATTTCTTGTTTTACTTAGGGAATTTGGGATTTTATATTTGAGAATTGAGAAGATTGTTTACGTGTTGGAGGAAAAAGGAGAATAACATTATATTCGGATTAAGAAAATGACCCCGAAAATAAAATAATAAAATGGTGAATCAATATGTACGTTACACGTGGCAATGATTAGTTTTTAATGGAGATTTTTTGGTCGGTGCCAACAGAATGCGACTTTGGGTATTTTACTCACCGTTTTTAAACATTGAGATATAAGTGTAAATTTAACTAAATATTGGGTATTTATGCCGCCATTAACTCTTCCATTTTTAATAATTTAGGGAAAGAAAATTGTATTATGAAATCAGGCAGGATGTTTGTTCTGATTGGTGTTTTAATTTTTGAGTTATTCTATATAGGAATCTTGTATACGTTTATCATTTTAGATATGTCCAACGTCTCGTAAAACTTGTCGTGTTGTAAAACTCGTGTGAATGTCCACCACCTTGTTTGACCATACTTTCATTATGAATTTGACCCAAAATGAAAGTTCCCACCCACTCATAATCATATTGAATTAAAAAAATTAATTATCGAGGTAAATTACTCCCTAGAATTTTACAACACATAACTCAAAGGATAAACTTTGGGATTCTAGGAGAGAGAAAGTAAAAATCAACGAATGCAATTTTTTTTTTCGAATTCTCTCTGAAACACACAAAAATCAATCGACATTTTTGCGCACAAATCGATCTTCATCACAAAGATTTCGTAGTAAATTGGTCGGCGATTAACATGTATTTATGTTATAATTTCGATTTGTTTTCTACTTTGAAATATTCTTTTGGTAGCCACCAATTATTTTCAAATCGGTTTTGAATCTCTTGTTGATGATTTATGATTAATTTTCATGAAACTATATGTTTTCATCTCCTATCAATGCATGCAAAACTTCTGGTTATTATTTTTGATTTAGCGTTTTTAAATTATGGGTTTTCGTGTTATTTTTTATTTAGAATTTTTGAATTTCTTCTCGTACGACTGTATGTATTAAGACAATATCTCTTACGAAATCCCTGCAGAAAGCGTCGACGAGGTCGAACGTCTTGGAGTTGAGGCATGCGAAGATAAGGGCATTTGAAGGAGCTAACCGTGCGAGGGAAGTTTTCGTCGGGCATTTCGTCAAACTTTTTGCGGGCATTTTCGAAATTTCCGGACTTTCCGTAGAGGGAGATGAGCCTGACGGTGAAGCCTTCCTTGGAGAAGTCGATGTGCTGTTTCTAGTGTTCGAGGATTTTCTCGATCCAATCGATGTTTGTGTACGGAGTTTTAATTTCTTTCATATAGTAAAATAAATCGAAATCGTGTTTTGTTCATTAAAGTTCAATTAACGATGAAAATCGCAATTGACGTTGTAAAAATCAATTAATGTTATTAAACTCAAATCTATTTACGTTGTAAAACTTAAATTACGTTCAACCAATAGGTCGGTTGTTTGTTGGTAAGAGTTTTTGTAAAGAGGGTTGTTGAGATATGTTGAGATGTTGTGAACAATGTTCCTGACAAATGTAACAACAAAGATAGTACTAACATGTAAAAGACACAAGAACGTTGGTACCCAGTTCGGCAACTGCCTACGTTTGGGGGGATGACCTATCCCGGTGACTGAAATTACTTTAATGAAAGAGCAAAGTTACAAAGGTTTTACAAGTGAATAACACATTCCTTAACCTAACACTTACTATCTCTCAAAGTAACTCTTCCTAAGGCTCCCTCTAGGAGTGAGCACCTCTCACTTAGTCACCTCAAAATAGGACCACGTCCTAGAAGATGTTTAGAACACAGAAGGTAAAGAAACAACGAATTTACAGACAAGCTTTTCCTTCACAAAAGCTAATCTTGACAATAGGGATGCACAGCCAAGACAATGGTGTCTATTCTTCCTGAGGCGGCGTGTTTAAACAAAATGCATAACCCTAGAAGAAGTCAAAGAAGGGTTTATATACTCCACAAAACGACGAAGAACCGCGGTGCCCAAGAGAACAGAAGAAAAGAGAAAGGCGCCAAAATGAACAGTGAACCGGGTACACGGAAGGTACGATGCGTCAGAAGAAAATGTAGAGAACAAGTCTTCACAAGAGATGAGAACATCTGACGAGACAACAAGGTTGAGCCAAAACAACGAAGCCAATAAAACACTAACAAACTCCCCCTTTGGCATTGATGAGGCAAAAACCTTGAGAGCACAATCCGAGCACAAACTGAATAATCAACTCATGCCACAGTGACTGACAGAGGAATAAACTATGCTAGAAATGTTCAAAACAACAGAGTTTGAGACAACCGTAAACAATCCAAAACAACTCCCCCTATTTTCCACAGCAAAGGCAAAGGAGAGAAACAACCGAGTAGTAAATGTACGAATATTACAAACCATAAATGAAAGACAGAAACAACATAAACATTCAGGCAGAGGGAGGAGGAGGAGCAGAGGTCGAGGTAGTCGAGGGAACAACATGACGAAGTAGGGAAGTAAACTCTTGTCGGCGAAGAGTGGCAGTAGCAATGACTTCATCGAGAAACTTTAATTCATCCGAAAGGGAAACCGCCACAAGAGTTCTAACCTCAGAGGAGAGAGGAGGAATGACCGGTGCATAGCCATCTGTAAAAGCAGAGTGCAGGTAGCTAGTCGGAGGGGGTGGAGCCATATCCGAGACATGGTGAGCCTGAAAGAGTTTGTAGTTGAACACAATATTTCCGGGAGAAGAGCTACACTCAGCCAGCTCGGCCGGAGAGAGGACGTCAGGAGCTTGAGCGAACAGGAACCCACAGATTAGTGAGGGGAAACCAATAGGCAGCTTGATGGCAACAGACCCAGCGTGTCGAAGAATGTTCTCAAAAAAGAAAGAGGCAACATCAACAGGGGACCGAGTCCCTATAAGATAGATTAAACCTGCTAAGGCCAGCGACAAACCAGTATGATGAGTGGTAGGACTCCAATTCTTGATCCCGATCTTGTGAAGAACGGAATACTTGGAACTCAGCTTCGAGGCTGGATATGGACCACGATCAGGCCATCCTTTCAAATCACGTCCACCGGACAACTCTTTAACAAGATCAATCTTGGACGGAAGGGGAGCCTGACTCACACGCTGAGGGAGCTCAGGATAAGCAGCGATGTCTTTTAGGGAGAACGAAAAACATCGACCACGAACATGAACCTTATGAAAGTTGGGGGATCCAGGGGTATTGATGTCTGAGGGAAGATTTGCAATGAATTCTCTGACCAAACGAGCATGATAGGGGCCGACAGAAGTAATAGACTTCAACAGACAAGCATGTGACACAATAGCAATCAGGTCTGAGCATTGTAGAGCTTCTGAGGACAGAACAAACTCAGGAGAGATGCTTCTCCGTAGCACATATTTCCAGTTCAGAGCATTGGTGATGGAATGAAAGGAGACACCATCTATGGGAACATCAGGAATGTTATGGCAAGAGGCTCTGGGTTTCTTCTGCACCGGAACGAGAAGCTCATCATCAACTTCATCAGCATGTTCAGCCTCATTCGCCACAAATTCCGAGCCATCAAGAGATTGAGAAGAAACCGCAGATGGAGAGACTTCCTTGGGCTCCGAGGCAACAGGAGAGGAGGCACGACGAGCCTTCTTTTTGACAGTTTTCTTGGGAAGACGCTTCTTCTGAGGGGTCTTTCTTTTCCGCAAAGAGACTATGGGAGTGTCAGAATCAGACAAAGGAGACATCGGATCCTGAGAGGGCTGTTCAGCAGTAGGAACAGTGGAAGTGACATGAGCGGGCTTCGCAGACTCAGGAACAACAACACTTTCATCCATGATGCGCTGGAACTCCTCTTCGGAGATGAACTTAGTTGGAGATGAAGGAGTAGGAGAATGCTCAACATGCAGTTCCTCAGTCATGGCATCAAGCCAAGGATTAAAGAAAGCATCATTAATCTGAGTGGTAGGAATATCACTCTTGTCTGACAGTTTGTCAGGAACATCAACAATCCCCAGAATAATATATGCCGCTGAATGACAGGGAGTAATGTGACATCAGAGGAAGTAGAACCGATGTTACCTTGACGAGTTTTGTCAGAGGGGAAAGAGTCAATCCTGGAAGGCAGAGAGGGTTCCATCGAGAAATCTGTATTAGGGTTAGGAGACAGACCCCGAACACGAACCCCATACTTGTTCTTCTGAGAGTTCTTAAAATCCCTTTTTGAACTCTTCTTCTTAACTTCTCCCATGATAGCAGATGAAGATCGGCCAGTACGAGTGGAGACCATTTTCTTAGTGAGTTTAGGAAGAACAACGTTTAGAATGTAGTTGAGAGAGATAACCGTCAGAGAGCAGTTTGAAAAGAACAACTGACAAGACTCATATTGAGTGTGATTTTCAAAACAAAACACCAATCGACACACCAACGAAGCTTGTAACATCAAAACGATGCGTTTTACTTTCGGATTAATTGGGCCCAACAACACCAGAGCGCTGAGGCCCAACTGTAGTTGCTACAAACTCCCAGACTCGCCCTTAGTTTCTCAAATTGGACAACATCGAGAGGCTTTGTAAATATATCGACAATTTGATTTTCAGTTCCCACGTGTTCGAGTGAGAGAATTTTATATTCAAAAAGGTCACGAATAAAGTGATGACGAATCTCGATGTGTTTGGTTTTACTGTGCAAAACGGGGTTTTTAGCAATGTTGATAGCACTGGTGTTGTCGCAGTAAAGAGTGATGACATCCTGTGAGACATCATACTCTTCAAGCATACCCTTCAGATAAACCAATTCGGTACAGGCGGCACCAAATGCAATGTACTCAGCTTCTGCAGTTGAGAGAGAGACACAGTTCTGTTTCTTACTGAGCCACGCTATGAGATTATTACCGAGAAAGAAACATCCCCCCGAGGTACTCTTTCGGTCATCAACATTACCAGCCCAATCCGCATCAGAGAACCCCGCAAGATGGTGATTAGTGTCTTGAGAATAGAAGATCCCATAATAAATAGTTCCATGGACATACTTAATGATTCTCTTGACATAACTCAGATGATTTGAAGAAGGGTTCGATTGATACCTGGCACTTACACCGACAGAGAAGGCAATGTTGGGCCTGCTTGCTGTGAGATAGAGTAGGCTCCCAATCATACTCCTGTAGATCTTGGAGTCCACTGGATCAACAGAATCATCTTTAGACAACTTGACTGACGAAGATGCAGGACTTCTCTTGGGTTTTCCAGATTCAAGACCAAATTTCATGATAAGTTCCCGAGCATACTTGCTTTGTGACAAAAATATTCCATCATGACGCTGGTTGATTTGAAATCCCAAGAAAAATGACAATTCCCTGACCATGCTCATTTCGAATTCAGATTGCATTTTCTCAATAAAATCATCAACAAGTGATGTCGACATTCCCCCAAAGACAATATCGTCGACATACACTTGAGCAAACATCATACTAGATCCTGAGTTTTTACTGAATAGGGTTTGATCTTTGATACCACGCGAGTATCCTTGAGAGGTCAAGTAAACAGCTAGACGCTCGTACCAAGCCCTGGGTGCTTGTTTTAGACCATACAGCGCCTTGTTAAGTCTGTACACATGGTTTGGAAAGTGAGGATCAACAAATCTTTTCGGTTTCTCAACAAAGACCTCTTCATTGATTATGCCATTTAAAAAGGCACTTTTTACGTCCATTTGAAACAGCTTGAACTTCTCTAGGCAAGCGATTCCTAAGAGAAGTCTGATTGCCTCCAGGCGAGCAACTGGAGCAAAAGTTTCATCCAAATCAACGCCTTCAATCTGTGAGTAGCCTTGAGCCACAAGACGAGCTTTGTTTCTGGTCACATTTCCAAGAGCATCAGATTTGTTTTTGAAGATCCATTTAGTCCCTATAACATTAGCAGATGGACGAGGAACAAGAGCCCATACATCATTCCTTTCAAATTGAGATAGTTCATCTTGCATCGCAGAGATCCAGAACTCATCAAGGATAGGTTCAGAGACATTTTATGGTTCAATTCGAGACGTGAAGCAGACATTCCCAATCAGTTCCAAATAGTTAACGGGGTTCTTCCTTCGGGTGGTGATGCCTTGATGAAGATCTCCAATGACAGCATCAATGGGATGGTTCAACGTAATTCTGGTGGAGGGAGTTTTAGGAACAGGAGAAGGAGGAATGACATCTCCAGGAGAAGAGTTTAGTCACGTCGTTAGAGACAACAGGTGCGACATCTGACACCCGGGAGGCTGGAGAAACAAGCAGGACTTCATCAACAAGGGGAACTGACGATGACAACTCTTCATCACAAAATTTAACATTCATAGGCTCCATGACAACTTGAGTTCTATTGTTGAACACTCTGTAAGCACGACTCGTAGAGGAGTAACCCAGAAAGAATCCCTCATCACTGCGAGGATCAAGTTTCTTCTTAGGCTCTCTATCAGCCAAGATGTAGCACACAGATCCAAACACATGGAAATACTTGACATTGGGCTTTCTCCCCCTCCAGATATCATAATTCGTGGAAGGCGTACCCGGCCGAATAGAAACACGATTATGAATATGACAAGCTGTATTGACAGCCTCAGCCCAAAACTAATAAGAGACTTGATGAGCATGAAGCATGACACAAGCCATTTCCTGGATCGTGCGATTCTTTCGTTCAACAATCCCATTAGATTGCAGAGTGATAGGTGTGGAGAATTCATGTGAAATTCCCTCAGAAACACAGAAATCTGAGAAACTTACGTTTTCAAATTCACGACCATGATCAGTACGGATACGAACAATCCGAGACTGAGTAACGAGGTCATTAGATTTATCTGTCCACTTGACAAACAGAGTTTTGTAAGCTTCTATGAGAACCTCGTCACTGATCTCATCGCGTTCTTGTGAGATCGAGATAGAGATGAAGTGTCTGAAATCCTGATGAGCAGACAGCACATCAAAAAAATGAGCCAGGAACTCATCAGATAGACTACAGTTGCTGACTGAGATACCGGATTGGCTACCAATGTCTTATCTAGCTAGGCCAGAAAGGGTCAGAGAGAGTTCTATATTCTCTTCAGACGAGGAACTGCATTGACTAAAAAAAGCAAGAAAATTGTTATTTGTTCCACCATCATTCCCATCATCAGATTTAATGCTCTGGTCATCATCTGAGAGCGTGGAGTTGTAACTCTTTTGTTGACGCTTAATAAAGTTTGGACATTCAGATTGAATATGCCCGAACCCTTCACATTCATGGCATTGAATCTCTTTCCCTTTAGATGTTTGGCTCGACATATGATCTTCACAAAAACGCCTAGGTTGTGATCCTGGTCTGATGTTTTGTGACGACTTAGGCTTGTAGTTCCCAGACGAGGCAGGTTTCTTGTCAAACGTTTTCATAAATCTGCAAAATTCTTAGCCAAGAGAGCCAATGAGTCTTCATAGGAATCTGAAGAATCATCTCTTCTGGGAGTTGAGAAATCAGGGTCAGTTGAATTTAGAGCCAAGTTACGAGATTTTGTGCCAGAGTTACACGACAGAGACATCTCGTACGTGAGAAGAGAGCCTATTAGTTCATCAACTCTCATGGAAGAAGTGTCGTGGACTTCATCAATGGTAGTCACTTTAATTATGAACCTCTCAGGCAGCGACCTGAGTATTTTCTTAACAATTTTAGCATCGCCCATGGGTTCACCCAGAGAATGAGACTCATTTGAGAGATCTCGAACGCGAACATAGAAATCATTGATTGACTAATCTTCTGCCATTTTTAAACTTTCGAACTTGGAGGTGAGAAGTTGCAAGCGGGAGTTTTTCACTTTGTCTGTTCCTTCATAGGTGGTTTCGAGGATGTCCCACGCTTCCTTCGCACTTTTGCAAGTGTTGATTAGTCGAAAAACATTTTTGTCAACTCCATTGTAAATAGCATTCAAAGCCTTTGAGTTTGAAAGAGAGGCTTCATCATCAACATAAGACCACTCAAGAGCAGGAACCTCTTCAACTGTAACTCCATCAGCAAGAAGTCTTTTGGGAGTACTCCATCCCACAACAACAGATTTCCAAGTCTTTTGATCTATAGATTTTATGAATGCACCCATACGCGCTTTCCAGTAGGCATAGTTTTGCCCATCAAGCAAAGGTGCTCGACTAACAGATCCACCTTCTCTGAACGTATCCATCCCGAAATGCACAACACAGACAACAAGAGAGAATCGAAAAACCCAGTAATTTAGGGCTTAGGCTCTGATACCAAATGTAAAGAGGGTTGTTGAGATATGTTGAGATGTTGTGAAAAATGTTCTTGACAAATGAAACAACAGAGATAGTACTAACATGTAAAAGACACAAGAACGTTGGTAACCCAGTTCGGGAACAGAGATAGTACTTTATAATGAAAGAGCAAAATTACAAAGGTTTTACAAGCGAATAACACATTCCTTAACCTAACACTTCCCATCTCTCAAAGTAACTCTTCCTAAGGCTCCCCCTAGGAGTGAGCACCTCTTACTTAGTCACCTCAAAATAGGACCACGCCCTAGAAGATGTTTAGAACACAGAAAGTAAAGAAACAACGAATTTACAGACAAGCTTTTCCTTCACAAAAGCTAATCTTGACAATAGGGATGCACAGCCAAGACAATGGTGTCTATTCTTCCTGAGGCGGCGTGTTTAAACAAAATGCATAACCCTAGAAGAAGTCAAAGAAGGGTTTATATACTCCACAAAACGACGAAGAACCGCGGCGCCCAAGAGACCAGAAGAAAAGAGAAAGGCGCCGAAATGAACAGTGAACCGGGTACACGGAAGGTACGATGTGTCAGAAGAAAATGTAGAGAACAAGTCTTCACAAGAGATGAGAACATCTTACGAGACAACAAGGTTGAGCCGAAACAACGAAGCCAATAAAACACTAACAGTTTTGGTTTCGATTTTTGTGAAAATCGAATACGGAGAAGATAATCAAATTATGGTGTAAAACCCTATTTTCATTTTCCTCTCTCTCCCCTTACGCGTGGGCCCCACTTCTCTTTTCCCTCTTTCTTCTCCTTCTTCTCCTCTCCCGTGTATAGCCTCTCTTTCTCTTTTTTCTCTCTCTCCCTCATGCGGGCCCCACCTTTCTTCTCTCTCTTTCTTCTCCTCCATTTTCTTCTTCTTCCACGTTGATGTCACCTATTCCTCACCCTATCTCTCTATGCCAAGTGTCCCACTAACTCTCTCTCTTCCTTCCTTCTTTTTCCTCTTGCTCGTGACTCTTCATACCCCATGCTTATCTCTTTCCTCCTCCATCAATCTCTCTATTACACATGGTCCCCCTCCCTTCGCCATGTCAACAAGGCAAACCCACATCTCCACTCTCTCTCTCTCCTCATTTCAATCTTCTCACTCTTCTCTCTCGTGCAAACCCATTTCTCTCATATCTCCTTCTTCATTTCTCTCGGCCGTTTTCTCTCTCATCACCGGTCACTCAACTCCGACCGAAACCACCATCAACCTTCATCAAAAATCTTCTTCTCCTCGTCACGAACCTATCTAGCCAACTTCGCATCGTCATCGATCTCTCTCTCGCTCGTTTTCGCCTATTCTCCGTCGCGGCGGTCGAAGCTCCATCGCCGGCCACCGGTTCTTTTTGGCGCGTTCAAGCGTCGGGAAAGCTCAAGGACAACCTGAATTTCACAAAACCAAGGTGAGCCAGGATCGATTTGATTTTGGCTGTGAATTTGATTTACAATTTGGGAATTTAGGGTTCGTCGGAGAATTTTGGGGGTTTTGTGGAATCGAGTTTGGTTTGATTAAATTGGTTGTATTTCCTACTTATGTAACCCTTGAATTGAGTTTTGAACCCGAATTTTCAGGATTTCGATTTGAAAATCATTTTTACCCAAAAATTAGGGTTCATACTCGGGGATTTGAGGGTTTTGTTTAATTAAGGTGTCGTCGATGAAATTGAGGGTGTGAAATGTCTGATTGTACTTTGAATTGTATTATGGGTTGATCTGTTGTAATTTTGGAGCTGATTTGGTAGCGGTCCGAGAATTAGGGTTTTGGCTCGGGAAAATTTGGGGCTTTTCAGATTGTACGATCCTGTCGTTAAATTGGTTGTAATTGTACCTTGAATTGTAACTGAATTGTATAGTGGAACTGGTTCGGATGATTTTTGGGTTGTTTTGGCCCGGGAATTTTGAAATTCGGGATTACGCTCGGGTTTGAGATTCTGGGAATTCAGCTCAAATATAACGTGATTATTTATGTTGTAATTGTGCTGATAATATTATAATCTGAATCTGTACGTTGTAAATCTGAATATGAAATCGAAAGTCTCGGGTTTTTGTAAAGTATTTCAAAAGTAAAGATTACGGGAGGCAGAAGCTAAAGGCGATATAGTTTCTGAAATCTCGAACGAAATTTTATAAATATCACGAGACTATGATTTTATTTCGGAAACCAATAGCAGATTATCGAATTTTGTTCGGACTCGGTTTTGGATTCGTTCGTCAGTTGGAAGTCAAGATTTGATAAGCAAAGGTTAGGAATTTTGATGAATTTAATTCATAGAATTAATTCGTTCCCGAATTCCGTAATCTATTTTCAGACTCACGTGAAGATTTGACAATCGAGCGAATCAAACCTCTGGAATCAGCTTCGAGACTTGGAATCCGAGATATATCTGGGAATTATTAGGCTTCTGCCGAACTAGTCCGGGTAAGTGAGGAGACATAAGTCAACTACTTACCAAGGGAATAATTCTGCTTATCTGTGCATTTGTTTGATAGTAAACAAGATTAGAGAAAACCCTAAAAGTTACAACTTGAATGTTAAGGCTTCGGCCACCCATATTGTAAATATTAACTCGGGTACGCCCGTTTAACTCAAACGCTAATGTAAACCAGCCATATTTACAATATGTATAGTTAGATCCCTCCTAAGTCTATGAAATAAGGTAGGACTCGATTTCCGGAAGAGCATGAGCATCAGATTCCCGAATTCAAACGGGAAAAGAAGAATCGAAAGTCACACTTCGACCTTCTGTATAAAACACTAAACGAGCTTGAGACTAAACAATAAATACCTTCGGGGTTTAACCCGACAGTGCTCTTCCGTCAATAAAACAGCGAGTACACTGCTAGTTACAGGGTACACAAACATAACGGAACTAAATTCGGTGGTACCCACGAGGTAATCCCTCGTGTGAGGACCAGAGGGGTCCTGATAGCGCTGAGTACTCCAGTTTAGCGGGGACGCTTGTGAGCGTACCGCTGGGTGATTGCAATGGCGAGCCCATTTCTTCGTGCCGTAAGCACTGAGCACTGGCGCCCAACGGAAGTTGGTACCACTAGAGGATCCTTGAGAGATGATAAAACTCAGGTCAGCTGTAGACCGCGGCTCGAAGTCTATAGCTGGTCTCTGGTTGAACCGATGATTATGGATGTGAGGAGATCGTAATCTTGCGGAACGGCCAATGTCGTAGGATGCGCACGCATTAGTCACTCTTAGATGGTAATTGCATTTGCATCCCTACGTGTCTGTTCGCACGTCACATGCTTTGCATTAGATTGTTTTATCTTCTTAGGTTAGACTCCTGCTTGCTGAGTCAATCGACTCACAGTTCTATGACCCTTGGTAATGTAGATAAGGGGAAGGCATTCATGTAGAAGTGGTGAAAGGAAGCTTGACCGGGAACGTGTATCTCTTGACCAGTGGGCTACGGGTTTTTGACTCGGGAAGTGTTTGGTTGTGATATACTATACATATAACGTCGAACTTTTCCAAAAATAGTATTTTGTATCTGTAAATAAGCTGGGAGCTTTTATGTATATATTGTAACGATATAAGTATGGAGGTCGATTTATAACTTTGATATCTTGGATAGTTGTTACGAAAAATTTCCCGAGATTTTTGGACAACCACTACTAAATACTACTATATTATACGTTTCCGCATGTTAAATTATGTTGTACCTTATTTATTATATCTTAATTAAATTGTACTTTTATTTAAGTATTATCTATGATAATTGCATGATAATGAAATGCTCCCGATATCATACGATGACTTGATTGTTTGGTTGGAGTCGCGGTCTGTGGGCGAGGTGATGACGCTCACGGGTCGTGACATATGGCCGACTGAAAATAATTTCCAGAACTGGAAATGTAAATGAAATACAGATTGTTGATTAATATAAGAATAATTAGCGAATATTGAATATATTAACTTTTTATTTTTGTAGGATCTTTTAATAATTATAGGAACAATTTTGAATTATTTTGGTAGTTAATTCAAATTTTAACTCGAATTTCCCAAAACAAATTCAAAATTAAAAAATATCAGGTGACATATTAAAACGGGCATTGAGTATAAATAAATTAACGTTGTAAAATTCAACTCAATTTAGTAAAAATCGAATATAAAGAAGATAAAATTTTGAATGGCTAAAATAATTTTCAGAATTTAAAATAAAAATAAAATACAAATTATGAACGGCCGTAAATAATATCCCGAACTGGAAATAAAAGTGAAACACTTTTTTTAAATTAATATAAGAATAATTAATGAATATTTAAAATATTTAATTTTCATTTTTGTAAGATCTTCCAATAATTGTAGGAACAAATCGTTAATATTAATGATATAACATAATTTCCAATTATTTTGGCAGTTAATTCAAACTTTGAACTTGAATTTCCCAAAAAAAAAAATATTCTAAATTTTAAAATATTTGTCGAAATATTTACAAAGGAATTCAGGTAAAATAACAATGTATATTAAGATGTCACGTAAGTATTATTGTCATTTACACGAGTTTAAAGAAACACTAATTTTTTTTTTGTTTTTTTTTTTAACTATTTACTCATAAAAACGTTTATTATTTTCAAAATAACCAACATTTTGTAAAGTTTGTGTAAATACACATTTCAAATTGTTTTCAGAATTATTTGGACTATTTTGGCCCAAATTCGAAATTGTTTACAATAGGTGCAAGATGGTAATTTCGATCCAATATTTGTGTAATTAAAATTGAATGTATATTTACAAAACGTTGAATATCCTGAAAACACTAAACATAAATATGAGTAAATAGTTAATTTTTTGTTTTTTAAATAAATTAGTAAGCAATGGCCATTTCGTCGAATTTTGTATATTTATATTATATTATATTTTTAATTTTTTTTTAACATGGCTCAAAAGTCATGTATATGAAATTGACTATCGTTATAAAATGAAAGCCTAATGACCATTATTGTCTGCATCGTGTTCTTGTTTCCCATTTTGTCCAATTCTTTTTCTCTTGCATTTGGATTATTCTAATAGGGTTTATCTTTTTTCTTTTTTATATAGTAAAAACGTAAACAAAAAATTAACGTTTTACTCACGTTTACGTTTGATTATTTCATTTTATGTAACGTTTGATTAATTTTTCGTAAATAATCAAATAAATTTGTTTACAATATTAATCAGTCTAAAATACCCTTCAAACCGTTTGGGCGAGAATCCAAAAAAGACTAAATTAGTCCGAAATTTTTCGTTACCAAAACTCAATCAATATTTACGAAAAATTTACCAAAAATTGAGTAAAATAAAATTCGTAAATCTATGTATGAGTATTTTTCTAATTGATCGAAAGATAAATTTTCAAATTTACAGCGTAGTAAAATATTGATTGGAGAGGACAAATCAAAAGAAACGTCATTGTAAACATATTTTAAAATAACTCTGGGCAAATGGTAGTAAATGTTGTGGTGTATAATATTACAGTAATAAGATTGACCGGTTAATAATATATGATCTTGGTATATATTTATTTTTCTTCAGCTGTAAAGTGTACTGTAGAGTCGGACTACTCACTGTGAATTGAATATATACCAAAAGCCAATTAAGGAACTACATTTGTCCACCTCTTCACATATTAAAAACAAATAAGAAAGTTTAATAGATTAAATGAGTTTGTGAGATCGACGGTCAGAACCGCCTCTCTGATCAATATATCTTTATTGAATCCATATGTTGAAAATTTGTTGACTATCATTTGAAATTTCTACGGACACCATAGTTTTGACAAATTCCTAAATCGCACTGAGCTGTTGAACATTTCTGACCTGACAGCTCGGTTTTTAGAACAAAATAATTTGGTGTTTTGATATGCTTTGGCAAAAATACACAACTTTACACATTGGTTGACATGATTTGGTTCATATATATATATATATATATATATATATATATATATATATATTTATATATATATATATATATTAAATATTACGTGCATGCACTAGGTTATATTTATGTTAATAGCTTTAATGGGGGATTTTGAGCAATTAAAAAACAATTTAAATTTAGAATACTTTAGATAATTAGACTATCAATTTTATATAATAACAACCTCAAACGGTAAAATTAAACATTGAAAAGTGATTTCTCCGATATTTTAAAGCTTCTCTTTTACACTAACAAAAAATTGCAAAGCCTGAGACATAAAATCGGTCCAAATAAAATAGATGTATCAGGCTTAATAAAAATTCAATATTCCAAATATTTTGGCCTAAGCCCATCACACGAAACTTGCCGAACTCAACTCAAGTGATAAGAGCTTGTCTTTGACGAAGTCACAAGTCAAAGAAACCGACTTCGATAAAGATCGGATCTAAAACGAGTTCAAATCATCACTTTCGAACGACAAAATTTGACGCCACGACTACTTCAACTATCTCAGCAACATATGTCTAAATTTAGTCGTTTAGTTTGACATATAAATGTAAAGTAGACAATCTCGTTGTCGAAATTATTGTAATTTGATTATTTAGTAATTCAGTTCGTTATTTTTTAATTCTATTTCATATTTTCATATATTTGCTAAGAAATTGTATTGAGATTCACATATTTAATATAAATTGTAAAAAGTATATAATGATTTGTTTTGTGATTTGTTGGTGACTAAATCAAATATTAACAAAAACCAAAAGTGAATAATTTATAGACCTTATCATTTGTTTTTCTTAAAGCAATAGGACCCACGCTATGTTTGAGCAGGTGAGCATAGAGACTGGACCAAGATTTTGGTTTACTTGCATGCATTAATTTAATCTTTGTTGGATCGTTTCTTCTTTGTTGAGTTGATTTCTTTGTCACCTTCAAATTGCAGTCAATTCAGGCAACACATATTCAAATCAATTTTAATACTTCTAACTAACACAATTTATTTATAATTATAAATAATCCATCAACATAGGACAAATTAAATAGCTTTACAAACTTTTTTTTTGCTAAACTGTAGTTTTAAGGTTTCTTCATGGTTTTTTTTATTCTTTAACAAATCTACTTCGACTTTAATTTCTTTATAATACTTAAATGGAAGGAAATTATCTTCTATTATATGATATTTGTTTGAGAGAGTGAAGAAGAATAGAAGAGATGATGAGATGAGATGATATATCAAAATCGACGGCTCAGAATCACTGAGCTGAGTGAAAGGCCGCCACAAGAGAAATAGAAGAATATAAATCAGTTGACTCAGATTCTATATATATGCACATTCATATTACTATTTAACACGTGTTGAATAATGATTGGTTTAATTTTTCTATTTCATTGTGCCAAGTTAGCCACAACTCTTCTAACTGCTTCCTGGAAGGCCAACTTGTCCCACTCGCTCCCCTACAAATATAATCAGAACAAAATAACAATTAATTACAATGAATTAGTGAATATGTATTTGGAAATGTTAAAACTATAATAAATTAAAAATTATTTAGTTAACATACATTGTATGATTAAGGCGTTTACGTGACAGCATAATTTACACATCTTTAAAAATATAATTTTCTTAGTGCTATTTGTGTTCTTTCATTTGAAACCTTTAGTTTTGATGCAGATAAAGAATGAGCTAGCTAGAATTACATACCTCAACCACTCTCAATCTCAAGGTCAAGAGATTAATTTGAGTCGCGGGTATGTTTGAATCGTCGGTATTTGCCTCCAAGGATACTAAGCTAACATTCTCAACCCGTTTCAAAAATTCCAATAAACCAAGCACCAAATCATCTAAAAGAACATTATTGGATGAGCTTAGAATCACTCGCAATTCGACAATTTCTGAGTGTTGACTACCGTGATCATACGAAGTTAACTCAGAAACGCTGTTTAGACAAACATCAATGATCGGTCTTTGATGATCGCTACACGAATGTGACTCGAGAAATGATAATTGATCGCTTTCTTTCCCGAGATTATTATGACATTCTTCTCGATTGGCTTTTATAGTCGATGAGCTAATTTTAGCCTCTAATTGCTCATTTCTTTGGCTAAGTTCTTCAATTTGAGCTTTTAAAGAGGTCAAATACTCCTTTGTAGTATTAAGCAGCGTCGCTTTGTCTTTCTGCACAATTCAAGAAATTAAAATTACAACCCAATTACTAATATTTGATATAAAGCAAGTTCAATATTTAGTGCACAATAGACTGAATATTTTCAAATATAGATATGCCCATATCATATGGTTGACATATCTTATATAAATGCACCAGATTATTCATTATCGCTATAGGCAATATTGTTCATAAAGAGCACGTCTGCATAGAATATAAGTCCTAATATCAATCTTCATATATTCATTGAAAAAGTACTATATGATACTATATTACCACGAGCTATTCTCAAATTAAGTTGTTGCTTATTCATTTGGAGATGGAACTCCAAAGTACTTTCACATTCATTAATTAAGTTAATTAAATAGATATAGATTATAATAGCTAAATGTGATATATACATACCTTTGTCCCCGGAGGAAGTAGTGACCTAAGTGCATGAAAGCTTTCATTGAGCTTCTCTCGCCTTTTCCTCTCCGACATCATGTGATGCAATTGAGTCGTACCACTCGGCCGTGGAACTCCTAAACTTTGACGATTCCTCATTATCGCGTTCAAGCCTCGAAAAAACACAATCGAGCGCTTGAACATGCTTTTCTTGCATCCGAGGCTACGATGATCAACCCTAATCGAAGACACGTACCTAGTAAAAGCGCTCGATTTTGAGTTGTAATAATAATTATTCATCGGAGGGAAGTCACTAGGGAGAGGCAAATCAGAAGTAGTGTTCGAAAGGACCGCGAGGATCGCCTTCGTAATGACTTCTTCCTCGGCCGTGGGGCTCGGAAATTGATTAGGGTTTTGAATGCGAACAAGATCGAAATTGGCATTAGTGTTTGTGCTTGTACTTGTGCTTGTTGCATTGTTGTTATTTATGTTGAAGATGAGAGATTCAGGGCTGTCTATGTTGGCGAGTGATCTCAATGATGAAGAAGATGAAGAGTAGTTATTATTTTGAGGAATAGCTAGTTGTGATGATTGAGAAGTACTAGTAGTACTTATTTGATGATGTTCTTCTTGGACAAACAAGCTTTGTATATCCATTTTCATCTGACCCTGTGTTTATGCAATATAAATTAACCTAAATATCGACTTTAATAATCAATGATGATGAGCTACGAATATAAGCATAAATGATTAATTAATTACCGTAGGTGCATTTGAAAACCCTAGCTCAATCTCTCCATTTTTGCATCCTATGAAAATTGCCACCTGTATATGATGGAAATAATTAATTGAAAAGGGTTTTATAGCTATAATTGTAATAATTAACCCATTTAATCAAAACTATAGTTATTTATTGTATTATTACCTTAATCCTTCCTTCCTGTGACAATGAACAAACAGAAAAAAATAATCAAAATGAATTTTTTTACCTTCATCTTAGAAACAACAATAATAAACACACAAATAATAAGAAACATATATAATACAAGTATTTGCAATGTAAATTGTTCTCATTTATAAATTAATACCTGATAAAATTGTCGTTGTACTTCATTTGAAGCCAATTTTGTAAGCTGTAACTCCTGAAACTCCAAATAGGGAACGCTATTCCGAAATGCATAGCCCGGAATATAGCTACACAAGTTTCATAAATGTATAACCTCAAAAAGAAGTTTCATAAATGTATGTACATTAAAAATAACCCAGCATATATATATATATATATTATATATATGTGTATAATATATTGCTCACTCGTTGTGGTCATGTAGTATGAAAGTTGATTGTTGATATTCGTGGAAGAGCCTTTGAGCGAAACTCCCTGAAGATGAGCTTTCCATTTGCCTGCTGAACTCTTCGTGATACATTCCATCTTTCCCTCGCAAACAACTATATGTATGTATACAGAATATTGAGCACACATATAAATACATATATATATATATAGATAGATATGTATAGATAGATAGATAGCGTACTTCGTTGGGGCTGAAAGGAAGGACCAGAAACAGACGTAAGTGCAGTGAAAAGATTGCATGAGAAGCCTCAGATAATTCGATCGACCAGTTTCGTCCAGAAGATCAAACGCAGTTTCCATCATATATATATATATATATATATATATATATATATATATATATATATGTCTATGTAAATAGTAACTAACTATGTTTAGAATTGTGTCATCATTTGATCGTATCCGATATTGTGAATATTTTGGAAGGGTTTGTTTGAGAGGAATAATGACATGGTAATATATATATGCGTGTGTATATATATATATATATATATTGCAAGGAAAAATTAGAACATTCTGATTACAGAAAGAAAATGAATTAGCAAGTGGTTTGTCACCATATTTCACAACTGATAATCATGGGTTTGGTTGGTGGTGCATCATCAGGGTTTGATAAGTATATGAGAGAGAGAGAGAGAGAGATAGATGAGTGAGAGAGAGAGAGGGATGAGAGAGAGTGAAAGAGAGAGAGAGAGAGAGAGAGAGAGAGAGTGAAAGAGAGAGAGAGAGAGAGAGAGAGATTTGAAAAGTATATGCGGCCAGAAAAGAGGATATTAAATATTGTAATGGGAATCAGAGAAGGTGATGATGATGATTTGTGTTAAGTGAGAACTATTGAAATTTTCAGACAACGAAAAGAAGAAATCTTGAAGCTGGTGAAACTTGAAAAGTAGAAGCGATACGTACTACAAGTATAGAAATGAAAATTATTAATAAAATAAGTGAATGGTGAGGAGCGACAGAAATAAGAAAACAAGGAGAGAGAAGCAGCCAAGGATTTGAGATAGGAGAGAGAGAGCTTTGAAAAGTCAAGGGTCAAAGTCTTCTGTTTTATTTAACTTTAAATATTCATAAACTGATATTTGCATGAGAGTTGAAAAGAGTCAAGAGAGGATGGCAAGCTGCCATGTATATTTGTTCTATTTGCTCCTCATCCATTTTTTTATTTTTTTTATTTACTATTATTATTATCTTACTAGCTCTGTAATTTATTTGTTATTTTCTCATAGAGTAACATGCTTTTTTTTTCTTTAACCCACTTCTTAGAAAATATGCGCAAATAGCATAATCTACCTAAAGTCCAATTTCATGATGCTATTCAGTGGATAACTTAATTTTTGAATCGACCTACTAGAAAAGAATTGACTAATAATTTTACATATGATCCGTTGATTTTATGTTTAGTCAAACAGTAATTATATATAATTAGATTATGGGATATTTTTTTTTTAATTTTGTTCGTTTGATACAATAAATTATCAATCATGTATCAAGGAGTAATAAATCAAACTATTTAGCTTAACAATTTGTTGGGTTTAGATAATTAAGACTTTGTGGTGCTAATTCAATAATCTCAATTTGCAAAAAGTAGGGCAAAGTGAAAAAATCTCATTTTTATACTAGACAGCTTACACTTTTATATATTATTCAGAATATTTTAAGAAGCGAGTCCCCATTATACATCTGGTGAGACATAAAAGTTAGTTAAATTTATTTTTTATTATTAGAAATGACTAATAAAACCAACCCAATTTGAACTAGTATAATTTTCAAGTTATCTAGCGTGTGTGCTTAGCGTTCACACTGCTTAATTCACCCAATGAATCTCATATGTTACTAATTTTAATATATCTAACGTTACGTTAATTTTGTGTAAATATACAGTGTAAATTGTTTACGAAATTTTTTGGACAATTTGACCCTTTTATTTGAATAAATAAAATAAATTATTGACACAGAATAGTCCTAATATTTTCGTAAACAATTTACAGTGGATATTTACACAAAATTAACGTAACGTTGAGTATATTAATATTGAAAAAATAAACATACATTTAATTGTAAAGATGTTTCTACAAATATATTTTTTGTTATAAATAGTTTATTTACTATTTCTTTTCTTTATTTGATGTATCTATATTATTTTTACATTGATTTCATGTCATAATACTGGCTACAAGTATTACTCATGAGTGACATAAAAATCGTTCCCATTTTCACAATGTCTTACAATTATTTTTTTCAAGTGGGAACAACGGAAGAAGGGAAACTCAAAGAAAAAAAGGAAAGGTTGTCGGGGAACAAATTCCCCTCTCTCTTTCTCTCTAGAATTCGGCCAAAACCTCTCAAGCACAAGGGGGAGAGGGTCGGCTGAATGCTTGTCGAAATTAAGTAAGAATTTTCAAAGAGAGAGCCTCCTTTTATATAAGAGAGAATAAGCTTAAATTAGGTCAAAATTCAATTAAGATCCATTAGTCAAACTTAAGCCCAAAACTCCTTTTAATGAGTTTAAACAATTTTTCCAACCTATAAAATTCTTATTGTGGCCGGTCATATTGTCTTCACTATCTCCCCAAATTTGATTGATTTCTAAAATAATATTTAATTAATTTAGAACATCTCATTTATGTAATAATAAATCATTAATTATTTTCATACTCTTCAATGTAGTACGAAACGAGAAAATATTTATTTTCATCTTTGATTTATTTAAATCATAAAATCATATTATTATCAATATAATAACATAATATGATTCATTAAATAGATGTAATAATAAATAACCAATTATTTATTTATTTACCTAGAAAATAAATTTCTTAGTATAAATCACAATTTACGTGGAATGAGAAAATCAATCAATTCTTCTTCACCAAAATCTATTCCGAGAGTCTATCGTTGAGACCTTATGGACCCACATGAACGGAGCTTTAGAATAAAGATCGGACACAAAAGTTCACAAACTTTTTCCGACTTTTAATTCTTAATATTAGTCGATTGCACTAATTACATTAGGACAAAAAAGGCTATTAGAAGCGACAAAAATCGCTTCTAAAGATTAAAAGTTGCTTCTAAATGACCTTTAAAAGCAACATTAGAAGCGACTTTGTCGCTTCTAAAGAGTCGCTTCTAATGTTTTAAAACAAATAAATTAGAAGCGACTACTCGCATCTATAATCGCTTCTAAAGGTAAAAAAGGCTCATAAAAAGCGTTCGAATTTTTTATTTTTATGGTATTAGAAGCAACTAGTCGCTTCTAAAAGTTAAAAAAAAAAAAATATGTTAGAATTTTTTACACACAAAAAATAAATAAACACGTACAAAAATGAACGACAAACCTCTTTTCTAAAATCTAATAAAATAAGTCGAGTTCACACGTTCAAACTAAAAATTTAACCTTTGCTGCGAGTTGGGGTTGCAAAACGGTGCGAGAGGAGCTGCGAGACGAACTACGAGATGTGGTGTGAAAAATTAAAATAAATTATTCAAAATCGTTAAAATTGAAAAATAAAAACTAAATCAAAATCACAAATTATTCACCCCTAATTCGAAACCAAACCAAAATCACACCAAACCATAACTGAACTTTTAATTATTTAACCATAATTAAATCTTTTATCGAAATTCAACTATCGAAATGAAGCACCGATCAATATGAGGTCGCAACCAACTCGAGGCTCCGATAAACACTAATGCCAAAAAATTGGCGGAAGAAAAAGCGAGCCAAATATTTTGGTCCTTAGAATCAATTAGTCGCTTCTAATTTGTCGATTTGGACCTTTAGAAGCGACTTGTCGCTTCTAATTCCCTCTGTCGCTTCTAAAAATGTTATTTGTAGTAGTGTAAAAGACCAATATTGAACATCTCTAAGTTCATATACGTTTTTATTTCCGTTTGATGTGATAAAATTATTATTCACACGGTCCACTGTGTATTTTATGATATTACCCTTTGTGTGTATCATTAACTCAGAGGAATGTAAAATTACCGTTTTACCCCTGAGTTATTATTTCACCAAGTCCACTGTTATTTTCGAACGAGAAAAACATAAAGTGAGATGTCTCAACATGTCACATGTTTTATTTCAAATAATTCTTTATTCGATGAATACCAGACCTGGTTTATTCGCTCACACTCTCATAACGGAGCATGGTGTGATATTAATGCCTTAGCGTTGTTTCAACACAAATTCGATATATGTGAATCACATATTTCAACGAAACAGTATTATGACAGCAATCGTCGGATTAATGAAACTTCACTTACCCATTGCCCATTGACAAATCAAATATCATAAAGTGTTACAAAAAGATATGCATTCACTTCAAGATTTAGGTAATTACTAAAATACCCATCGTATGTGAGTTTGAGGTTTCGAGTGATTAAATGGTTTTATCTCAAACTTCAAAACTTCACTGGTCTTGTTCAATATCTTCATTAAGATATCAAGAATGAATTACAGAATCACAACTCTCCATATTCACAAGATAAGATATCGTTTAATTCTTTCTAACAATCATTACTAAGATTTGATTGCTCAATCGATCTTTAGATTGCAAATTTTTATTTAAACTAGTCATAAAAAGGTATCTTGTCAAGTCTGTACTTAACACTTGTTTTGTTGATGGCAGTTTCAGAGAATAGACATTCATGCATAAACACAAAAGCGCTCCGTAGTTCAACCTTCAGAAAGCATGTTCATAACATTGGAATGTGTAATTTACAAGATTTACTATGGAATGCATTCATGTCTTCATCAGGGGTATTTTACGTTGTTGCACTCTTTTTTCCTTACAAAAGTTTTTATCCCATTGAGTTTCTCCTAGTGAGGTTTTTAACGATTTAATATTAATCACGTAAATATTATAATGAGCAACTCAAGGGGGAGTATTATAAATAGTTGATTTGCTCTTAATTGATTCTCCTATTTCTTCCATTTACTCTATATATTTACAACATTTATTGTATTTACTATTTTTACATTGATTTTGTGCCATAATTTTGGCTATAAATACCACTCATTAGTGAAGTAAAAATCATCCCAATTTTCACTCTCATCATTATCTCTCTACTAATATTTCCCACTTCATATACTAATACAAAAAAAGTTGTAGTTTAGTCGCTTAGTAAGTTTTTAAACAATTTAAAAAAAAATTCCTAAAAGGGGAAAATCTATAATCTAAACTTATGTAGGTAGAGAATATATATTCATACCATGTGGTAGTTTTTAACCAAACAAAAAACATCTAATGTACGAATTCAAGTTAAAACTTCGTATATAACAAACTGTAACACTAAACTCTATAGTATTTATACGTATACAACATTTTCTAAACAGTTGGTATATACAAAGCTCAATGTAGTTACACGAATTTGTTGTCCATATTATCTTTATAATTATTTCGAATTTTGATTACTTGCTTTATGTTAAAATGGTCACAAAATTCCGTAAATACATTAAACTGAGTATTTATCAGCAATTTATAAAGCGTTCGGTATTTATGTTTATATGAGCATATACTTCAATTACCTATAAATATGATTAAAATATATATTAAAAACACTTCGTATCCCGATTCGGATCTATAGATTTATTAGAGTATGAAACCTATAAATATATTGCATGGAATTGAATGTGTACTGCTCTATATAAGAGATTAAAAACACATTAATGGTGTTTCTCCTATAAAAAATTATTTTGATGATTCCATTTATTACAATAACTGGTCAGTCATATATGAATACTTGGAGGGCACGTATATTATTGTTGTCTTTGTGACCTAATATCGGTAGTAATTGAATAAAGTGGTCGCGTTTATTTGGGTAGTCATACTTTGTAATTATATAGGTGAAATCATCTCAAGATATGATATTTTTTTTGTTTTCATATCATTAAAGATCTTTGACACTGATATCACATCTTATAAGCATTCACAATGTATAATTTCTAATTATCCAACGAATCATTATGATTTTCATTTATTACGTGACGACGCGTTGTTTCGTAAGAAGAGGCTGGATGATCTTGAATAGCACAAGCATATAGACTTCGCACGTACATACGTACACATATTTGTATATATGTGTATTATGTACGGACGCCATACACATATAGATAGAGACTATAGATATTTGTCAGAAATTTCTTTATTTGAATTTCAAAAACACAGTATTAAGTTTAAAACATTAATCTCAAAAATACGTTAGCAATATTACAATAATAATATTAGCGTAAATACGGGGACAAAAATATGAGAAACTAAAAATTAAACTCGAAATGAAAAAGAAACGAATAAAGGTCGTCGAGATCTATTGGACATTTTTTTTTAAGTTTTTTATCGCTTTGTCAGGTACGATATGTGTTAAGCGATAGCTTCGTAAGATACAACGACGTAAAACAAGATTGTAGTACCACTCAACTCGATTTCCGCGAACTGACTCTTATGTCGAACTATCACCGGACTACAAAGACCAAGAAAACAATTTCAAATGAGGGAGAGATGATGGGTTTTGGTTGTATTTTCAATATGTGTTTTCGAATGAGACTTTGACTTCTTTTTATAGGCTCAGACAGACTTCAGGAGGTTAAACAAAATCGTCCAGCAATAATGGAAATTTATTTTCATTAAAGCACACTTTGTTGAGCTTGCCAAAAACGTTTGTCATAAACATTATCATTTACTTCGGAACATTTAATCTCATTAAACACATTCATATATAAAGTTTGATTCCTTGAGTAACATACACGTTATTTGTGGAATTGAAACTTTTATGGAGTGGAATTTGTAATAAAAAAAAATAACATTTATCACAAATAAGCAAGATCGGCATGAAAGCCCAAGAAGAACTCAAATTGCGAAGGCACAATACCCAAGCCCGAGTTCGAACCCGGCCCAACTCGGCACGGCACGACACGACGGAGGCGGCGCGTGTGTGTGCGTGAAGGGTTGGGACTTACTCACTCACACTCTCCTCTGTTAGACATAATACTTTATAAACACTACAACAGACATTCTCAACCAATGTGAGACTCTTTTACTCAATTTATGAATACATTCATGACAATATTGATACACATATCAATGTGTTTCTAGCCATACTTTGAGTATCAATTTCTCATTCATTATAGAATTATTTCTGGCAAACAAATACTCAATTTTATACCCGTCGTAACGAAAAATAAAAATACAAAAGAGTTATACAATTCCGTTATGTGGACCCCACTCAAATATTAAGCCAAAAATCATTCTTACAGTAGATATAAAATACTCTTCTGTATCTTATTTTTCCAATAGAATATATAAAAATTGATCTCATAACACTTTAAGAATCGTATGACATCATATTTTATGATGTTTGGAAAATAAAATTGTTCAAAATAAAAAAAAATAAACTTTTTAAAAATGAAGATCAAATCTTAATATTTTGTTAAATTAGAAATTTAAATAATGAAATTTATATGTTTGTTAACTCTCATTTTGGATTTTGAACAGTCCTAATTTTCTAATCTTGAACCCCTCTTAATTTTCTAGTCTTGAACCCCTGCTGATGATGTATATAGTTTCTACGCGTAGGATATACATCTATTTACTATATATATACATCTATATACATATATATACATATATGTTTACAAAACAAAAATATAATCCAAAAATGTATTGATATCTTTTTCAAATAAATTGAAATTGAGATTCCAATATGGTCCTCCCTCACATCAATCACTGGACATTCAAAGGGACTATCACTATCCATTCCAGCAATTCTTGATACCGAAAGAGTTTTCCGTTGAATACATAAACCATCTTACAATTTTCTTCAAAAAAAATAAACCATCTTACGATCTCTATTACATACTCCATTTTATGTCAAAAATGGAAAGTGGAAATCTAGCGATACTTCCTTTAATCAGGTCTCATGAATGCTAACTAGAATAGTTTATTGGTAATGCAAAAAAATAAAAATAAAACCCCGTCTCATGTTTTCCTAAAAAAAAACCACGTCTCATGACTCTGATATGACTTACAAAATTATCCAGCCCAAAAATAAAATTGATTATTAATTTAATAAATGACAAATTCTCAATAAAGAAATAAAAATTGGTGGTTATTAATTTCATATAGCGAAATGGAAAGCCACGTGTACAGTCGTTGTTCTTCACTGATATCACAGTCTTCTTCTTCTTCGTCTTCGTTTATCTTCTTCCGAAGAAATCCCAAATTCGCTTCTCGGCGAGTGCGTATATTTCCACCAATCAAGCGCAGTCTCTCAATATCACTATCGAATTCGAAAATGTCGCACTCAGGTGATTCCCTATCCTATCTCTGATTGAATGTTCATTCATTTTGGGGCTTTTTTTGTGTTTCAAAACTACCTATATGTAGTGTACACATGATATATAGTTACAGTGATTCCGCAAGAGAGAGTGACGATAGAGAACAAGCACGGCGAGAAGCTTGTCGGATTATTGCAGGAAGCTGGATCTCCGGAGATCGTGATACTCTGCCATGGTTTCACATCCTCCAAGGTTAGGGCGTTTTCGATCGTGAAGCATATTTATTGACTGTTATCGTTCCTGAGATTTTAGAAATCGATTTTACACACAGGAACGTCCACCAATGGTGAACTTGGCAACGGCGTTGGAGAAGCAAGGAATCAGCGTCTTTCGTTTCGATTTCGCCGGAAATGGGTAATGAAAACAATGTATTGCTCTAATTAAAAACCAGGCCATTGAAATAGAGATAATGTTTGGAAATGTCTGTGTGTGTTCTTAGGGAAAGCGAAGGTACGTTTCGATACGGACATTACAACAGAGAAGCCGATGATCTACGATCTGTGATCGAGCATTTCACCGGTGAAAACCGCAGGATCGGCGGAATCTTCGGGCATAGCAAAGGTTTGGAGAATTTTTTTGACATCTTTAGCTGCTTTGGGTGATTAATTACTAACTATATCAACTACATAATTTTTGATATAGCTAACGTTTTGCTAAATTGTAAAATGGTCGGTTCTAACTCATTTAAAATATATTTCTAAAAAAAACTCATTTAAATATATTTTAATTTATCCAAAAATATATAATAAATTCGCAAAAACTAAAATAAAAACAAATTGGTAAAATTTTGAAATAAATATGTCACATAAGCATATTGACTATTTACAACATATTAACAAAACGTTGGCTAAATCCAAATTTTTTGTGTTTACGTCGATTAATTACTCAAATATTTTATTTTCTTTCCGTGCAATTCTTTTAGAGAAATTGTTGCCAGAAAACTATTTTTTCTAAGTTTGTCACTAAAAGATACTTAAAAAGATTATTTACCTTGTATGATGTCCATAATAGACCTCTATTGTTAATCGGAGATATCTCTCTATTATAACGGTCTATTGTTTACAAAAGTAAACGGTCTTTTCAAACATTTTTCCAGTGGCAAACTGAAAAAAAAAACAAATTTTTAAAGAAAATGAAGAAAAAATAGTGCTGAAAGTGGTATTTTGAACAATTTCTCATTTATTTTATCTCCGTGTTTGTTTAGGAGGCGATGTGGTACTTCTTTATGCGTCTCGATATCAAGACATTAGTATGGTTGTGAACGCTTCTGGACGGTACGATCTCAAGAGAGGAATCGCTGAGAGAGTCGGACAAGATTTCATGGATAAACTCAAGGGTAACGGGTTCATCGACATCAAAGACAAGAATGGTAATCATCGATGAAAAGAAAAATCAAGTTAAAAAAATGCCAAGAGTTTCTTATTCCTTAACGAGATTATTTGCTTTTTTAGGGAATGTCAGATACCGTGTGACCGAGGAAAGCATGATGGACCGTTTGAGCACTGATATGCGCTCGGCTTGCCTTCGAATCCACAAAGATTGCAGGTGATTCAGATGTGATTTTTTGTTTCATTTTTGTCAAATCATAATCACTGAACCATTTCTTATCTGTGATAAAATATGTAATGTTTAGGGTCTTGACAATCCACGGGTCTGAGGACGAAATAATTCCGGCGGAAGATGCTTTTGAGTTTTCAAAAGTAATACCAAACCACAAATTACACATCGTTGAAGGAGCCGATCACGGGTATACCTCACACCAAACAGAGCTAGCTTCGACTGTCGTTGACTTCATAAAGTCAAACTTGGACGGCTACAAGTCTTCTCCGCCTAGTTCTTGAACCGAAGTACTACTATCTTAATTGCCCTATTTGCAATTCTGTGGGGCAGATTTAATTTACTAAATAGCTAACAAAATTGATAGTAACCGGTCTCAATTCACATGATGTTCATACATTTATTATACCAAACATTTATCAATGAAAGTGTGCGATTTGATCACAACTTGATGGTGTTTACATCGATTATATAGTTTCTTCTTTTGCTTCTCTGCCATTTCAGGCTGGGTTTCAATGAGTCTTTGATATCAGACTATTGCTTCCTGAATTTTAGTTTAGTTATAATTTTTTGCCTGATCTCTTTATGTAACATTTTAAATGCGTCAAAATGTGTGTATATATATGTTCACCGTTTCTATACCCTTTCTTGGTATACTTGTAGATGAATGACAGAAGCTTGCAGCAGAAGAAACTTGAATTATCATATTAGGGATGAGAATCAAAGGAAAAATTATATCTGTAACACAACCTATTTTTGTTGCTCATCATCTAATCTTCTGAAATAATCCAATAAAGCTAAAAGCTTTAGTGAGTATTCTTCTCTACAAAATTTCTCGCAGCTCATCAAGAACTTTAGGAAAGCTCCTTATGAGACTCGAAATATTTACCGCTGAACAAAAATTAATCACTGAGCAAACCTTGAAACAGGACATTTTCTACGGTGACAGTGTTAATCTTCAAAACATTCTTCTTCATGATCATCGCTATCGGAGTCTTGTAATTGCAAGTCATCCTCGTCAAGCTGCACACAGATTAATTAAAGAATACATGATCCGGGAATATCTATATGCTATACAAAAGCGAATATCGTTCACAGAAAGCTTTTACCTCGTCATATTTGGGTGAAAATGAATATTCTTCTTCCGCCGAGAAGCTAACTTTCCCATCTTCAACTGTCTCTCCGTTTCCGGATTCCTTTTCCTCCTGTTCAATTATGCAAATATCAAATCTATAATTTGAGACCGAAGCAACACAAATGCTTCGAAAGAGTGAAATCATTGCGACCCACCAATTCCAATTTAAGCAACTCGATCCTCTCTTTCAAGTCAGAGACGTGACGCCGCAACGCCTGAAAAAAAACCAACAGGAATATATAATGAACTTTAGAATAGATTTCAACAAAAACAAAGGTAACTTGTTTAACAAGGCAAAAAACCTCTCGGCGCTGGACTTCTTTGGAGCGAGCCAAAGCCTGCCTCTTTGTCAGCAAAGTCGGGGGTTTGAGCTTATCGGGCATCCGATAATTCTTCCCTCGATACAACACAATCGCAAAGCCTTTCATAACTTCATCCACCGAAACCAAAACGCCCCCACTTTCTGCTTCGAGACGAACTGCAACGTGTTTCACGTGCTCAAGATGCTTCGCTTTCATTATCACTTTCACCAACTCTCGGTGTTTCCAATGCAAGTGAATGTTCTCTATCGTACCTCCGTAAAACCCACGCTTTCCTGAGAGAGGTAAAAAAGAAGGATTAACAACTCTCATATTTCGTTAAAGAGCACGGTGATATAAAAGCCTCACCGAGAAGAAGGAACGGTTTCATGCTCAAACCCATCTTCCGAAACAAAACTCTTTCCTCTTCGGTCAAGATTTCTAAGTCATCGGGGAGATCCGACAGCTTCAAATCCTTTTGCAGCTTCGCAATTGCTTTCTCAGCTCTAGTGAGATTTCCTTTACCCTAACGCAAAAAAGTTACTTGTTTTTAATTTATTTTTCAAAAGGGTTTACGGTATGATAATTGTAATTGACGGGACTCACGAGCATGAGATTCTTCTCGAGATGCTTGATAATGGCCTTCAATCTCGAGACTGACGAGTCTTTGACCATCTTTTCGAAGTCTTTGTTGGTGGGTCGGCTTCTTCCCCAGCGAACCGCGGCGGCTTTGGTCTCGGCGAGAGTTCCGGCCACCAATTCCTCGGTCGAAGCTTTTGATTTGTGCTCGATGAATGCCAATGAGTTTTTTCGGACTCGCTCTTCCTCGTCTTGCATTAGATCTCTCACTTTTCTTCTCTCTTCCAAAGCCTCCGAGACCGAAGGTGGAACAAAGTCGTTCCCTCTGTAAAACACGATATACTCCTTGTTCCTCGAAACCAGTGTACCTCCTGTTAACCTCTTTAACAAAAAAAAAAGTAAGCATTTAACTGAAAAAAGAAAATTAAAAAAACTTGTTCATGGTTTAAGTCACCTTGAGGTCTTCTGCCATGGTTTCGTTGCGCGTGTTCTCTACTCCGCGTTTGATTGCGATCTTTGCGATCGCACTCTTTTCCCAAAGCTTCACAATAGCTTGAGCAAGGCCTTGAAGCTCTCGGTTTCGACCTATTCGCGAAAAGATCGTCGCTTTTGATTTATTTTTACTCGGAGACCAAAATAAAAAAGGGTAACTATAGATACTAGCCATACAAAGTATATAAGATTACAAAACAACTCACTTTTTGTAAATAATGAGTAAATAATCGACTCAATTTATTTACACTCATCAAATGTCGAAAACAGCCCACGTAGACAGTTATTTAGAGGTAATGAATATTCAAAAATAGTTAGGCTAAACGTTGACTATATCCGAATATATGAGGTTTAAGTTGACTAATTACCCAAATTTTCTATACAAAAATGACCACGAATCGGTGACTCCTGATCTTCCGTAATTCTAAAGGTGGGCAAATCGGTTGACCCAATTAAACATGGACTTTTAGAAGAAGAACTGAATTCAAAACTTACCGAGAGCAAAATGAGGTGGCATGGTTCTAGCTATTCTTCGGAATCTGGTCATCTCGTGGTTGCGAAGGCAGTGTCTGACACCGTAAGCGAGGACTCGAAAAGGAGTTTTGAAGCCTGAGACGAGAGGCTCGAGAGCGTCCGCGTCCACCGGAAATGGAGGCCGACCCGACCAGTCCGCGAATCGCGGACCCAAACCATCCAACATCTCGTTCAACTCCTTCATCCGTTTGACTTCTTTGTTGGATAGACCCTTGTGAGTTTCACTCGAGTCTTGTTTGTTTTCTTCATTGTGGGTTATGGAATTCGTGTATGACTGTACACATGGAAGCTTGTAGGACATTCCTCTATACAACACCAGCAAACTTCCTGATCTGTATATGACCACGCCTCCGGTTTTACTCTGAGAGAAAGAGAGTGTTATATAAAGAGAAATTGCCTAAAATGCCACATTCAACGCTAATTTTCCCAATTTGCCTTAAAATTTATTTTTTTCCTAGTTTGCCGCTAAAATAAATGAAAATATCATTTAAAGTTATAAACAATAAACAACTGCAATAGATGTTTACAGACATCACGGGTCAACAATAGATGTCTATTGTAGACCTCTCCGGTGAGAGGTCTACAATAAACATCTATTGTAGACATTAAAGTTAAAGTGTGAGAAGTCTAATCTCTCTCTCTCTCTTTCCCTACTTCCTTGAGCCTCAAGTCTATAATAGCTCGAGTATTGATTATCTCGATACAGTTTGAATAAGATTATTTCTAGTTCAAAAATTTAAAGGCACTAAAACTACTGATTAGCCTAACACGGAGTGAGATCGAATGAACCTCCAAGATCATGTGAGTTCTTCGCATGTTGAGGGAGAGAGGCTCTTCGAACTTGAGCTTGACGACCTCGTCCAATTCCCATCTGTCTCGGATCGTGTCAACCAAAGCCTGAGTAATCCCACGAGCCCCGACTTTGATGCGATTAGGCATCCTCTGAGAAACGTTCCTGAGCCTCCTCAGCTCGTGCTCCGGTAGACTCGTCTCAGCCGCCGCCGTGTTACTCCTCGTCCACTTCCACCTCGCTTTTTCATCCGATTCCGATCTCCGTTCCAACTCGTTCTTCTCTTCTGAATGAAAACCAGAACTCTCAAAGATACCATCTTTGGAGTAGCCGTTTCGGGTTTCATTCAAAGAAACATCCTTTTTGCCACTTTCGATGTATCTCTCGTCCTTTGATTCCGATTCTAACTCGTTCTTCTCGAAATCCTCTGAATCGTAACCAGAACTCTCAAAGATACCATCTTTGGTGTACCCGTTTCGGGTTTTATACAAAGAAACGCCTTTTTTGCCACTTTCGGTGTTTCTCTCCTCCTTTGATTCCGATTCTAACTCGTTCTTATCGAAATCCTCTGATTCGTAACCAGCGCTCTCAAAGATACCAGCTTTCGCGTACCCATTTCGGGTTTCACTCAAAGAAACGGTCTTCTCGATCGTTGTCTCTTCGTCTGATTCTGAATCCCACACATCCTCATCGAAATCCTCTGAATCGTAACCAGAACTCTCCGAAACACCGTCTTTGGCGAACCCATTTCCTGTTCCACTCAAAGAAACGCCATTTTTTCCAGTTTCGAGCTTTATCTCTTCCTCTGATTCCGATTCCCACACAGTCTCATCTATTTCGTCTGAAAAGTAACCAGAATCCTCCAAAATGCCATCTTTCTTGAACCCATTAAAGGTTTCACACAAAGGAAAACCCTTTCTACCAGTTTCGAACTTCCTCGCTTCCTCTCTAGAAGAACTTATCCCCGATTGAATCCCACTGCGTTTTTTCGAATCAGATTCCCTATTAACAGCACTAACGTATACTTTCCGATCAATTATATCTCCATTTCCTTTGGGTTCAGGTTTTGTATCGAGTTGGGGTTCATGGGAGGGTTTACCAGTCACACCACTTCCGTGAGCCCAGGGAGCTGAAGAAGAAGCCCCACGACTCGTCAAGCACGAACTCACTGAGTCACTCAAAACCGGCGACTCAGCTTCTATACTTTTCTCCGGCGATTTGTCTTCTTCGATATCCGGCGGTTTTTCTTGCCACGGAAACGTGGCTCTCTGAGAGACAGCCTTGACCGACCACTTCTCATGAATTTGGTCGAGAAAGCTCGGCTTCGGCTTCCTCTTCTTCCTCTGAACCGCTTCGACTCGCCGAGATTTTTGGTCGGTGTCGGGATCGGCGAGTCCCTGAGAGCAACGGACACTGAGTCCGGCGAGAGGTTTAGGAGAGAAAGCGAAGTTGGGCTTTGGTCGGAGGAAGAGGAGGGAGAAGGAAGAGTGAGACGGTGAAGAAGATAGAGAAGTGGAGTGTGGATTCAGTGAGAGCGATAACGCCATGAAAATGGAAATTTAAAGTGAGTCGTTTATGTTGGACTATAAGACAGACTTGTTTCGTTCGGGTCTTTAAAATTTATAACCTTAAAATTGGTTTCTTTTTTAATCAATCACTCTTGAAATTTACAATACTCTTTCCTTTTGTAATAAGTAAATATAACTATTTTGAAAAAACTAATAATTAAAAAAAACTAAAAAAAACTAAAAAAAACTGTCTAATAAAAATAAAGAAAAAAAAGCAGCCATCCCTTCTCCTCCCCTTCGCGGCTTCACGGTCGTCGCTTCTCCGGCAACTTTCGTCGCTTTTTCGGCGACTTTCATCGTAATCATCGGCCTAACACTATCATTTTCGATAAGTTCCGATAAGAGATAATTGTTATATTAAAGAGAAAAAATTATTTAGAATATTACTCTCTAAATCGTACTTTTTATCTTTATATCAAATCAAGTTTGGATGAAAAATAAACTAAAAATTATGTATATGAAAAATGATTTTTACGATATTTGGGTTAAGAACAATAACAACAGTCAATTGGTCCAATTTGTTCGACTGAAACTGGTGCAGTTGGATCAGTTAGACCAATCGAATAAATTAAGTGAACATGAAAATTAATGTTTAAATATGTCTATTAACCAGCAATTTTTTTAGATTATGTTAGATAAATTTGTAAGTTTCGATATCATCACATAATGAATTTTTTAGTATATGAATTTAAACTACTTATTTTAGATGATGTAATTCTTCTTTTATAACTCGTTCAACTTTATATGTCCAATGGTTAAGAAAATCATTTATTTTCTATACGACATATGGTGAAAAAAAAAATGAGTTCTCATATGAATGATTTTCAAAGAATGATGAAATTAACAACATGTTACTATATGAGGACGAGTGTGCAACAATTTCATATTCACTCGATAGGATATCCGAAAGACTTCATGTTGATAAAGAAGTTACGGACTTTAAATCGAGTTACAAGTGTCCTACATCAGAAGATAACTCCTAAATTTATTTTGGATGATATTGATGTCAAATGTTATCTTATTGATCGACATGTCACATCCCAATGCAAGATGATGTTGGATGTTGAGGTTTCTTATGAGAGATCAAGACAAAAGTTAGACAAAATATCATATTTATAAGTTGTATTTTCACTTTTAAATACCATATAAATACTCATACGCGTATGCATACTCGTGAGCATGTAGATCGCAATCAAAACGAAGATGTCATTCGAGATGAACATTTTGATGTATACATAGAGCCCTTAAGCCTTTATCAGGTTGTGTCTACACCAAGTTGTGCGCGTGAATCTATTACATCTCCGGATAGATGTGTTCGAAGATGATGACATTTTCTATGATGAACATGAGGATAGTCGCGATGATCATTGTGAAGTGTTAGAAATTGAAAAAAAAAATCTCATCTTTTACCTTCGAAGATTGTATGGTTATTTCTATGGGTCAAGAATTCGTGAGCAAAAATGAGTTAAAATACTTGGTCCTCAATGGTCATTGCAATCTTGTTTGACTACCGTATAGTCAAGTCGACACCGGAATTTTATGTTGTATAGTACAAGGTTTTGGATTGCGAATGAGCACTGCGAGCAGCAAAAAATTATCCCTCCGATCGTACAACAAAATTCATACGTGTTCTTCAAGTGCAATAGACAAGAGGAATCGACAAGTAAGCTCAAAGTTTGTTGGTGAGATGCTAGTAAAAGTTACTCGGGTCGCCTTAGCACTCATGTTCTCGAAAAAATCACGCTAAAGATGAAAAATTACGGTGTGACGGTGAGCTACTACAAAGCTTGAAGAGGCAAACACCTAATTATCGATGATATCAGATGAGACCCAAAGATAAAGTTTCGAGAACATTTTTTGGTACTTGTACATGATAAAGATGGTGAATACTTTGCACAGTCACACATTTAGAAGTGGACGAAAATCAGCAGTTCGAGTACTTCTTTATAGCTTTTGGAGCGTGCATTGACAAATTCAAGGCAATTTGAAAAGTAATTGTTTTTGACGAGACATTTATGAAAACAAAATACAAAGATACATTTTGAAAACAGAATATAAAGGTCCATAAAAAACTTAACATTTATTAAGAAAAAGTCATTGATTAAATACAAATTTATTTTAAAGTACATTACACATCCCTACCGCACAAGATGGAAACCATCATCAATATCCACTGGCATGGGGAGTCGGACTTGGTCTACGGCTAAACTTGAAGAGGTTATGCCGGACAGCGAGGAGTTGGTCATCCTTTCATATAGACACCAGAGCATAGCTAATGCGGTTCGTCATGTCTACAAGAAATGTGATCATAGAGCGCATGACACTTTTCTCAAAATATCAAACCACGAGTCAATGGTTACAATGAGAACGATAATGCCAAGGAAAAGAGAATGCTAAAAGAAAATACAAAGAAAAGGGAAGTACCAAAAACAAGATTAAGAAAAAAATATCATGTTGTGAAAAGTTCATGAAAATTGATGTATATGAATGTTGGGTTTTATGAACTTTACTCATAATCGAAGAGCAGGTATTATAAATTTATGATTATTTATTTATTTATTTATTTATTTTAAAATTATATTTTAAAACTATTTATTTATCATCAATTAAGTATCCACACAGGATTGATGTGAGGAAATGAGGAAGGTATTTCTTTTAACGCAATCGCTACAACATTTTAACCACGAATGAAGTTGAGTCAATTAATGTCGTGCTGAAAAAGTCAAGAACGTACTCATTGATCACGTCTTTCCTCTGCTAATAAAAGAGTTTGCCGTCCTTTACCATTATTGGGCATAATATCTTCCCATAATTTTCCCACCCATCGGGATAACATGAACATTTCAAGCCGGATATTAAAATGTACTCCACCAAAGATAACCGAATAGGTATATGATTTACGACAACCCAACTCTCATAATTTCTTTTTGTTTCCATCTCTCGACATAGCATCATACACATTGCCACCAAATTGGTTTTCAAATGCTTTGGAACATCGAACAAATGGTCGATTTAAGAATCACTAAACCATTGTAAACTGTTGGGATAGTCTTTCAACACTTCTATTAGTAAAATCACAATTTTGGCCAATCGATATTTTATTCCAATTTAAAATTTCTTCTGTCGGCATCCAATTTGAATACTGGACGAGGGGCATCTAAAACCTGTAATTTATATACTTAAATCTCAATACTTATTAATACTTTATCTAGCAAGAAACAAGCTCGTTATTAAATAAATTATCATAACAATCTACTCGTGCATCTACTTTTACTCTATTATTAGTACAATAATATTAGAACTAAATCATTTTAAAATATCTCTATTTATCATATTGCAAAACAAAAGAATAAGAAAATCGTATATGCTCAGCATTGTTATATAAATTTGGTGGCGTTGAACTTATTGTTTTTTTCGGGTAGTCGTCGAATTCTCGTGTGGACATATTTTTTTGGTAACTCAATTTATCACGCTTAGGTGACGATGGAGGAGGAATCGAAACGACCGGAAGTATAATGTTGACTCGTGAATTATGTGAACGCCTTATCGAACTAGTGAAAGCCCGGGAACCCAGAATAGTAAATTCTCTTTTACACAACCTTGTAATTTTCTAACATATATTACAAAATTATAACTTGTTGTATCGATAAACACCTTTGAACTCGAATGCTTAAAAATGTCAGATAAAATCTGGTTATTGATTTCCATTGAGATTATTTTCCATCGATGATTGTTTTTGGCAACTCGAGCTTCGACGACGAGTCTCCCCCAGGACGAAACAAGAAGAAGATGTTGGACACGTCGACGAATTGAGAAGAAACTCATGGCCGCAGTGACAAAATCGGAGCACGAGGCCCTGAGTTTTTTGGTCTACATTTTTGGACCCCTGGGTTTTGGATTTTTTATAATTCAATGTTGTGTCACTTTGGGTATTTAAGTAAATTAAAAACAGAAATATAAATAAATAGCATTTGTCCTAAATAGTACTTTGTAAGGCCTCTATTCTGAACTTGTTTTTATTTTTTCAAAAAAACAAAACTAGGAGGGCCTTGATAGTGCAAAGTCCACAATACCCTCTTTATTTATATTTTAATATTTTATGCTCCTATTCCCTAGATTCTCGTCTCTTCATCTCTCCTCTTCTCTTTAATGATCGCAGGAACAGTAGAATATATTGCGAAATGGGAGATATGCCAAGTTGAGAGCTGAGGAAAAATTGTTGTCACTTACGTAATAAAGACCCATCGATGGACACTTCTCTGACGACGAGACATGCCTCATCGTCGACGATCTCGTCACCAGCGGCGCTTCAATGCTTGAGACCGTCGCACCTCTCTACGCCGCCGGATCGTTTTCAGCGACGCGGTGGTGCTGATCGACCGAGCGCAGGGCGGGAGGGAGAATCTGGCGGAGAACGAATGCTTCACACTGTTGCGAGGTTGAGCGAGATCGTCGGAGTTCTCAGAGGGAAGGGGAGGCTTGACAATTATACGACGGATCGGGTGCTCCGATTCATAGAGGAGAATCGGAGGGTGAGTGTTCCGGCGGCGGCGAAGGCGCGGAGGTTCGAGTAGAGGGAGGCGATGTCAAAGAACAGCGATGGGAAGAGGATGTTCGAGGTCATGGCCGAGATGAAGAGCAATCTGTGTCGCAACTGATGTGAGGACCGCCGGCGAGTTGCTAGAACTTCCTGACATAGTCTTCCTTGTCAAATTATTGTCTTTACCAACGGTGCAGTTGAGAGTTAGAGTTGCAGAATCAATTTTGACCGGTCTGACTAGTAGAATTCAGTTTGTTGATTTTGTTATCATGTAGACGTGTTCCCTTTTTTCATGTGAGATCGGAAAACGGTGTTGTTTGTAAACGATGTGATCGGGTTGAATGCTGAGTTGGTTCGTATAAGGAAGATTTGAAGTTATGTTCGGTTTAACTGTTCTATTTTGTTTCATTTTCCTTTACGGCGAAGCACATTGAGGTCAACAGGAGTCCTGATGTTTTGTTTTGGTAGGACCAAAACAAGGGAAGGTTGTTCCAGCATCAGCTGCTGCTGAGATTCAAGCTTTATCCAACGAGGTATACTGCTTCTTGGACTACACTGCTTTAAGTTCTAATCTTATTTAATTTCTTGTACAATATGTTTAGGGTATCACACTGTGGATAGTTAGAGCTGAGTTTTAATTTCTTTGATGTATCTATGTTCTTGTTTTTGTACGTGTCTTCTGGATGGACGAGGTTGATTGACAAAGAAATCTTACCTGCAAAAAGAGCAAAGCCTACTAACTAATGAGGCTTCGTGAACTCTATTTTAAATTAGCTTTTGATTACTGAGCAGTATTGGGTTTGTTTTGTAGCTAGGAGTCCCTCTTTTTCCTTATTTCTCATTTTATTTTTTAATAAGTAATTTTAGCTTAACCATCGACATCAATCATTGCATTTTCTCATATAAGTTGGTGTCAAGCTTTTGCCTCCCTCGAATGCACTTTTAAAAGAAGGTGTAAAAAGTGAATGATAATTAGCATTTTAATCATAAAAAAGAGAAGATATTTTCTAGGGTTAATGTAGTATATAGTCCCGTAGGAGTTTAGTAATTTGGTTTTGTCCAACATTTGGTAAAACGTTTGTAAACGTCCACACTTTTAATTAACAAAAAATTCGTACCCAAAATACCTTAAATTTAAAAATCCCGCCGAAATATTAGAAAATGAATTTAAAAAAATTAGACGTTAATGACAGAAGTAAAACCGGCCGTAAATTATATTTTCATTAATGAGAATATGGAACGTGGAGAGAGAAACAAAGCTTTCTCTCTAAACCCCCATTTTTATTCATGATCGGCCACAAAATCGTTAGAGATTATTCTTGTTTATCTTTTTCATCGTTTTCTTCAGCGATTAACAGGTATTAACAAAGCTTATTTTGGTTTTTATTGTTCATCGTAATCTTCAGCGATTATTTACGTCGTTTTTCATTTCTTCGGTGATTATTGTTCTTGTTCTCCACTAGATATTTCGTTTTCTGCAACATTTTGTTTTCGGTGGACGTCGGATTTGGATCCAGTGGCTGCGACCCCAACGATGGAGGCGTTGATGAATGCTGGCGGTGGACGCCGATTTGGTTCTAGTAGAAATTAAAATTTTCATCCTTCTTCGTTATTCTTTTTGTGTTTTAATTTTGATATAAAATTCATGTATGAAATTTTGATTTTTTTTTCTTTTAGTCAAATAAACGTGTTTTGTTAATTACAATGCAATTAACGATAATTTACATTATAAAAATCAATTTACGGTGTAAAATCAATATCGATTTACGCTGGAAAATACAATTTACGGTGTAAATTCAATATCAATTTTCGGTGTAAATATATTTACTGTGTAAATTCAAATATCAATTTACGATGTAATTAATTGATAAAATGATACTAGCGAAAATATAATAAACAAGTTGAAAAACCTGACTGAACCTATTAAAATTCCGATAAAACTGTAAAAAAAAAAAAAAAAAAAAAAAAAAAAAAAAAAAAAAACAACCAAATTCGGCCATTAAAATGTTTTTAATAAATGATGGCAAAAACAGGTCAATAATATATCAAAGATTTTAAGATCTAAAAATACAAAATCAACCGATATTAATTTTTTAATTCAAAAAGGAAACTATTAAGAAATATATTAAAAAAATAATTATATATATAGAAATCTTCAATAATATATCAAACGAAAAAAATAAGATAATATCATAGAATAACTCGGATAGAATCATATGCATACTAAAAATAATTGTCTGCACCTTTTCGGATATTAATGATATCTTAATTAATTAATATCATATAATTAGTCAATAACCACCCATCTTTATAGGATCTCAAAATAATTACAAGCTGCCGGCAAGATTTTAACAAAAAAGGAAATAAATTCAAATTTAAAACCCAAAATTTTAAAAGAATTATAGTAATTAATAATACTGGCCGAAATAAAAGGATAATTTGGTAATTTAATAATGTTAATAAAAATTCCACGTCATACTTTTGGACATTTACAAAAATTTAACAAAACGTTGGACATAACCAAAACAAGTTTGTAAAGTAGGGCCATTTTGCCAAATTTTTGTAATTTTTATATAATAGTTATGTTTCGTACTACTGGTAATCATATAGTCAAATAAATTTGTACATTTGCATTGACTTGCAATTATATGTACCTAAGTAAATTTATGTGTAACTTTGACTGAATAATTATCTTTAATTTCGATTAGTTACATAATTTTGATTGAATAGTTATGTTTATATCCGATTAGTTACATGCGTTTACTTAAAGTTACTTTTATTTTCGATTAGTTACATAACTTCGACTGAATAGTTACTTTTATATCCGATTAGATACACATATTGATACAATAAGTTACGTTCAAATCTGATTAGTTACCCGCATATTACTGAATAATGTAACTATACACAAGTTTGAATGTAACTAATTATATTTATTTGAAACGAATTAGATAAATATGTAACTAAACATAGATTTGAATGTAATTAATTAGATTTATTTGTAAATAAATAGATTTTTATGTAGCTAAACACAAGTTTAAATGTAACTAATTATATTAATATGTAACTAAGTAGATTTATATGTAACTTTGACTGAATAGTTACATTTATTTTCGATTAGTTACATAACTTTGACTGAATAGTTACCTTTATTTCCTATTAGATTTATATATGTAACTAAACACAAGTTTGATTTATATGTAACTATTTAGATTTTATAACTAAACTTAATTTTGAGTGACACTAATTAGATTTAAATGTAACTAAACAAAAGTTTATATGTAACTAATTATATTTGTATGTAATTAAACACAAGTTTGAAAGTAACTAGTTAGATTAATATGTAACTAACTAGATTTATATGTAAGTCTGAGTGAATAGTTACATTTATTTCCGATTAGTTACATAACTTTGATTGAATAGTTAACTTTATTTTCGATTAGTTACATAATTTTGATTGAATAGTTACCTTTATTTCGATTAGTTACATAAGTTTACTGAATAGTTACTTTTATTTCTGATTAGTTACATAACTTTAACTGAATAATTACATTTATTTCTGATTAGTTACATAACTTTGACTGAATAGTTACCTTTATATTTGATTAGTTACACACATATTATTGAATAGTTACGTTTAAATCTTAGTAGTTACATACCTTTTATTGATTAGTTACATAGTCAACAAAGACAAAATGAAATTGTGGATAAGATTGACCATTTAGGCGTCGTAATCACAACCTTCCAAATGAAAATAGCTGACTCCGTGGATGAGATGAGTCTTGAATCTCCCGGCGGCTCAGCTGGGCTTGCTTTTGAGTTGCTTTACCGTCGTGAATCCGTCGTTTGTGCCCATCACATACAGCTTCCGCTACATAGATGCGAGTATGGTTTTGTGGTGTCGCTCGAACATAATCAAGGCCATCAATCTTAAAGGGTATCCGAGGCTCACGTACCCGACTACCTCCACTAAAAGAACAAAGGAAATTGATTGTTCAATATTTTGACCAATTAGAATCATATTTGTAACTAAACACAAGTTTGAATCTAACTTTACTGAATAGTTACCTTTATATATGATTAGTTACATAATTTTGACGGAATAGTTAACTTTATATTTGATTAGTCACATACATATTACTGAATAGTAACGTTGAAATCTGAATAATTACATACCTTTTACTGATCCTACAAAGAAGAAAATAAATTGTGGATGAGATTGACCATTTATGCGTCGTAATCACGACCTTTCATATGAAAATGGCTGACTTCGTCAATAAGATGAGTCTTGACTCGCCTAGCGGCTCGGCTCGGCTTGCTATTGAGCTGCTTTGCGGTCGTGAATCTGTCGTTTATGCCCATCACAAATAAATTTCGCTTCAGAGATGCGAGTATGGTTTTGTGGTGTTGCCCGAACATAATCGAGGCCATCAATCCCAAAAAGTTGCAAGTAATTAGATTTATATGTAATTAAACACAAGTTTTAATGTAAGTAATTAAATTAATGTGTAACTAAGTAGATTTATATGTAACTTTAACTGAATAGTTGCTTTTATATCTGCATAATTACGTAACTTTATTGAGTAGTTACCTTTATTTCCGATTAGTTCCATAACTTTGACTAAATAGTTACTTTTATATCGGATTAGTTACATAACTTTGACTAAATAGTTGCCTATATATATCCGATTAGTTACGTACGTTTACTGAATAGTTATATTTATTTCTGATTAGTTACATAACTTTAACTGAATAGTTACCTTTGTATCTGATTAATTACATACGTTTACTAAATAGTTACCTTTATTTTCGACTAGTTACATAATTTTGACTGAATAGTTATTTTTATATCCGATTAGTTACATATGTTTATTGAATAGTTACGTGTATTTCAGATTAGTTACATAACTTTGACTGAATAGTTTCCTTTATGTCTTATTAGTTACAGATTGATCCAATAACTTACATTTAAATCTGATTAGCTACACATATTACTGAATAGTTACGTTTAAATCTGAATAGTTACATATCTTTTACTGAGTATTTACATTCCCTACAAAGACGAACTGAAATTGTGGATGAGATTGACCATTTGGGCGTCATAATCACGACCTTCCATCTTTAAATGGCTGACTCCGTCAATGAGATGTGTCTTGACTCGCACGGTGGCTCGACTAAGCTTGCTTTTGAGCTGCTAAACGGTCATGAATCCGTCGTTTGTGCCCATCACAAACTGCATCCGCTTCAGAGATGCGAGTATGGTTTTGTTGTGGCGCCCAAACATAATCAAGGTCATCATTCTAAAAGGGTGTTCGAGACTACCTCCACTAAAAGAACAAAGGATACTGAAAATTCAATACTTTGGCGAATTAGATTTATATATGTAACTAAACACAAGTTTGAACGTAAATAACTAGATTTATATGTAACTAATTAGATCTATATATAACTAAATATAGATTTGAATGTAACTAATTAGATATGTATGTACATAAATAGCTATGTAACTAAAACACATGTTTGAATGTAACTAATGTAACTAAACACATGAATTAAGTGCCAATTGACTTAAATTCTGTCTAGAAACATAAATAGTCGATTGTTTAGTTTCATCATTCAATACAAAATTGGTACATACAAAATCGAATTAGTTACATACAAAATGGACTTATATGTTACTAATTAGATTTTTGTAACTAAACTTAATTTTGAGTATAACTAATTAAATTTAAATGTAACTAAACATAAGTTTAGATCTAACTAATTAGATTTGTATGTAATTAAAAGTTTTGAATTTAACTAATTAGATTAATATGTAACTAATTAGATTTATATATAATGTTGACTGAATAGTTACCTTTATTTCCGGTTAGTTACATAACTTTGACTGAATAGTTACCTTTATATCCGATTAGTTACGTATATTTACTGAATAGTTACCTTTGTTTCTGATTAGTTACATAACTTTTACCGAATAGTTACGTTTATATCCAATTAATTTTATATGTAACTATTAGATTTATATGTTTTTAAACATAAGTTTATATGTAACTAATTAGATTTGTATATCAGTAAACACAAGTTTGAATGTAACCAATTAGATTAATATGTAATTAAGTAGATTTATATGTGACTTTGACTTGACTGAATAGTTAACTTTATTTCCAATTAGTTACATAACTTAGACCAAAGAGTTATCTTTATATCCGATTAATTACATACGTTTACTGAATAATTACCTTTCTTTCCGATTAGTTACATAACTTTGAGTGCATAGTTACCTTTATATTCGATTAGTTACATACATTTACCCAATAGCTACTTTTATTTCCTGATTAGTTACATAACTTTGATTGAATATTTACCTTTATATATAAATAGTTATACAGATTGATCCAATAAGTTGCGTTTAAATCTGATTAGTTACATAACTTTCACTCGTTCAATTCTCAAATCTTTTTTTAGTGGTTTGACCATATATATTCAGTTCAAATCAATTTATTTATAGTCACATTTTTGTGATTGTGCATATAATATAAAGTTGAGCATAGCGTAGAGAAATGACAAAAGAAAGAACACTCACATCAAAGGTGATTCGTAGGCCCAATACCACTTTAGATAAAAGAGGTGATTCATAGACAACACCCACATTAGTTACATAAAAGACTAATTTAATAACATAAAAGAGGAGGAATGTGTGTGTAAGAGGAGAAAATTAAATATTTGTCCACTAATTGACTAATTAATTAAATAAAAACCAGTTTAGATACATAAAAACCAGTTTAGTTATATTAAAAATAGATTAGTTACATAAATATCAACATTAGCTACATACAAATCGAATTAGTTACAAACAAAATTGAATTAGTTACATACAAAATCAAATTAATTACATATAAACCAAATTAGTTACACACAAAAACTTAATTCAATTACATAGTTTGTGACTTAGTTACACCATATGTAAATATTTCATAAATGTTATAGCTAAATTCTTATATTACATATGCATGATATAACTATTTGAGAAATTAATATTACAGTTTTTATTTTATTAATGACTACTCGTGATTTTTTTAAAATTATATATATTTTTTAATAATAAAATATAATTGCTAAAAACGATTTAAGAAATAAAATGAGAAAAATAATTATTATTGAAAAAAATGGAGAAGTGAAGAAAATAATAAATATGATTATTATTTTGATTAAAAGATGAGATATAATAAAAATATTAAAAATCTGAAAACTTAAAGGTTGATTTGATTTTTGTGTGGTCAAGAAAAGGAAAGCGATTTTTTATTTTGATTGTTTCATAATATTTAGATATTTAATATTAATTTATATAAATTAGTAAATAATAGGTAACTTTTGTAATTGCATTTCTCTCTTTTTTTTGAAAAAATACCTCTCTCATTTGACTACTTAAAATTTTGTTTTTTTGCAAACATAATGATAATTCCGGAATAGAGGGATTAATAACTACTAGAATTGTCCAAAGTCCATAAATAAATAATATGTTAAAAAAGAGGTCATGTACTTAAAAAGCCATTTTGTGAAGGTTAGTGGCTTAAAAACTCTCGTTTTGCTTATGTTGTTGAATAAAAACGATGTTTTGTTTATTCAGTCAAAGACTACATAACAAAAACGATATTTCGATTATTTAGTCACATGTCGTTTTGGTTAAATAAAAACAGTATTTTGATTATTCAGTCACATGTCGTTTTCGTTAAAGGGAGAGAGGGAGAGGGAGAGGGAGAGAGAGGGAGAGGGGACCAAGCTGCATAGAATCCAATCAAGGGGACCAAGTATTTTCACGTTCTACAACAAATAGACTGAACTGGATAGAAGCTACTACAAAATCCCAAGTTTCATTTTCAATTCCGTGCTAATGCTCTCTTATCATTTCAAAACAATCCTTTTGAAGGAAGAAAAAAAAAATGACCTTCCAAAAAAGCTGTGAAAAGGCTATAAATGACCACAATGAAGTAGGATCAAGCAGGCAGAGGAAGAAAAGAATCTTGCTCTACCTCTATATTTGTACAACCCGCTCGTTGAATTAAGCCTATTCTCAGATCTCTGACGTGTCAAAACCCAATGACTTAACTAAACTCAAAAAGCCTAGCTCTTGTCGGTTTTTTTTCTCCGCTCGTGGTTCCCGAAAGAAAAGATTATACCCCATATTCATCTTCAGCTTCATCTTCATCTTCAGAGCTGAGTTTGATTTGAGGAGCGCCTGCAATCGCAGGTGCAAATGCTTCTCGAGTCTTTGACAACACGCTGAGATCTCCGAATTTGAAGCTTTATATTCACTAACTTCCCACCAATCTGTCGAAGAATTTTGGTATGAAACCGCAAAACAACTATTCGGACTAAACTCTTCAAACTAACTCAAGAAATCAAAACATGCATTTTCGTACCATTCTCCAAGCCAAATCTTCGGGACCCAACTGCTGAGCTGGACTTGAGTACACAAAATGCCTCGAGTACTGTAAAACATATCATATCACTCTCCTCTTATTATTTTTCATTCACATTCTTCTATTAAGAAAAACCCTCTCTTCTTACCTTGCCAATATTCCGCCGCATTGCCCTGATTTCGTCTAAACTTATTCCTCTCAAGAAGTTTATAAGCCAACCCGGTTGGACTGCATCGCTGGACGACACAAACATAGCAATCTACACACAAATATATGTATATATAAGTCACCGAACTTCTTACTGCTCTAAACTGACCCCTAACTTATCTACTTATTATCCTTATACCCCTAATTACTCGGGTCCTAAAACATACCTTCCGATAATCTATGATTCCTTCAAAAGGAAGCTCCAATTCATCACTAACAATCACCGGAATACATCCGCTCACAATCGCATCAAACAGTCTGGCTGACGAGGGCGTGTCCCCGGCCGGGCTCAAGCAAAACACTGACCTGTCACCAATATCAATATCAAAATCATTCCATTACCAATAATTTTTTTTAAAAGAAAGAGAGTGTGTAACAAGTTTACTTTCTCATCCCAGTCTGTGCAGCCAGTCTTCCCGCCTCGCCCGCCGATCCCTCTTCAATGCTCACACCCTCAATCCCGCTCAGCTCCCTCCCAAGCTTCTCTCTTATTTTCCCGCCCTGCAAAAGAAAATGTTAATGTAATTACTAGCCATATAAACTACTTGAATTTGGGATACAACCCACGCTTGATAAATTATTAGTAAATGTCCGGCCCAAATCATTTACGATTTTATTTTTACCAATTTAGCCCAAAAATTAACAAAAATGAAAAAAGGGCAAACCGGTAAAAAGATTGAAGTATGCACTTAAGCACGTAGGCTATTTAACAAATTAACAAAACGTTAGCTAAATCCAAATCTCTTACGTGTACGTTGGCTAATTACCCAATTTTTTTACAAAAGAAACATTATGTATCTATATATACATACAATACCCAAGGTAATTACGTGACTAACAAACTCTCGCTTAAGCACTCACGGCATTTCGTTTAAGCCTCCCGCGGAAGAAGAGCAGCGTGGTTCTCTTGGAATCGCTAGCTTCCATGCAATCTGCATCGCAGAGCTCCACATTGGGAACGTAGGGAAGAATGAGATCCTTCTCGAGGAAGACCTGACCAGGCTTGTACCAGTTTCCGGTGGAGTCCATATCCGGGAGCAGCCAAATCGCATTCTTCATGAACCTGCGAACGGTCTTGAAGGACCACGGGTGGTGCACCGGCAATATGTGGTCTCTTCCTTGGCTTCTCTTCCAAGCTGGCTGCTCCGTCACCCATTTCAAAGCTTCCCTGTAATTAATGGTGTGCATTTTCATTGGTTGAAATTAACTGGTCCCTTTAATGTGCGTTTTAACCAATTAAAATTAACCAAACATTTAGTTTTGACCAGTTGTTTCATGGTTAACCCGGGTTAACCAACTACCACAAAAATGTAATATTGAAACTAACGATTAATTAATTAACTAATCTAGAAAGGGTATAGCAGATATACAGCTGTGTGAAACTTTAAATTTTGCTCTATAGCCAAACTCTTTGTGATATTTTTAGTAAATGGCCATGATTTGTTATTTACCCAACAAAATTAAAAGAAAATAACATGAAATACAAGGGAATATCTGGAAATCGAAAATTATCCAGAAGATGCCACGTCGTCATTATATCTATTTACTTAAAATCTACAAACGGTTGGCTATTTAGCAAATCTCTTAGTTTTGATGGCTTAGTTAGTAGTAAATTTGTTCTAAAAAACACACTTGACCGATTAAATATTTAGCCGTTCAAATGGTTATAAGTTTAGCCGATTAACATTGAAAGATTTCATATTTGTGGATCCACTAATAGTCAAAATATCCATATTAGACCCTTCTTTGCACTTCCATCTGAAAATAGACTTTTGGCCAAAAATCGGACAAAAATGCACTTATAAGTAAATGTCTTAGAAATTTTTGGAAAAGAAATGTGTTTTGCTCGTAAGGGCATTTTCGTCTGTTTTTGTCCCAAAGATCCATTTTCGAACAGATGTGCAAAGACGAGTCTAATGTGGATATTTTTACTATTAATGGGTCCATAAAATGAAATTTCTCTGACCATTTTTCCCATGTTTACCTGTAGAGGGCTTTGCAGGGCTGCTTGTCCATGAGGAAGAAGGGAATGGTGGTGAAAAAGGGGATGTAAAACAAATCAGCCTCCTTAGGTCGCTCCACTCTCACGACGGAGCTCCGAATCTCCGACTGCTGAGGTGGTGACATCAGGTCGGCCCACAGCCAGAAGTCGACGGAGTGCTGCTCCACGAGGCGGTGCACCGGCGACCCATTCGAAGTCAGGTTCGAAGTTTCTCTGTACGTATCTCGGAACAGCCTCAGAAGATCGTACGTGAACTTTCCTGGCATTTCGTACACGAACACTCTCACCGGAAAGCTCCATGGGAACCCAGGCTCAGTGAAGAGCCTCCGTGTCTCTGTTGAAGAGACGAGAGAGTCGAGATTGGAGTCTGAGATATGAGAGGCTGAGACTGAGGAGTGACTGTGATGATACGGAGGTGGGTGCGAGAGAAGGAATCGGTCCAGAGATTTAAGAAAGCTCGTCTCGGATTTCTGAGAATTGTTGTGGAAATTCGAGGTTCGAGAAGTTGAGACGATGTAGACGAAGAACATTACGACTGGGATGGAAAACAGGATCACTCGAGATTTGGTTCTGCTGTACTTTCCCGCCATTTCTCTCCTTGGGATTGTAAGCTTCAAATATGACGACCCTGATTAGATAATATTAGGAGTCTTCAGTGCACCAAAAATGATTTTATAAACAAAAAATTGAGTAATTAGTCAGTCTAAACATTAGAGATTTGGATTTAGTCAACGTTTTGTTAATTTGTTGTAAATAGCCATCGTGTTTATATGATAGACTTATTTCGAAATCAGTTGCCTTTTTTTGTTTTTGCAGGAAAACATATTTGGGCTAAATTGGTCCCAAAAAAATTATAAATAGTTTGGGCCGGCCATTTACCAACAAGTTAAATCCAGAAACCATTAATTTACATGGCTTATAGTTAATCCTAACCTTGTTGACACTGGTGCTGGTCTTTGATCCTAACATAGAACTTGCTTTCCAGATTTGTACTGTTTGTGACACTGTTAAAACCAAAACTGAGAAATAGACTCGTTACAAGACATCAAATTAAGTTCTACTCAATAATAGCTTGCAACTTCTTGATAAGCTACAAAAACAGATACAAAAATTGCAAATCGACTGAGCAGGGAATGAGAATTGGGATAAATATAAACTACACTCCGAAAGCAAAAATAGTAAATTTCTCATCAAACAAGCAGAGGCCTAAGTTGCGAAGGTTTTCTAAACGGCGTTCATGTTCATTAGATCAAGCATAAAAAATAATCATCGAAATTTAGAGCTGTAAACACAAGAAATACCTTGTCCGAGCCGTGGAATTGATCGGCGAATCTTCTAGCATCCGAATCGCCGATCTGATTCGATCAAGAACAGCTAATTCCCGTTGATTCGTTTTGAAGAGACGTTTCCCGACCCGTTAAGTCCGGGTTAGCGGGTCTCCTGTAATACACAGAATCAACCTTTAAAACTTTCTAATGAAAACGATATGAATCGGCGGTTCTTGTACTGTGTCTTCCGTCAAACTCATATACTTGATATCTTCGTCTTCTTCCGTGTCGCTGAGCGATTTTCTCTTAACCAATTTTTGGCGGTTCTACTTGCCGCCGAAATGACGGGCCAATTCGACTTCCGCGATTATAATTGTCGGTGATCGGAATCTGAATCCGGCGAGGGGCTTCAGAGACGGCGAAGAACAGAGAGAAGTGGAGTGCGGATTTAGTGACAATGATTACGCCATGGAAATGGTGAGATCGAACCAGACGTGTTGTTGGATTAGCAGACAAAACCAGTAATGGTTTACTGGCTTTGTGAATGGGCCGATATGATAAAGAGGATGCCAAGCCCAAGCCCAAGTTTATTCTTTGAAAGTGTATTGGGTTTCCGCTGTTGTCAAATTAGGATGGAAAATTACATCAATAACGATCACTGTATGTAATAAATGGCTTTTTAATAACAAAAGAAATTAAATAGATTCCAAATATAAATAAAATTTTAATTTATCATGATAATCAAGAAAAATAGCTATTTACAACACATAAACATCCTTTTTCGCAATACAAATAGTAAACAAGGTATTGTTGTGATAAAAGTACATAGGATGGCTACCCAGAAACAGATATTTTGGGCAGTAGCATTATGATTTTGCTGTTTTGGACTTGCTTTTCTGTTTTCTTACCATAATATTGCTGATACCATAGCACTATTAATCATTCTCGAAAAATAAATCATCTTTTTATCATTGACTTACAGCAGATAAACAACTTATAAGACGATAATTATAAAATATATAAGAAACCTGAACAAAAACAAAATGAATGTAAAATAGATTTTGACTAAAATATGCATAGACAACCATTTCGAAATATGCGCCATATTATTTTTAGTTTTACTTAAATATGCATAGCACTAATTTTTTAGTATAGAATTTTATAGTCATAAGAAAGGAGGCCATAATTCTATAATACTTTGTGAAATATATATAACCCTAAAAATATCAAATGTAAGTCGAAATAACAAAGAGAAGTTAAAGATATCATTATCATAATAGTGTTAAAAGTGTTTCTTCATTATTGATATACATGTCTAATTCCTGAATGAAATCTAATCTTCATCGGTATACGTATATGTAGAGAAAATTAATCCATCAACTCAATACCACATCTTACGTACTTTACGAGAATGATGATGAACATAATTCTCCAGAGTCATAAGTTATTATATTACATTATATTATACCTATCTGCCAAATCAAATCCCTTTGCGATATACGCATATTGCTTTTTCAGTGTCGAAAAAATTCTATAGAATTATTAATCACAGACTAACAGCTAAGAGGGATATAGAGATGAACAATATAAATATCTTTATTTCTGGGAATGGAATCCATTGAAGGGGACACAGAATTTTCACGTGCAAGTGCATGTACTTTCTCATAACAGACACCACCAAATCTTTGCAGTGTGTGAATATTCTGATCTTGTCTGAACAAAAAATCTACCATAAATAATAATAACAATAATTCAATATCCACGCAAAATTTGAAAAGCAAAAAGGACATGCGAAACATACACAACTATTTGTTATTATGATTATATTGTAAAGACTCTCCGTGGGGCTAAAACCACCTTTCATTGTCTCCTCGCAATACTGCCATGATTCATTTTTGCACTTTGTATTTTCATGATCGATTATATGTAAACGTGTATATCATAAAGTTTTCATCTTTATATCTCTCGAGCTATCTTTCTTTGAGGCCGTAAAGCATTTAGTAAGATACGAAGGTTTCAGTGGGAACAAACTAATATCACCAGTTTTTAGGTCGTGAGAAATAATTGATGTGAGGTCTATATATGCTCTATATATACGCTAGGTATTCAGAAAGAAAGAAAGATGATATTTGTTTTGGCTTATGAATCCACTGGTTTTTATTTTGTGTTAAAATCACGATCAAATAGTTCATATCAACTAATATTTTTATTTTGTGTTAAAATCACGATCAAATAGTTCATATCAACTAATATCACTAGTGTTAGTACAATAACATTTATTATCACCAAGATTTTATGACGGTGGAAGTATATTATCTTCACAGATTTCGTCACAATGTCTCGCATAATGGTGTAACGAACGTCTGCTACAGCGTCAATTTTGAGAAGTTTGCAAGGAAGACTTTTTGACAGTTTCGTCATAATGTTACGTCATAATGTTGTAACATTCGTCTGCGGCGTTTGTTTATTTTGGGAAGGTTTTGTTAAAGGGCAAGGAATTCTAGGAAAACTTCCATTTTGAAAGAGAGGTATAAAAGTCGAGTAGTTCTCCCTTAGTAGCAAGGAAAAACGCCATCTTCAATATTTCTATAGGGTTCTTAGCCGTACTCGATTGGCCGAGTGAGAAACTATTTGTACATGGTTGTAATTCTCTAAACACTAATTCATATTCTACAAGATTAAAGAAATATCGATTTTGTGATTGCATGATTGAAGTCTCATGAATGTTTATTGAAGAAGCCAAACATCGGGTGAGTGTTTGAAGAGTGGAATTGAGAGTGGTCTCAAAGTCTGGGGGAGTTTTTGATTTAGTTTTCACATATAATATTAACCAAAGCGGCACTGATGTTGAGATTCATATAAAGACATTGTGGTACTAGCAGGGCCAGCCCGAAGTCATTGGGGTTCTAGGCCTGCGAACAATTTAGGGGTCTTTTTATTAACATATTTTTAATTATTTTTTTTATATAAATTTTTGGGCCCATTCCAATGTGGGGCACTAGGCCTGTGCCTATCCCGGCTATAGCAAAGGCCGGCCCCGGGTACTAGTGATTATTATTAATGAATTTTTTTTCACGCGGCTGAGAGCTCTCCAGATGTAGGTGACGTTGCATTGAAGTGAGTTATCACTTCTCGTTTTCATTTTATTATTTATACTGTTATAATTGTCATCTCGCGTTTGGTTGTTCAAGTGTATGCACACTGTTTAAACTAGTACGTGTCAAATATGTTTACACAGTTTAGTGATAGTTTAACTCAACTATATTCTAGTGATTTACAAGACAATATTATTAGTTTAGTAGTTTCATAATTAATTTGTCCATTAAACAAATATATTTGTAATGTGTACTGATTTCATTAGCGTAATGGTTTTAGAAACTGTTGTAAAATATTTAATTATAAAAGGTGTGTTAATTTCATTAGAATAGTAATATAAAAAAAAGACTCAAAATGCTAAAAAATACATTGTCTTAATATATTTTAGGTTTTTTAACTGATAATTTCACTTTATACGTAATATAAATAGATTTAGAGGCTAACAAAGTCTGGTAAAAATAACTAAATTGTAAAAATATGTGGAAATGAGTGAAGCACAAGGTTATGATTGCACTACTAATATAGTAAATAGAGTCTTAAAATTAGCTTCTTCTTTTTGTCGTTGTAATCATATCATGCCAACAAGGAAACACACGACACAATCTATATCGTCTCTTAATTATTCTCTTCAATTAAGCCAGTAATTTAGGCTTATGCATGATAATAGCTATATCTAGGGGATGACTTTAGCATCACATATATATATGCATATTAATATGTTGGAAAAAGACGTGTTTGTTGTAGGCTAAAGTAAGGCCATGTTTATTTTAGTGTGTTAACTAGATATAAAGATCACCACGTGCAATATGATTAACTAGAAAAGAAAGTATTACATATAGAGATAATCATTTCCATTGACATGGATTAAATTTGATTTAACTTAATATGCTTCACTTTTGTGGAGCTTTTGTGGACTTGTTTACCACAAACTTTATAAGTGGGATCTATTATTCCCTCGTTCATTTTTTTACCCGTATTATTATAAATAAAAAAACGGAAAAGCAATATTTTTAAAATAATAAAATAAAATATGTGGCTGCTTTCTTTTGTGTCTCCTTATTGCCTGGTGGCTGCAATAAGATTTACAAACATTCTGTTTGCCACAAACAAGACTTGAAAATAAGGCTGTCTTTTTTTCTTTTTTATATTTTTAATTTAAGCCAATCTTGTTGAAGAAAATTATTCATCGCTAAGAATGTAATTTGGATTATCATCGCTTTTTATAACGGTACTTATTTTAATACACGCAACGTCAGTGAATGTAGACCTAGAAATCTAATCCAATAATTGACGGTATCTGACCTAATTTGTAGACATGATTTTCTTATTTTATAATCATGTTAAATGAATAATAAATGAAAATTATTATTATAAAATTATATATGAATATGAACACGCATGCCCCCAGCCGACCAACAGTTTTGTAAAAAGTTGTCCATTGTTTTTTCCATTGAAATACAAAAAAGGAAAAGGAGAGATATATTGAGCATTACTAGTTAAAATACACATTACTCGTACCGTTTCACTCCCACATATTTGAAACCCTGAAAATATTATAGCTAGTATTATTTTTTCAAATTTTATTTAAAAAATAATTTGTCTCTAATTTAAGAGATTTAATTGTTGTTCTTGTACTCTTGAGATTCATTTGTGCTCTTATTATAGTTAATATTATTTACCCTGACAGATAATACTTTTAACTCTTAAAAAGTATTTTCGAAATATTGTAATGTTATTATAAAACACTCGTTACGTTCATAAATATGTTGTAATTAAACTATAATGCTAAAGTTAAAGTTGTTTGGATATAGTTGTTTAGCCTCTCTTTTTTTTTCCTTTTCCTTTTAGGATAGTGCATCTTAGATGGATTAAGTTATTTTATTAATAAACAAAGAGAAACAAATGATACACTGCAAAATTTCATGTCTAAAATTTTCATTCAAATTTAGGTTGGCTGATCTGTTTTAATTAGAACTAATCATGAATATTTGGAATGAGTATTGAGTATCTCTTTCCCTCAAAAGCTACAAAAACCTAATCTGGAAAGTGTTATCCGAATATATTAAGCAGCATGAGTACTTTGATGAAGGATATGTTTAACTCAGTTGTATTGGGAAACATCAACATAGTTTTTTTTTGTAAAATAGAGAATAATTATGACACCGAAAACTTAAACAATGTTACAATTTTTATGTGATAATTATGTTAGTCCATGAAATATCATTAAATAAATATTATTTAGTTAGTGTATACGTTAACTTTTCGAGCAATAACGACAACGAATTGGGCAATATTATAAGCTCTCTTTCCCTCTTATTGAAAACACTCAATAATTATATATTTGAAAGAAGAAAAATGTATGCACCAAATATATGAATTCAATTCAACATGAAAATACATAGTGACCAAAATGCCACTAACCTAATGGTTCAAAGAGTATTTTCCAGAAATACCAAATAATATAATAACTAAATACTTTCTTTTATTTATAATTCCACATTTGTACATGTTGATACCAAAACAATAATCTTTAACTAAAAAACAACCTTAATCTAGCTTAATACTATATTGTTAAGAACACAATTTTTGGAGAATATATAAACTATAACAATAAAGGGAATATTAACTACAATACATATCTCTCAATTCTAATGACATATATTCTTATTTAGTACTAGCTAAAAATTCTCTGTCCCCTTGAAAGTATTTTTTTTGGATCAAACATATTTTTCCTCTCATTGAAGCTTTTCCACTTTGATCCAAAATGCTTTTTCCATTCATCCTGATTTTGGTAGTGTGGAAGATATTGTTTGGCTTCAATGCCAACATATTCACAAAATTGCAATATCTCTTGATTTTGTTTGTCAAACAATTCCCAATCATCGAAACCGCTTGAGTGTAAAAACCCAACAGCATAGAAAACATTTTCCTCCGGTATAACGACCGATGTCCTAGTATCCCATCTGAAAAAAATACAATTAGATAATTAATTTAGAATTAAAACAATTTATCATAAAAAAAATCACTAATAAGTTTTTGGTCTAATGTAATTACTAATCACATAAATTACATTATTTTTATATAAGTCACGTTTGGTAAATTATCGGTTCTAATCATTTACAATTTTTTGGGAGAAATTTAGTCCAAAAATTTACAACAAATTAACAAAAATGAAAAAGGCAAACGGGTAAAAAAATTTTGAAATAAATATGACACGTGCGCACGCTAACTATTTATAATAAATTTGATAAAAAAAATGTAAGTTAAATCCAAATCTATTGTATTTACGTTGACCAATTATCCAAATTTTTTTAATTTTTATTAAATGCTTACTTATTTCGATTCATCGGGTATAGAAGGACAGGTCCGGTGGTAATGTTGCGCTTAAGAACGATACCCTTGAGAACACCATCGTTGAAATCTTTGACCTTAGCTTTCGGAATGAAGAGATTAAGCCATGGATGAGGAACTTCCCAAAGCCCTTGTGATTGAAGCTTATGTTCTCCGCTTCGAACTCGGTCTAGAAAATCGACATAAAGCACGTCCTTCTCGAACTTGAATCCTGGGTTGTATCTCAACCCTAAAAGCAACCTCTCAATTGCCTATAGAAAAAAGTATGTTTTTTTATAGGTTATTGTCAATAAAAAACTTTCCTTAAATTTAGTCTTTATTATTATGCAAAAATCTTTACCTTAATTTAAACAAATTATTACATAACCTAGAAAGATAGATTTAGTCTCCACATGTATATACAATATTTGAGTATATAATAATAAAAATGAACCAAGATTATTGTATAGTAGACAATGTTATACCTCATCGACGGTGTATTTTGAATCGTCGTCGTAGTTTTTAGCTACTTCAAGGCAGTACATGATTTTGTGTTGGGAAACTTGGGAGATAATCTTTGGATGATCGGACGGTGGAAAAAAAGAGGACCGCCAGTTGTCAGGCGATCCTTGGCTCATCAGAAGCGACCCTTCCAAATAGTCAAGGGCGTTGACGTCTTTCCGACCGTTGATCTTGATCAACCGTTCTTGATCTTCCGTGAAGGCTGAGAATTCGCTATATAGCATTCGTATCCACTTAACCTGCAAAACCAACCACAAAATTAGCAAAAATCCGCACGTGACATAAATTAAAATAAAATACCATACATACCCTTTTTGGAGCTCGTTCAAGAACAATTCTTGCTCTGATTATAATTCCGAATTGGCCTAGTCCTCCGAGAACGGCGTAAAACAGCTCCGAGTTTTTGTGTGGGGAACAATTCACAAAATCGCCTTTCCCTGAAATATTATTATTATTAAGAAAAAAATCATTCAAATAATATATATTTTTATTTAGGTGGGGAACAAATTGGTAAACATAGATATATGCGTGTGGAACATAACACACGAGGAACAGAAAACAACTAGTGTGAACTTGTCACTAGAAAACCAAACTACTGGGACCCACAGAAAACTGCACATTCCAACATTATTAAAATAATAAAAAATTGTCGAAAATGACTCTCTCTTCTCTCCCCAAAATTCTTCGCAAATAATATGCTCTCTGTGTGTTTTATTTGACGGACACTGTCTTGTCCTCTTACGCAATTATAATAGCTTAAATTAAATGAATAACTTAAGTCATGCATGTAAATACAAACAATCCTTATCACATAAGACTCGCAGTATATAAATAGATCTCCAGTTGTCAAAGTTATTGACCAATCATTTGTCACCATATTCAACATATATAGTTATTACGTAACGACTAGGGTGTGATTATATTATATATAATAAAACTAAATAAAAGCACTGAATATCATATATATATATATATATAAATAGTTTATATAAAAAATTCGATATCTACTCGACATGAATATTAAAAAAATTAGAAATATCTAACGTTTTATAAATATGTTTCGTATATAAGAAATTATGGAGAAAATTACTCTTCTTTTACAATTATTTTGTGCACGATATTGACCTAAATATTATTTATATCAATTTATCTGAATATGTACAAAACGTAATTATAATCAAAATATTTAACATTTATATGACTAGTAATTAGGATTCTATTAAATATCAAATAGTTATATAGTTCAAGTGTGGTTTCAGATAACAAAGTGAATTTGACACGTTGACTATACGTACCAGTAACCACGTCCATCTCTCTGACGTTACTGATCTGCGGTCCGTACCGAAAACTCTGTCCGCTGATTCCGGCGTTGGAAAGCGTTCCTCCGACGGATAGATCCAGATAATCCGTCCACGATGCCGGAGATAACCCGCGCTCCGTCGAAACCCTGAGAACCTCCGACCACATAGCCTCTCCGCCGGCGTCGGCGTAGAACCCCGACGCCGCGTCGCCGCCGATAATTACGCCGGAAGTCAGCGCCTCCATGTTAACCACGACGCCGGCGCGGCACATTGCCTGGCCGCGGACGGAGTGGCCCCTGCCACGTGGCGAGACGGCGAAGGGGAGCGGCGAGGAGTTGGAGGCTCTGATGACGGCGGCGATGTCCGCGGCGGAGGACGGGAAGAGCACGGCGGCGGGGATTTCGGCGGCGATGTGGCCGTAGTCTTTCGCAGCGAGGCTCAGGGATTCATGGTCTGTTCGGATTTTGTGCCCTAGTTTTGTCGTTTCTGCGATTTCGATGAACGGTTTGGATTTGGGATTGGGGTTTGGGTTTGGATTGGCTAGGGTTAGGATTATTAACCGGGTTATGGCGAGTATTAATGATAAGTATGTTGGGATCAAAATGTTCTCAGCCATTTCTAGAGAGAGAGAGAGAGAGAGAGAGAAAGATGCGATTAATTGTGCGGTGTGAAGGAATGGAAATATATGGGTATATATAGAGTATAGTTGGGTACTAAAGTTGCATGGGTGTGTATTACTATGCACTTTCACTATGGTTTTAAACCATTATTGTATGATATATAGTTTTATATATTATTAAGAGAGAAAGAGTGAGAGTGAGAGAGAGATGGAGAGGGTTAAAAGAGAGGGAATATGTATGTAAAATTACAAGTACTTTCTGAAAAGTGAAATGAAAAATTAGTTGGATGACCACATTAGTATACAATTGCATTGCGTTGCACTAAAACTATATTATTATTATTCTATTCTGAGAGAGGAATGTTTGGTTTCTGTGATCAACATCGATTCCTGCTCTTACTAAATTATACAAAATCGTTTAAATTTAATTAATTATCACAACAATTAAAGTTTAAAATAATTTGGTAAATTAGTTACAATTACACTGTCAATTGTAAATTTAATTAAGGATAATTCTACTAAATACCCATACAAACATATAAGAATTTTGAAATAATCAAGTTTCATAAACGAGTTGTAAATATGCATCTAAATCTGTTTACGAAAGTATTTTAAATCATTATACCCAAAAATCAAATTCGTGCCAGAGGTAATATGGGTTTAAATTTATAACAACGTCATTATGGAATGGATATTTACAACTTCTTTACAAACATTTGGGTATTTTGAAAGTTGTAGATGAATTAGTGTCTATATAGCCAAAATTCTGTTTAATTAATTATCAAAATAGTTTAAAATAATTTAGTAAATTAGTTACAATTACACTCTCAATTTTTTTACACTAAAATCATACTTTTATAATTATTATTTAAAAATGATACTTAACATAGTTTAGTTAGTAATTTTACACCTTTTTCAAATCGAAAATCGTGAGTTAAATCATATTTAACTCATCACTTGCAGTAAAGTGTACCTTAAAAAGTATTATAAGATAATTATTATTTTCCTAATATTGATTTTTGTTAAACTATATTTTTTTAATTATTCTTCGAATGTGGTAAATTAATAACACGCTATCTCTAAGTTGTGAGTTATGAGTTCAATCTCATCATAAGCACTTGAATTAAAAGAAAATAATTTTTTTTTTGGGTACAATTTTTAATTAATTTGTAAATCCTTAACTCTAAATCAGATATTTAACCAAATCACCATATAAAACTACGTGATACTAGTATATATCGCGTGTTTTCTTTTCCAAGATACGCAGGGACAGACATTGGATTTCATGTGTTTCTTCTCTCTCTCTCTCTCTCTCTCTCTCGCTCTCTCTCTCTCTCTCTCTCTCTCTCTCTCTCTCTAGCTTGTTATAATTTATTTTTTTTTTCAACCAGTTTCATGGACTAGAAATACATGAGCAAAACAAGGATTAAGAAATCTGTCTAACGCGTCTAATTTATTTGTTTGAGATTCCAATGGGCCGTGTATATCTCATGTGCATTTTTCACATGGAACCGTAACGAATTATTTTCCTAATATTTCGGGCCACGTGGCATTTATGCCAAACTGGACACATCTCAGCCGTCGGATATATCCATCTCGTGGTCAAGAAACGTATAGTTCGGTCAAGTCGCATTAATTGAAGCACCGTAGATAAAGAAAAGTCTATATTTAATTATAGTTAATCTTTCTATCCTCTATAAATTGACGATGGTAAAAAAGCTAGGTGGTAAATATTAGCAACCAAAAGAATTCGCAAAATGTTGTGAGTTTTTATGGGATTTGATCGTGACAAATCAATTATATAAGAGACAAAGTTACATTTTTCTTCGGTGTAGAAGATTTTGGTTGTGTGTGAGATACGTTTTGTTTGGCTTACATGTGATTCGTTTAAACTCAAAATTGGAGTGACTACAATGTAGACCATACTTTAACTTTTTTAGGCTACTGTTTAAGATGTAGTTTCCCTAAAGGGAAAAAGTTTCAAATTAGAAGAAAAATAATAAACATGCTTAATATTTAAATTTTAACAGTTACATTAAATTGTAAATATTTTTTTCCTACGACGACTTTTTAAATAATATGAGTATTAGGTAAATTAAAATCAATTTTATATTAAATTATGGTAATACGAATGGTGTAGTGCTAATACCACATTTTTCGAAGTTGGAGTTTCTGAGTTCAATACTCACCAACCGAAACAAATAAAAGATTGACTTAAAAAAAAGTGTTGAATGATCTCACATTTTACCCTATGTCATTACTTATTTTGTTTCACAAGGTCACATTTTCTATTCTAGCTTTTGGACAACCAATTTGATGCATTTTTGCTAAAATTCAATGTTACTGCTCGCTTAATTTTAATAACTCATTTTCTATCCTGTAAATGTTAAACTAATACAGAATTTACTAAAATTTGCAAATTTATCTTGAAAAAGTTGCATTAATAAATTATAATTATATATATATATATATATATATATATTAAAGTTTGTGGTTTCTTTGTTGCTAAAAATAACATTTCAAAACGTGAATTCCCCACGGTTTGAGTTTTTTAACTAAAGAATAAATTAATCCACCTCATTGTGTTAAATAAAGTCGATAAAACGTTTCCTTATAAATTTTGAGAGCTAAGCTTTAACAGTCTTTGGGCCCTAATGAATTAATATATTTATATATTACTATTTAAAAAATGGTATATTTTTTTGTAAGTCGCGAGTCGATGTGGCCTTATGATATAAAATTATGTTCTTCTAAGTTTTTAATTTTTTTTTACTTTTGGATTTAAGATTAAATTTTGATTATTGATTCGGCAGTTTTTTTATGTCATTTTAAAAAAAAAATCTCTCTCTTATATTTCTAACAGAAAACAGCAAACTTTTTTTAAATATTACTTCGTGGATTCTTGATAGCATATTAGTAATAAATTTCATTTTAGAGACCTAAAAATATTAAAAATATTCAGATTAAATCCATGTTTTTAAGAATATCTAAAACTAGACTTTAGATTCAACATCGAACAAAATACCCTTTAAATCATTTATAAGGTTTAAATCACATTTTTACTTTCCAATTCACTCAAATTATCTCTAAATCCATTTAAATCAGTTAAGATCATCCAAATAATTGATATGTTACTTCGATAACTCTGTTTAAATCATTTTTTTGGTTGTTTTTTGTATCGAAATCGTGTTTCGATTGAGAAAAAATAAGTTCGTCAAAAATCTGCGTATTGTTGTACGATGATTTTGGTCGAAGGTCATCGTAGACCATTGTACGGCATCGTACACCATCATACGATGTCGTATGATAGTTTACGATGACTTTCGACCAAAATTATCGTACAAAAATATTCACATTTTTGACGAATTTATTTTTTCTCGAGCGAAAAAATGATTCTAACACCGAAAACAACCAAAAAATGATTTAAACATAATTAATCAAGTAATATACTCATTATTTCGATAATTTTAAGTGATTTCAACGATTTTAAGTGATTTCAACGGATTTATGGTGGATTTAAAGGTAAAAATGAGATTGAAATCTTTAATAAACTTTATAAACGAGTTTAAGGGTATTTGTGTCCGATTTTGGAATTAAAGTCCAATTTTAGACATTTTTGAAAAGATAGGTCTAATCTGGATACTTTTAAAGTTTTTGGGTTTATAAAATAAAATTTATCTACTCAAAATATATGCGAGAATTATTGTTTTGATTTTCTATTCTTTAAACATACGACTCACATCCATGTGCGTTAACATTAATTACAACTATTGATACATATTCACATATTTATTTTACATTCGTACTTAAATATTTTTGGCACTTGTTCATTCAAATTTGAATTTTTTATATGTTCGGCTTTAAAATTATATATTTAGTTGACTTAATTATGTTAAAAGTCAGTATTTTAAAATTAAAGCAAATAATTAATTTTTCCTTGGTCACATTAATTGTATAACTTTCTTGTTTTGTGCTCATATAATCGTAGTTCATATTGTTGGAATAGGTATAAGGTTACGAAAAAATTATCATTAACACATTAATGGCGTGATATAAAAAAAATAGAAGTAAAACAATTTTATTAATCTGGGCAAACTGCATGAACATGTATAAATTTTAAAAAATTTATTTAAAGTGCTTGAATGCAAACCTTTCTTGTACCTTGATATAGAGGAGTCTTGAAAAAGATTGATCTTCTTTTCTGGCTCAATTCCTTCACGCCTAGTCTTGAACTCGAGAAAACTAAAGTTTCTATTACAAGAGTTTAGAGAGGTTTGAAGGATTTGTGTGTTGTCATATTTAAACACAATAGTTTAAGAAGAAGCCTATGAACTAGAGAGCTAATTAAGCGTAAGTCTAATGAGGACTTAGGTGCCAAAATAAAAGAAATATTTTAGGAGAGAGTGATAGATATATATTGTTCGGCCAAAATCAAGAGAAACAATAGCAAAAGCTTATTTTCACATCTCTATGTGAGACTCTATTTAAAAAAAAAATCAAGATATGGTAATAACCATTTCCTATTATGCATTCATGGCACAATATTTGATTTTCTCTCCCATTTCTCTATTGATATGGCCGGCCATCCCCATGCTCAAGTGAAGGAAATTTGTTTACTCACTTACCATATTTATTTTCTTCTCAAGTAAATTTATTTCCTCTTTTACTTTTGGGTAATTATCTATATAATTAAAGACAAATAATTTTCTCCTCCTTGATGTATCTTGGCCGAACTCTACACTAGGGAAGGGCATCTAGATGCTTCCTTATTTTGTTTAAGACAATTCTTAAAATACCTATTGTAGAATTAATATTGCACAATTAATGAAATTAATTTCATAGCATTAATACTCTCATTTGAGAAAGTCAAATTCTAGATCCATTATGTGAGCTAGACTAAGCCAATTGGTGAGATATTAAGTTATGAAGATGTCATGAACCAACTTTGTGAAGTTCTCATAGATATGGAATTCATGTACAAGATTGCTGAGATGCAATATATATCACCTCATGCGTTATTACTTGGATTGTGAATAAATGAACTGTGCAGTATCCAAAATTAAGTAGCGACTTTATTTGGATGAAACAATGTGACTTGTTAGCTCATCGTCAATACATTGTTTCTAACTTATTCACAAGTACTAAAGGAGTTGAGGAAATAACAACTAGAAGCGTAAAATGGTGATTTTATAAATCTTCATCTAGTTGATGATATTCATGAAGGGTAAACATAGATAACATTCAATGGACCCGCTCAATATAATTAAGTTGAATTTGATTAGAAAATAAAGTCATTTGAACCGAGAGATTCTCAGTGTCAACTCTTTAGTGGAGTCAGTTGACATTAAGCTAATACTCAGAAAAAATTTGTGAACTTTTAAGTCCGAGTACAGAAGTTCAAGCTTTGTTCATTTGAATTCATAAGGCCACTATTACAGGTCATTAGAGTAGGAATGTTAAACTAGAAGCTAAGTCAAAATAAGTTCAAATGTTAAACTAGACTTTTTCTCGGAAAATGGCTAAAGGGTATTTTTGTCCACATGGACGTAAAATGATGTGAATGTCAAAATAAGATTTTGAATATTTTCGTATGATGAAAATATAAATTATTTTCTAAAGCCGAAAAGTCGTTTGAGGCATTAAGAAATTAATTTCATTATTTGTGCAATAATAATTCTGCATTGGGTATTTTAAGAATTGTCTTAAAAGAAATAAGGAAGCATCTAGATGCCCCTTCCCAAGCTATAAAATCCGGCCAACATGCATAAAAAAAGAGAGTTGTATTATTCTTTAATTATAAAGATAATTACCCAAAAGGAAAAGGGAAATGAATTTCCTTGAGAAGGAAATAAATAAGTTAAGTGAGGAAACAAATTTTCCTCCTTGCTTGAGGTGCATGGCCGGCCAACTTAGGAGAGAAAGGGGAAGAGAAAATCAAAAATTGTGTTATGAACGCATTATTCTTTCATGAATGCATAATTGACCTTTATAGATTTTTCCTTCTCCTATAAATAGAGCCTCACATAGAGATGTGAAAATAACTTCATTCTTGCTCTCTCTCAATTTTTGGCCGACCCCTCTCCTCTCTATCTCTCTCAAAATACTTCTTTTATTTTGGCACCTAAGTCCTCATTATACTTAGGCTAAATTAGCTCTTTAGCTCATAAACTTGTTCTTGAGTTATTGTGTTTAATTGTGCCCACACACAAATTCTTCTAAACCTCTATAGACTCTTGTAATTGAAACCTTAAGTTTCTCGAGTTCACGTTTAGGTTTGAAGGAATCGAGCTAGAAGAGAAGATCAACCTTTCTTAAGATCCATTAAAGATCAAGCTACAAGAAAGGATGGTATTCAAGTTATTAATAATGTTTTTAATTTATAACATGTATATGCACTTTATCTAGGTTAGTAAAAATTGTTTTACTAGTAAAATAAATTTTTATATTTCGTCATTAATATGATTAATGATAAATTTTTCTTAACCATAGACATATTCCAACACTACAATCTTCAAGACATGTTCGGAAGTCATAGGCTTCAGGCGAGACAGCAGGGAACGTCAGATGAAAGCCGGGAACGTCAGTCAGAGACCACATGCTAGTGATCATAGATCACCTGAACAACATGTAGATTCTCGGATCGGAGATCGATGGACTCACCAAGGTCGACATGATCTTGGAGACTCTGACTGAATCTTTCGATAGCTTCCGTCTGAACTACTCCATGAACAAGCTCGATTATTCTGTAACCGAGCTCATGAAAGAGTTGCAGACTGCTGAGGGACTTCTCCCTAAGAACAAGAAGAAGACTGGTGAAGTCAATGTTGCTGAACATAGGGCTTCCACTTATGGTTCTAAGAGGGTGATGAAGGGTCCCAAAAACGTCAACCGTACGTGATCCAAGATGCCTTACAAGAAGGCTGCGGATGTCAAGGGCAAGGGAATCGCAAAGGTGGACAAGTCTAAACACAAGTGCCGCCATTGCGGAGAAGTCGGTCATTGGCGAAGGAATTGCCCTGCCTACCTCAAGACTGTCAAGGGGAAATGTATAGTTTTTGTCACCCAAGCATATTACACGACATATAAAGAATCACCCTGGATTTTAGACTGGGGGGCTTCTAATCATATTGTGTGTAATCTGAATGGTTTCAGGCAAACCAGACGCTTCGGTGATGAGGAGTTCATATTCAACTGGGGGAATGGAACGAAGGTCCGAGCCAGATCTGTGGGGACCATGAAGCTGAATTTTGTGAATAAGACTATATTATTGAATAACGTTTATTACGTTCCGATTTTTGCAAGAACTTAATTTCTTTTGGTCGTTTAGAAGAACAACATTTTGAATTTAAAGTCAATAATGGTATTAAAAAATTTATTAATAGTTTTTTTATTACTAAAGCTCATTGTGTAGATTCTATTTATTACCTATATCCGAATGAGCCGACAATCTTGGATACTGAGGTGAATAGTGATTCACTTAGGAAGCGTAAGAAGTTTCATAGTGATGAAACGGACGACACATATCTATGGCACTTACGTCTTGGACATATTGGCCTAGATAGGATTAAGAGGTTAACAAATGATGGTCCTTTGAAATCTCTAAACGTTGGATCTATGCCCACGTGCGAATCCTGTCTTGAAGGCGAGATGACCAAGAGACCTATTTCTTGAAAAGGTCTAAGAGCCACACATGTATTGGAACTCATACATAGTGATGTATGTGGTCCAATCAATGTTCAGGCAAGAGGAGGTTACGAATACTTTGTAACCTTCACTGATGACTACTCACATTTTGGCCATGTTTTCTTAATGCGACACAAATCTGATACCTATGAAATGTTCAAAGAATATCGGGCTTTGGTTGAGAAGCAAAGAGAGAAACAAATCAAAATCTTTCGATCGGATCGAGGCGGAGAGTACTTGTCTGAAGAGTTCAAGAATCTTCTTAAAGAAGAAGGCATCCATTCTCAGCTTACAGCACCCGACACTCCATAACAAAACGGTGTGTCAGAGAGAAGGAATTAAACTCTACTATATATGGTGAGATCGATGAAGAGTTATTCATCTATTCCTGATTCGTTCTAGGGGTATGCCTTAGAAACGGCAGCTCATATTCTGAATCAGGTTCCGTCAAAAACGGTTCCCAGCACTATCTATGAGAGATGATGTGGTAAGAAATCTGTTCTAAACTACATCAGAATCTGGGGTTGTCCAGCACACGTGTTGAGACAAAAGACTAGCAAGTTGGCTAGTCGTCCAGAATTATGCCTTTTCATAGGATATCCCAAAGAAACAAAAGGGTACACATTCTACAGTCATACTGACAAGAAAATGTTTGTTAGCACGAATGCTAAGTTTCTTGAAGAGGATTGAATGAAGAATACTGTACCGAGAAGCAAACTTGTGCTGAAGGAGATGTTGGGTGAAGTAGCTGGTACTTCAAAAGTTAGGACGAGTCCTACACTAACAATAGAAGAACCACAGTCGGAACCTGAGCCTTCCACGATTCATCGCAGTAACAGGATTGTGCGACAACCTGAGCGATTGATGTACATCGGGGAGGCCTATGCTGCAGTCGCATACAAGGGGGAAGATGATCCAGTATCATTTTCTCAGGCGATGCAGAGTTCCAAAGAAAACCTATGGCAAGAAGTCATGAACGTTGAAATGCATTCGATATATGTCAACGAGGTTCGGAAACTTGTAAATTTACCCGAAGGCATCAAACCTGTTGGATGTAAATGGATCTACAAGAAGAAAAGAGGACCGGATGGAAATGTTGAGACATTTAAGGCACGACTTGTGGCGAAGGGGTTCACACAAAAGGAAGGTATCGACTATGAAGATACCTTCTAGCCCGTGGCGATGCTAAAGTCCATTCGTACTCTTTTATCCATTGATGCCGCTCTAGATTATGAAATATGACAGATGGATGTCAAGACTGCATTTCTGAATGGAAGTCTTGACGAGCGCATTTAAATGGCTCAACCAGACAGGTTCATGAAAAAAGACCAACATGGCAATGTTTGTGAATTGCTGAAGTCCATTAATGGACTAATGCACGCATATAGATCGTGGAATATTAGATTTGACGAGACTGTGAAAGGCTATGGCTTTGATCAGTCATTAAATGAGTCCTGCGTTTATAAGAAGATAAACGATGGCAAAGTGGTCTTCTTAGTCCTATATGTAGATGACATACTACTCATTGGGAATGATGTGAGAAATTTATTAGAGGTTAAGATCTGGCTGTCAAAGCAATTTAAGATGAAAGATCTTGGAGAAGCGACTTACATTATGAGAATTCAGATCTTTAGAGATCGGAAGAACCGAAAATTAGCACTTTCTCAAGCATCTTATATTGATAAGATCATGGATCGCTTCAATATGCAGAACTCCAAGAAAGGACATCTACCTTCACACATGTAGTGCATCTATCAAATGAGCAGTCTCCCAAGACTCCTCAAGAGATAGAGGACATGAGACACATTCCCTATGCCTCAGCTGTGGGAAATCTCATGTACGCGATGCTTTGCACTAGGCTAGATATTTGTTACGCAGTGGGCATGGTGAGTAGATTCCAATCAAATCCTTGACCCGAGCACTGGGTTGCTGTCAAGCATGTTCTCAAGTATCTCCGGAGAACGAGAAATTATATGCTTGCATAATTAGGTGATGACCTGAATATGACGGGATATATCCGATTTTAAAGTGGAAAAGGATTCTAGGAAATCCACATCAGGGTCTGTATTCACCCTGAATGGTGGATTCGTAGTCTGGAGGAGTATAAAGCTGCGTTGCTTACTCGACTATGGAAGCGGAGTATGTGGCAGCTTGCGAAGCTGCGAAGGAGGATGTGTGGCTCAGGAAATTCCTTTTGTACTTGGAAGTAGTTCCAAGTGCCAACGATCCCATTACACTTTATTGTGATAACAGTAGGGCCGTTGCTAACTGTAAGGAACCAAGAAGTCACAAGCGCTCAAAATACATCGAGCGGAAATATCACCTGGTACGAGATATAATTCACAGAGGGGACGCGACGGTTATGAAGATCTAAACATTGGACAATCTTGCTGATCCCTTCACGAAGCCTTTACCAGTAAGGTCTTCGAGGGACACCTAGAAGGATTATGACTGAAAGATTATTCACATCTCCTTTGAGTCAAGTGGGAGTTTTTTGGTATTTATGTCCAGAAATGAGATTTTTGATATTAAATACTTTTGTATTTGTTTTGTTTTGAATTCAAATAAAAAATAGAATATTTATTCTTATTTAAGATTGTGTTTATGCATGAATGTCTACGCTCTGAAACTGTCATTAACGAAAGAAGTGCTAAGTATACACTTGACAATATACCTTCTTATGACTAGTTTAAAATAATAGTTCGCAATCTAAAGATCGATTGGGCAATCGATTCTTAGTAAATATTGTTAGAATGAATTAGACGATATCTTATCTTGTGATATGGAGAGTTGTGACTCCGTAATTCATTATTGATATCTTAATGAAGATATTGAACAACACCTGTGAAGTTTAGAAGTTCGAGATAAAACCGTTTAATCACTCGAAACCTCAAATTCACATACGAGGGGTATTTTAGTAATTACATAAATCCTAAAGTGAGTACATATCTTCTTGTAACACTTTATGACATTTGATTTGTTAATGAGAAATGGCTAAGTGAAGTTTCATTGACCCGACGGTTAGTGTCATAATATTGTTTCGTTGAAATATGTGATTCACAGATATGGAATTTGTGTTGAAACAATGTTAAGACATTAATATCACACAATGCTCTGCTATGAGAGTGTGAGCGAATAAATCAGGTCTGGTATTCATCGAATAAATAATTCTTTGAAATAAAACATGTGACATGTTGAGACATCTCACTTTATGTTTTTCTCGTTCACAAATAGCAGAGGACTTGGTGAAATAACAACTCAGGGGTAAAACGGTAATTTTACATTCATTTGAGTTAATGATACACACAAAGGGTAATATCGTAAAATACACCGTGGACCGTGTGAAGAATAGTTTTTTCACATCAAACGGAAATATAAACGCATATGAACTTAGAGATGTTTAATATTGGTCCTTTAGTAGAATCGACAAATATTAAAATTAAAAGTCGAAAAAAGTTTGTGAAATTTTGTGTCCGAGTTTTATTCTAAAGTTTCGTTCATGTGGGTTCATAAGGTCTCAATGATAGACTCTCGGAAGAAATTTTGGTGAACAAGAATTAATCGATTTTCTCATTCTACGTAAATTGTGATTTACGCTAGGAAAATTATTTTCTAAGTAATTAAATATATAATTGGTTATTTATTGTTACATTTATTAAAATAAAATTATTTTCTAAGTAATTATTTTCTCGTTTCGTACTACATTGAATAGTATGAAAATATTTAATGACTCGTCATTAATTAAATGAAATATTCTAAATTAATTAAACATTATTTTAGAAATAAATCAAATAAATTTGGGAGATAATTTTGATAATATGGCCGGCCACATCTAATGTAGAAAAGGGCTGAAAACTTATTTATTGGGTTTAAGCTTAATTAATGAGCCACTAATTGTTCATGACTTAACTTAAGCTCATTCTCTTTAGCATAAAAGAAGGCTTTCTTCTCTTCTCCCCTGCCCTAATTCACATGCATATTTTCTCCCCCCCTTTGTGTTGGCGGACTATTTTTCTCTCCCCATGGAGAATTATACACGGCCAAAATCCCAAAGAGAAAAGAGAGAGAGATAAATTGTTAAGCTTTTGTTTTATTCCTTCTCCCTTTGTTCCCACAAAAGAGCCCACCCTCTTTGTCTCATAAAACCTCGAGCATTATCATTGATTCAACTTGTGGTTGTTTGAGTGATAATTGATCCACAGGGCCGGCCACTTCTTGGAGAATCGGAGCAAGGACGGATTTCAGGACATCTTAGACACGTGTCGGAAGGAGTTTCGGCAGTTCTTGTGGACGCATCCCCGAGGCTGATTCTCGCATATCCGAACCCACTATAAATCTCCTAAAAACGAGTTTGATCTGAATATAATAATTATTGAAGGATTGTTAGAAATTTTGGATCACTCGTTTGCATGTTTGAATGAATTTATTAATATGTTTAGAAATTTATTGACATGCTTGATTAGATTTAATGACATGGTTATTGAATATGTTTTAAAACATTTTAACGTGTTAAATTGAATTATGAATTTCCGCCATATATTGATATGTTTCATAATTAACTAGGTCGTGCCTCCGCCTCCTTCCCTCTGCCGCCCCTCCCTCCCTCCTCCTTCCCTACCTTAGGCCCTGCCTCCGCCCCTCCCTCCCTCCTCCTACCCTACCTCAGGTCGTGCCTCCGCCCCTTCCTCCCTGCCTTCGCCCACCCTCCGCCCCTCCCTCCATCCCTCCCTGAATCCGCCCCTCCCTCCCTCCCTCCGCCCACACTCTGCAGCTCCTGTCAGACCTTCGACGTCCTCCGACCATCACACATCAGCTCATGCCCGTCCTCTGACTTCGTTCAACCGTCACGCAGCAGCTTCGTCCCGCTCGCAGGTAAGTTTGTTCTTCTCCTCTCAATGGTAAACATTTTCGTTCGAGAGTTGAAGCTGTTCCAACCTTCACAGCCTCACAATCACAATCTTTCGCTGCTCTCGGTACTCACAGTCCTCCCGCCGGTCTCAGTCCTTCGCCGCCCCTCGGTACGTTTTGAATTTTTTTGTTGTTGTAATAGATTAAGAATTTGTGGAGGATTAAAATTTTAAAAATTTGTTTTATTATTTTGGCAGGTTGTCGTCTTTCGCAGCATCGCCTCCTCTGCAGCCTCGCCGACCACCACTTGTCTCCTCATCGCCTCATTCGCAGTGCCTCACTGCACGTTAGGTAGTATTTTTAAATTTTTCGATTTTAAGTTTTTCAAACATATTTGTTAGTTTTTATTAATAGTATTTTTATTTTGGTTGCACATCTACGCTCGCAATCGCCCTCTCCGATCCAAATCTTGTTCAACGCATTTCAGCTTCGCATCCAAAGGTCGAGAAACAATTTTTTTTGTTCTGTTTTAGTTTTCGTGGGTACACGTTTAGATACGACTAGTGGCATCGGATACTTTTTGCGCGCAGACTACAGTCGTATCTAAATGTTGTTTACTGCCAAATTTTATATTTTGCTTTGCAAAATTTAGATGCGAGTAGTCGCGTTAAAATTTTCGTGTTTGATGGTGGAGAGCATTGATACGACTAGTCGCATAAAAAGATTTTAGCTACGATTATTCAGATGCGACTAAGTCGCATCCAAAGGTCGATTTAGATGCAACTTTTAGCCTTTAAATACGACAAAAAGTTTGATTTAAAGGCTATTTTTGTACTAGTAGATTTACATTTATAAACCTTCTAATAAAAAACTACAAATATTCAAATATGATACTTGATGAAATGTTCATGATCGACGTGATTTTGCTTCTTGATTTACAACTTTACGAACAAATGCACCCTAAAAATGCCAATATAAAGATATCGATCACGAACTTCACAGAGAAATGTACACAATTTTCGTGACAATATTTTTTGGTATTTATATTAGTTATTTGATTTCAATTATTTATGATCAGATTAATGAGTTCGACTTCTAGAATGCATATTTTTAATAATATTGATTTATAAATTTTATGAAATTATGTTAGCCTTTTGCAAGTGCGAGAGTGTGTGAAATACTTTATTGAGCGCAAATATGATATGACAGTAATTAAATGCTTGAAAAGTAAATGACAGAAGAAATGGTAATCATATTTAGGAACTCTGTAATATATTCGAAAAGCATAAAAAATGCAACGAAAAGATGATAAACATTTTATAGCTTTCAAAATTAGAAGGTTTTCATAGAGTTTTGATGTCTTTAGGTGCGCAAAAAACCTTTGAAAAAGTCTTTTATAACGAAATTTATTATCCGGTAACTGTCCAAAAATAACACATTGAAGATCTCACGATGTTATTATAAAATATTTCAACATATTAATAACAAAATTTACGTGATACTTGCTTGATAAAATAAGTTAGTACTGATTTATGAACACTTTCTAAGAACAATAATATTGAATATTTTTTACACAACTTATTTTTTTGTAAAAAATTTAACCACAAATTTTAAATTTACGTAAAATTATAAACAAAATCCTCAAACTCGATGCATTCGTGACTGTTAACGATGTCTATTAGAATAATAAAGTATTTTAGTTATTATTTTTTGTTTACCCTATTTATACTCAATCTTGTAATACTCTACTCATGCTTTTCACATATGAAAATCAGCCCTCTTTTTGTCCCTCCCTCTCCCTCCAAATTCATATTTTTCATCTTTTTGCAATTTACACAATGTCGTCATTAACATAATTCACGAGTTGACACTAGTAACCCACTACCTGAAACTAGTACGAGTTTTTATATTCTTAATTTTAAAAAAATGAATAAGAGTTGCTAGAAATACTTTTCACCGAGTTGTAAAAAGAAGTGAAAGTGATAATCTAATTTCGGAAGTTTGCTCCCCAGCTTTACCAAACTCATTAAGTGTATTATACATATTTAATGTTATCAAATTTTTGTGTGGATGTACATATATAGTTTACCATACATATTGGTGCAAGTGGAGCTAGTAAAACCATAATATGAGAGAGAGAGAGAGAGAGAGAGAGAGAGAGAGAGAGAGAGAGAGAGAGAGAGAGAGAGAGAGAGAGAGAGAGAGAGAGCATGCATGTGGGTGGGACTAAATATTAGATATCGGAGATCTTTATAGGGATCCAAGTAAAGAAGCCTACAAAGATATGGTGGTCCAAAGAATTAATATTATCGCCAATTTTTATTTAGAGATTACCACATAGATATGGTTGATTATGTACCTTAGTTACATGACTAATATATACACCCCAAGGCGAAAGGTGAAAAGCCCAGAGACTGCTATAAATGAGCAATGGCACGAATTCATAGAACCAACTTAGTGTTAAGGAATAGTTCATATTATATAAAATATGGGGAGTTTCAAAATATACATGTGATAATAGAGTGAAGTTATGTTTTCATGTGCATATAATTTATTATAAAATATATGTGTAAAGAAACAAAATAACTCTTAATAAAGTTTTTGAAAATTTGATACGTTTACCGTTTTATAATGTTTTTTAAGATGTTACTGGCATATGTTGAAAGATTGAACACAATAATAATATCGACAGTAAAATAAATGACACAGAGAGTTCTATACCCAGTTCGGCAACTGCCTACATTTGGGGGAATACTCATCCCGGTGAAAGAGTATACTATATGAACGGAACAACAAAATTACAAGCGAATTTTTAATTCCTAAACCTAACACTTTCTTTCTGAAGTATCACTCGACCTAAGCCTCTCCCTAGGTGTGAGCTTCACTCAATTTTTCACCTTAAACACCCACCGGTGTTTATTCCGAACCTAGTTCTCCCTAGTAGTGAGCTCTCCTCACTTTTCATAACACACGCAGTGTTTACAATAAAACATTAGAATGAAGGATACAACATAAAAGCACTCACAGGTTTTGTTCTTCTTCAAGTAATAAAACTTTTACACAACCTTTACAAGGTTGAAACACAGATTGAACACTCCAATGTTCATGTGGATTTTCAGCGTAGGAAGTGTTAAACCTAAGGAAGAAAAAAACACTTCTTTTTATATGAAATAAGACAAAATGACTTTTTCTCAGATCTGGATTCGAGACAGCTGACCCAATGGAAAATAGTTGGTTTCCATTAAATAAATAATACATAATACAAAAATTGTCAGACAGATATGACACTATACCCCGATATGAGATGTCTTCTAAACATGTGAGAAACATCTTCGACAACATCTTCGACAACACGAGTTTTGCGTGAATGAAAATAGGTAATAAACTTGTACTAACAGTTTTGACCAATTGTGATATATTACGATCGATGGTGTTATCATGCAGAACTTTTGCGATATATTGCGCTCAAATTTAGTTAAAGATAATTTTATTTTTTACAATGAAATTTTATTACACGTAACTCCACTATTACACATGTATTATTATGAAATTCTCCTTCAATATTGCTCTCAAGTTTCAACCAAACCAATTTCTATTTGGGAAAGAGGCATTACTATGGTTCTAACCAAATAATTAGTTGGTTACTTTTTATTCCTTTCTTGAACTCTCCAATCCGATCCTAACCAAGCAAAGGATAATTTTTTTTTATCTTGTTTTTATATGACAACAAATATTGAAGGACATTCTAAAAGAGTATCTTAGTAGCTGGACTTGGACCAATCAAGCCTTTGATTTATGAAAAGGGGAATTTCGAAAAATGTGTCCAAAATATAAAGATAAATAGAAGGCTGAGAGAAAGATAAAGATAAAGGTATATATTCTATTTTTATGTGTGTTGAATTTTTATTACGAAATATATGTATCAAAAGACAAAACAATCTTTTATAAAATTTGACTGCGATATACCTCAGTTAATATTAAATTCTGGAAGATAACGCAATCGACCGCAACATACCGCAATTGACTAAAATATTATCAATGATTTTTTATCATTTGACACATATATCACGTAATAAAACTTCATCACACATATAAACATAATATACCTCTACTATAACACATATTTTTCGAAATTCCCTATGGAAACATGTAAAAACACAAAAAAAAAATTATTTGAAAAAATAAAAAAAAATAAAAATTTGCTGGATTGCTTTGTATGCTACGAATATACCACAAATAAGGTGTCACAAAATAGAAAAAAAGGACAAAATATTCTATTTCTAAAAATGGATAGAAACAGAAATGTACAGACTGTGGTCATGGTGTTCATGTGCGTAGGAAGATTTCACTAGATCAAGCTGCATAGTGATTGTTCAGATCTGTCGTCAACATGAACAGTATATATATAGATCAACCTTAATAATCTATTGTCCTTCCTTCAAAAAAAAAATCTATTGACCGTGTCAACAAAAATCTTAAAAAAAATATAGTATAATCCAATTGATATAATCGAGCACCTAATGAAATTTATTTTTATGCTGAAATATATAATATACGTACTTAGTATAAACTATATGAATTATAATTAGTATAAACTATATGAATTATAATTATTGTCGAAAAAGTGTTTACACTATTTATACATTGTTTCTTAAGATGTTATCGACAATTAAGCAATCATTAAATAATTAATTTCTAAGTAAATAATATATAAAGAGGTGGTAACCAGTTCTACTCTTACCTACATTCAGAGCATAATTATCACGGATATTATAATGATGGAACAACAAAATTATAAAGTGTTTACAAAGAAATATTTATTTTCTAAATCTAACATTTTTTTCAAAATATAAACTCGACATAAGACTTCTATTGAGTTTGAACTCCACTCAATTTTTCACCTTAACACATACAGTATTATGAGTTATTGCTTACATATTATATTTCCTTCAAGAAGTTAAACCTTACAAAGAAGCGTAGGGAGAAAAATCTTTTTGAATGTGTATTCAGCGCAAGTAGAAAAATGTTTAACCCTAGCAAAGTTTAAGTAAAGGTTATATACTACCAAGAATGGATAAACGCTCTTTAACCTGAAATACACAATTGGCAAAAAAAAAAAAACCAACGAATGAACAATGAAATATGTACTTTAGCGTCAGACGAGGACATTTAAAATGTTGAAAGATGTTTTATACACAAGTTCGAAACACTTTGGGGATTTGACGAAACAAACATGACAACACAAACACTAAAAATTGCAAAATTTATTTTTGGGGTAAGAGTGAAACCATACTATAGCTCGTTTCGATTATACTCAATCTAGGCTATTTCGACTTATATTATTGTGTTTTCATAATAACAATGATTAGCTTAGATTTAAATCTATTTGTGAATGACATGTATGCTTATTTAATTTAGAAATATAAATATACTTTGACGTCAAATAAAAAAATAGCTGTTTACTACGTCGAGATTTACTTATAGCAGTATTTAGTTTTGTATTCTTTGAGAGCCTACACTAAACCTGGCCTACCGGACCGGACGGGCCGGTCCGGTCCGGTAGACCGCTATGGTCCGGTTATTTTAACCGAACCTGGTCCGGTTCGTTAAGGAGACGGACCGGACCCTTACCGGACCGGACATTCCGGTCTGGTCCGGTTAGAGAAAAAAAATTAAAAAAAAATTAAAAAATGTATTTAAAATTCAATTTTTGGGTAAAAAAAAATAAAAAATGTATATAAATATTTTTTTTGACCGTTGGATCTAAGATCCAACGGTCAGTTTTTTTGCAAAAAAAAAAAAATTAAATAACGGACCTTAACGGATCATCCGGTTCGGTCCGTTACCGCTAACAGACCACCCCAATCCGTTAAAATGCTTACCGGACTGGACCGGACTAAGCCACGTTTAGCCTACACGCAGGAGTATAACAAATACAGAAAACCATATATCCGTGCATGCATGGAAATTTAAAAACTCCAGCAAGGCTAAAAAATGGAAAGAAAAAATTATAAAAAAAAAAGAAAGAAAAAGTAAAAATAGTGCTATCTTTGAGAGATCTTTGAATGTAGTGCAATTTCAAGACATGAAATGTCAATCAGTCGGTCTATCAGATTAGGCCTTTCATGGGCTCATCAATATAGAAGAGCAACGAATTTATAAACTATGTAGTTGTTTTTTTATTATTTTTTATTTGTTTTAAGATTCTGTCTAATCCAAAAGATTTACCCAAATTTGGCATGTACTTGTGAATGAGATACAGAGACACTATACAATATCTTGTTACATTTTCGAAAGAAAAATCTGAGCTAGATTTGTGTCTTAAATGCGTATCTCATCTCATGCAAATTTATATTTCCTTGACAAGTTGCTGATTCTCTCTAGTACAGTTCGGTATTTTTTCTTGTATCTTGGTAAATTATTTTTACTGGATAGTCAGCCGAAACTAAATGAAATGGGAAGTGTTTTTTTCTTTGTTAATTTTATTTAAATAAGCAGCTAATATAATTTACACTTCAAATAACATATAATGTTTGAATATTAAATTTAAAATTTTGATAAAAGATTGATATAAATATTTGCTGAACAGTATATAAAAATTCCTTTTTTTCTATATTAGTTCTCAAATTTATATACGTACCTTGTAAAACAAAAAATATAAAAAAAAAAGATAATAAAAGCCCACGAATTTGATGTCACGCAATTTATTTTATTATTTAAAAAAGTAACAAAAGTTTGATATTTTTCCGTTAGTAATACTTTAGTGATTTACTCGGCTAAATTTATCTGTATTTAGTCCATACTTAAACTAGGTCTAGCTCATGTATTGCTCCATCATTTGTGGCATCAACGGGGTTCCAAAATAAATTAATTCAAAATAAATTTTCAACTAAGAACAGGTCAGCTTTTTTCTTCGTGGAAATCATTAATGATACTCTAGGAAACACGAAATTAACTACACAATACTTGCATACCTAATTTGTTCTTTTTTCCTTTCTAAAAAACACTATTATAATATTATAATTCATCGATGGCATGTTTACATGTCAACGTGCATGTTTTATCGCGTATTTAAAATATGCTGAAACGAAGAAAATTAGTTTTGACGATGACTGAGCATTTGCACATGTTAATGTCTGATTGGATTTTGTTTTATATGTTTCATTGACTCATTCTAGATAGAAGATTCTAAATCTAGACAATATACAATTCAAAATTGCAATATAATTAACAAGATTCGATTATTTTGAACACTGTTCGAGTAGACTTGGACTCAAATATATCAACCTGGTCAACTCATATATATATATATATATATGTATATTCGCACAGAGAAATTGAAGGGTAGATAGAAGACAAAAACTAGTAATATCTTCAGAAAATTACGGATATACAAAAATAAATACGAATTACGTAAAAATATTATGAGTATATGTATGTCCAAATTCATATCCTGATCATGGAAAGCAATTAATTTCCAATCTCTTAATAATACTTATTATCCCTCAAATACGAAACTTAAAACATGCACAATATGGAACATCTTGTTTCACATAGAAAATAGTTTGTAACTAATTACCCTATACTATAAAGTGGGCTATGAAGTATGTTGTTACAATGATAGTAATTGTATTGACTTCTTGTTTTACTCAAAATTTTATATTAAATAGATCCTAACTTATGTCTTAACTTGCTCAAAATATTTTTTATGCATATATTATAAAGTTCTCTGTGTTGAGTAATTTCGTGATAAATGTATTAGTACTCAATTTTTTTTTATAGTTGTGAAATTTTCTATTGTAACAAATTTCGTCATAATGATGTAACATTCGTCTGATATATTTTGAAAAGTTTGCATTAAAAAGTGAGAAAACCTTAAGAATATTTTCACTTTGTAGAAGTGTTACAAAAGTCGAGTGACTTTCTCTTAGCAGTAAGGAAAAATGACATTTCAAAATATCTATAGGATTCCTACTCGTGCTCGATTGGAAGACTAAGAAACTATTAATTTGTACATGTTTGTAATTCTCTAAAAAATTATTCATATATTACAAGATTATAGAAGTATGAGTTTTGTGATTGCGTGATTGAAGTCGTCACAAATGTCAATTGAAGTGACCAAATATCGGGTGAGTGTTTGAAAAGTGCAATTGAAAGGGGTCTCAAAGTAAGGAGGAGTTCTTGATTTAGTTTTCACATATAAGCCAAATTGGCATTGATGTTGAGATTAATATAAGGTCATTGTTGTACTATTGACTATTGATTAATCAATTTTTTTTTCTGCTGAGCTGAGAACTACTCAGATGTAGGTGACGTTCTATAGAATTGAGTTAGCACTTCTTGTGTTATTTATTATTCCGCACTCATTTATATTGATGTCTCGTATTTACTCAACAAATTGTTATAGACAATGTTGTATAATTTGCGTGTAACATCTTCCAGAATGACTAATAAAATTTCAAAATCATAAAATTACATATTTGTAAACTCATCATAAAAAATTATAAATTTATCAACATTTTGGATATATTCGTTTGTGTTAGCTGAAAAGGTTGAGCATAGTAGAAATATATATCAGTATATTATTTTGTAATCTTTAATAGTAAATGTTACATAGTATATAAAAAAATTGTTCAGAGCAAGTACCCTACTTTTTTTACATCTTTTGTAAACGAACAAGGTAAATTTATTCAAAATGTCAAATATTAAATATTCTTGAATAATTTTATTATAATATCAGTTTATGCCCCCATTTAGTACTTTTAAACAAAAAAATGGCTTTTTATCCACTTTTACGTTTAGTGTTTTCAAAATATCAATATTTTGTAAATTGTTTGTAAAACACTCACATAATTTTAGTTGCACGAATATTGAGTCTAAACTACATTTCATCTTGGAGCTTTTGTAAACAATTTCGAATTCAAGCCAAAATAGTCCAAATAATTCTTTAAACAATTTTAGATGAGTATTTACACTAAGTTTATAAAGCGTTGAGTTTTCGAAATTAGTAAACGTTTTTATGACTATATAGCTAAAAGACCCATTTTGATAGGTATGCATATATGATAGTAATTAATTTGTAAAATATTATTTCCCTGACAATATACATATATATGTATAATATAGCCTTATATAGGTTTGGTAGTTTGGTTTTGTCCAACGTTTTATAAAAAAATTGTAAATGTCCACTCCTTTAATTAACGAAAATTTTCTTCCAAACTTTCCCCAGCAAAAAATCCCGCTCAAATTTTAATGAAATTTAAATAATTAATTTCGGGATTTAATTTAGAGCGTAAATTACAGACCAATATATGCACCATATTATCTTATATATAATTGAATTTCAAGAGAGAGAAACTTCAAACGCATTTAAACAACCGCTATTTTAAAAAAATATCTCTGAAACATAAATCCATCGGTGAAAAAACCCTAGCCATTTTCTTCGATCGATCATCAATAATAAGTTTTTTTGGAGTTCAACGACGTAAATCGGTCGGCAATTAACATGTATATATGTTCTCTTTTGTATCTTTTTTTTTCAAATCTTTTATGTAAATCAACTTTTTAGAAACGATTTCTTCATCTCTTGTTTATGATTTATGATCTTAAACTACATGAACATGATGGGTGTGAAATTTTTATGGCGGAAAAGGATGTGAAGCTTTCATAAACACGACCTTCGTTCTTCTTTTTCTTCTTATTCTTCTTCTTTTTCGTGTTTTGATTTTGATTTCAAATTTATGTATGAAATTGTGATTTTTTTCTTCTAGTAAAAATAACAAAAATCGTTGTAAAAATATTTCCCAATAAAAACTTAATATACAAGTAGCGATGAAAAACTTCAGTTTACGTTGTAAAAATCAATTAACGTTGTAAACGTAACTCATTTTACGTTGAAATGATTACATTTAAGTGTAAATTGAATATCTATTAACGAACGTAATATTGGACAACCTGAAATAAAAAAATTGAACAACTTGAAATAAAAGAATAATAGCGGAACATAAATAAAGAGCAATATCAGAGAGAGACAATGAGATATGTAATTAAATGATATTAATTCTCGAAAATAAGAATTAAATAAGCAATGAAATCGATATAAAATATTAAGTTTCAAATAATAACTACAAAAGATATAACTCATCCGGCCAAAAAGGAAAATTTTTCATTAATTTGGTTAATTAACTATCCACAATTGAATTGAAGGATCTAAATAAATAAAATCGATGAAATTTGACCAATAAAAAAAATAATTAAAAAATTGGGCGATCATTTTAAATCAAAATTTAAAATTTAAAAAAATTGGCAGAAAAAAATATGTCATAAAAATAACTAAACAACGTGATTAAATATGTCCCATATAAACTAGAAACGTATATATATACATATATATTATAAATCCACGTAGAAAAGTAAAGTGGAAAATATAGTACATATTATATTAAACAATAAGTACTTTCACTCCACTTGACAAACGGGACAACGCATATATTTAGTAGTACATATAGAATCAACTTGTCCAAAAACTCTTTTCAACACGTATACATATATTACACACCAGACAATACCTATCTATGACTTTCATATCAATAATTCACACTAGCCCATGCAACATGACAACAAAGAACAAAAGAAAAACTCGTATATGCTTGACAATAGAATGAATTTATTATCTCATTTTTAATATGATAAATGTAAATGTATATTAAAAGTTCAAATGATTACGTATTAAAATAATTAATTATATTTGTTTTATTAAATTGCTGTTTAAATTTTGGCAATTTAATTTTTGTTTATATGTAATAATACTTTAAGACTGGTTTTTTACATTCACCGATTTTTTTTCAATTTTGTTTATATGTATAAATTAAAGCATCAAGAATTTACATTTTAATTAGCTAGTAAAGTTTGGTTTTACAAAATAACTTACTAGTTTCGTCTGTGTAAAAAGCTTGTTTGAGTTACTGCATAAAATGCATATATAAAAGAACAAAAATTCATTTTCTAGATTAGATTTATTTTAGTAAATATGTATTGTAATATCACTGCCCTTGTTTCGATATTTCAAATCAGAGTTGTAGCGACATGTGTGTAATCAACGAAATATAAACCATAAATATTCGTGCTCATATGTGCTCATATGTATATATATATTTATCATCTTTCCCAATAAAAACTATTAATAATAACCAATGAGAAGTTTCGGCAAAATATCACGTTGTTAGCTTTCTCATATCCTTATTCGAAAGCAAATTATTTTCCCGATGAAAATCTTTGAAAGAGATTTATTTTAAAGGAACTTTACATGCAAATAGAGGCGCAAAGATCTGAGAGACGTATCTTGAATGAATCATTTCGTTCCATTTTCGTGTATGAAATGAAATTACAGAAGAGCTAATAGAACCAATATTATGAACCATATTCAATTCACATGACACTGAGAAAATCTTGGAAATCATATTGCTTTGAAATACTTATTGATGAGAGGATGCATCTGGACCACAGTTTTTTTTAGTAATATTTGTTCGACTCGGTTTATAGTGTTGTCAACAATCATGAATACTATTTTTGGTGTGAGACAATTATTACAAAAAATCTTATGTCCTTTGATAGATCCTGATTTCTACAAAGAGATTGACTTTAACTTCCAAAAAAAACACAGCGACTTCAGTAAATGCTATTAATTATTAGCTATGGAATTTATATACGTATTATGTATTATCTCGCGATAAAAAGATAATACATGTTCATAAAATGTCTTTATTAATTAATCAGCGTAACTAGTTATAAAAACTATTTTCCACCTACGAAATATTACTTCTCACATATATTCCACCGCTAATAATGAGCTAATTATATTAAATTGATTAAGGGTTGTTGTATACAGTAACCCTATATATGTTTGCTATTTTAAAAATGTTTAACATTTCATAAAATTCGAGTAAATGACTCTCGTTTTTACATGTCATGTCAATTTACGTTATTATTTTACAACGTAAATTGACATGACATGTAAACACTATTATCATTTACACGAATTTTATGAAACGTTTGCCTTTTCCATAATAAATTAGTAAATTAAGATTATTTCGCTGAAATTTTGATTAATTAAAGTATAATCTAACCATTAAAGTATAATCTAACGTAGAGACCAGCGTCCTCTTCCCTAAACTTTTAAAAATTGAAATTTTTATCTTTGTTTTTTACTTTGCGCTTATATGATTTTTTTTTTCAAATTTAGTCATATGACTTGAGTTTATGGCTCAGACATGCTGGATCGATTATTATTCAACGGATTCAAAATTATTTAAGGTATTGAAATAAAACATCCAAATTCGAATAATGACACACCCTCAAAACACCGATAATTCTTCAAAAACCCTTTAAGAAACGAAATATAAAGTTAACGATACGACAATGTTTTGCGCTATTTAAATCAAATAAAGAAGCGACTACAGTCTGTCCTAAGGTAAATCTCGGGCCCCAAATTTCATATCCAATTTAGACATGAGATAAGTAGGAATATAATACTTTGAAATATTAATTGATATATAGCCAATGTTTTAAAAAAATAGTTAATAATCATTAATCAAAATTAAATTTGTATATATTAAATAAAAATTTAACTCACTAACACCAATTACTAACAGTTACGTCACAATAAATGATTATTTACTAAACAAACAAAAAAATGGTCAAACAACAATACCAATGTTTCATTTGGTTACGTAAATAATTCATTCATGCGCAATTTATTATCGAATCGGTATACAAGATTTTAACAACTTATTTGTCTACAAATCAGGATATATAAAACTTTGATTTATCTCCTCATTCCTGAAATTGTAGTCCCTTGATTTAAAATTATATATATTTAAACCATACCACGTTTATCCATAATAATTGTCTGCTTTCTCTATGAAATATGCAATGGCAAATCTTGTAAGACTTCACCTGGAAGGGTCAAGGAAAATATGGAATAAATGATATTATTACGTATGAATATATTTACTATTTAGGTAAAAAGAAAGAGGAATAAATGAGAAGCAAAGGGATTTAGATGGGGTCCAAGTGTTTGCCATATCCCTCATACAATGTCATCATTATGTTCACTATGTGTTTTCGATAACAAATAATAGGAAACGACAAATACATGCAAAGAATTTAACGGCTTGGTCACTTATAATATTAATGGACCACTAAAAAAGCTGTTAAACTTACATAATAATATTTAACAAAAATAAAATAGGATGTCAATTTTATTGCCAGCCCCTTTGAGTAGATGATCAATTGGGTTTGATTTATTTGTCATGATAATAATTTAAAACAGTTATATTTTTTGTTTCTTAAATTTAGTTTTTATTTAGATTTCAAAGTACTTCCAAATTAATTTATTAAATTGGCCTCTTCATAAATTATTTTTCTTTTTCAGGTGAGGTGCGTTACCATTATCATTCCAATTTTAATATAGTATGTTGCGAGAATTTCAAATATTTATGTCTAAACTAAAATATATAGTATGACTAGCTCAGCAAAATCAATATATATATATACATATTAATTTTTACATTAATACACGCGGAGACTTCAAGTTGTACGTGATTAACATTTTCTAAAATTAATTAAACATTAATAATATCTTTTAAATATAAAAGATTTTATTTTAGAAACGACTTAATAATATAATTAAGAATTAATGGGTTATTAGAAATACTCTTATTATATAAAAAAAAATGACCTAACATTGTGGCCGCAACGTACATATTCGTCTAACATAAAGGACTTCGTTTTACAGTGCTACTAATATATAATTGAGTATGTTTTTTCGCAAAAAAAGAAAAAGCTATTTAAGAATATGTTTTTTATAAGTATTTATACCGTTATTTATTCTTTTTATTTAAAGGTTTTCTTAAAAAAAAAAAGGTTAGTTTACAAGTTTTAGTTAAACCTAAACTATTCTCAAATTTACTAATTTTTTCTAGCCCTTTAAATAATAAAATATTTAGGCCTATACTTGAGATACAATAAAAACATGGAGGAAAATGGAACATTAATGGAGCAGTTTATGAATCTGTTCTGTGGATGAATATCGGGAATAATGACTAATTTTAGTTCAAAGTAAAACAAATTTTCTATGTGTATATATATAATTTTTTTTTTTTTTTTTTTTTGTGTAGCCTACAAATCAAACCTATAAGTATAGTGAACAATATATACACAGCAGTCAAACAAATCAAACTACGGAAGCCGCGTGTATTTGTTTTTATTGTCTGATTGTTAGTAATCACGAGTTTCGTATTATATTTTCAACGATAGAATAAAAGAGTCTGTCTGAATAATAAATTATTACATAGGACAAGCAATTAATTATGAACTAGCTTAGGAAGGTCTAGTCTCAACAATAACAACTAGTAATTCTAACTTTTTACTAGAATTAGTTACATATCAATCCACGACCACCATACATCGTGAAATTTACTTACGTACGTACGCGCATGAGATTGTTATTAGTGTTGTATATTTATTATGTAGTTGTTCACAAACTTTATCTTAACCTAATTGGCATTTTTCAATTTGATATATTCCTTAGAAGATTATCCCGCTTATTAGGCGATCGTACTAAATCAAAATCTTTTGATTCTGAACCATATCGTCGTATGGACCATCTTCTTTTATTGCATAAGTAATTATGATGGAATATATTGACTCTATAAATGGGGATTGGTTGTGAAATGCATGTTGTTGAACAACTCTATATTCTCTTTATGGTTGTAATTATAATTACTATTATTTGCAATATATTATCTACAGTTAAAAGTGACATTTGTACATCTAATACAATTTATGTTTAATAAATCTTGATGACTTTCTGTAATTTTATCTGCAATAATTTATGTATAACTAGTAACTCATTAACCTACTAATAAGTAAAATATTTTATTAAAAAATAATTTATTAAGTTGAAATAAGATAAAATAAATAAATTTAGATAATTTAATTTGATATAAAAATAGTCCATCAAAACAAAAATAATTTAAATGACTACATTAATTTTATTAATTTAATTTATCTCAATTATTTGGTGCTTTCTTTTATGTCAATTATTTGGGTAATTTTCTATATACCCAACTAAATTATAATAATTTTAAATATACTCAACGTTTTGTAAACAAGTCGTAAATAGTCAGAAAAATTCGTTTCAAAACGTTTTGTAAACAAGTCGTAAAAATATAAAAGATAAATTAACTGTAAACAAATTTCTTTGTCTATTTACGACTTGTATACAAAACGTTTGGTATATTTAAATTGTCAATATTTAAAGTGGATATAGAGCCAATTTTTTGTTATTTATTTCCAAAAGATCCTACAACAATACGGGAATTTCCAAAGATCCTACAACAACGCGGGAATCCCCTTTCCAATCTCTCAATAACTAGTAGTGGGTTTTACATTCATATTCTTGTTTAACAAATGGATAATTTTCAGAAAGTCAATATAAATGGGTGTGGATTAGTTAACCGTATACTACAAAATATCGTAATTAGAAAGTCTAGTACGGACTGTTTCCTTCACAAGTTATCAACGCGCGTACAGCTGCATCGAGATCACAAGATAATAAAAGAATTCCTTAAAATTATGTTTTTTTTTTTTTTTTTTTAATATTATTGGATATTCAAAAGTGACATTATCGTTCTATACGCAATAACCAAGGACCACAAACATAGAGCTAATTGAATGATTGCATATCTTATCTTTTATGTTTTATATTCGTTGTTGATTCTGAAATTGTGTCATATAGTTCAGAACGATGAGAAAGAAGAACTTACATGAATTTTAATTGATGTCACTATTTATCTTTATTAACCTGTTGAATGTGAGAATATGGTATATACATTATAAGTTTCTTACGACTTTAATACAAGCAAACATAAAATTTAAACTAATAATCAATAATACCTTTAGACGGTGAAGTAAGTTATTACCATTAAACTTAAAACTACTAATTAAGGTACAATAAGTTAGCTAAATTCTCACGAAATTGTACTACTCATAGCTGTATTACCGATTAATATATATATATATATATTAAATGAAATTAGAGAAAAATAAAAAAGAGCAGAATTAATAGATTATTCACTTAAAAACACTCACACACAATATATATACATGCAAAAAAGCGAATTATACCAAGTGGATATAAAGTTTCTAGCAATGAATTTGCAAGAATAGTGGTCATTTAATAATATATCGCTTTGAAAATAGGACGTTTTCAAAGTAGTCAACGTTTGATTAAATTTTGGTTAATGACAACGTTAAAACTTAATCAAATTTTTTGCACTATTTTTGCTCAAATTTTTATCCCAATAGTGACGTGGCTATTAAATGAGCGAGAAGGATTTTGGGCGAAAATAGTCTAAAAAATTTGGTTAAACTTTAACGTGGTCATTAACCAAAATTTAACTAAACGTCATTAACCAAACACATACCAAACATTGGTCATTCCGTCAATTTTATTATATATATATATATATATATATATATATGTGTGTGTGTATTGCAAGCGCGAAAAAAAAAGTGAATTATACCAAGTGGATATAAATTTGTAGCAATGAATTAGTAAGATGAGGGGTAAAAACCTAAAAATATAGCATGCATTTAACCAAGTTCCATTCAAATAGACTAAGGAGAAGAATGGCAGATATTATTTCAAATAAAAAAAATTCTTATCTATTACAAGAATGAATTAAGTTGTGAAAATTTGTTGGCCAGGAGAGAGTAATTTCTTGGGGTCAAATAGACTTTTCATGTTCTTGAAATTTTCCCATTTGGGTCCGAAATGGCTGATCCAATCTTGCTGAGTCTCATAGTGAGGAAGGTATTGCTTGATCATCAAACCAGAATCATGACAAGTCTGCAATATTTTGTTGTTGATCTTCCGAAAAGCCTCCAATTCTGCGAATCCACTCGAATGAAGAATTGCAACGGTGTAGAACACTTCTTCGTTTGGTATCACAACAGACATTTTATCATTCCATCTGTGTATATATATACAGTCCATATATGAATTGATCGAAAATTTGTTAATAATACTTAAAGCTAAGGGTTAATGTTGGTAATAATAATATAAATATATGCATTCTTGAAAATAGTCGACGTTTAGTGAAATTTCTGTAAATGGCACTTCATTCGTTTTACAATATTTTACTGATCATTATAGCCCGAAACCGTTCTCGCTCAAAACCAAAAATTCAATACCAAATTTGTAAATTTTTTATTTTTTTAACAATGTATTAACAGCAAAAAGAATATATTCAAATTTGAAAATGGCAACTCGGAAATGAAATTTGTAGACTATATTGTTACATAAACGCCTTAACCATTTACAAGAATTTTATAAAACGTTTGCCATTTCTAAAATATGTATGTTTATATTGGCTAATTAGCTAAATAAGTGTAGAGGGTGATAATGTATTGAAATTAAAGACTTACTTGCTTCGGTTCATAGGGTAAACAATGACTACGGAAGTGGGGACTTTATATTTGAGAAGAATGCCTTTGAAAACCGAAGAGTCGAAATCAGATATTTGTGATTTCGGCAAGAAGAGATTAAGCCACGGATGAGCCACTTCCCAAAGCCCTAGCTTCCTTAGCTTTTCCTCGTCCCTCCCAACTCTATCGAGAAATTCTAAGTACGACACGTCTTTCTCGAACGAGAATCCGCGCAAGAAATTCAGCTGATTTAGAAGAATTTGCAATTCCTAATAATGAAATTAAGTTAGAGTTAGAAAAAAAAAGCACTGGGAAAAAGAATAAGCATGTTTAAATTTATTTATTACTTTACCTTGACCATCGAGTCCTTCGAAGCGTCGTTGTAATATTTGGCAAGTTCGATAGCGTAAACGATTCCACTTTTGGTGACTAGGGCGGTGAGTCTTAGTTGATCAATAATCGGATAAAATGAAAGATCAAAAGGAGCTTGTGACATTGCAATAAAACCTTCGAGATAATCAACTCCTTTCTTCTCCATCCTCCCGTTCATCGAGATCAAGCTTTCTTGGTCTCGTGAAAACGTCATAAAATCAGTGTAAAATAGCCGAACCCACTTTACCTAATCAATTATGATGTTCATCTTTCGTTAAGTAGTATTTTCATATATAAAATGGTAAGATAAAATAGATCGTGATAGAAATCAATTATTTCAAAATCGAAGCCCTTGTGTAACATATGATGCATGTATTAAAATATTTGTTTGGTTTATAACAATTTTTTATACCAAGAGCTATAGGATAAAAATATTTTTGAATACAACATATATACTCATGGAAAACTATAATATGTGATTAACTATAATATTACTGAAAAAACATAAGGACGAATAATGTATTTTGTATTTTTTATATTTATTAAAAATATTGAATTATTTCCTTACCCTAGTTGGTGACGGTGCAAGGGCGATTCTTGCTCTAGTAATAATCCCAAATTGTCCTAAACCTCCAAGAACAGAATAAAATAACTCAGGTTCTTTGTTTCTTGAGCAAGTCACAAAATCTCCTTTCCCTGTACATATTATGAATTGCAATGTCAATATACTATTCAATAGAAACATTTAATAAAATAATTAAAAATTTATTTGACTCCTCTAGTGAAACTTTGCACTAGTTAATCATTAAATTTCAGATAATAAAAAATTAATCATTAAACTTCCGAACAAGTAGGTATTTCGATGCATATATTATTTATATACATTTCTTTGACAATTGAGTGCAAGCTATTGGTAAGCTATAATATTAATGTATTGACTTCTCTCTGATTTGTTCAGTTATGTCAATTGATATTGATACTATATATATATATATATATATATATATATATATATATATATATTGAGATTATAAAATGCATGAACAAGACATGTGTATAATAATTATTGGTTCTAATTTCATTAAAGTAATTCATTTTCAAATTTGACCGATTCTCATTTATGCATATAGTGCAACTAACAACAACACATATGTTTATTTAGTAGTGCTTCTTTAATTATGTTAAATTATTTTTTAATATGAAAATTAAAAAATTGATTGTGATCGTATACATGTCATGTTCCACGCTTGTTTTGTTTGGAATTAAATAAATAATCAAAATAATAAGTCACATCTATTGTATAAATACAATAATCTATGCCCATTTAGTTCCCGGGACTAATAAAAAAAATTGGGCACAAAACTAATTTACAGTTGATTAATAACATAAGGTTGGTTTCTTACATTAATGTCTATATTAGATCGATTGAGAAAGATACTGTGATGACGTAAATTATTTGAATATCGAACCCTGAATATTATTTCTTAGTTAGGTCATTCTTAGGGTCAAAAATCGATTGAAACGTTTTAAAGAAAAATCAATCCTCCTAAACAACAATGTTCAAGATATACACACACAAATAAATAATCTAAAGATAAATTATTATGCATTAACAAATTCGTGCAAGCTAGTATAATAGACATGTGTTTTTAAAAGTCTCCAAATATTTTACTTCATTGTTAGGAGAAACCCGACTTCCTAACATAACACACCAATATACATACTTATATATAATATAATATATACATACATATGAATGTCTACAATATTTTAGTCATTATTTATTGATTTTTTATTAATTTAATTATTATACCCCACCGTCCACACGCGTATTTCCTAATACGTAATAATAATAAATAAAGGGCAACAAAGATAGATAAATGGTTATATCAATTTCGTGTATAGTTTAATCATATCAATGGCCTATACTAGGGTTTGGCTGTATAGACCACAATCGTTTTTTTGAGCAAGTATAGACCACAATCTAAATACCCAAAATTGAACAGCGTTTATAGAAAACGATAGCTACAACAAAAAAAGTCATAATTCTACACAAAAAGGACAGCTTATTTATATATAATATTACAAATACGTATTAAAGGAACGAAGTCTGAAAACTAATGTGACAATACTATACGACTAAAGGTGGCATTTTTTTCCTATTAACAACAGGTGAGATAATACTTAACCGAGTTAATATGGACATGGTTGTCTTCCGGGAAAACAAAAAATATTGTATGTAGTAATATCAGTGTGGAATTAATAATAACGATGATGATGATAACAATGAAAATAATACACGACGCTAATTATCATTCTGTAATTACTCTTATAATTAATAACAGTTTTAAAACGCTTTTTAGCAAGCAATAAAAGCCAAAGAAAGTACATTTTTTAGGCTAGTAATTTGATCAGAAACAGAAGTATTTGACCGAATTATTAATTACATTTCTATGTAGTTTATTAATTTAATTTTGCCTAAAGCTTTCAATGTTTTTGTAAAATAAATAGGAGAGCATAAACAACAAAATATCACAGACGTAGTTGTTTATAAAACCAGTTATATGGTGACGTGAAAAAGAATAAGATATAAATAATAATACCGTTGGAAAATCAAACCTGTAATGACGTCAAGTTCATGGACGTTATTGATTTGAGGGCCGAACCTAAAACTCTGTCCACTAATCCCTGCGTTCGACAACGTTCCTCCGACGCTTAGATGAATGTAATCCGTCCAAGTTAACGGCGAATATCCCTTCTTCATCGTCTCCGTCAAAACGTTCATCCACGTCCGTTCAGCTCCCACGTCAGCGTATGGACCCAGCTCCGATGACGTCACAACCCTAATCCCGACCCCTCGACTTTCAGACGACATGGACGACATATTTACGACTATGCCGTTCCTAGCCGTTGACTGCCCGTTGACCGAGTGCCCCTGCCCTCTCGCCGCGATTCCGCCGCCGTTGTCGTTTGCGAGGCGGATTAGGGTTTGGATGTCGTTTTGGGTCGCCGGGAAAAACACGGCTTTTGGGGGATTCGCCACCGTGTGGCCGTAGTCCGACGCTGCTGCGGCGATGGTAACGGTGTCGTTTTTCAGCTTGGTCGAGATTGTTGGGTCGTCGTTTGGGGTTTGGGAAGAGGCGGTTTCGGTTTTGCAGCCGAGGAGGAGAGTAATGACGATGAAGATGACCAACGACCTGTCGTTTTTGGAGTGTAAGCGAGACATGGTTTTTGAGTTGACTGATATTATGTGTAATGAAAGGGGTGCATGTATTTTATAGTGTGAGAGAGAGAGAGAGAGAGAGAGAGAGAGAGAGAGAGAGAGAGAGAGAGAGAGAGAGAGAGAGAGCATATGTGCATACATATCGGAAACTACCGTCATATAATTTTTAAACATAAATGTATGTCAGTATAGTCAATTCAATGTATATATTGTAAGATCATTGAATAAATAATAGGATATTTCATTGTAATAATACGATATTATCTGATCTTATGGGTAATTTTCGTATATATCCAACTTGAATATATCAAACGTTTTGTAAACAAGTTTTAAATATCCAACGTTTATTAATCAACTTGTAAATATCCATACGAAAACACCCAAAAAATTATTAAAAATTAAGAAAAATATAAAAAATAAATTAAATGTAAACAGATGTAAACGAATTTCTCAGTCTATTTACGACTTGTTTACAAAACATATTTACGACTTGTTGACAAAACGTTGATTATATTTAAGTTGACAATGTTTGAAGTGAGTATAGAGACAATTTTTTGTTCATATATTGCGTAACTAATTTATTGATCACGCTCATATTAGTGCTGCAAATAAAATCGTGTCTCACAATTATGAGGGGAATATTCTATATTGATAGTTTAGAGCCTAGAAATAAATCGATTTCCCTAAACTCACTCACACATTCATAAACCAACACTATCTAAAAGTGAGAGAGAGTTTATGTTGATTTCTCAAAACAACTCGTCGGAGTTAGAGCTGGAAGATCGCCGGAATTAAAGTCGAAGGTTGTCGAAAAAGCACAACAATGATCAGAAATAAATCGTGTTTTTTCGTTTCCGCTTTTACGTATTTATGAAGTACTTAGAAGTTAGAACACCTTTATATAATATATTCAATGCCAATATGCTGTTTTAAGAAGCTATCTAAGGTATCCTTAAAAAATAAAAAAAATATGGATTTCGATATCTACGAGATTAAGGCCTTATCTATTGTTTTATGCTTATAGTAACATATTTCAAGTAATATACATTTATAATTTAATTTCCACTTTCATTCCCCTCCGTCATTCATTTATGGTTATTTAAGAAAAATAAATCAAAATGTTTAAATATGTAAGAATAGTTATGTTAAGATTCTTAACCATAACCTCGAATATCTTAAATGAAAGTTCTATTATTTTTTGTCTATGTTATTTTGTTTGAGAGTGCTATTTTTATTTTTGTATTATCATCTTAAATATATGCCTGTACGACTTTATCCTAGAGAAATGGTAGGGTGTATATTTGAAACGTGTACGCTTTTCCCATCTTATACGTAAGAGTACATTTATTCAAAACGAAAAAAGTAACCCAAGCAAATTGATTGGTACGTAATCACTAGCATATTCCATAACTTTTTGTTGAACTAATAACCAAAGAGGAAACAAAAATTGACATTACATGGCATTAATATAAATTATAGTTAATAAGTCAAATGGTAAAAGTCAATATATATAACACAAATCAATACGCATTTGATTGCAAGATATAAACGAAAATGATATGTGTTCCTAGAATCTTCGTCTAGGTGCAATACCACTTATGAAAGTGGTCGTTAAATTTTGTTTATTTTTTTTTTTTTTAAAATGGTAATGGTCAATACATTCGATTTTAGTTAATGATAGCTTATGGAAGCACATATGAATTGATCCACTTGTTTTCTAAATTAAATATATGGAATTACAAGGCGACCGCCCAATTAAGTGAAATTGACTCTAAGTGAATATATTTAGTTGCTAAAAGTGCACATTGAGATGTGTTTGAGTCATGTTTCCATTACTTAATTCTTTTTTTTTTTTGTCAATGAACAAATTACTAACGTTTTAATTTTTAATAATTTTTTGGATAGTTGGATTTTTCCAATAAATAATCGTAATCCTCGGAACGTCGCCGCCCATATCACCAGATTTTTGGGATAAAAACTTATATATTTTTTTGCATTATTTTCTTCGAGACCATTCTTAATCACCATCGTTACTTAATTGTTAACAGATAAAAGAAATTCCACTACCGAAAAAGAATATGGGGCTTCATGAAAAAATTGGCATTAACAGAAAATCATTTGCCCAACAAAAGAATATGGCAATTTTTTACATATAAACCTTACAAATTAGGAAAATTAATATATTATATCTATAAAATTTAATAATAATTATCCATCTATAATTTTAACTTACAAAAGTTTAATTTACCATATTTTCAGTTCTTAACATTATCATACTTTTTCCTATCTAGAATTGGACTCCCACTAGTTCTTAATAAGCTATTAAACTCGTAAAAGACATGTTGTGAAGTTTCATTTCTTCACGTTTAAGTGATACAAAACTTTATGCACACTTCACTCCCGAAATCTTTCGGTCGAGAATCCAATATGTTATAACTAACTAGATTTTTCCAGCAAAATAAAATTAAAGAGATTTCTTAGGGACAATAATCGCGCGCGTATATATATATATATATATATATATATATATATATATATATATATATATATATATATATATATATATATATATATATATATAATGAAAACCTAAAAAATACTATTTATCTAGAAACATTTTACTATTCCTTCTAAAGTTTTTTATTTTTTTTTATATAATTGCTTAAAATTATAAAGTAAAATGACTCAACACCATCCAAAATTATAATGTGAAATTTTCTAGAATTTACATGATTGACACATATACTTAATAAATTATAAAATTATCCTATACATTAATAAAATTGCATTATTAGTCATTCACTTTATAGAATTCTCTGGACGTCTTTAACTCAACAGATGCAATAAAAAAAATTATTTCCATATTTTCTATATATTCCAACTTCTGCTGCAAGAAAATCAATACAAAGAAAAATCAAATGAAGCAAATAAATATACCCTAATTTATACTCTATCATTTAAAAAAAAAAGGTATGTAATAATTATTTATGATTTCAGCAACTTTAATTTTGATTTTCGGGTTTATTTATATGATATGTCACTGATGTAATTCAACAAAAATATAGCTTATATTATTAATTAACATTATGAAATTTTTTGTGTGATTTTTAATTGTCATCTGTTTCATCAAAAATATTATTAATTATGTTAACAATTTCAAATAAAATATATTAAGCAATTGACAGTTATTTTAACAATTTCAAATGAGATACATTAATCAATTCGTAGCAACGCTTGGGTTTTATTGCTTGTATATATATATAATTATTTTTAGAAGTCAAAATATTTTAATACCAATCACTGTTATTATACGATCGGATTCCAGGAATGTCCACTTGTTTAAGTCTTGTTGTTTAACCAAACTAAACACAAGTAGTTTTGTCAAATTTACTTTTTTTGAAAAATAGTAGTTTATCATTTCAATCGCCAAAAAATCTCCAGCTTACACAAGCTATATCTACCTGTCAATATCAAATTAATCATCATTTGTAAACCTGCAATTGCATATTAATAACAAATATTAAAATTATCATAAATTCTCAAATAATCCTGTCATATGGCCTACAGAATCTTCCTTGCACACTTCTATTTATATTACTCTTTAGTCATACTGGTCTCGGTCAACAAAACCTTCAATAAGAATAAAGATTATGTTTAATCAAAGTCTTGATTAGTCCAATAATCTGCTTATATACACATAATTATGAACATGTTCATGGATTTATCATCAAGCCAAAGTCATGACAGTTGAAGCGTCAAGAGAAATTGCATACAAATCTTACAGATCATGACCAAGTCAACTCATTAACAAGAAGAAAATGGTAAAGCCATTTCAGGTATACACATAACATCCACATAACTTAAAGCAATAATTCCACTCTGATAACATTATAATAATATTTCCGGTGAGTTAGGACACACAAAAGTCACAAAAAAAGAGGTCCAAAAATTATACTTGTTGGTGCTTTGCTTATCGACTCCCTCGGCTCTATACTTTGGTGAGTCCTTCAGATCCAAAATACTCGCTATTTCTTATGTTGCCGTGAATAAAGTTATGCAGCCGGGACTTTCCTCCCATCTTCAATGAAGAAAATTGCAGATTCCGGGACCTAACAAACCAAAGAGAAAAAATAATGTTTTAGGAATGGAAAACCCAAGAATGCCGGGAATATAAAATTGTTGTTCATCTAATGAGTTCTCAATGAAAAGAATATATATAGAGAGAAAGTTTTCATTTTTTATTACCTAAAAAGTCGAGAAATATCAAGATTAGACCTAATACTTGAAAAATATCCAAATTAGGAAAATTACCATTTCATATGAATTCGATGAAATCGAATGAATTTCATCGATATTCATTTTATCTATCTAAAAGTTTGAGTTCTATAGAAAGTCATCGGAAGTCATTGAAAATTAACCAAATTCATCGGAAGAAAACCTTAAAACCAACTTACATTTTTTAAAATTAATCATAAATCATCATACAAAACTATAAATTTCATCGGGCATCATCTTAATTCATCGGAAAAAGATCAAATTTAAAATCCGAAATTTTTCAAAAATGAAATAAAGATGAAAATCTTACTTTTCTTGGTTATTTTCCTAAAGAAATAAAATATCATTTGAGTGAAGATGAAGAAATAAGTTGAGGATATAAAAAATTATTTAAAGGGTATTTGTGTCCGTATTTGAGTCAAAAGTCCAACTTTTATATTTCAATCTTGATATTTCTTCACTTTTTAGACCCAGAAAATAAAATTTCTCTTATATAAAAAGGCTTCACTAAATAACTACATACTTTTTAGACTCGCCAAGGTGTGCCTAAGAAACTAATCGATATAATACCCTGAACTTGTGCTAAGAACCTCTACACAGAACTATTGAAAGCAGCTAAGAATTTTTTTTTACAAACAAAAGATGATCACAGCATTATGTCCTTATTGCTAGACCAAACAATTTCATATTCACCCCCCTATCTATCTAATAATTAATCTAACTTTCCCTATTTCTAAGATCCCATTACCTTCAATAAAAGAGTGACTGAATAATTATCATTGGCACAAATTCAAAAATCCATAACACTCTGAGAATTGTATTGAAGAGGAGGAACTGCGAGAATCTTACATCAGACCAAGTATCTGTAATGAACTCAACGACATCATATGATATGTCTCCTTGAACATCGATTTGTTCCTTCTCAGTCGGACCCTGAAGAAAATTCAGAATAAAAAAACTTGGAAAACCCAGAAAAATAGAGTACTGATTAGCTGAAAAACGTCGAAAAAAACCTTAACAACAGAGGCTCCAGTAGCAAACTTTTTCCCAAGTTTCTTCGATGCCTCACCGAGTTTGACGCCTATGAAACATCACAGACCAAGTCATTATGGATTTCATGTATATCGATTCTAGATATAAAAATAGACGATTTTGTAGCAAATATTTTTCCTCACCAAAAAGTTCCAATCCCTTAACCGTAGTGATACATTTTCGCTTGTTCCGTGTCGTCTTTTCGATGATCACTTCCGGCCTTTCCTGCAGATAAAAAAATTCCAAGCTTTCAACTTATTCTGTGCCTCTAATTAGACTCGAAAAGGAATTTTTTTTTTACTTCGAGACTATGAATATCTCGAGTTACCTTCTTCTTGATCTTTCCACCGGGAAGACGTTTGACTTCCTCCGGCTTTGAAGCTGGAGAATAGCAAGTGTTTGAGAAACGAAACATAATCACGACTTTCATCTTTGATAAATATAATGCAGTTCAGTCTTAGTCATGAGTGCTGAGTTCTCAAGGTGAGATAGTGATTTTTTTGGATTCCACTGACTTTTGATCCATGTTAACCCTCGTAAAGCTTCACATCTCAAAAACTAATTAACATATTGAGCTATTTTACATAATTAACTATTCGCTCCAACACAGTAGCATTAGTTGAGGATCTCATTAACACCAAGAATTTCAATAAATCAATGAAATATTTCAATTAAAAGGATTTTGTAATTTTAATTACCGGAAGAGGAAGCTGCGGCGGAGGAAGAGATTCCGGTGGACTGTAACTGATCGGCAACTTTATCGGCATCGTTGGCGGTGGAATCTAGGCACGAGATGAGTGAGAAATTAAAACAGAGGATTGAGATCGAGAAATTAGGGTTTTGGATAGTGGAGATACCTTTGACGAGATGAGGGTAGAGATCAGGAGCGTTGAGGACGAGCCATGGCTTGCAACTCTCGAAATCGGGGCCGAACTCGCAATACTCCGCCGGTAAACTGCAGACGCCGCAGTACAGTACACGCGCCGGCTGAGGTTTCTCCGCCATCGCTAATTCACGGCGGAGCGTTTTCCTTTGTAAAGAGAGAAAGAGAGCGAGAAAATCTGGGAATAGAAAACTCGCGGTTCTTCAGTTCTCGGAAATGTGTTTCTTTCGCCTAAACTTAATTGGGCCTAATGCTTGTTTGGGCCCATACTTCTCCGGGGAAGTTACACAAATATCTTGTTTAATCCTAATTTGCCACTATACGATATATAACTAAAAAAATTGACTTTTAAACTCATGTGTTATGTTATCTGTACTGATTTGATAATATCAAACGTTTTGTAAACGGCTAGTGAATAATCATTCGATTACGTGGTATTCCCTAACCTCAATTTGTCTTTAAGTAATATTTTTTAAATAAACTTAGTTGTGCATTTTCTAGCTATTAATCGAAAGGTTTTGGTATAATCAAAATTACACTAGTTTACTGCTCTCTACATTAGAATTACTTTGTGTAATTCTGTACACATACATGACATTATATATGATTGATTTTGCCCCCATTAACTTTTTATTCATTATTCCTCTCCATCTTGGTTCAACAATTACTAGATTTTAAGGGGAAATGTAAATGAGAATGTCTATGAGTTTTGAGACGTATCCGCTAAACTTGTAAAATTACTAACAATGAAATCAAATATCCAAATATGAAACAACATTTATTCAATACGAGAAAAGTTTGGCCAACGTAAATATATGTCTAGATAGTGGAATTTGATTAGAAGACAAAATATCTAAGCATATTTAGAAGCTATCTTAAGAAGGACATCACAAAGTTCTTTGGGGGTAGAAAGCATAGACATGTGATCAGAGCACCGAATCTCAAAGACGTCAGACACATCTCCGCTGTTATTTATCATCCAACGTTGAAATTCCTCTGTAATCGAAGCGTCTTTTTGGCAAATCACGTACACTTTTGGGACCGATCCAAAACTCTTTTCCGAGAACTTCTTTGCCTTTGCAAGGTCTTCAAGGAATTCCGATGACTTCCTCACCAATCCCAAACCCAATTCAAGATCCTAGACATGTTACATACACATTACAAGTGAGTATTCAACATTTATAATTTAGTTATAAAAGAAATTATCAAACAAAAGAAGTTTTTAGAAATTCAATCTTTCTCTTTCTCATTGCCTAACTTCTTTATTTTGTTTAAAAAGATTCATCAAAGTTTATTAGGTTAGTAATTAGAGAAAGAAATATTAGATATATGGTGTAATTTACATTTTTTATTTTTTTTTTCACCGAATTTTAGTAAATTTAATATAAATGATCGTATTCATAAACAAATTTTATTATATAAGAAATTTGAGTAGAGACATGCTACTACTAATTAAAATTGAACGCTTATATTCTTCCATCTCCGGTAACATAATGAATAGAAGGTAACATGATATTTCAATAGAGTCTATTGTAATACATTAGATTGTTTGTTTGTACTTTGTAGTAATAAGTTGGGGTAACTAATTATTTACCTCGAGGGAGGAGAGTTGATACAATTTAGAAGCCAGAATTTTGGGACCAAAAAGTAAGGAAATGAACGTTCCATTTTGAGTTTCGTACGGCTCGAAAGTTGTGTCCATCAAATCCTCCGGTGGAGTTCTCTCACCATACTTCAAAGTTCAAACGCAATGAATAAATACATAAATAATATATTTAATTTTTAAAAAAATTAGTAATTAAACAATTTAAACATAAAAAGTTTGCAAATGTTTTGTTAATTTATTATAAATAATTAGTGTATTTACATGGAAACCAAAATTTCAAATTGATTTATCATTTTCATTTATGAAATAAGCGAAAAAAATATATTTTAGTTAAATTAATCCGAAAAAATTGTAAATAATTTGAACGGATTATATACCAACAATAGAACAAACGTGAACTATCCAAAAACGTGAGACTTTTTCCAAAAAGTAAAATTGTGAATGCCACTATGACGAGCTATATCAAAAATACATCTATCTTATTTACTACAATAACCCTTAAATTTATTCATAAATTAAATTATGATCAATATATTTATGAAGCACGTTTTCAAAAGTTGGTAAAGCTAGGTATAACTTGTTCGATCATATATATAACACACCTGGTCGAGAACGTAGGACGGCGCGTGGACGGTGTCAGGAATATAAGCGGTGACGAAGACCCCGGTGGCGATCTTCTCCGGGAAAGCTTCCATGGCGTAGGCGATGTTGATTCCTCCGAGAGAGTGACCGACCAGAATCACTTTCTCGTTTTGCGGAAGAGAGTCAACGAAGTCAAGAAGCGGTCGAGAATATTCCTCCATCGATTCCACGGCTTCGATCGGCTTCAAGTCGATCCCGGAAGCCGCCATGTCCAGCGCCGTCACGCGGTGGTGAGCCGACTCGAGCCGATGCTTCAGCTTGAACCAGCACCACGCGCCGTGGCACGCGCCGTGGACCAGAACGAAGTGCGCATTATGGCCTTCCATTGATTAAAGATATTTTATTGGGTTTGTGTAGGGATTTGGAAAGAGAGAAGGTTTTGCATGCATATAATATACAAGAATACAAAGTGTGGCTGTAAGTGATGTGTTTTGCTTTTACTTTTGTCTCTTGAAAATATCTGAATAGGGGAAACTGATACACAAGGACATTTTAATATTTTTGGTTGTGTATATATAGTTATGAATATCACGTAATTGCGTGAATGAAGTCTAATTTGTGGAATTTGGGATTAAACATTCACAAAAATGACTAGAGCATATTGATTTGACGTTTGCCTACTTATCCATTTGTGTATACCAATATAATCTAAACCCTATGCTAACTAGTAGAATATTGTACAGATTGAACACTTAGGGAATGAAATGATTGCCACAAGAAAGCTTTAGCCAAGCTCTAAAAAGCATAACGACATCGATCACGAGGATGAGACACGTGTCGGGTAAAATGATAAGAGGGTTTGGGTTATGATTTTCACTTGCCAATTAAGGACTAGCTACAAAGCATTTTAGAATACTTGAATCGTTTTCTCAAAATTTTCAACATTATATATACTATATTCTAAACTTTATTACATGCTTATATTAAATTTCAAAATAATATCGTGCTTTTGAAGTTTTGAATTTGATAGACATCTTATGTTTTTCTAAATTCGTAGTTGAACAAGTTTCATGATTTACGATGCAAATAAAAAAATGTATAATTTTTTTAAATTTAAATAACTAATACAATTCAAAAATAGAGTCATCAAAATAATCACTCGACGAGATAGTTTAGAGCATCTCCAATACAAGACAACTCAAGTTGTTTTTGCTTACATGTCAATGTCATATCATCTTATTTTTATATATTAAATTTTTATCGTATAATAATTATAACAAAGTTGCAAATTTTGGTATCGATATCATCTCTTACTTTGGACAAAAAATATTTAGTTTAATTTGTGTGGTCTCATTTATATTAATTTTTTATATCAATATCACTTGAGTACTTTTATATAATAATTTAAATATAATAAATAAATAAAAACTAAATATTTAGTAACGTTGAGAGCAACTTTGGTTGCCTCCATGGTAGATACTCTTAGTGATAATCTTACATCATTCACCTTTAAAAAAAGGGTCATTTAGTAGTATAGTCTTTTAAACATAGTAATATTTTGAAATATCGAACGTTTAACAAATTTAAGGTAAATGTGATGGAATAGGTCTAGGGTTAATAAAAAATTATCATTAACAAGTTAATGGCGGGATATAAAAATTTATTTACTAGTAAAACAATTTTACTAACCTAGGCAAAGTGCATGAACATGTCGTTATTTAAAAACATTATTTAATTACTTGTTACTAACATTTTGTTGGAATAGGTCTAGGGTTAAAAAAAATTATCATTAACACATTAATGGCGGAATATAAAAATTTCTTTACAAGTAAAACAATTTTACTAACCTAGGCGAAGTGCATGAACATGTATATATTTAAAGACATTATTTAAAATACTTGAACACTAACATTTCTTGTAGCTTGATCTTGGATGAGCATTGAGAAAGGTAAATCATCTCTTGCTCGTTACCTTCACATCTAAACGTGAACTCGAAAAACCTAAGGTTTCTATTACATGAGTGTATAGAGTGTTTGAATGATTTGTGTGTGGGCGCAATTAAACACAATAACTCAAGAACAAATCTATGAGCTAAAGAGCTAATTTAGCCTAAGTCTGAGGACTTAGGTGCCAAAATAAAAAAGTACTTTGAGAGAGAGAGGAGAGAAAAGTGGACGATCACAATAGAGAAACATGAGCAAGAAAACCTTATTTTCACTTCTCTATGTGAGACTCTATTTATAAGACAAGAAAAATCATGAAAGGGTAATTACATTTTCCTATTATGCATTCATGACTAAATATTTGATTTTCTCTCCCCTTTCTCTATTAACTTGGCCGGCCATCCTCATGCTCAAGTAAAGGAAATTTGTTTCCTTAATTTATTTCCTTCTCAAGAAAATTCATTTCATCTTTTCCTTTTGGGTAATTATCTTTATAATTAAATGCAAAGAATTCTCTCCTCTTTGATTTATCTTGGCCGAATTCAACACCTAGGGAAGAGGCATCTAGATGCTTCCTTATTTTTTTAAGACAATTCTTAAAATAAATTAATATTGCAGAAATAATGAAATTAATTTCACAATGCCTCAAATGACTTCTCGGCTTCATAAACTAATTTATATTCCATCATATGAAAATATTCAAAATATTATTCTGACATTCACATCATTTTATGTCCATGGGCACAAAAATACCCTTTAAACATTTTCCAAAAAACGTCTACTTCAACACATGAACTTATTTTGACTTAGCTTCAAGTTTAACAATCCTACTCTAATGACCTGTAATAGTGACCTTATAGATCCAAATGAACAAAGCTTGAGCTACTATACTCGGACTCAAAAGTTCACAAACCTTTTCCGACTATTAGTTTAATGTCAACTGACTCCACTAAAGAGTTGACACTGAGAATCTCTCAATTCAAATGAATTTATTTTCTACTCAAATTCAGCTTAACTATATTGAGCGGATCCATTTAATGTTATCTATGATTACCCTTCATGAATATCATCAACTAGATGAGATTTATAAAATTACCATTTTACCCTTCTAGTTGTTATTTCCTCAACTCCTTTGTTACTTGTGAATAAGTTTGAAACAATGTATTGACGAGGAGCTAACAAGTTACATTATTTAATCTAAATAAAGTCGCTACTTAATTTTGGATACCACGCGGTTCATTTATTCACAATCCAAGTAATAAAGCATGAGGTGATATACATTGCATTTCAGCAATCTTGTACATGAATTCCATATCTATGAGAACTTCACAAAGTATACTCATGTCAAATTTACAACCTAATAAATAAATAAATGAATGAATGTTTCAACTTTTATTAATTTAATCAGCAATTACAATAAGTACTTATGAAAGATTTATATTACATCAATATATAAATAAATAATCTTTTTGTGGGCATCTCTGCCAACACCTTTCTTGTTGCTTGATCTTTGAGAAGCCTTAGAAAATGTAGATCGTCTCGTCTTGCTCGAGAAACCTAAAGTTGTTATTACATGAGTCTATAGAGGATTTGAAAGATTTGTGTGTGGGCACAATTAAACACAATACCTCAAGAACAAGTCTATGAGCTAAAGAGCTAATTCAAGTCTACGTCTAATGAGGACTTAGGTGCCAAAATAAAGAGATATTTTTAGAGAGAGAGGGAGAGAGAGGATCGGCCAAACATAGAGAAAAGAAGAGCAAAAGACTTATTCACATCTCAATGTGAGGCTTTATTTATAGGAGAATGAAATACAAGAACGAGTAATTACCCTTTCCTATTGTGTATTCATGACACAATATTTGATTTTTTCTCATCTTTCCCTTGTACATGGGCTGCCATCCTCTTGCTTTAGTAAATGAATTTTTTCCCCACTCAGCAAATTTGTTTCATTCCCAAAGAAATTCATTTCCTCTTTTCTTTTGGGCAATTACCAATACGTAATAATGCACAAATTAATAAGAGATATTTCTCACTCTCGTCTATGATGCTTGGCCAAAATTCTACCTAGGGGGATCTTCTAGATACTTTCTTATTTCTTTTCAGACAATTCTTATAATACCCATTGTAGAATTAATATTGCACAATTAATGAAATTAATTTCATAATGCCTCAAACGACTTCTCGACTTTAGAAACTAATTTATATTTCCATCATATGAATATATTCAAAATCTTATTTTGACATTCACATCATTTTATGTCCATGTGGACAAAAATACCTTTTAGACATTTTCCGAGAAAACGTCTAGTTCAACACTTGAACTTATTTTGACTTAGCTTCTAGCTTAACAATCCTACTCTAGTGACATGTAATAGTGATCTTATGGATCCAAATGAACAAAGCTTGAGCTATTATACTTGGACTCAAAAGTTCACAAACTTTTTTCCAAGTATTAGCTTAATGTCAACTGACTCCACTAAATAGTTGACACTGAGAATCTCTCGGTTCAAATGAATTTATTTTCTACTCCAATTCAACTTAATTATATTTAGTGGATCCATTGAATGTTATCTATGATTACCATTCATGAATATCATCAATTAGATGAGATTTATAAAATTACCATTATACCCTTCTAGTTATTATTTCCTCAATTCCTTTGTTACATGTGAATAAGTTAGAAACAATGTATTGACGGGGAGCTAACAAGTCACATTGTTTCATCCAAATAAAGTCGTTACTTAATTTTGGATACCGCGCGGTTCATTTATTCACAAACCAATTAATAAATCATGAGGTGATATACGTTGCATTTCAGCAATCTTGTACATGAATTCTATATCTATGAGAACTTCACAAAGCTGGTTCATGATATCTTTATAACTTAATATCTCACAAATTAGTCTAGTCTAGATCACTTAGTGGACCTAAAATTTGACTTTCTCAAATGAGAATATTAAAACTATGAAATGACATGTCTCATTTCAGGATTTAGGTAAGCTCGATACAATTCATACATAGTGACCTTGAGACAGAAGAGGTTAAATGGTTTGCTCTTACATTGTCTCTAAAGGTGCACTTGTCAATTTAGTATCTTCGGAAGATACACTAAAAGAACTATAGAGTTCCTAACTCTCTATGCCTCATAACCAGACATCATAGATTTTCCAACAATCATACTTGGATCAATAGTCCGTTGATCTTTAGATTGTGAATATTTCGTTTTAACCAAACCATGAAGAGTTTGTTAACGCAAATCTACATTTGTCTCTTCATACATTGTTAGGTGTTGCGAAAATCGCGCGCGCAAGTGCACACGTCGAACAAGTAATATAGTTAGCAAGTTCAGTTCGTTCCCACGAGGATTTATAATTATTTGCGAATCAAAGCCGACTACAATTTAATTCAATAGAGAATGTGATGTGAATAGAATAACTTCTAAAATATTAAACAATTTAATTAAAACTAGTTAAAGATGAATGTGGGAGACAAGGGTGAGGTTTCACTTCTCTATCCTATTGCCGGGATTTCTAGACAAACGAGAATAATCAATCCTATGGCTGTGCTAATCGTGTTCACGTAAATTTTATCGCTAACCCTCGCTAGAGTGATATTAACGACCTAAGACTACGAACTCCTTTTACCTCTCGGTCTCAAGGCAACGAACCTAGCTTGCTTTATGTTTTGGAACACTCACTCGACTCCCTAGCAGCTGTGGCTATCTCTAGACTTCACAAAATATACTACGGTACTCTATTTTATTCGCACGACTAACTAAACCTCGCTAGAGAGAATAACTAATCCTAAAATCAAGCATACGATGATCAGGCATATACGAGCATTAAGAACAAAAATAAAATAAACACCAGCCAAAGAATCAAATCAAACCTCAAAGCAACTAGAATAAATCCATGACAATTATCAAGAAAAGATCCACCATCACCCTCTAAAGAGATTAGTTCATGGTGATGGTGGAAGAACTAGAAATGAAACAATAAAAATAATCCATGACAATAGAGATTCAGAAAGAGAAGAGAAAGAAAAACTAAATTGGTTGTCGCAGACTCGTCGCAGCCTCCAGAACGTCTCCGGTCTTCTTCTCCGTTCACCCTCGGCTCCTCTGTGGTGTTTTCTCTCTCCCCCGACTAAAAACAACCAAGAACACCTTCTAAATGGCTGTCATTAGGTTATGAAGTCGAGCTCCTCAACATTCTACAAATCTGGCCTTCAAAAATTGATCAAACCGCTTAAAATCGAAGTCCACGGGTCAATTTAAGCTGTTGTCGGAGCTCCATCGCGTCGCGGTGGATTCCATCGCGTCGCTATGGTCTTCCGTCGCGTCGCGGTGGACCTCATCGCGTCGCGATGGGCACTCTGGAGGTCTGCGCGCTGCTTCACTTTTTATCCCATATCTTGAGCTCCGGGTATCGGAATTGAGATCCGTAAAATGTTCCGGAATCCTTGCGATCGCCCCGTCATCCTAGGATGATCTATTTCTCTTTCTCTTTTGCATCTATATTGCTCATTTTTCCATCTTTACATCTTATAGATCTTTGCACACCTGAACATCCTGAAAACTTCACACAAACTACAAAAACTATCAAAATACTTGAGGATAAACATCGATTCTTCGCTTAAGTTCATCTTATAATCACGTAAGAAACGCGCTTATCATTAGGTTTGATTAAGGACTATAAGACTACTAAATATCATAAACTTCAAACAAACGAAAAAGGAATGAGTGAATGTTTCAACTTATATTAATTTAATCAGAAAATACAATTAGAACTCATTAAAGATTTATATTACATCGATATGTAAATAAATAATCTTATTGAGGGCATCTCTCCCAACAAAATGACCATGTTAAAGTTTTACTCATAATTTAGGACCATTTCGCCCATGTTGTTTCCCGCCTAGTACGAGTGCCAAGTCATACCTGAATGAGTGTGTGCTTTCGGAAATACATTTTCCCACCTAGTATGAGTGTCACGTCATACCTGCATGAATGTGTGCTTGGAAATAGGAAAAATCGAGTGAAATTAGTGCACATCATGTCAATCACTTTTCTCGTAGATCAAGAAATACTTGTTATCGAAATTTTAAAGATTTGAGTTGGTTGAGTTTCGTTAACGCGCGTGGTTCTCTCACTCGGTAAAACAAAATCTCCATTATTTTCTCTCAAAAGCTAAGAACCGAAAAAAATCTCCAGACATTTCAAGAACGAAGCTTTTCGACTGCGAAAAAGAACGCAAACACATCATCGACGTTTTCCGCGACCAATATAACAGGTAAGGGCTTTCTCCTTTCTTTCAATAGTTTTAAAAATAGATTTGTTAAACAGTGGCAAAATTAAATATTCGTAGAAAAATATTTATTTGAGTTTTTGCATGTTTCTTGTTGTTCATCTTCTGTCTTTCGGAAGTTTCTAGTTAATGTTTTTCTCGTTTTCGCTTGTTTTTCTCGTTTGCTTAATATTTTTTGAATGTTTGCATGTATCCGGTTGTTCACATTTTGTTTTTATCGTTTGTTTATTTTTTTTACAAACCCATGTTTTTATGCTGAAAACTACTTGATTAGTTTTAGTTTACTGTTGTTAATAGGTTTGAAAACAAATATGTTGAAATTTTTTGTTGAGTTTCAAAATTTTAATTCGAAATTTAGGGTTTCAAATAGTTGGGTTTTAAAATTTTGGGGTTTCAAAAAAGCTTTTTTCGAACCGGTTCTTAAGGTTTTAAATTTTGGTAGCCCTTATTTGATCATGTGAACTAGTTCAATGCGTTGATAGGAACAAATGGGGAAAATATCATCAGTGGAGAAAAGATAGGGAAAAAGATCCCTAAAGTAGATGGCAACAAGGAATTGGCTAAGGTAAAATAAAAAGATTTAAATATGGTCTTGTGTTTGTAACTCGGTGTATTAATGTTTAGGCTAAATATGTTGTTTTGTAGGTTGGGTCTTATATGGTGGATCCTGAAAAATGGAATATACACCAACGAATCATCGTACACACCAATTTTACAACATTGAAAGAAATTTTAACAGATACTGAACAAGAAAATGAGTTGTTTAACTGAGGGCCGTTTGCACATTTCCAGCATTAAAGGAGATGTATTCTAAAAAAAAATAGTACATTTCTTAATACTTAGTTAGGTGGAGTCTGAGAAGTATGACGAGCTGCACTTGAAATCGGGTGACAAAGTGTAAAAGTTTACAATTTACGACTTTGAACCAATGTTAGGTACAAAAATCTAGTTAATGTGTAGTTAATTTTTTTTAATAAATCGGTTAATGTAATGTAAATTGTTATGTTATTTACAGGGTTGAACTGCGGCAGTCTAATGGATATTAACGATGACTTATGCATTGGTAATCCGTTGAGAGACGCCTTTTTTAAGGTCAGTGGGACGCAGCGAGCAAACGTGCTATTAGTAATCCTTGCGGCTAGGTTTGGTGGAATTGAAGATGAGAAAATAGCCTTACTGAATGTGGCAATAATCAAGACTCTCATATTGCCTAGGGAACGTCAGCACGTCATTTCCAACGATGTTTTTAAGATGGCAACTAATCAAGAACAGTTCTCCAACTATCCTTGGGGGAGGACGAGTTTTTATAGTCTATGCGAGTCTTTCAAAAAAGTTAAGAATACTTGGTAGAAAACTGGATTCAACATCGATGGGTTTTTACATCTATTGATTGCATGGGCGAAGTTTTTCCAGCATTCGAGAAAATTTGTTACACAAAAAAAAGTTTGGAGCATCCTATTCCGAGGATGTTAAAGTGATCGTAAACATCTAGCCTTGTTTACGACGATGTCCGTCGTTGTTTTGAAGACGATACAGCAAAACATAAAAATTGTGTGATAATTTATGTTAATTGTGGTTTATGTGTTTTACTCAAATTCTAATTACAACATTTGACTAATGTTTTGAAAATTAGTATGAGCCAAACCTTATTGATGCAACCAACGAAGAAGTCGCAACCAGGATGAGTAAACGTACCGACAACGAAAGTCAAGTAAAACTAAGAGAATCAGTGAAGACACCAAAATCGAAGGGAAATGAAAAAGCTTCATCATTTGAGTACCACGAAGAATTTGTCACACAAAAAAAAATCTAAAACGTATGCGACCAATTGGATAGAGCAGTAGAAGAGATTGAAGAATTGAAAAAACTCGTGGATCAATGCAACCACCGTTGCGAGGAGATGTTTCAAATATGCGGATTTCATATTGACGAAAAGGTGACGGTGATCAGTTGTACATACGTTACTAATTGTTAAAATTCAAAAGTTTAATATACGTTTACACTATTTTACTGGTCTGGGATGATAAATTGAAAAAGAATACAGCAACGATAAGGTCATGAAACAACCTACGGTAAAATCATAGTAATTAATTTGAATTATTTGATTGTTTGGTGTGAATTTTATAAAATGTTTTACAACGTCTGTTAATATTATATTATTTTACAGGTCCAAAATGAGAAGAAAATCAAAGAAGCGGATTCCTCCAATAAAAATGGCAACGATCAGACACTGTATAATGAAGTATAATATTATATATTTGAATTTTTTTATAGTTGTAATCGATTGGTATTACAATATTTTGGTAGGTTAATAGAGTAGTCGTTAATTTATTACTTATTAACATGAACAAACTCTTAAAGAAAAAGGCTCAAATGTTGAGGATGATCAACAAACACTCACTGAAATGGTGACCAAGGTAGTTTTTCTGTTAGTTAATGATCAATTAACTTTGAGGTTAACATGTTAATTATGTTGCAGTTTCACAAGCACAACCCAAAGAAGCAGCTGTTGATTTGACATCTCCTCCTACTGACATCTCCCCTTTGACATGTGATGAATAAGCAGCCAAGATAACACAAGTATTACATATAAACTTTTAGGAAATTAATAATAGAAAATGTATGTCATGACCCGCGAGCGTCATCGCCTCGCCCGCAGGCCGAGACTGAGTCAAACACAATACATAGTCAAGATGGGAATATAATGAAATACAAATTTAAATTATACATACGATACTAAAATATAAATATGCGGAAGATAAACAACATTTTTAATAGTTTGCAAGATCCAGAGAAATTAATCGTTTACATATTATAAGGTTTACAATACTAGCATAAGTATATCCACAAAAAGACTTTTCGTATTCAAGTATAGTTAAGACATTAGTTTTTAGGAGCGTACATTTTGAAAGAGTTTAACAAAATATTCTTATAGTAACATATTTGCTCTCCGGTTGTGAGACTCCATTAGCCCATAGATCAAAAGATACATATCTCGGTCGTGATCAAAAGATAACATATTCCCTTATCTACATTACCAAGGGTCATAAATCTATGAATCGGATGACACAGTAAGTGGGAGTCTAACCTATAAAATAAAACGACTAATGACATGTGATGTGCAAGTAAGAAAATAAGAATGTAAGCCTACACTAGTACTACACATCCTGTTGTGTGATCACACTCTACCTAAATACTTGTTGTTCCGTGAGACTATCCAACATTCTCCGCCTGCAATAACCCGCAGAACAGCAAAAAACCAACTCCAGACCTCGAGCAGCGGTCTTTCAGCGGCTTAAGTGTTTTCATATTGTCTGACATCCACTAGTGGTACCATTTTTGTTAGGCGCCGGCGCTCGGTGCTTACGGGCACGAATAAAGGGCTCGCCGGAATGATCACTCAAGCGGTACACTTAGGGGCGACACCCGCTAAGTTGGAGTACTCAATGTCATCAGGATCGTCATGATCCTAACACGAGTCGTGACTCGTGGGTACCACCGAAATTGTTCATTATAGTTTGGGCACTCTGACACGCGCAGAGCACACACCTACTCTACTTTACAAGAGAATATCTCGAGTTTAATCTCGAAAATTTAGGGTGCCCACGTTAATTGCTCGTTAATTTTTTATGTTGTAGGCTCGAGACGTGAATCTCATCACTTCCACTCTCGACTTGAATTCGAGAATTAACTTATGTTCTCATGTCTCCCCCACTCTAGCGGGTCAAACTAAGGGGATATCTAGATCAAATAACACAGGCCGAGTTTTAAATAAATCTATGTTTGAAATTATGGGGGATAACCCGAACTACATTTTCAAAAAAAAGATGGAAAATGCCTTATCTTTATTAATGTGTGCATTTTAGGGTATTACTTAGTCTTCTTTACTAACACGTAAAAATGCATGTAAACAGTGTTATTTCCTTGGTAATTAGTTTACTTATGTCTCCACACTTACCCAGGATATTCACGTCGTCCACTTGAACTTCTTGATTCTTCGCTTTGCTTTGATAGCACGTTACCGGGGAGTGATCGACCAATCTATAGAACGTTCCGAGAGTTAGTATTCCTCGTGAAAGTTCATTCATTACGAGATCTCGAGACTGTTGGCACGATTGATTCTTATTTCGGAAGTTATCGCGTACTATTAAACTTGCTCAAAATCTCTTTCAATAGTAAGCGATCATAAATCAATCGCCTAATTAACGAGACTCAAAGAATTAATTTGGAGTTCCATAAACTGAGAATTCAAATTAATTCCAACATAGAATTCTTGAACGTTTCTCTTAAATATACTTATGTAGTTAGTCAGTTGAAATCAATCGATAACTAGATATAGGACATCACACGAAGAGACTAAACGCTAAAAGAAAATCGTACTAACGGTTAGTCGAGATTTATGCTTCTTCGTCTCCAGTTACGGCGAAAATTTCTTCTTCTTCTTCTTCTTCTTCTTCTTCTTCTTCTTCTTCTTCTTCTTCTTCTTCTTCTTCTTCTTCTTCTCTCTCTCTCGTTCTTATTTCGGGTTTATTTTATGGTTTTCTCCCCATTTGGTCGAATGAGTATGGGGTATAGAGGAAGCATGCGAAAGTTTCTTTATTTGCTCATTTAAGTCCTTAAATTTTGTCGTTTTCTAAAGTGACCCCAAACTCACTTTCTTTTCACATCTAAGTCCTTAATTTTGTAGCAATTAGGTCCCTGTCACAAAAAGATGTCCATAAATCCATGATAAAAATGGATAATGAATTTGTGACTAACTCGGGAATTTTCATTGTCCTTTAACAACTCCGAGATATTCCATTCCCTTAACGTAATTTAAATTAATTTGATTTCATCAAACTTTCAATCCACTTAATATTTCTTGCAACTGAGGAACCTCGTTATATTCCTTGAATTTGTACAATCCAGTTATACAAAAGTTTATACTTTACAATGTATATCTAAAAAATTTGAAGACATAAACGCTGCATTGATGTCTAAACTGGGCTGGAGACTGGCTGAGAATAAACACAAGTTGTGGACTTCAGTTTTTCAAAATAAATACTTTCTTAGCAAGTCCTTCTTTGAAGCCAGTTTGCACATGGCAAATTCACAGGGTTGGATTGAAATTGTATCGCAGTTAGAATTTTTGAAGTCCAACTCTTGCTTTAGCATTGGTCCTGGGTCGAATATTAAAGTCTTTTCCGATCCTTGGGGAGTGGCAGCGGGTTGTTTTCCTACTGCTGTTGCACTTAGGCGAAGAAAAATGACTGATGATGGTTGGTGCAGGATTTGTCATGGACCAGATGAGACTATTTGTCACCTTTTTTTTCCTGTTTCCGTGATCGAGGAGGTGTGGTTTATTGAAGGTATGGGCTTCAGATGGAATGTTACAGGGGTTGGGATGGGTTTGATACTTTTAATGCACTCCTTGCAGCCAATTCTGAGTGGAATAAGACTGTGCATGTGGACGAGATTGTTATCCGGGGAGTTTTGATTTTGGACGAGGTGTGGAGGTGAAGAAATGATAAGGTCTTTAATGAAATTCAAGGTGATGGATGCTTGTTGGTGTTTTCACGTTTAAAGGCCAGGATTATTGAGCTATGTGTATCAAGGCAGGCTCGGGTGGCTCATGTTGCAGCTGTTCCTTTGCAGACTAATCATAATTTGGATTCAGATTGAGACTGGGAGCTGAAGGTGGATGTTGCGTTCAGAGATGGAAGAGCAGCGGTGGGAGCTCACGATCTCGCGGGTTGGGCAGGTCGTAAATTTGGAGAAGTAGAGTGCTGGCAAAGACTGCGGAGGAAGCTGAGCTTCAAGCTTTGCAATTGGCCTTGCTCGTTGCCAAATTTAAGGGGATCTCGAAGATGGTTCTAAAGGGTGACAATCAACTCCTGATGGAAGGTTGAGATTCTCGAAGAGATGTCCATTTTGGATTTTAAAACCTTTATTTCTAAATGTTGTATGTTTAGCAGAATATTTTGAAGTTGTAAGGTTCATATGGATTCCTAGAACTCATAATTTCTCAGTTCATGTGGTATGTAAATGAGCTTGGAGATCTATGGAGTTCGGATTCTGTAATTTTGACTTGCCACCCAGGTGGGTTCGTCTGGACTTGGGTAATGAAGTTTTTCCTGGTTAAGGTTGTAGCCTGTTTCTGGTTGTGACCTTTGCTGGGTTAAAAAAATCATTATTTAAAATTTTCTATGACATTTCTCTAAGAAATTATATATACAATAAATTCATGTTGGATACAAATATCTCTAGAAAAGTATACTATTGAATCTCATGAAGGATTGAAGTACAAGATTTAACCGATAATTATTATTAATCATTAAACATGAATTTCACCGTAAATTTAAATGTATAATTAATTTTGACCTAGTCATTCTAATTAAAAAAATAAATCAACATTAATTTATTAATCGACTACGCATCTTTCGATTCCATATGAGAGATAACAACATGAGAATAAATGGGTTTTAATTAGAGTTTAGATTTGATGGAAAAATTATGAGAATGTTCTGCTAAACTCCTAAAATTACCGAGAATGATATCAAACTGTAGATTTGAAACAACATTTATTCAATATGAAAAAAATAAACTTAAGTCTAGAGAGTGAAATTTGATGAAGACAATTTTCTAAGCATATTTATAAGCCGTCTTAAGAAGGACATCACAAAGTTCTTGCGGGGTAGAAAGCATAGACATGTGATCGGAGCAAGGAATCTCAAAGACGTCAGACACATCTCCGATGTTATTTATCATCCAACGTTGAAATTTTTCTGTAATTGAAGCGTCTTTTTGGCAAATCACGTACACTTTCTGGACCGACCCAAAACCATTTTCCGAGAACTTCTTTGCCTTCGCAAGGTCACTAATGAATTGTGAAGACTTCCTTACCAAACTCAAAGCCAATTCAAGATCCTAAACATATATACGAGTGAGAATGTGCATTTACTTGTCTTTCTTTCATCTCTGATTATTTTATAGAATATAACATGGTATTTTTTTAAAACAAACTTTCATTTTATTGTAATGAACTTGAACTCACGATCTTCAATAATGTGGTATCATCACTAGTACTACTCAGTAGTCTATACTAGTTACCGCATATGACATGATATTTTAATCATAAAATTGGCTCTATAATTTATAAACTTTTCTATTTTGGATATATCTAAGATTTCGTTAATAGATTGAAAAGACCCAGATAAATTCGTTTACACATCGTAAATAGTCCAAAATACCTTTAATTCGTTTACATATCGAAAACATGAATTAAGGATATTTTGGACTGTTTACGATGTGTAAACGAATCTGTCTGGCTATTTTCAATCTATTAACGAAATTTTAAGTATATCCAAATTTCACATAGTTTATAAGGTTATACATCAAAATTACCCTATTTTAATATAATATATTGTTATACGTTAGATATCTTGTTTGAAGTAATAAGAAAGTAAAAAAGGTTGGGGTAGTTAATTATTTACCTCGAGGGAAGAGAGTTGATACAATTTGGAAGCCATTGCGTTGGGACCAAAAAGTAAAGAGATGAACGTTCCATTTGGAGTTTCATACGGTTCGAGCCTTGAGTCCATCCAATTTTCCGCTGGAGTTTTCTCATTATACTTCAGCACACGTAAATATATAAATGAATAAATCATATATTTTATTTTAGGGTAATTCGAATTATTAGTCATATAAACTACTAATATTTTCATATAAACTACTACTATATTGATAATGGTAATACACAGTGAATAGCCATCTCCATATGTTTACCAAATTATTTGGACTAAATTAGCTCAAAATTTTGTTTTTCGTTCATTTTATCGTCCAAAATAAAAGAAAAATAAATACACTTAAATCGGATACTCTATAATTTCTTTTAAAATTCTATCACGTAAGCACACTAATTACTAAAATCGAAAAAAATAATTTGGTCTATAATTTTCAATAAGTGACTGTCACGTAAGGAAATTGTTTACTTACAACATATTTACCGAAGAATAAGCATTTCCAAATTCAAGTTTTTTGCTTATATCATTCATGTATAGTGCCGATAAAATATATTATGAAAACAACGTATTATTAGTATACAACACACCTGGTCGAGAACGTACGACCGCGCGTGAACAGTGTCAGGCATAAAAGCGGTGACGAAGACAGCGGCGGCAATCTTCTCCGGAAAAACTTCCATGGCGTAGGAGATATTGATTCCCCCGAGAGAGTGACCGACCAGAATCACTTTCTCCTTTCTTGGAAGAGAGTCAACGAAGTCAAGGAGTGGACCCGAATATTCCTCCATCGATTCCACGTGTTCGATCGGCCTCAAGTCGATTCCGGAAGCCGCCATGTCCAGCGTCGTCACGCGGTGGTTCGCCGACTCGAGCCGATGTTTCAGCTTGAACCAGCACCACGCGCCGTGACACGCGCCGTGGACCAGAACGAAGTGCGCACTATGACCTTCCATCGATGATATATATTTGGTTTGTTTAGGGATTCGTTAGATACGGTTGATGATAAGACTGAAGAGAAAAGCTTTTTGCATGCATGCACTTATATCATGGAACGTGTTTTTGCTTTTGTATCTTATAACGAAAATATTCATATTGAAATGAGATAATTGAATAGAGGAAAACTCAAATCGTTGAATTCCAAATGCGTGATACACAAGGACATTTTTAATATTTTTGGTCCACATTTTCTCTGTTGTTGTCTTGTAGCTAGTTATTATGACTATCAAGAAATTGCGTGGATGAAGCCTAAGAATATGTGGACTATTGAGATTAAACATTCACAAAAATGAACTTTGTTTTGACTATAGCATCCTTGTTTGACTTTTGCCTCCGTATCCATTTTGTATATCATTATAATCTCAACTCTATGCTAACTAGTCGTAAATAGATTAGCTTGTGCAAATTGAACACTTAGAGAATAACATCATTGCCACAAGGAAGCTTTTCCCAAGGATGGGCCATGGGTCGAGTAAAATGACAAAGGGTTATGATGAATAAAAGATTTTCGCTATAAAGCATTTTAGAATACTTGTATCGTTTTTTTATTTTCAAAATTTATTGTTCTATGTATTCTAAACTTTTGTTATATGCCTATTTTAAAATTCGAAATAGTAATTCCGGTAGTTTTGAATTTGAAATGTAGTTAATGTTTTATTTCTAAATTCATAGATTAACCTATAATCTTTTAAATCTGAATAACTAATACTTCAAGAAATCGGTTCAACTGAAAAAAAAAAAACCAAAGCTTTAAGTGCGACGCAAATCTTCCAATCTAGTAAAATCGCAAACTATGTTAATGTCAAGAAGAAGTAATGAATAACCTCCGATCTGGAAAAGTTTAATAAATAAACTCGGCCCTCTGTCATGTTAACTAGAAACAAGACTAGTTTACAAACATTAACCAAGGGTTTTCTAAAGTATAATACAAAATTAGAAGCCATGCACTTACTATATACTTATGTATAGTTAAAGTACCATATTGTCCTTCAAATATAGGGTTCCATTAGTTTGTTCGATATTTATGAACCTAACCGCTGCAATATAAGATGGTCTTAGTTGACAAATACTTTCTTATTACTAATATTATGAGCAGGGTTTTAGGTTGATGAAATTTGTCTTATAATGACGTGACGATCACGCTCGACTTTAGAACTTTTGTGGCCCACAAAAAATTAATATTTTATAGACCGTTTTAAAACATTTATTTATATTATTTGATAATAATTCAATATTTTGATCTAAAAGTATATATTAAATTTAAATTTTTTATACTTAATTTAGACAATAAGGTCTAAAACACCTATTTGACCTCTCTAAAGATCAAGCTAGACCTGGTGACTATTAGATATTGCTAATACGTGAGCTTTTGACTACGGTTTTAGAAAATCAGTTGACTTTAATGCCGACATCTTATTGAGACGATCACAACATTGGATCTTCGAAGAGCTCTACACTGCTCTTTAATACTATTGCATTTACGTCTTATTTATTTAATTTTTATAAACTTCGACTTAAATATGTGTTTTGTATATCAAAATACTAGATCTTTATAAATATATATCAGCAATAATTCCCTCAAAACATAGGTGTTATATTTCGTGTCATTTATCGTTAGCCTATTTATTTTTGCATGCGTATCTCATCACGTAAGTTGATTCAACAAGTCTATGACATCATTATTTAAAATCTATGCGTCATCTCTAAGAAATTATATATACAATAAATTGATGTTGGATACAAATATCTCTGCAAAATGACTAGTGAATCTCATGCGGGATTTGAGTCAAGGAGTTAACCAAATTAATTATTAACCGAGGATCTCGGTGTAAAATTAACTGTATAATTAATTTTTGACCTAGTAATTTTAATTGAATATAAAATTTAACAGATTAATAAAATATTTATCTTTCCATTGGAGATGAGAGATAGCGGCATGAGTAACGAAGAGTTTTAATTGCCTGGCGATGCCCTAATTAGTTTTACCTTGCCAAAATTACTATTTTTTATGGTTAATTTTCTCAAAATTCACCAAAATATGTCAATATGAAAAGATGAATGATGTCATTTAAAATAATAAATTTAACACAAATATTCAACACTCTATTATCAGTCAAAAAAATAAAAAATAAATTAAATAAAAAATTAAAACTAAATTAAAATTGATTTGCAACAGCCAGTTGGGTTGTTGCCCTACATTTTTTGTTCTTTGATTATAATATAACCAGTTAAATGAAAGATGGTAGAAATTTAAGAAATTTTATTTTCAAAGATATTTCGTCTTTTGTACTTGTAGATTGGGAAAAGAATAATTTTAGCGTATTTTAAGAAAATCAACAACAAATTATGATATTTTGCGCATAATTCATACATTGGTCTTGATTGGTTGTTTATAATAATATCATAAATAAAGTAGCGGATGTATAAGATTAATTATCTAAGGATATAGAAGTAAAATAAAGGGTCTTTTAGTTATATACTTATAAAAAAGCTTACTAATTTTAAAATACCCAACATTTTGTAAATTTTATCTAAATAACTTTTTTAAATTGTTTACAGAATTATTTGGACTATTTTAATCCGAATTTGAAATTATTTACAAAGCTGCAAAATAAGAGTAGTTTGTACACAATATTCGTGTAAACAAAATTGGATGGGCATTTAAATTTTTTTATAAATTATTGAATATTTTGAAAATACTCAATAGGAAAGTGTGCAAAGAGTAAATTTTTTGAAAAATAAAATAGTCCTGTAGACTTGTATTCTCTAAATAATTATGATAGTAGTCCAAAATAATAGTCAATGGCTCGCTAGCTGTTTTGCATAACATATAAGCTTATAATAATATTCTATTGACGTTGATCTCTTTTTTTAAGGACTTGATGATGGCAATCACAAACGTGTTTGAGTTTTTTGGTTTGTTGTATTATTTTAGAATTTATTGTGTATCAGTACCAAACATAGAGATCTGTGGTGTTAGAGAGCTAGCTTTGGATATATGCTTGATAATGTTAAAAAGTAATATCATTATGCGTTGACAAGTAGAACATATGTCATTAATAATCAAGATACATATGAGTTTGAATTTTTGTTATTAGATAATTCTTGAGAAAGACAGAATGAAGAGGAAGGAGAAGAAGAAGGGAATATGATTTCCATATCTTATTCATATAGAGATGACACATAAATAATCTGCCAAGTCCCCCAAATTTAATTACTAGACTTTCACGTCACGCAACTGAACATGTGATAGTCTCGTCTTCGAATTAGTGTTTTTCTTCATTATTGGAAAAGCTTTAACCAGATCATATTATACGAAAAGCAAAAAAAAATTACTAGAACAATAATATAATGAAAGGAGTTCCTCAAAATAATGGAAAAAAAGTAGGTGCGATATCGACTATGATATTCAAATTGTTGTATACTGGATTATATGATAAAACTATGGACGAGTGATCGGGAGACGACGATATTTAGATGGACTTTTCGAGAAAATGCACTATTTCAATATTAATGTTGACGCGGTGGTTGCTCGCGATCACGAAATATTTTGTGTGAGTTGTATTGTACGAGATTACACTAGACTAATGATCGCCTCACAAACGTTTTTCTTTACTATGAAAGTTTTCCCCCGGTTTACGAAGACGTTTGCGGTCTTCCAAGAGTGTTGAGTGTGAAGCTAATGGATGAGGAGATCACGACGAACACTCAACGCATAGCAGTTACCTGGCATGACTTGTGGGCGTCGTTTACTGTAGATGTAGCACACAAGTGAGATAGCGAATTGAGGGTTATAACCAAGAAATCCGACTGAGATTATAGAGCGCATCTAAGTTAGGGAGTTTTCTATATCGACATTCTAGAGAATCTCTCCGGTGATCTTAGCCTGACCCTGGCGATTACTTAAAAAAATGAGATAGCGCCTCCGATCTCAAGAAGTACCTCTCTACCAATTACATTCGAGAGATAGTGCCAGACCAAGATCACTAGAGAGATACTCGAGATCATCGCCAGAGAAAATGCCCTAACCTAGATACTCTCTCTCTCAATTACTCTCTCCATACTCTTGCATATATGCATATGTTACCAATCTTAAGAAAAATAACTTTTTGCCTTGTATTTTAGTTTTTTTACACTCAATTATTTATCTTTTCATTCTCACCTCGGATCAATATTCCGTTATTCGTCGTCTTATTTTCCAGTTTATAAACATTGTGGAACGATGGCGAGACGAACTGAAACACCATGCAAGGAATCTTCATTAATAAAAATAAAGAAGAACTAAAACAAAGAAGAAAAACAAATTAAGGAAAGAAATTTAAAAAGAACATGAAAAACGAAAAAAAAAATTAATAAAAAAGAAAAACATTTATAAAAAAAAATTGAATAAAATTTGAGCCGTCACCATGGTATTCTTTAAAATTTAACGAAAATAATTCAGATGATACCAACAGAAAGGCGTTTTGTGTATCTTTGCCACCACTTTTTGACATTGAGTATATAAGTGTAATTTTGACTTAACATTAAGTATTTTTGCCGCCATTAACTCTTATAATTATTAATAAATTTACAAACAATCGGCGAAATGGTCAACATTTGGTACATCATTTTCAAAATGGCCCACGTTTCGTTAAACTTGTATTAATAGCTCTAGTGCTAACGTGGCACATCAATTAACTATATGATTTTACACTTTTGCCCTTCGAATTCTCGGCCAAATTTAAAACTTGAATTTCATTATTTACACATTTGAATTTCATTATATTTTACAAGTCAATTCGTCAATTTAAAATTGGTAAGTCAACATTTAGTTCCTAAAATTAAGTGTGATCTTATAATTTGCTTTTATATCTTTATTTAATAAAAATATCGGTTAATTAATAACAGCTTCCCCCATCTCTTTTGAATTTAAGATTTATTTCTTAATTATTTGGTATTCTCTCTCTCTCTCTCTCTCTCTCTCTCTCTCTCTCTCTCATATTTTCTGGGAATGTCGAATAAAATTTGGGCATTTTCTCGAGTTCACGAGGATAAAAATATATTATAAATTACTGTATATTATTGTAAATTGAAAGTCGTTTGACGTGTTAATGGTCAAAGCTGCTTTTTAATTATAAATTTTACAGAAGTTTGTAATTTGTTTTGATTTAGGAAATTAATTTTAATTCAATTCCAATGGTTTTAATTTTGTAAGTCATGGATTTAGTTCATATAATGTTCTAAGATCTTATAATTTTGAAAATAAATTTATTACTCTTTAATTTTGTAAGTCATGGATGGATTTAGTTCATATAATGTTTTAAGATCTTATAATTTTGGAAATAAAATTATTTCTTTGTAATTGTCAATATTTTGAAAAATTAATTATTGGTTCTTTATCTTAATTTCATACTTATTTTCGTATTTAAAAGCTCTTATTTTTCAAGAATTCAATTAATTTTTGGACACTGAAGTCGTTTTACACGACAATTTTCAAAATATTAAAGATAATTATTGTAAATTGAAAATTGATTTACACGTTATTTTACATACAATATACATATCAACTATAAACTCATTTTCCAAGACTTAGCAGATTTCCAGATTTCGCAGTAACAAAATAAATTTTGATTTATATTAACCCAATTTTTTGTAATATAAATATGATAAGCGCAGTAAATCAAACTCTAAAAGAAAAACACAAAAGAAATATTAAAATAGATTATCAATGTTCTCTCGGCCTTCTCGTTTAGAAACCAAATATACGTATCTCGGCGCCGTAGCATCATCAACGTCGTCAATGACGAGGCAAAACTGTTGGAATTTAGTTAACAATTAACCTAATTAATTATGAAACATATCAATATATGGCGGAAATTCATAATTCAATTTAACATATTAAAACGTTTTAAAACATATTCAATAACTATGTCATTAAAACTATTCTAGCATGTCAATAAATTTCTAATCATATTAACAAATTCATTCAAACATGCTTACGAGTGATCTAAAATTTCTAACAATCCTACAATGATTATTATATTCAGATCCAGCTCGTTTATATGAAACTTACAGTGGGTTCGGATCTGCGAGAATCAGCCCCGGAGATGCGTCAACAAGCACGGCCGAAACTCCTTCCCACACGCGTCTAGGATGTCCTGAAATCCGTCCTTGCTCCGATGCTCTAAGAAGTGGTCGGCCCTGTGGATCAAATGTCACTCAAACAACCAAAGATGAATCAATGATAATTATCTAGGAGTTTTTAGGAGATCAAGAGGGTGGGCTCTTTGTGGGAACAAGGGAAGAAGAAGAAACTCAAAGAAAAACGAAGGGCTGCCGGGAAACAAATTTTCTCTCTCTCTCTCTCTCTCTTTCTCTCTAAAATTCGACCAAAACCTCTCAAGCACAAGGGGGAAGAGGTTTGGATGAGTGTTAGTCGAAATTATGCTAGGGTTATCAAAGAGAGAGTCTCATTTTATATCAGAGATAATGGTTTTAAGTTAGGTCAAAATCAATTAAGACCCATCAGTTAAACTTAAGCCCAAAACTTTTTTAAATGAGTTTAAACAATTTTCCAGCCCATAAAATCCTTATTATAGCCGCCATATTGTCTTAATTATCTCCCAAATTCATTTGATTTATTTCTAAAATAATATTTAATTAATTTAGAACATCTCATTTATTTAATGACAAGTCATTAATTATTTTCATACTAATCAATGTAGTACGAAACGAAAAAATATTTATTTTCATCTTTTATTTATTTGAATCATCAAATTATACTATTATCGATATAATAACATAATACGATTTGTTAAATACATATAATAATAAATAACCAATTATTTATTTAATTACTCAGAAAAAATAATTTTCTTAGCGGAAATCACAATTTACGTTGAATGAGAAATCAATCATTTCTTGTTCACCAAAATCTCGTCCGAGAGTCTATCATTGAGACCTTATGGACCCACATGAATGAAGCTTTGAAATAAAACTCGGACACAAAAGTTCACAAACATTTTCCGACTTTTAATTCTTAATATTAGTCGATTCCACTAAAAGACCAATATTGAACATCTCTAAGTTCATACGCGTTTATATTTCTGTTTGATGTGACAAAACTATTCTTCACACGGTCCACGGTGTATTTTACGATATTACCATTTGTGTGTATCATTAACTCAGAGGAATGTAAAATTACCGTTTTACCCTCTGAGTTATTATTTCACCAAGTTCTCTGTTATTTGTGAACGAGAAAAACATAATGTGAGATATCTTAACATGTCACGTGTTTTATTTCAAAGTATTCTTTATTATGAATATCAGGCCTGGTTTATTCGCTCACACTCTCATAACAGAGCATGGTGTGATATTAATGTCTTAGCATTGTTTCAACACAAATTCCATATCTGTGAATCACATATTTCAACGAGACAGTATTATGACACCAACCGTCGGATCAATGAAACTTCACTTAGCCATTTCCCTTTGACAAATCAAATTTCATAAAGTGTTACAAGAAGATATGTACTCACTTCAGGATTTAGGTAATTACTAAAATACCCCTCGTATGTGAGTTTGAGGTTTCGAGTGATTAAACGGTTTTATCTCGAACTTCAAAACTTCACAGGTCTTGTTCAATATCTCCAATAAGAATTCAAGAATGAATTACAGAGTCACAACTCTGCATACCACAACATACGATATTCTTTAATTCATTCTAACAATTATTACTAAGAATCGATTGTCCAATCTATCTTTAGATTGCGAACTATTATTTAAACTAGTTATAAGAAGGTATCTTGTCAAGTCTATACTTAACACTTCTTTCGTTGATTACAGTTTCAGGGCGTAGACATTCATGCATAAACACAATCTTTAAATAAGAATGAATATTCAATTTTTATTTAAATTCAAAAACAAATAAATACAAAAGTATTAAATATCAAAAATTTCCTTTGTGGGCATAAATGTCAACAAAAACAGCACACGCACCACACCTTGGGACCGAAAACACACACTAAACCTTGTAAGGTTTACAAATTCATATTTTTTTATAACCAAAAATAGTAGAAATATGTTGTTTATCAAAGGAAAAAAAAAACTAATATATGAAGAAAGATTAACAATGTATTATTCTTTGAAAGACATATTTCAATAGACTTTAGGAGTGGGATATCAATATTTATTTAAAGAACAATAATATATATATATATATATATACGTGATGATGGTAAATATTTTCGAACACGTTAAACTCATTAAATTTTCTTTTCATAAAGTTTAATAATAAAAAATTCCGTACTTGTTTCAAGTTCACTCGTCGACGTCAAGAATGATCGTGAGTGCTGGTTCGTCGTCAGAAACTCTGTCTTCTTTCCTAATAAAGTTGGCGATTTTAGGGATTTTGGATTTTTTTTATGAAAGACAAAATGTCGAGAGAAATTTTAGGGGATAGAGAAACCGAATTGCTTTGAATGGAACTAAAATGACGTGCTAATTGAAATGTAATTTTCGAAATTGAATACCGCAATTTTATTTTGATTAATTGAAGTGTTTAGTAGTGTAGTAACTGCACCGTTAATCGTCAAAATTTCATATATTTTTAGCATTTAGTGACGTGGAATGAAATTGAGCGAACAATTTTTTTTGTCAAAAAAAATTTATAACGTTTCTGCATGTGCATTAATACAATTTTACCAAAGATTGGCTATATTGAAAATATCTTATGTTTATAAGATTATAGGACTTAATAACCAATAAATTTGTTAGTTTTTGTTTATTGTAAATGACTATAGAGCAATGAATATATACATTGGTGTACATAAAATATTTTTGTAATTATTCATAAAATATTTACGAAATGTTACTTACATATTACAATCTACTTTTTTTTTTTTATTAATATAATGTTCGCGTGTAACGCATTAGAATATTACTATCAATTTTCTTCTACTCGCCCTCTCACATTCAATTAAAGTCGTAGTTTCTTCTTATATTTTCTTTTCTTGAAAGGGTCAATTTTATTCGTTCTTTGCTTATAAGATAATACAAAATACAGACAAGTAAGTGGTAACCCATTACATTGAAATACAGTCAATGACACCCAACAAAATCATTTATTGCAATACTTCTATAAATATATATATAAGGTTTCTCTTCTATCTATCAAATACTACTAACATTCCAAAATAGTAATGGGAGATCACGAGAGTGAGAAGAAGAGTACGCACTTCGTTCTGGTCCACGGCGCGTGCCACGGCGCGTGGAGCTGGTTCAAGCTGAAACATCGACTCGAGTCGGCTCACCACCGCGTGACAGCGCTGGACATGGCGGCTTCCGGGATCGACTTGAAGCCGATCGAAGCCGTGGAATCGATGGAGGAATATTCTCGACCGCTTCTTGACTTCGTTGACTCTCTTCCGCAAAACGAGAAAGTGATTCTGATCGGTCACTCTCTCGGAGGAATCAACATCGCCTACGCCATGGAAGCTTTCCCGGAGAAGATCGCCGCCGGAGTTTTCGTCACCGCTTTTATGCCTGACACCGTCCACGCGCCGTCGTACGTTCTCGACCAGGTGCGTGCTTCTTTTGTCGGTTTTGTGATGCTGAAAAGTCAAACAGATCTGTTTTTATTATATAGTTTAGACTTTAGACACGCTTAGACGTACGTATCTTAATTTAAGATCTCCCACTAGTACAAATGTTGGATCCCACAATCGATTTTCTACAACACTTATTACTAAGAATTGTGGACTTCGAGATCCAACAACCCTTACAATTAAGGGTTGTGGGAAAAACTTGATTTCAGGTATTCCACAATATTTATAACTATCGGTTGTGCAAACTAGCTTATTCTACAAGCATTGTTCTAAGAGTTGTTTAATTATAATTAATATAAAAGGTCTCACAACTCTTAAAAGATCCGTTGTGGGACAAGGGCCGCGGCGACGGCAAATAGGACCGCGGCGCCATAAAAGGTCGCCGCGGCGAGATGTTTTCAAAAATAAAATAAATTTACAACCGATAATTTATTGGTTTTTGAATTTTTCACAACTCATAAACATTCGGTGTGGGAAATATGAACATTCCACACCGGAAATTTAAGGGTTGTGGGAAATTCCACAACTCAGGATCCTACAACCGTTATTAAGGATTGTGAGAAAATTCCACACCCCTTATTAAAGATTGTGGAAACCAGTTTTTCTACTAGTGTCCTTGTTCTATTATTGATCATTCGTGTTATGTTTCGGTTAGACATAATCGTTTATGTTTTATGAATTTTTAGTTTAGTTCATTTATGTATATAGGATATATTAGTAGGAGTGAAATGTGAAATTGATGTTCAAATCTTCGTGTGGTTTTCTCATCGGTCTCTGAATTAATGGTTTCTTTTTATCAATTAAATTAATATTTCACATCTCATTTTATTAGACCCTAGTATGGTTAGTTATTGCATATGTATTAATATTTAATTTTTTGTCGGAACCTATTTCACTAATACAAATTTATATTTTTGAATCGTTTAAAAATATAAATTTGTATTATTATCGTGTAAACGTGTATGGATTTCGAAATACTTAACGTTTAATAAACATATTATTAATGCTCACTCGAAATCATTTACAAATTTTTTGAAACCTTTTTGTCCTAAATTTTCTCGTCTATATAGAATGGAATGAGTAATATGGTCGACATATTAAGACTCGTAAACAATCTTGGCATTTACAATATGTTTACCATATATAGAAATTACTAAGACCATCTTCATCCCATTACACCATTTTCTATTTGCAGTAAATGTCATATCAAACACTACCTCATCTCATTCTCACTCAATTTTTTACACCAAATTGATATATTAATTTTATATTCAACTTCTCTTATTTATTTTTATACCCCTATATTACTTAGTATCTTTCAATTATATCACTTATTTAAACAAAATATCGCTCCATAAAATAATTCAATATATAAATACACACAAACTAATGTTAATTTTTATTTTAATAAAATGACGTTACAGCACAAATAAAATAAACTACAATTATGCATTCGAATTAAAAAGGTATTATCAAAGTATTTGTGGTATTTTAAATATTTAATATGATCAATTTATACTTTCTTAAACATCATATAATTTTACAAATATATAAATTACAAATCAATGCAAACATAATATAATTTTACAAATATGTAAATTACAAATTAATGTAAACATAGGATAATTGTTAAAATATATTCAATGTTTTTAAAAAAATAAGTGTATAAGGACTTAAAAAAAATGCAGTGATGAACAATGTCACGCCCAAATATGGCGTGACAGTGTAGCAAATTCTGAAATAGTGGTCATTTTGGAGTGGGGATGGAGTAGTAGGGATGGAGAGGTTTTAAGTAGTTTAGTGGGTATAGAGCCATTTTTTTAATATAATAAATATAAATGAAATTATTTATTTTTGTGGTGAAATGCAGCATAAATGGTATAAACTGTTATAAATGAAGTGCTGTTATTTTTTCATGTGATTTGAAGTACGGCGCTATAACTCCACCGGAAAACTGGGTGGACACAGAATTCAAGCCCTATGAAACTACAAATGGAACGTTGACATCTATGTTTTTTGGTCCCAAATTTTTTGCCCAAAAACTCTACCAACTCTGCTCTGTCCAGGTAAATTAATCACCCCAATTTTATTATTACTTTTTCAAATATATATTTGGTTCTAATTACTACTCATATAAATTAGCAGTATCTTAATAATAGTCAACGTTTTGTAAATGTGTAGGAAGTAGTTATGCCAATATGTTTATATGATTATTTGGATCAAGTTAACACAAATTCCATTTTTTTACTCATTTTACCGTTCGAATTTAAAATAAAACATAAAATATAATTTACAATAAATATTAAAATTACAAAAATAAAAATATTCAATCCGATCTATAATTTTTTGTAAACCGCTATTACGTAAATACATTGATTGGTTATTTACATAACCTTATCTATTTCCAAATTTCTTAGGGTTGTCTGACTAAAAAACTAATTTTTGTTTTATAAATGTAGGATATTGATTTGGCTTTGAGTTTGACAAGGAAGTCTTCATTATTCCTTGAGGACCTTGCTAAAGCAAAGAAATTCTCGAAAAATGGTTTCGGTTCAGTGAAGAAGGTGTACGTGATCTGCGAAAAAGATGAAGCAATTCCATCGGAATTTCAACGGTGGATGATAAACAACAGCGTTGATGACGTGTCCGACGTGTTTAAGATTCAGAATTCCGATCACATGCCTATGGTGTGTACCCCACAAGAGCTTTCCGATGTTCTTCTCAATATAGCTCACAAATATGCGTTTTAACTATCTATGATGGAATGGTTGTATTAAGATACGTATGAATTCAATTTAATGTATTTTCGTAACTATTTTTCATTTTTACGAACTTGATGTATCGTTTGGGTGGTTTTCTTTTGTTTCCCTTTATAGTATGTTTCCTAAATCAGTATATTTGGTATTAGTCTTTTTTTTCATGTGCTCTTCTTCTTCTTTATATAAATAGTAACATTTTGAAATACGATATTTTATTTTAAGTGACTGGTACGAGAGATGCGTGACGAAGTTTTGTTCGAAAATAAGATTTCTAAGAAAATAATTGTTAATACATCTAAAAGAATTATAGGAAAACAAAATACTTAAGCTATTAATACATGGAGAAATTCCCTCAAAATTAAAAACATGGAGAAAGTATTTTCATATCTGTTGGTTTTAGCGATATTTACAAAAAAAAAAAAAAAAAAAAAAAATTGCGCAACTAAAATATATTGTCAATAAATAAAAGGCTGCGAAGGTTCTTATCTATTTTCGTAAATTCTTTTTAAATTCTGGACTCGAATTCTTTTGTATCGCTCGTTGCATGACCTGTGAAGTCTCTTTAATATCAACTCTAGTGCGAAAATGCACCACGGTCGCGTCACTCAAACCGGCGCGTCAGCTCCACGCTCGCATTCTGACCGCCATGAACGCCGTCTCTCATCTCCCTACGCCGTACATCTACAACAACGTACTATCAATGTACGGAAAATGTGGCTCTCTGCGCGACGCCGAGAAGGTGTTCGACGAAATGCCTCACAGAAACATCGTCTCTTACAACGCCCTAATCTCCGCCTACTCTCGTTCCCCCGGCGAAAACTCCGTCGCAGTCACGAGACTGATCGCTGGAATGGATTCGGATTGCCTCAGTCCAAACGGATCGACTTTCACGAGCCTGTTTCACGTGCTCGAAGATCTCCTCATCGGAGCTTTGCTTCACTGCCGAGCCGTAAAGCTAGGGTTCAGTAGCGACAAGAAAGTCCAGACCTCTCTGATTGGAATGTACTCAAACTCTGGCGACATAACCGCGGCGAAGAAAGTCTTCCGGTGGCTCAGCGAGAAAGACGCCGCGGCGTGGAACTCGATCATGATCGGAAACTCGAAGAACGGCGATTCGAACGCAGCGATCTCAGCTTTCCGCGAAATGCTGAGATCCGAGACCTGCTCCCCCAACGAATCGACTTATTCAATGGCATTAAAGCTCATCGGAAAATCCAGTCGACTTCAAATCGGTAAACAAATCCACACTCAGATCGTAACAAACCCCGAAACACGTCCAGATTCAGGTCTGATGAACTCTCTCATTGACATGTATTTCAACTGCGATTATTCCAAATCCGCTCTCTCTCTCTTCCACACATCGCACCAGATCCGAGACTTAGGCACGTGGAATTCGGTAATCTCGAACATGAACTCCGATGAATCAATGCAGTTATTCACAACACTGAAGAGCGTTTCGGTAAATCTAAATCCAGACGAGTACACATTCGCCGGTGTGATCTCATCATCATCCAAAAACAGAAAACCTCTTCACGGATTGGCTATCCGATCGGGTTTCGCTGAGACCGTATACGTGGGATCGGCGCTGGTGAAAATCTACTTCGAGAATGGAGAATCGCGTGAAGCGGAGAAAGTGTTCGAATCCGTGGAGAGGAAAGACTGGGTTTTGTGGACGGAGATGATCGCGGGATTCTCCGACGGAAACTCGATGGGGTTCCTGCGAGAGATGTGCCGCCAGCGAGGCAGCGGGGCGGGAGTTGACGGATATGCCCTCAGCGCGGCTGTGGGAGCGTGTGCTGAGGTGGCGATGCTGAGGCAGGGCGAAACGGTACATTGTCGGGCGGTGAAGACGGGGTTCGAGGGGGAGATGAGTGTGTGTGGGAGCTTGGTGGACATGTATGCTAAGAACGGGCTGCTTTTGGCCGCTGGAGAACTGTTTTCTGGCGCTGTGAGGCCGGATTTGAAGTGCTGGAACGCCATGTTGTCCGGGTATGAAGCTTCCATCTTAAGTTTCTTACTAATAACGCTAACTTTTTTTTAACCAATTAACGGTAAAAATGACCACGTTTAGATAAATGGTATTTTAGAATATACGTGCGACAGTAGTTGAAATTCTGTTTTTATTTTTGTGTAATAAAATTTTATTACGAAATATTTGTTTAAAAGAGTTTTAATTTGACCACAACATATTATCATTAAGTATTACTATATTCAAGATAACGCAATCGACCACAAAATATCACAATTAGTCGAAGCTTTGATAGATTATTGTCTTTTCGTACATATTTTTCACAATTATCACCCATATAAACACTATCCCACCCCACTATCACAAGTATATTCTGAAATTTCTCACACCCAAACGATTAATAAAATGGTATTGATAAGTTGGTCATCTTTTCAAGATCCAATGGTATAGGAAAAGTTCTTAACCAGAATCATTATTTCTTAGATACGGCCGGCACGGGATGGCGAGGGAGGCGATGGAGATGTTCGAGGAGATTGAAAGGCAGGGGTTGGAGGCGGACGAGATTACGTTTTTGTCCCTGCTCTCTGCGTGCAATCACAAGGGGCTCGTGGAGCAAGGAAAGTGGGTGTGGGCCCGCATGGTTTGGGCCGGGCTCGACCCGGGGCCCAAGCATTATTGCTGCCTCGTGAGCCTGCTGAGCCGGGCCGGGCTCATGGACGAGGCCGAGGGTGTCATCGTAAATTCCTCGCCTTCCTTCGGGGACAAAGACGTCATCGAGCTTTGGAGGACTTTGCTGAGCTCGTGCGTGGTTTCGAAGAATTTGAGCCTTGGAATCAAAGCCGCGAATCGTGTTTTGAGTCTCGACGAAGAAGATAAAGCGACTCGTGTTTTGCTCTCCAATTTGTACGCTGGTTCGGGGGAGTGGGACGGGGTTTCTTGCGTTAGAAAGAACATAAATTCTTCGGGGTTTGACAAATATATGGGTTTGAGTTGGTTAGAGGTTAAAAATGCAAAATTTCAATCTGAAGAAGAGTTCAGGCTAGAACACAAGATACATTACTAGTAATTAACTTTTACTGTTATTATATAACAGGGTGTCTTTGTATAGCTTTGTAGGTGCCTCAGATTTACTTATAAAAACAGATGTTTACTTCAAAATTTGACTGACACATCGTCGTTTCAACGACAAAAAGCTCCGAAATGACTAATGATTATAAACATGTCGAACTCACCGCAATTTTGGTGTCATTTCGCGAAACTTAAAAAGCGCTGATACGGCTAATGGTAAGAATCACTTCGAACTCTTCATTTCACTGCAATTTCGGCTCCATTTTGATGCCATTACGCGAATTTAAAACCTTGCTTCATTTAATTTTGGATCCAATGAGATTACATTGCTCTTCGGGGTACCATCACTTGATGCTGAAATTGGTTTAGAGCAAGTGCATGAGCATACTGAAAACATATTACTAATATTTAGGTAAAACATTTGAAACTCGCAAGGACTTCTTGTTATGTGCTCATATAATAACCTCTCCGACATTCTTGCTACCGCCGGCTAGTTCGAGACTTTGGCTTTGATGCTTTCTATGGAAGATCAAAACAGAAACAAAGAGCAAAACAAATTAATTCAATCCCAAACAACATCCAAGATTATAATTATCTTCTAGCTCTGGACCAATCAAATGAAATGATAAACAACATGAGAAAGATTGAAGGATCGACTTACCGACGTAGCGCCAAAGCTAGCCCCAGATCCTAACGCAGCACCTTTAAAAAACAAAACAAAAATCTTGTTACCTAATTAATTTCAAATAAAATAACAAAAAATTGGGTAATTAGTCAACCTAAACATAAAAGGTTTGGATTTAACTAACGTTTTGATTTATTAATTTGTTCTAAATAATCAGTGTTTACGTGGCAGATTTGTTTCAAAAATAATTTATCAGCTCCGCTTTTTGTTTTTTTGAAAAGAACTGGAAAATATATTTGAACTATTGGCCCAAAAAAATTGTAAATAATATGGACCAACCATTTACCAACCATTTACTAAACGTGAACTATATCTAAAAATCATCTAGTTTAGATCGCTAGTAATTTTAACCCATAAAATTATGAATAAATTTTAACCAAAACCAAAATGTAAAAAACCAAAAAAGAAGCGTCATCGAATTAATACCGGAAGCGAAAGGCGTTGAAAAGAGCGAAGCGACGGGAGCAGGCGTGGTGGATCCAAATGCCGGTGTTGAAGCAGCGGATCCGAACAAAGAGGCTCCTCCGAAGAGCGACGACGTGTTCGGCGTCCCAAACACAGCTGGCGATGACATGGATGCTGACGGGGCGGGCGTGCTGAACAGAGACGTCCCAAAACCAGACGATGCCTGAGTCGGAGCCGGAGTTGCAGAGGGGATCGCCGGAGCAGCAGAGCTGATTGCCGGAGCTGGAGGGGGCAAGTTGAGAGTGGGGTGAGCCCGTTTGGCGGCGGCTTCTAGTCGAGCCGTCTGTCGTCGGTCGGCTTCAAGAAAGGGATCGTTGGATTCTCCGCGCCGGCGCTGGTCCGCCAAGTACGCCGATCTCATCGACTCTATGTATTGATGAATACTCTCCACCTGAAACAGAAAAAGTGATTGTAAATAGAGAAGAGAAGATGATGGGTGTGTATTGTTGTGATACCCAATGTTTAAAATACAGTATATCGCGAAATACCGTTTGTATTAGGAAGTTGTTTTCTTCCAGATTCTTTAAATATTTTTTTAAATTCTAGCGAATTTTTCATTTTTCCGATACTCGACTTACGATTGATATGAAATTTGTTAAATTTTTTATATTCAGCATTTGAGAGTTGTTTTTAAGTTTATTGTGTGTCAAATATAGTAATATTTAGTTTTTTTTTTTTGTAACACCATTTGTATTAGGAAGTTGTTTTCTTTCAGATTCTTTAAATATTTTTTTAAATTCTGGCTAACTTTAACTTTTCCGATACTCGACTACTTAACATAGGTGGTGGCGTGGCACAATCAAAGGAAGGCAATTGGGGATCAATGCCTATGATTGATTACTGACTATATATATTATGAAATAGGAGATTCTCGTGTAATTTGAGAAAAACACATATCAAATAGCTTGAGAGAAAAACGCTGTAGAAACGAGCGAGAGAGAAAAGTTCTCTAGGAGATTCTCGATTCAACTTGTGTATCAAGCCAGTGTATTTGTAGAGAGGATTATACAAAATTACAGTTATTCATCGGAGGAAATCGAACTTCCTATTCTAGAGGAGGCTCATTAATACCGAACCTTGTTAACAATCTCGATAGTATCTTTTAGTTTTCGTGAATTCTGTTTTGATTAGAGTATGTGTTTTATCCATGAAGTGTAATATTGGATGTGATTTCCTACACCTGAATGAAAACACGTACCTTAGAAGCTACGTGAATGAAGAAGGCGTGGACATTGGAGATGATAGTGGGGAGGGAGTTGAGGAGAGAGGAGGCGGACTCGGAGAGAAGCATTTGCTCCAAGTCCTCGATCCATTGGCGGCACCGACCCAAGTGGGTCTCAAACCGACCCACGGTCTCCACCAGAAACGGGCCGGGCTTCTTCGCCGCCCCGTTGTACACCGACCCGCTCATGAACGACCGAACTGCTGTCTCCGTGTTTCGCAGCATGTCTTTTGCCGTGCCCATCACTTCTTGCACCATCGCCTTCTGCCTCTCCATCGAGCTGCTTATCCCTCCCAGTTCCTGTTTATTATGTTTTTTTGTTTTTGTGAAGATCGAATCAGAGCTCGAGAAAAGACAGAAGACTTTAAAAGAGAAATCGCCCAAAATAACACGTTTTTTCCCCCATTTTCTTTAAAGATGGCTTTTTCACACTTTACCACTAAAAAAGCCCACGTATCATTTTTCTAAAATTTTCATCATAGCCCTTATTTAGTTCTGATGAATTAAATAAAAAAAATATAATTATTTGAACAATTTCTCATTTTTGAAAGGGGTTGAACCTGGACAATGTGGCTGGCGTCTTGGTCGAACCCGTAACTGGAAACGGAAGAGTCGTAGAGACGACTGCATTGATCGAGCCTCTGACTTTCGTCTCGATATTCCATAATCCGATCCCTGTTTCATCAATTCATTCGATTACTCAGGAAGACTATATATATACATTTAGAGCTAATTTCAAAAGTTCAAGATTCCACTGAATTCGCGAGGTCTTATTGACTAGCATATACAGAATTTACTAAAAGATTGAAACTTTTGAAGTGGGGAAGAGAGAGTACTCGATCTGGAGAAGGATTTTCTGGGAATCGGGGTGGAGATCGGCCCATTTGGTGCTGTAAGTCGCCGGAGACTTGTCGTTCATGAACAAGAACATCTGCGGCTGCTGTTGTTGCTGCTGTTGTAACTGTTGTTGGAATTGTTGCTGTTGTGTCGTTTGTTGTGGTTGCGGTGTCGTTTGTTGAAACGGAGACTGGAAAGGCGACGCTTGTGGCTGCGGCGTCTGCATGAACGAGAAAGCCATTGCTCTCTCTCTCTCTCTCTCTCTCTCTCTCTCTCTGGTTTTAGAGTGAGAAAGCTTTTCTTTTCTTTTCCGTTTAAACCCTAAGGAGGGAAATTCCCAGGGGCAGAGAAGAGAGAAGATCAAATAGTCTTTTAGTTTTTGGAGAGTTATTTTATTAATTAAAAAAAAAGGAAATGTTAATTTCCTTATAGATCTAAGAGCTAAATACCTAGAAATATAGGTTTACTAATATAGTAAACATTGCGTTAATTTTGCGTAAATGTTCATTGCATTTTGTTTACGAAAATTGTTAGATTAATTTTGCTTTTTTTTATCCCCGCTTACCGTTTTCGCTCAAATATAATTAAACGAAATAAAATTAATTATTAAAAAAAACGTGTTCAAATCGAAAAAATAAAATATCGGAAAAACATTTATGTTGACGGTTTGAATGATATTTTTGACTCAATAATAGTGTGAACAATTTCAATTGATTATTTACATAAATTTAACGAAACAAAATTCGTAAACATAAACACGGTAAATAACTAATTTTTTGTTTTTTATATTTTTTTTATGGGTAATTTTCATATATATCCAACTAAACTATAGGCAATTTTGATATACCCAACGTTTTATAAACAAGTCGTAAATATCTAACGTTTTATAAACAAGTCGTAAATAGCCAAGCAAAAATACCCAAAAAAATTATTAAAAAATATAAAATATAAATTAAATGTAAACATATGTAAACGAATTTATCTGACTATTTACGACTTGTTTACAAATATTGGATATTTACGACTTATTTACAAAACATTGGTTATATTCAAATTGACAATGTTTGAAGTGGGTATTGAACCAAATTTTTATTATTTTATTGTTTATTTGCAGTTCAACCAAAGCTCCTTTGTAGCAAGAGAAAGAAAGAGTTCTTATTAAAAAGGAGCTAAATTTTTTTTCCACCAGAGTATCGCACGTGTAAAGAAATTTGAATTTATTTGACGATTTTTTAACAAGAAATGTGAATTTGTTTGATGATTTATTGACAAATATTCTTGAGTTTAATCATATATTTTCATATACTATCACATGACAGTTTTTTTTAAGTATGTTTTAGCAAGTTCACGTACTATTATATTACAAAAGTATAAAAATGAACGTACACCATGCCGACACTATAGAGGTCGATTTGCATCGCTCTCTAAAACAGTCACAATGATTAAATAAATAATATCGATTAAATAATATGGTTTCAACTTGCAAATATCTTTGATTTTATGTGTAATGAGACTCGTTTTCTTTCGTTTATTAGCTTGAAAATTCAAGGAATTATAAAGAATAATCAAAAGTATGAACTCTGTAGATTTTGACGGCGTAAACTCTCTGACCCTTTCCAATGAAGTTTTACATTGATATTTATAGACTCAAGATTTCCCGAATTGTTTGCTAGGGTTTTCTCATTCGTCTGTTAGGGTTTCCTCATTTGTCTCTTATCTTAATTGCCGAAAATACGAGATATTCTCCGAGACTTTCTAACTAATCACGTGATTTCCGTATTTGGTTTAACTATTTGATTTTGTTTCCTATAGAAACTTCGTCGCTGCTTATTCGGGTTTCTAACGACGAGCCCTCCTCGCAGTGACGCCCTTCCCCGCAGCGACGTCCTTCCTCGCGATGGAGTCTTTTTCTGCGACAAGTCCTCCTCGAGAAGATATCCTTCCCCAGGACGAGCCTTTCTCGGGACGACTTCCTTCCTCAAGATGAGCCTTTCTCGAGACGAGTTCTCCTCGCGAAGACAATTTTCCTCGCATCGGAGCCTTCCTCGCAAAGACCTCTTTGCTCGTGCTCGTGACAAGAGTTTAAAGGATTGTATCCTTCACGTCCGTTGACTAAAGGTCAACTGAGAGTCCTGACTTTCATTCCTCGTCATTTGAGGGCTGATAACGACACGGATAGTGTTAAGGGGGATTTGACGAAATCCGACTTAACAGACACCGGTCACTTCGGAGTATAAAAAATGACACTTATAATCATGTATATTCAATGCAAATGCACAAATAATATACAGCTTTGTATCGAATTATCTAGCGGTTCATGCTAGTTTACATTGACAGCAATATAGAGATCAAAGGACGGACTTGTTATTATTCTTTAAGAGCTTGTCCTTGTGGGCAGCAAAAGCTAGACTACAATAGGTTGATGCATTATAAATTGTCATTATATTTTGGGCATTAACCAAAATATAAATAAAAAAGATTAGTTAATTACACAAGTTTGATTTGAGTTTTCAAACATCTTCATCTCGTTACGCTTTGCTTGTAGAAGATTTTCTTGTTAACAAGATTGCACAAGGATGACTTTCACTTTCAGACATTTGTGTTGATAATAATCACCATAGTTTTGCATTACACTAAAAATGCAAAGGAACAACTATAATGTGTGATCTAGTTCAGCACAAGGCCTCTTTGGACTCTAGTAAAGAGGCATTTCAATGCAAACACGAAACCTTATTTCGATGAAAATCTCGACCTACAATTGCATTTCGTAATCAAAATCTCAGACAAACAATGAAATCTCGCATCAACTCCCGAGTCCTCTCGTATAAATATCTTATTCCTGAAACCAATTCGAAAAAGAAGAAATCTCAGACAAAAACAGAGTTTACTCGCTCAGTCACTCACATTGAGATCAAATCTCAACGAAATTTCATCAAAATCATATTGTAGTTGCATTATTAGACCCGAAAACTAAAAGAACATCATGCTCGCTGGAAATCAAGATCGCCGTAAACATCTCTCCAGTAAGTTACATCTCTTAATAAACAGATCACTCTAACTGTGTATGCAAACAGATATCGATGAAGCTCTCGACCACGAAGTCGATTTCGTAACTAAGTCTTAGACAAACAAAAGATCTCGTATCATCTACTACAGCCTCTAGTATCAATATCTTATTCCTAAAACCTATTTAAACAAAATATATATCAGACGAAACAGTCACTAAGCTCGACAAAATTTCATCAAAACCATATCATAATTGCATTTGCACCCTAAAAACCAAAAAAGAACACCATTCTCGCTGGCAATCAAGAACTCCATAATCATCTCTCTAGCAAGCTCATCATCATCATCTCCTAATCCTCAAATCAAATATCCTAGAACCAATCAGGAAAAATAGTTGAGACTCACAATAGTGATAGAATGGCCTATCTGTGCTTGAGAACGCTAGGAACGCCGTGAGAGCGGCGCGTCCGAGCGTTGGTCTTGGTGCGCTGGCCGTGGCAGGGCAAGGCGTCGATGTGGCGGAGCCCACGGTAGCACTGAATATCGGCGAGCCTCTTCAGATCTCTGTCCACGTAAGTCCTCAGCTCGATTCCCACGGCGTACTTCGAGAGCTCTTCGCCGAGGAGGAACGTCTCGCGCTGAGTAAGCTCACGCGCCGCCTTGTTGTCGATCCCTACGTCCGCCAGGATCTGCCGAGCTCTCGACCGTCCGATCCCGTGGATGTACTGGAGCGCCACCTCGAGCTTCTTCTCGTCCGGAATCTCCATTCCGGCTTTCACGAACATCGATCGGCATTCCCGGCCGTGGATCTAGGGTTTCCGATTCGAATTCAAATTCAGTTCAGGCACAGAATGGAACGAAACGAAAGCGTTGATTGCGGAAGGCAAAAGAGGAAACTCAACTGAGAGTAGTCGAGGGAGTTGAAGTAGAGTCGTGCGCAAACCGAACATCGTGAATCGCCGATCGATAAACGTAATTCTCCGGCGAGGAAATACTGGAAAAATCGCGGCTTTGACGCTCCTCTAGGTTATGTTTTTACGAAAAAATAATTTGTTAACCGGTTACGTGACTGGAGAAATAATTTATAATTAGACCTCTTAAATTTACAAATCTCATAAAAAAGACTAATTTATGAGATTTGTTCGACGACTAAAATTTTCTAAAGTGACTTATTGGCCGGTAATAAGAAAAAATTCATAACTCGGTAAAAATATCTACATTAAACTTATTTTTACACTTCGGAAAATATTTTGAAAAAAAGGACGAAAATACTATTTTAAGCAAAACGTTTAATTTTTTCTCAAAACGAAAATACTACGTTGTTGTGCAGTGATGTGTAAGAATTTATCACTTGTTTGGCGTTGCCAGTGTCACTTTTTAAGTAGTCTCAAGAGGGAGAGACCGAAGTGCCACAACCATCAAAAGAGTCCTGATAATGTGAGAAACGGATTGCTTTCCCTCAGTCACTTAAACACCGTAGCAAAAGAAGAGATTATTAGACCCTACCTAGAGGGTGGCGATGATCATTGATCTTGGCCCTCTCTGTACGTGGAAGTTTTCAGTTTTGATCACTAAATGAGAGAAATACATATGTTAGTTCACGTGAGAATATGAGATGAGTCTCATTGCATCTCTAGAATTATATAGAGAGCATGCGAATGTGTTATTTTTCTCTTCAGTGTTATTTTAACTTCAACTGAGGTCTAAGCTCAGCTCATGTTTCAGTGTTACTCGTACAAGCGGGTGATTTATGCAATTTTAGGAAAACCACACATGTAATGCCAACATAAAAATAGATTTAGGGGATACAAATGCTCTTTCCAAATATCTCTACTAAACATCCTAAAAAATTATAATCTATCCAGTTAAAAATTGGTTAACTTTCTTTAACCGCTTAAAATTATATCTATTGAAAAGAAAACTCTCACTCGAACAAAACATTCAAAAATTCCAATGTCAATTTATTCCATAGGCTTGAAACCATGGTGTCAAAACCAGGGATATATATATGAAAAAAACATGTCAAAACAGAGACTGCTCATTATTTTGAAACACAGTTAAAAGGAAACTGTTTTCTCCGGAGCCGGTGGTAGAAAGATTACAAAGGAGCCGTTAATTAGTTGAACCCAAAAAGCTCCATTTTGATGTCGTTCGATAAATACAAACTTGGCTTCTCAAGTAATGACGGTCGGGACGGATCGGCCTGTGAACTCCTTCATCTTAGAAAGCTCCAGAGCAACCTCAACCTGTGATTTTGACAAGGAACAACAATATCCATTCATAATATGCATATATTTATCTACTTTCAAACTGTCAGGGAGCCATTGTTAAAAGTTACATTTTTATGGGGGAGAAGTTAAAAATAAAATGAAAAGGGGCCAAATATTGAATTCTAAAGAAAGAAGTTACCGCACCTAGAAATGAATGATAAAGTTTGGATTTTGTTTTATAAAGTAAATAAACTGAGAATGAATAAGTTAAAGACTAGAAGAGCAATATTACCAAATCTATTATTTTATGACAAGGTTAGAGATCAAAAAGAGGAATGATGATAAAGTTTGGATTTTGTTTTAAAAGGTCAATAAGTTAAGAATCAATAAGTTAAAGATTAAAGGAGCAATATTATCAAATCTATTATTTTACGACAGGGTTAGAGATCATAAAATAAACATGAATTGTAGTGGAAATAAACCAACCAGAGGAGACAGAGCATCTTGAGATTCTCGGCCGATTTTCGAGGAATCTTTTTCGTACTGCTCGATGTACACCCTGATCGTAGCACCTTCTGATCCGGTTCCGGACAGCCTGAAAACCTGAGACCAAACAACCCCAAAACAATACTCAATCATTCGTTTTTCAAGAAGGGCTTTAAGTGAAAACTTAATTCCATTATGGGGAAAAGAAAGTGAAAGTGAAAGTGAAAGTGAAACGAACCAATCTCGAACCATCCTCGAACAAGTAGCGAATGCCTTGGTGCTTCGAGATTGAACCATCGACCGGGTCTTTGTACTCGAATTCATCACCGTGGATAACCTTAGCGACGTCAGATCGTACACCCTTCACGATCCTGTTTATAAAAAAATTAAAATATGTACATAAATAATGATGTATCATTATTCTTTTTGAATCATAATCAAAGTAAACAACCGTACTCGTTGACTTCGGGAAGAGAAGATTGCAGCTTGACCAAGTGCGCCATTAGTTCCTTGGCTTTACCCGCGTCGACGTTCTTCAACAGACAATACATTATAATTACTAACTATTTCAAAATTTTCTTACCGGTAGGCCCATTTTAGTTTTGTTAATTTGTTGTAAATTTTTGGGTAAATTGGTCCCCAAAAAATTGTAAATGGTTTGGGGCCGGCCATTTACCAACAATTTATCAAACGTGGCTATAAAAAAAAATCCATGTAGTTTATATGACTAGTAATTACATTTACCCAGTTATTTTTATATGTATATATATACACAATATATGTCCCAATTATATATATGATATATTTGTTTTCATTACCACAAATACTCATATTGAAATTTACCACAGATTCCTATTTCTATTTAAGCTTTGCCGGAGGTAAAGAGTGAAACACAATTATACCTCGTAGTCGTATCGGGTATAATAATGGCGACCATATTTAGCCCAATGGTTGCGAACTATTTCTTCGACAGTCACGAGCTTGTCTCCACCGAGGTTGTCCTTGTTCTTGTAAGCCAGTATAGAGAGCCAAGCTAAAACCGCCCAAATTCCATCTTTCTCTCTGATGTGGTCAGACCCTGCTCAATGGTTCAATAATAAATTTTAATAATCAACAGTCTGTATGGTATGATGATAACTTTACAGCAGCTAAGAGTCAGAATTACGAATTTTCTTCCCTTCCTACTATGAACCACCAAACAAAACAGAAAATTTTCTTTCGTTCCTTCTTTCCTTCTTTTCTTTTTTAATCTTTTGATCCAATGATATTGTTGGTTCAGATAATATATATGCCAGACTGACCGGTTCCGAAGCTTTCTTCTCCGCAAACAGAGCATAACCCGGCATCCATCAAGTTACCAAAAAATTTCCAGCCAGTAGGAACCTTGAACAAGTAACAAGAGAAAACTTTTAATACAATTTGAATATTTCTAATGCATTTACCAGAGAAGAGTGAGACAAAGAAAAGTACCTCGAAAAATTTCAGATTCAAATGTTTAGCTACAACGTCAAGGGCAGCAGATGTGGGCATGCTCCTACAAATAGGAATGCCAAATCATGTTAGCGACTCATAATATTTCAATTTTATTTTAAAATAGATCTACTTTTGAAGTAATTGAAATTAACCTAACCAGTTAATTAATTAACTTCAGCCTGGTAGGCTATTTTCTTAATAAAATGAAACTTTTGGCTATTTTTCAAAAGTGCGAAGGAAATCAAACCTGGCAACTCCCTTGAGACCACCAGAGAAATATGGGATAGCATCAACTGCATTTGCAGCAATAATAGCAACAGAGTCCGATGGAGTGACAAAGAACCTACAAAACAAGGCATGTTTGTTGAACTACACTATGAACAACATATAGCTATTTCCCTTTCTCGCATATAGTTTATGTATAGGCTAGTTACAAATACTTATCGAGCTATTAACAAGATGCCTTTTAATCAGTAACTAATTTTTCCCGTGCAAAATGGTTCTCACACTGTTAATCCTGTAACATTTGAATTCTGTTCATAGAAATCTTGAATGTTATTATAAAAATCGTTTAACTAAGAAAGGTTAACATATTTGTCAACTTAAATAACTTTGTTAAATCAATAAATAAGAAAATTAGTTGAATAATACTTCAACTATAGCATACTTATTAATAGTTTGGAATTTCAGACTAGGGTTTTGTTTTTGATACTTTTCTAAATTATAAATATGTTTCAAGTTGTTTGTTTAATATTTTTATACAATAGTTCGGGGGACCAATTTTCTCAAACATTAGTTCAGGAAATACTATTCACATGTTCAGAGACTATTTGCAGTGGAAAGACATCTTACCTTTTACCGAGGACCATATTTCGGTCTGCATCGCCATCGGCAGCGGCACCGAACTCCGGGGGTTCATCTTGAGTGTTTCCTTTGCCCAAACCCATTCGAGCGACCAACTCTTTTGCATAAGTCAGGTTCGGGTCTGGGTGTCCTCCTCCAAAATCTTCCTGTTAAACAAATGAGATGGACGATTTCAGAATTCAAGTACCAAACAATTTGCAGAATCGTTGGAAAAAACAATACCTTGGGTGTGCAATTCAATAAGGCGGACTCTTGTGCACCGAGCTCCTCCACGAACATGCGTTTTGCATAAGCTCCACCGACTCCGTGTAGAGCATCGAAGCTTTTTGCGGAAGAATATTGTTAGGATGATATGTGATAGAGAACTTATCAACCGGATGGGAAATAATAGATGAGTACCAGAATGAGAATTTTGGAGATGATAAGAGCTTTCGAATAGATTCGAAGTCGAATATCGTCCTGAAAATAGCATGGTAGTGACAAAAATGAAGCTGAGCACAAACGTAACATAACATTAAACATCAAAAAGTAAAAATAGACTAGATACTTGATTGGCGATAACAGCACAATTATTTTCAAAGAATAAACGCGCAATGGAAGAGTAATAATCAGCTTACAACCAACTGAGTAAATTCTTTGTGGATCATGCAATTTTTAAGAGACGAAGATCCTATTAACTGTTTGGTTAGAATTATCACTCCCTTAGTCTCTACACAAGTTCATCATATATGAGAAATATGTACATGAATATCTGCTCTAACAAACTAAGGCTTACTTCATCAGGTTAACATAGTCATCAGCAGAATCAAAAACTTCAACATCAAATTGTCCATCTGGCCCTTGGAAGCTTGTGACACCTATTGTGGAAATGTCAACCTGGTAGTACATACCAAATTAATAAATAATTGCAATATAAAATGAACTTAGCAGTTGAGCTTAAATCAATTGGCTTGATAGAAATTAAAATCCCACTGAGATAAGATATTTACATCAGGTAGATCTGCAGTAAGATATTCCTTTATTGTTTTTGTGTTCTCGTATATCTTGTCGGTGATTGATTCGGGAGCAGGTCCACCATTTTCCATGTTGTACTTGATCCCGAAATCCTGCAAAACAAAAGACCACAAATTAGTATTCACTTAGCACCAAATTGCAACATGGACCATCAAACAACTGGGGCGAAGAATAATTTTTAAGCAAAAAAAAAAAGGAGTACAAAAGAAGAAACAAAATACGAAATAATTACTCACCTCAGTTGGACCACCCGGGTTGTGACTCGCGGTCAATATGAAAGCTCCAGATGCCCTTGATCCCTGAGTTTCAAGTTCAAATTTATGAATCAAATTCTGATGATCTTAAATAACATAAAATAAAATGAATAAATTACAATAGAGGGTTTGAAGGTTCACAACTTACATCAACCCCAACTCTTTCACGGATAACAGCTGAGACGGCAGGAGTTGAAAGTAAAGTGTTTTGACCAACCCATATACGCCTTACCCCATTGGCCGCGGCCATTTTGGTTATAATCTGTCATTATAAGACCTCAATAAGAACTCGATAGATATAGATACAACTGCAAGGCTTATGAGCTGCCTGAAACCCTTTGAATCTCTAAATGACCTTTGTATAAAATAAAAAAAGGAGGGTAGCGTACCTGAACTGCCTCCTTTGAGTAATAACGACCGTCACCAGATACAACAAGAGTCGCACCTGTAAACATGATCATAAGATCTCGGTTATTCCCATTTGATGTACTAAATTCAATAAACAGCCAAAAACACGAGGTAATAGTTGGGCACCAAGTTCCAATTGAGAATAGACCAAGCACACAATTTACCTCTGACTCTTTCTGCAGTGAGGGCATTGAATGAAGACTGAACAAAATTTTCCAAGTAGTGAGGCTGAACGAAAACCTTCACCTAAAAGATTTAATTTGTAATTAGTGCTACCATATTGTGTAGCGGCTATAGCAGTCTCAGAGAAACACTTGACGGAAAAAAGGCAAGTTTCTTTTATCAACACCAGAAGCAAATTTCGCACAACTAAAAGCTCTGAAATAAAGGACTTCAGAGTATTTTTGGGAATTTCCGAGACAGCTTGGTGAGCCAACACAGAACTCGAAATAAAGTGTGCTGGCTTAGAATTTTGGGTGAGGGTCGATAAAAGGTCAACCCATACACAAAAACACTTGGGTTCAGGTGGAATCTGGATAATTCGAAATTGGCTTCTTTGTCCAATTATAATATAAGTCCCTGCCTAGCTTAAATGTTTAACATGTAATGATTCCTATTAATTAAATAGTTTAGTAAATTACTGGATTTTAAAAAATTAGGATTTGTGATTTCTTTACAGATCTATTGTTGAATATGAAAACTATTAGCTCACTTTTTCTTTTGATATGAACACATAAACATAACACACGTATATATAATTACACACACACACACACACACACACACACACACACACACACACATACGTATATCAGACTTATAGCTTTTGGGAAAACAATGGTTGCAAACCCAACTACTATCCCTACATACTATATGATAAAATATCTGGTTAATGCCCACTTTATAAAACCTTTTCTTTTTAATAAGCAACGTGCCTTCTAGCTAAAGTAACCGATTAAAATAATGGAAGAGATTTTAAAAAATGCATAAAAGTTGAACTAATTACGTCTAGCTGAAAAATTCAACGAGCATGACAACATTTTAGATTTATCACTGAATTTTTCTACTTCAGCTTTAAGACCAACGAGAGATTCCATTGGGAATTCAGTATGACCGAAGACTAGACTTCTCCGTGAAGATGATGAAAACAGTCTCAGTCTTTCTCGTAAATCAATAACATACTAAGAAAAACTCGGTACCAAATCGACTGATCTGATTATTTATAAAAACAAAAAACAACATCAAACCCAGTAAGATCTGATTCAAACGATGCTTCAACTCCAACAAATCAAACTTAACCAGCAACAGAAACCGGATTAGACACACTCCGATAATAGATCTAAGCATAACCTAAACTCGAATTGAACATTAACCAGTGTGGATTCAGAAGAGAATCCGACAGAGATCCGTATAAAGTAGAGAAGACAAACCTTCTTGCGGAGGCCAGAAGTGCCGGGCTTTTGGCCGTCGAACGGCGTCGTGTCGACCTTCGAGACCTTGAACATCACCATTGTTACAGAGAGAAAGAAATCAGATTGCAATTCTCAGAGGTTACGAAATGAGAATCAGATTCAGCAGAGACTCTGTCATTTTGATTTCCGTATTTATATATAATTGTGGCAACGTTAGAACGTGACAGCTGTCAAATCGCTTTTGTGTGCATTCGTTTTTTATAGGATCGGAGTGAGTCGACTCAGCCGAGTGAATGAAAATGGGTTAAAAAGGGAATATTCCGTTGATAGGATGAGATTTGTGAGATTGGGATTTCAAAGCCTTTGAACGATTCGCTAGCTTGCTTTGTTTGTTGTGCAGTCTAAATTAAAATGTAATAAATTTTATGTGATGTGCAATACAAGTAAAGTTGAGATTTTGTAAACCACTTAAAAATCAACTCCACCTTATTCGGGTTACAAATAATAGTCCGTTAATTTTTATCACGCAGTCTATAATCAATTGTTTTCCTACATTGAATTTAACTGTCTAATAAGCAGAGATAATTAATTTTAATATCTTAACCAAATTGAATCGATTATGATCAATTTAATTTTAATAAGATCAAACTCTAACTCACTCCTAATATTCACTCAAATTTAAATATAATTATTTATATTTACTCAAATTTGGGATCTAATTATTCATCACTTAAATTTGGTATAAACTATTTTTATTTACAAATTCACCAACAAAAACATTTATATGTAATTTAGACCATAATTTATAGAAAAAAGTATAAATATTTGTAATGCTTATAAAAAAAAATTTCTATTAATGTTATTTGATATCATAGTTGTTTTTATTAGTTTATTTTTATAGTTTAATATCGTAATCGTTAATTTAATATTGTTGACATACAAAAATAAATTAATGTTTAATAAGGTTAATATTTACATAACATATTAATAGAGAGGTTAATATGAAATTAATATTGAGAAGTATAAAAAGAGAATATTCTTTTTTGACATAAGTTTTGGTGTTGTGAGTTGGAATGTAAAATTTGGTAAAAGAAAACTCAAATTTGAGTTTTGAATTGGGGATGATCTAATGTTAACATCACTACATGTTTACCATGTTGTTTCTACAAAAGAAAACGGCACTCGAGAGCAAACGACAAATTCAAATTCGCAAACAACTCGATCAAGATCTAAATTAAGTTCGATATTCGTTTCTTAAGTCCAAGAGGTTACATAAAATTCTTGTAACAACTCGAGATCATTTCCGCACCTAATAAATCTTCATATGATTCCAATGAAAAAATAATTAATCAACTAAAATGTTGTGATGTTATATAGTCAACTTTTCGCAAATAATCGCGTATTATTTCCGTCTTTCTTTTGATTGAAATCAAATGATAAAATATTTGTGTTGATTAGCGTATAAATACAAGTAGTGTGTATTATTTTAAAATTTATGAACTAATAAATGTTAGGCACGTAATAATGTAAGTATGGGTGTATATAAAAAAATTGTTATATAAATAAGTCTTCACCTTCACCTTTGTAGTATTTGCATTAAGTATGGGTGATTAAACTCGCGGACTTGTTCACTTTTTAATAGCTTATTAAAATTTGCGACCTTTACTTTAAATTTCACTTAAATATTTGAGAGTTTCACATGCATGCAAGAACATAAGAAGAGAATAACAAAAGGGTAGTTTATACCTCTTCTCTTTTTAACACCGGGTTGATTTATACTTGATCTTAAATCAATGGACTATATAAAGTTACCAAAACAAAACAGAACTTATAATAGCATATACTTCACTTTGTAACACCGTTTGTTCTACGTTACACCTAATATTCTCAGAGCATAACATGAAAAAAACACTTTTGAGATATGTCTATCATAGCTTCGAGAATGATGCTTATTAATGGTAGAATCGTGCAAAACAAGTCATTTTGCTTTTCAAAAAGTAGCGAACAAACTATATTAAAAAAAAAAAAAAAAAAAAAAAAAAAAAAAAAACAGATCTACGTTATATCTAGGCCTAATTATAATGGTGGGTAATGCGATACCACTTTCAGCTATTGGGCTCGTGAAAACCCATTTGGGCCATGAGTTCCTAATCATCTGACTAATCTTTTATTACTTGAGGTAACCATTTATTGTACTTTATTGCAAAAGTACCGTGTTAGACACTTTTACTGCGAAAGTAGCACTTTGTAAGTTGTAAACAGTTTTTTTTTTGTTTCTCTATGTTTACTGTATAAAATATCATTTATAAGGAAATAATTATTCACGTTTTTAAAAACATTGCTTTTGAAATGAATTTATTATACTGAAACTAATTATTTAGCGTTAAAAACATAACTTCTGAAATGATTTTGAGAAGATACATTCTATAGCGAAAATACACAGTAGCCAACTTATAAAAAAGATACATTCTACACTTAAATAACAATAATTTGATAAGCTTACTTGGAGAAAGGAACGAGAGATCCCCAAAAAATGGAGCACCGTAATTACCATATTTAGGGATATAATTGAAATTTAACACAATCTAACAGAACGTATACTTTCAGTACAAGTAAAAAGAAAAATGAATTAAGTTCATAATAGCAATCACATAATCGTGAAAAACGAATAAATATTTGATATATCAATGCTAGTCGAGCAAAATTTACGTTGTTCATGTAAAATACAAGATAAATATAATAAATTCTTGAACGTTATCTACATGAACTGTTATCATGATATGGTTTCGATCAACCCTAAAACTCAAAAACTCTAATGCTATAAATAGAAGATGAAGACGATGCAAAAAACTCGCATAAACATATAATTTTACAACATAAATTTATATAAAATCTCGTTTTACATCCTTCTTATACTAGATACATTTTTTATGCGCAATATCTATCTTTTGTGTAAACATCGAATAAAAAATTATAATCATCGTTTTCATATTTTCGTCGGGATATTATTATATTTATTTCAGGAATCAGTCAGATTTAGCAACGAAAAAAATCAATCTCCGTTACGAGCTGTTTAGCCATGAACTAAGAGGCAAAATTAGTCAATGTGAAAGCTACCGCAACTAGAATTTGTTAAAACTATTTTAAAAAGAAAATAAATTATTGTATATAATACCCTTATATACTTTTATTATTTTACATGTATTCGTAAAAATTGTGTAAATTAGTGTTTACAACGTAAATTGACATAAGTCATTTATACGAATTTTACAAAACGTAAGACATTTTCAAAATAAATCAGTAAATTATGATAATTTTACCTAAATTTTGAAAGAAAATAATCAGTAATAGAGCAAATAGCGACTGTTTACTTGAAACCAATTCTATGCATATATGAATTATAAAGCACATGCATTATATATTAAGACGACGATAAGTCTGATACAAATCAAATCAAACTTGGTAATGCTGTTTTCCTGTTAGTATTCCTTTTGGGAGCGACTTTCAATAATTTGCATGGGGATTCTGAACCGTTTAACTCGGTGATAATAAATGAATAATTATTTATTTTTGCCTCGATTACATACAGATGTCGGCCATAAACAGTCTTAGACTTTGTTGCAAACATTCTTGTTTCGTAGTTCAGTCTTCAACAAGAAAAAAACGGCTCATTGGTCGACACTTCCGAATTCTGAAACTAAAGAAAAGACTAATCTGCCCTCGCTTCATTTCTTATAATAATAGTCTATTATTGTATACGTACATTCCAGAGATTATTGTTGTGAGGAATTGCCCAAAGTACCACTTTTTATTTTTGATTTTCCCAAAATCCACCTAACCATAATTTTTTCCCAAAATACTAGTAAATTTCATGTGAAATGACGAAATACCCTTTAAGAAAATAAAACTAACACAAATGCCCTACATTATACTACCGGCCAAAATAATTAAGAAAAAAATTAAAAATTAAAAAAAATTATAATTTAGAATTGGAACAGTTTCTACATTTTAAAGTTTAATTTTAATAAAAAAATAAATAAATAATAACTGATTAATATGGATATGAAATAAAATGTAAAGAAATTGTTTTAGGGGTATTTTAGACTTTTGTACTAGTATTTTGGGAAAAAATTAATTTTAGTGGATTTTGGGAAAATCAAGTACAAATGGTGGCATTTTGGGCAATTTCTCTATTGTTGTTGCAGCAGGGAGAAGAACAGTCGTTTTAGTAATATATTCATCACAAACCAGATATATATATATACTATATTTTAGGTACGGACTGAAGATAAATAAGTACTGAGTATAAATTAACGATGACTAAAACAGAAGAAAATTAATTACTTTAATACTATGTCATATTCATGATTTCATATAGCAGAGTGAGTAGTGATTACACAAGAAAGAAAACCTGATAAAAGAGGAATAACTTAAATTTAAACTTCCTATTTCTTTGAATTTCTCGGCACGTTTAACTTGACCTGAAAATGAAACCCTAAGAAAGCTAATGTGACCACCTCGAAACAGGAGTAAATTACTAAAAGACCAAGTACTACGATTCATTTCACTTGAAGCCTACATTGGCGGGAGAAGAAATCACGGAATCGTTCCAAGAGCAGAAATCTCCGGCGATTCCGACGCCGTTCGCCGCTGCGGCAGAGGAAACCAGAAGCCTCGGATCGCCGTTATCAAACTGCCACGTGGCTCCGCCGTGACCGTGACCGTTAAGCCTCGGATCCGCGGCGCCGTTGAACGCCGTCCAAACGCCTCTTCCTCCGAGTCCGAACCCGGCGAAGTCCTCGAGCCCGAGTCCGAGTCCAAATCCGTTGAGAGCGAGGAATCCCGGCCCGGAGGAGCTTAGGAGAGAGGTGAAGCTCGTCGGAGGCTTGGCGGATTCGCCGGGGAAGACGATCGGAGAGCTGTTTCCGCCGGCGATGGCGGAGGAAGGAAGGAATCGGGAGCGTTTGGCGCTCTTTCTGGTTCCGCCGCCGACGGGGATGTCTCTTAGGGTTCCGCCGTGAGTCCAGTATCGGCGGCAGGATTTGCAGAAGTGGCGAGGCTGAGAGAAGTTGTAGTTGTTGTAGTAGCAGAACTTCGTGTTCGTCGAATCGCAGCGAGGACAGGCCAGGTGTTCTTGCTCCGGCGGAGGATTCGTCACCGGCGAGTTCGGTTTCTGGATCCGGCGAATCTGGCTCTGGTTGTTGCTGTGATGGCGGTGATGATTCTCGCTCACCTCCGTCGATGCCATTCCGTCACCTCACTCGCTCAACAAGATCACTGAATACAGATATTATTTAAAATATATTCTCAAGCGAGAAGAATAATAATGAGGTCTGTTTTCAACTGAGGTTTTGGTGGCTCGTTTGAAGTTGTTTTGTGAGGCGGCGAGAGAGAGAGAGATACATGAGAAATCAAAGTCTTGCTTTTGAGCAGTGTGAGGATTTGAAGTGAATTGTGGGTTGAGAAAGGGGTTTATATTGAGAAAGATTGCGAGAGAGAGAAAGAGAGCTGATGATGATCAGTTTCTGTGCTGTGTTTGCTCAGTGTTTGTTTCTCTTTTGTGATTATTACCATTATTAGCCCATCCAGTTGTTGTCCTTTTGCACTTCTAAGCCCTTTTTGGCCAAATTAAATTTTATATTACAAATAATTAAGTTTTAGCAAATATAAACATAAGTGTTTTGAAAAACTAACTTAAATTATCATTTGATTATCGTTCTTTGTGTTATATTGATCAAAATAATAAACAAATTTAGTAATTTATTAAACATTTACAAAATATTAATTATTATCAAATATTACATGTTTATATGAATAATAATTATAATTATTTTTGTATATTATGTAAAACTAGAATCAATGTTTATTATAGGTAAACCTGACTTATCGAGAGTTCGGTACCTTCCCGTGGGACTCTCGATAAGAGACGGGATGGAAGTTCCGGTCTCGCTTAAAACCGGACCTATCGTTACTGTCCCAGTGGACTATCGATAGCGAAAAAAACGAGACTCTCCGTCCCGATTAAAATCATCCATTTCTTAAACATCCGACGTCTACAATTTTTTTTTTTAAACTGGTAGGAATCGGGAGTCCCGCTATTCGTGCTCGATGTTTTAACCGGGACTCTCGTGTCTGTGTTTAGGCCTACCGGGACAGACTTCTCGGTACCGTTTCGTTCCGGTAAGCCAGGTTTAATTATAGGTTTGTGAGAGTAGTTAACGAAGTTGGAGGGTGAAAGTGTGAAGTTGGAGAAGTGGAAGGACTTGAGAAGAAAAAGAAGTGTTTGTTTTGGAATATATGGAGGCAAAGCATATAAGAGGCAGTGTGGCAGAGAGAGAGAGAAACAGCTTTAGCAGTGATCTGTTAAGCACGACAATTTCAGTCGGCGAAGTTCAGAAATTTATATATATAATATATATATATATTATAAATAGTATTAATAATAAAAGAAAGAGAAAAAGGGAGGCCTTCTTCAGTTTGGGTCGGCTACAAGTATTTACCATATATCTAGTAAATCTTTCGCTTTGTATCAATGTTATGTATTCTCTAATTATATTTTCTATTTTATTTAGTTTTGTCTTTCTATGTTTCAATTTTTGTAGACCGGTACGTGATTTCTTTTATATTTTCCTAACCCAGTACTTGGTCGACTTGAGAATTATTATTTTTATTAAATTTTAACGGATTTCTGAATTTTATCAAACCATTTTAGATTTTACATATAACTACAATTATTATGATTATTTTTACTGGCATTGATAATCAACTAATTATTATTTTGGCACGAGTAAATATGGATCAGAAACATATTATCCAGTTAGCATTCATGCAAGTTTTATGTTCATCTATTACTGGTATTATTTCGTACAATTGTTTATTTTAATTATTTTTATTCTACGTAGAATAACTTGTGGGGTCAAACAAAGTATAAGCGCATTATCCACGACATTATAATGAATGGTAAATAATAATATACAAGAATAATGATGAAATGTTATGTAAGAAAAATACAAGGAATCAAATCATTATTTGTTTGAGCTGAGCCACGGGTTTGGCTTTTGTAAGGAAGTGCATGCATGGTATATATATGTAATATTAAACCAATATTAAGAGTTTTTCTACACGAGTGCGTTTCAATTATGATTTCTATACTTATTAAAGTATAAAAGCCTACTAAACGTGGAGTACTAAATAAACATGTAGCAAGATTCTCTTCCTTAATATCCTGGATTTATATTGCGGGGTAAAAACGTGAAGATGACTGCAAACAGTGTGATTATATAATCTAGTATATCTCTGTACACACTGGACGGATATAATAATAATATAATATCGAAAGTCGCGTAGTTATAAATGAGTGGTGTATATAGGATTAGGGTTGATGGTAGATTTAGATTATGAGCTATTAGGTGAAACAGAGAGGTAGCTATCTATGTCAAAACAATCAGTTAGGTATTCAATGTTTTAAATAATGTCCCACTATGGTAACAATTCTAACTGACCTAAAGAAAAATAATTGCCGACCCAATAAAAAAAAATATCAATCACCTCTCATTTTTCGTTGTAGGAAACGATAAATTTTCGTTATCCAATTAGCTACTTAAAATAGTTTCTTAATATATTATCATGATACATTTTAAGCAAAACTTAATATTTTTTTGTCCTCTGAGCTGGTGACGGAACTTAAACTAATTAATGAAATATAATCCAATTGAAGCATAACGAAATCTAACTTAAACTAGCTAGGGATGGAGCTTTTATTCATCAGAGCTGGTTAATTGACATATTTGTATTTGATTTTCCAAAATTCACTAAAATTAATTTTTTCTCAAAATACTAGTATAAAAGTCTAAAATACTCCTAAAATAATTTATTTACATTTTATTCTATATCTTTGTTAATCGGTTACTATTTATATTTGTTTTTTTTAAATTAAACTTAAAAAATTAAAAACTGCTACACCCCTAAAATTTTTAATTTTTTCTTAATTTTTTAACCGATAATATAGTGTTGGACAATTGTGTTAATTTTATTTTTTAAAAAGTATTTCATTTTTTCACATGAAATTTACTTGTATTTTGGGAAGAAAAAATGTTTGGATGAATTTTAGGAAAATCAATAATAAGAGGTGGTAGTTTGGATCATTTCTCAAAATGTAATATCATTGTCACATCAACAACAAAATAACTTAAAACTCTAATTTTTGAGATGTTCTAAGTTTAAATTCGGTATGAATCTTAAGCAATTTAATGTCTTTCATTGATAATATTAAATTAAAAATATGTAACTTTTCATATCAATAAAAAAATATCTTGTAAAAAAGATATAGTCATTGAATTATATTTTGCTGAATTTGAAATTTAGTGGCCAGCTTAAGCCTTGTTTGCCTATATAGCAATAGGAAGGGCAGGCTTTGAATGAAATATCATTTAGCACAATACGATACTACTAACTATTGTTTTCTCACTAGTCACTACTATTAACTATTGTTTTCCCTAAATAATATATAATACATAATATATAGCGAAATATTGAGGTCTTCAAAGAAGAAGGCTATTTTGTAATTTGCAGTTGAAAGCGACCTGTGATTCACTTTGCCGGAATGCCGTTTCCACGCGTGCCTATTCTATTACCGACAAACTCTCTCTCTCTCTCTCTCTCTCTCTCTCTCTCTCTCTCTCTCTCTCTCTCTCTCTCTCTCTCTCTCTCTCTCTCTCTCTCTCTCTCTCTCTCTCTTTTGACCAACTTATTACGATCATCGTTATTAGAGCGGCCATTTTATTCCCATTATTCTTCTACACACTCCTTGCATTATTTTTTCACCTATGGTATTATGTTATGTTATTTTTGTCTTTATATGTATATTGTTTCTTCGGCATTATTGAAATTGACCGTGTTAAAAGACACTTTTGTTACGTCACTAACACTTGCTTTGATCAAAATAATAATTTTATTAGAAGCGTGGGGAATATGTAAAAGACGTGATATTAAGTAAAAAAAATGATTTTAAAGTTATTAAAAGTTAGGTTTATGTGTGTTTTTGTTTTAATATCTTTTATTTTAGGAAAGTTTTAATATATTTTAAAAGCAGCTATCTATAGCTTCCAAAGTTATTTTTTTCAATACGGATGTGAACTTAATTTTTGACACTTGGGAAAGCGTTATAACCTCGAAATGGTTATTTTTTTATACCAAAAATAGATAAATTTGAATAACTTTATAAAACAGAACTTTAGGCTCGTCGTTTCGCCTGCTATACTATTTCTAATAATTTATAGACAAGGGAAATGCTATATTTTGATGTTAAAAAAAATTAATTATAGAATAGTACTATATTTATAAGATAATGCCATCATTCAATTCCTATAACTTGCTTTTATTATAGACGACAAAGGTTACTTTAAATTTGGTGGTTACCTAATTGAGCCACGTTATTCGACTTCACCAAATTTTTAGATTTCCTTACGTTGCATTATTCAGAAATAGAGATTGTTACTTTATGTTTTTATTGATAAATATGTGTGTAAGAATATTATATACAGAGTGCACATTTAAAAATAAGATGGATAGAGAGTTAAAGTACTAATAACGTAGGATTAAATTATTAAATATTGTCCAATTATTCGATTTTATTTTCTTTTAATATATTTTTTAATTTTATTTTTATAATACGAGCCATAACAGTATTGTAATGGCTAAAATATAGTTATCACTATATATGATAATACCTATCTAAATTATACATGAATGTTTCGAATCACTCATGAATTTTGAGTATGATCAGAATTTCATCGAAAAAGCATTCTCTCGAAGTCTTTTAAATTATGGAACTATTCGAATCATTTCGAAAACGACAAAAGAAGATTGCTAGCTCACTAGTTACTTTCCATGAAATACAATAAGTAAGTAAAAAATATAAATGAATTTAAATGGACTTGCCATTCTCAAAGCCCTAGGTAACTAAATTTCTAATAGCAAATAACTACGGTGAAAGATAATTCTAGAAAACGGAAATACTAAATGGGATGATAGGAAGAAGAAGAAAAAGAACTAGATTATATATGATTGTGTACATTGCATAGTGAGGAGAGAGTGTAGCATAATTGGAGGAGAGTGGGTGGGTAGGTTATGATGGGACCGGCGAATAGTCAGTGAATCGGACGGTTAGCGATAAAGGGATGAAAGGTAGGAGTGGAAGCAGGGGATTAGATTAGTGTTGGAAAACAGTATAGCGAGAAATGCGGTAAGAGAAGGGAGTACGGATGGAGGGAGGAATCTGATGCGGACATGACGCGTCCGAAATCAGAGGAGTGAGCCAATTATTGCACCCCACGCTGCCCGACAATCATCATTCTCCCGCTTTTGTCCCACCAACTCTCTCTCTCTCTCTCTCTCTCTCTCTCTCTCTCTCTCTCTCTCTCTCTCTCTCTCTCTCTCTCTCTCTCTCTCTCTCTCTCAATATCACATTCACTTGACGCCTTTTCCCCGCTTTGCTTTTTCAATTTTATTTTTCATGAATATTGGTTTTATTTATACTAGCAAGATTTAAATAAACATTGACCGTCCCTTTCAATTTGTATACATTGTTCTTTATAAGTTTAAACAATTTGTTGCTCTTAAGACGTAAAGGGGTCATATTCTAATGTTAATAAGTAATTAAATCGAGTTTTAATTACTAAAAGAGTATGTCCACAAGAGTAAAGGTTGTAAAGGTCGGATTTCGTCAAATCTCTCTTAACACCACTCATGTCGTTTTTATTCTTCAAACGATATAGTCCCAAGGAAGGACGCATTCGCGAAGAGAATTCGTCCCGAAGAAAAAGGTCGTCCCGATGAAAGATTGTTCCGAGAAAAGCTTGTCCCGAGTAAGTCTCGTCCCGAGCAAGGCTTATCCCGAGCAAGGCCTGTCTCGAGGAAGGTTCTTCCCGAGGAAAGAAGTTGTCCCGAGGAAGGAGGTCGTCCCGAGAAAAGGCGTTGCTGCAAGGAGGGCTCGTCATCAAGAATCCACGTGGCAGCGACGAAGTTAAATAGGAAATAAAATCAAAAAGTTAAACCAAACACGGAAACTGCGGGATTAGTTAGTAAATCTCGGAGAGCATCTCGTACTTTCGGCAATTAAAATATGGAACAAATGAGAAAACCCTAACAGACCAAGGAGAAAACCCTAGCAAATATTTCGAGAAATCCTTGAATCTATAAATATGAATGTAAAACCTCATTGAAAGGGGTTCTAAAGTTTACGCCGCCAAAACATACTGAGTCCATATCTTTGATATTCTTTGTATTTCTTCAAGCTTCCAAACTTATAAACGAAAGAGACTGATCCTCAATACATATAAAATCAAGAATATTGCAAACGTAACTCATACTATTTTTTCTCATTATTATTCTTATAATCCTTGTGACTGTTTTAGAGATCCGTGCAAATCGACCTCTACAAAAATTTAATTACAAAAAGTTAACCACACAATATATATTTCAGTTATATTCTTTTTGTAGGTTTTTATTTAAGAAAAAATACCTATAAAGGTTTATCGGATACAATGGAGTATCTTTTAAAGATAACAAGAGTAATTTTGCTAACTTTTAGTTACTCGAGTTAAAAACATGTTCGAAAAATAATAGCAAATTAAAGATAAAGTATTAACTAAAGTAAAAATAGACTCTTATTTTTTTTATCAGGGTTTGATTAATCAATTATTAAAAGATGTTCAATCTTCCTCGCGTAGAAAAAAAACTCTAAAAACTATTTTCTAAGATCAATTACCTTCTTTTACTTGTCTTCGTATTTATTAGTAATAGTATAACAATGATATTGACTCAATACAGATAGAAGTATGAATAAATAATATTAAAGTAAAATTGGAAAACAAAAGAAATAGAAGGTTAGGTCGTCGAGACATGTTACACAGTTCACTTAAAGTTTTTTCTCGCCCTCTCAAGTACGAAATGATCGGAGCGAAAGTTTCAACGTAAGATGAGCTTGTAGTATCACTCATCTCGACTTTAATGACTTCTATGTCAAACTTACACCGGACTGCAAAAATACAATTTCGAAGTGAAGGGAGAGAGGAAAGTTGTATTGTTTTTGGTGTGTTTTCAAACGGGAATTCATCTGCCTTTTGTAAGCTACGAACAACCTTTGGATGATTTACAAAATCGTCCTAACTTAATAACTATTAAAACCGTTTAGTAGAGTTAGTACTCGGTTAAAACGTTTGAACATTTTATGTATTCGATAGGCGTTCAAGCTCGTCATTAACCGACCGTAGCAAATGCTATAATAACTTCGAGAATAACATAAAATTATTTTTGGAATCAAAACCTTTTAGAAGTGAGATTTGTACTAAAAAGATAATAGTTATCACAAATAAATCAAGTCTGGCCCGAAATCCCAAAAACAGCCAAAATTGTCAAGACCTAAGGTCCAAACCCGAGCTAAACCCGGCTCAGCTCGAGACGACGGCGCGCGTGAATGGTTGGAACTAATCCACCCACACCCTCTTCCATTGCACTTGGATGTCACTTTAAGGAGGAAAATCATTTATAAACACTAATCCAACACACCTTACCAACCAATGTGAGACTCTTTTACTCACTTCATGAACACATTCATGAGAGACATATTGATACACATATCAATGTGTTCTTTAGTCATGTTTTAAACATCAACTTTTTCATTCATTATAGAGTTTTTTTGGAAAACAAATACTTACTTTAAGTAAACTGTGCAACATATCAATGTGTTCTTTAGTCATGTTTTAAATATCAACTTTTTCATTCATTATAGAGTTATTTTTGGAAAACAAAAACTTACTTTCATACATGTCGCAAAGAATAATAAGAATACGAACAAATTATTCAATTCCGATAAGTGAACGCCACTCATATATTAGCAAAAAATCATTCTTACACAAGATATAAAGTATTAATTTATATCTTTATTTCAACAGTATTCATATATTTTTGTTCGTCTCGCCCTTATCGGTCTGTAGAAACCTTTAATTTATTATTGCTCCTCTCTCGTACGAGGTTAGATTGTTGCACTCTTGATATTCGACGGCCATTTCTCACGTAACTTAGATGGAATTTTTCTGGTATCTCTCCTCTAAATGTATCATGTTATAATGGATTATGTTAATTTTATGTTTGAAATAACTTAATTATATTCTCATCTCTTTGGTATTTTAAATTCTTGTTTATGAATTTTGACACTCTCCTCACTTTGATTATAGATTTTTTGTTCGTGTTGGATACATATTTTTATGTTCTTCGAATTTTATATGGTCAAGACATCTTTCCTCGTGGTGATTTGCCTCAGATATTTAATTAACAAAAAATTGATGGAATGACCAACGTTTGGTATTTTAATCACTCGAAACCTCAAACTCACATACGGGGATATTTTAGTAATTACCTAAATCCTGAAGTGAGTACATATCTTCTTGTAACACTTTATGACATTTGATTTGTCAATGGGCAATGGCTAAGTGAAGTTTCATTGACCCGACGGTTGGTGTCATAATACTATTTCGTTGAAATATGTGATTCACAAATATGGAATTTGTGTTGAAACAATGTTAAGACATTAGTATCACACCATGCTCTTTTATGAGAGTGTGAGCGAATAAACCAGGTCTGTTATTCATCGAATAAAGAATTCTTTGAAATAAAACACGTGACATGTTGAGACATCTCACTTTATATTTTTATCGTTCACAAATAACAGAGGACTTGGTGAAATAATAACTCAGGGGTAAAACGACAATTTTACATTTTCTTAGTTAATGTTACACACAAAGGGTAATATCGTAAAATACATCGCAGACCGTGTGAAGAATAGTTTTGTCACATCAAACGAAAATATAAACGCATATGAACTTAGAGATGTTCAATATTGGTCCCTAGTGGAATCGACTAATATTAAGAATTAAAAGTCGAAAAAAGTTTGTGAACTTTTGTGTCCGAGCTTTATTCTAAAGCTTCGTTCATATGGGTCCATAAGGTCTCAATGATAGACTCTCGGACGAGATTTTGGTGAACAAGAAATGATTGATTTTCTCATTCAACGTAAATTGTGATTTACGCTAAGAAAATTATTTTCTAAGTAATTAAATAAATAATTGGTTATTTATTATTACATTTATTTAACGAATCATATTATGTTATTATATTGATAATAATATAATTTGATGATTCAAATAAATAAAAGATGAAAATAAATATTTTCTCGTTTCGTGCTACATTGATTAGTATGAAAATAATTAATGACTTGTCATTAAATAAATGAGATGTTCTAAATTAATTAATATTATTTTAGAAATAAATCAAATCAATTTGGGAGATAATTAAGACAATATAGCCGGCCATAATAAGGGTTTTATGGGCTGGAAAAATTGTTTAAACACATTAAAAGGAGTTTTGGGCTTTAGTTTGACTAATGAGTATTAATTGGATTTTGACCTAACTTAAGCCATTCTCTCTAATATAAGAGGAAGCTCTCTCTTTGGTAATCCTAGTCTAATTTCGACCAACACTCAGCCGAACCTCTCCCCCCTTATGCTTGAGAGGTTTTGGCCAAATTTTAGAGAGAAAGAGAGAGAGAGAGGAAATTAGTTTCCCGACAGCCCTTCCTTTTCTTTGAGTTTCCCCTTCTTCCCTTGTTCCCACAAATAGCCCACCATCTTGATCTCCTAAAACTCCTAGAGAATTATCATTGATTCATCTCGTGGTTGTATGAGTGACATTTGATCCACATGGCCGGCCACTTCTTAGAGCATCGGAGCAAGGAAGGATTTTAGGACATCCTAGACGCGCGTGCGAAGGAGTTTCGGCCGTGCTTGGTGACGCATCTCCGGGGCTGATTCTCGCAGATCCGAACCCACTGTAAATTTCATATAAACGAGTTGGATCTGAATATAATAATCATTGTAGGATTGTTAGAAATTTTAGATCACTCGTTTGAATGTATTTATTAATATGTTTAGAAATTTATTGACATGCTAGATTATATTTAATGACAAGGTTATTGAATATGTTTTGAAACGTTTTAACATATTAAATTGAATTATGAATTTCCGCCATATATTGATATGTTTCATAATTAATTAGGTTTATTGTTAACTAAATTTCAACAATTTATTGGACTATTTTCGCCCGAAAACTTTCCCGCTCATTCAATAGTCACGTCATTACTAGGAAATTTTTTTGGTACGAACATAGTTCAAAAAATTTGGTTAAACTTTTCGTGACCATTAACCAAAGTTTAACCAAACGTTGATTATTTTGAAAACCCCATATGTCTAAAGAGTTATATTACTTACTAATTCTTTAATTAATCCGCTAACTTTTTTTAAAAAGAAGCCATTGCTCTAAATATGTTCTATTGGAGTGTCATGAATGGAATTGGATTTGAATCATTTAGGTGCCGCAATCTCAACCTTCCATGCAAAAATGTGTTTGGTGTTTGTATCTAAGGCGTTTTACCCGTCATCAAACACAAAAGAAATTTTTTTTGGCTACGGATACAGATGTTTAGTTTTGATATCAAATAACAAATGTTTCTTTTATTGTATTAGAAAGTCTAAACAGATCTCTCAAATGCAGATGGAAAACATCCAAACACAATGTATGTTTTGGTGAAGATCATATATGCTTTCACATCCTTGCAATATTATCTATGAAGAGACACGAAACATCAGATGTTTCCTTCTACGTTTTCTTTATTATAAAATAAATAAGTAAATCTAAAGGGAGAGTGTATATATGTATATTTCACGTGAAATAACTAGTTAGAGACACACATGCAATGCAGAACATAAAGGAAGATGAAAAAAACAAAACGTGTTTGGTCTGCATTTGACATATGAATTTGTCTAAAATATGACACTTTTTGGAGCGATGATATTTGTTTTTTGTGCGTGAATAGATATTTGTTTCCCGATGAGAAGACACAAGTGTAGAATTGCAGTATTCCCATTTTGTTGTATCTGTCTGTCCATTGGAATCCTCATAAACCACAAATGCCATGCATTTTCTTTCGGATTCTATTCCTCATAATGTATCTATACTTTCTTTTCTTCTTCATATTCCATGTCTTATTCTGTCTTTATAAAGGACATGTATATATGTATTAAATGTTTTAAATAACCCTATATTAATAATACTGAAAATAATAGTAAGTTAACTTGTAATTTTTTGGAGAATAACAGTTTTCAAATATAATAAATAAAATAGATTAAATGTATTGTTTAGTCAAAGTTAGCATTAATATTGCTATTATTTTTAAGTGTTTCTCCAATACTTGATCTCATGACGAATCCACTTTTGGTCCACTAGAGGCTTAATTTTCCCTCAAATTAATTTTTTTTTTTTTTATATTTTTTTCAAATTTATTTATTTTAATACTTTAGAAATTTACAAATTAGTTTTCCCTTAAATTTTTACATTTTAGCTCCCTAAAGGAAAGTCTGGCTCCGTTCCGGCTTGACCTATGACTTTGAATTAATGAATTAAATTGGTACAAAATATACTAGTTGAAACAAAAACCAGGCTACACAAATGTTTTAAGGTTAACAAAGTCAAATGAACATAATACAATAAAATGCAAACATGAAATTGGGGCAACAAAAACAGATAGAAACTCAAATTTCTGTGGCAGTTCACCAAACAATAGACAAGGGCATATAGTAAATAAACTAGTCATGTAATAATTATTAAAATTGTAATACTAAGTATTGCGACGATGCGAAAAATCAGAGATCTCGAAGTTGTCTAAGGTTCATCGGAGTAATGTATCGCTTATCTCCGTCAATGAGCTTCTTTGCGAGTATAAGATTTGCAGCCTCGCTCGGATGGTAAGGATCCCAAAAAACGTGCGCATCGTGATCCGAGCAAAGGCTCGAAGTGGGCCCGCACGGAACTATTCCCGCATATTGCCCTCCGTTTCCACAACAAGCTCTACTCGACGTCACAAATCCTATACCAAAAAATTAATATAACTTAATTTATTCGGGTATATAATATTTATTTTCCATCCGAACTAATGTTAAATGTGTCGTCATGATTAATAGCTTCTTAAGATTAAGACTATTGAAAAATAGCTCATCTTTTATTAATTTTGTGTAAATAATCACTTCAAATTATTTACACACACAAAAAGTGTAAAATAACTAAAACCACTTCCGATTATTTTTTCAAGCGATATTACGATTTAATATTTCAAAATTTTAAAACAGATTGAAGTTAATATCTGCTAAGCAAAAAATTCAATTTTAAAAAAAATAAACTTTCAAATATATTTTATATAACGCGTGGAAAAAAATGACAAACAAATAACAAAAACTTACGAATTTAATGGCATATAACTAGTTTGACTGTTTATATAATTTAACGAAAAGTTGAATTATATATTTGATTCTCTATTTTTTTATGATTTAGGCTAGTCTTTTTATAAATAAAAAACCGTAGAAAACAACATCTTCAACAAGTTAAATGCTTTACCACTTGGGAGACTATCATACAGCTAGAATGAAAGAAATGATGTGATGTATAAACTTAAAGAAATCCTTGAGGACAAAATTGATTTTCAGGTAGTAGCAAAGTAAAGATGATGATGATATACTGAGGGAATATATGAGTTACCATATTTGTCGTAGTTGGTGATGACCTCCAAAACGAGATCATAAACATTAGCGTACACAAAAGTCGATCCTGGGAGATTCGTATTGAGTTCGCCAAGCAAAGCTTCAAGCTTTTTATTGTATTGAAGAGCAAGCTTGTTCGGCAAATCCACACACTGATCTTTGTTCAACTGGTTTATCGTTTTCTGGTACGGAATGCAACCGATGGGTCCCACATTTCCCACCACAAACTTCCTTGCATCCAATTCATACAGTCTCTGTTTCAAATTTACACAAACTGATATCAAAACATTGTTTAAAATATCACTTATTTTCGTGTTTTTTTTTCATTTTTCTTAAAATTATTTTAATTTTTTTTAACAAGTTCATTCAAACCCTGAATTTTGTCTTGATTAATTAAAAAGATTAAAAACAAAATAATTACTCAAAACACGACCTCTCATATTTTTTCCTGAATAAATATATTTTTTAATTAATCGAAACTAATTAAAAGTTAAAAAAAAATGTACAAAATCTAAAGGTATGTGCTCTTTTTAAGTGATAAAGTGGAAAACAAACCTTTTTTTAAAAGAAAAATGTAAAAAAAAAAACATAAAAAGTGGTATTATGGACAATTTTTTATTATTATTTAATGAATGGTATAAAAATGACATCTTACAGTAAGTTGAGCCCTCAAATGTGAGATCATATCATCGACGAAGGAATCGGGGGTCTCGGAAATCCTAGCTCCGATGGAAAGTACCGGAAGCAGATAATTATTCAAGAAATCGTTAGAGCCGACGGTGATAGAGAAGATCGATCTCTTCGTGATGTAATCTTTTGCCTTCGTCGGACCCAAAAGTTTATCAAACTCTTTTCTAGTTGTGTTGTAGAAATCAACTTGAACGTCCATTCCCAACCTATTAACCTGCCATTCATTCCATCACATTTTTATTTCCCCAACTAAGTACAAATATTTTTGCATGTAAAAAAAAGTTAAGCAAATTTACGTACAAATATTCTTCCCGTGGCGTTCAAAATCCCACCACCACCGGAAGCGTAATTCACTCCATATAATATGGCTTTTCCTTTCGAGTTTGGCGCCAGAAATGGAACTGCATAGCTCGGTGTTCCCAATTCTTCACCTATTTCAAATTTTATATCATGCATAATTGATCGTCCGTGGATTCTGAAAACTCATTCGAGTTTCTTATCCGAGGCTTCTTTGCCTGATATCGCAAATGTAATCTATGCCTCGTATAATTTTCTTTTATGCGTACATAATCACGAAATTCTTACTCTCGTAAAAGATCATGTAATTGCTTTTTTTTTATTTATATATATTGACCATGTCACAAACTTAATAGAAGAGAAAACTTACCAACAATGTCACCGATAGTCCTTCCGTTGGTGAAGCGGCCGGTCGGATTTCCGTTGGAAGCTTTGAAATCGATTCCGTTTGGACGGCTGTTTGCTTTCGACAAAGTCGGTAAATAGTTATTATTACCGGCGTCCACAAGCGAATCCCCGAAAATAAACGAAGCCCCTAATCTTTCCCCGGAATTTTGAGCTTTTACCAAAAAGCCCAAACACGTAACAAATATCACCAAGACAACACAACATTTCATTATTGATATAATCACTTCTTCAGCGATGTATCTATCTCCCAAATATAATTTCTAAGACTGCTTATATAGCTTAGTACTTGTTATTGGAAAATCCAAGGAGTGTTACTTAATACTTTCATGAGACTTCTAAGTTTGTGTAAATTTAGTTGGTTTGACCTTATTTGACATACAAAAAGGAACTTAAGGTTGTTGAGGAGTTTTTTGTGTGGGTTTGGGTGGTTCATCAACATTGTTCAATTATTTCTTCTATGTGTTGTGAAAATTTGGACTTTCTTTAGCGTAAGAGATACTTTAAGTTACCAAGATAATTGTGAAAGTGTGACTGTTGGATCAATATAACCTCATTAACTTTTTCTTATTTTATCCCTTCCTTATTAAATGTTTATAGAAGAGCTTTAGTGCTTTAAAAAAAATCAAAGAAGAGCTTTAGTAGGTGTCCTAAATACCTATAAACGCCCAAAGAGTTCATGTGGGTGTGTATTTTTTTTTAATTGGGCCGATAAAATTATGTTGGGCCCATCACAAACTACGATGCCACTAAGGCCTTCATAAGGAAAGAATGAGAATGGTGTAAACGAAAGATGTATGTTAGTTTCTATAAATACTCAAAGTAGTCAAATTATAAACTGTAACGTATTATTCTCCAACTCAAACCTTAAATTTAATATAAATTTTTATCTAATTTGATGCAGTTATAGTGTTTTGTTCTAACCCACGAAGCTAAATATGTTACTTCAAAAAAAGTATTTTTTTTTTATAGTTTTTAATATTATTTTATATTAATTTCATATTAACCCTTCTATTAATATGCTATGTCAATAATAATTTTCTTAAACATTAATTTATTTTTTCTATGTCAAAATATTAAATTATATTATATTTTATAAAATATTATGTTAGTATTGCAATATTAAAACATTTTGGATAATACTAATAGAATAAAAATATAATATAAAAATTATATTTCGTAGGTAAACTTAAATATGATTGTAATTTAATTTTTATTTATGATTGTATTTGTATAATTATTAGTACAATTATAATGTATTTTATTTAGTTGCATCGTGTTTAATTAATGTTATGTATTATTATAAATGTCATACTTTTTTTCATTGATAATATGTATTTTTGTATGAAGTATTTAAATTATGCTTTCAATTCTATATTAATTTTTTATGGATGAATTTGTAATTAAAAATAATTTATCAGCAAATTTGGACAATGAATAATTAGATATTTATTAACCTTAAATTTGAGTAAATATTTTAAATAGATTGGAGCACCTTTATTTTATGTCTCATTTTACTCCAAATTAAACGTATTAAAGTGGGCTGAAGTTGTAAAGATATATTTTAAAGAGTTGATAATCAATTTAAGACGTGAGTGATACACAATTATTATGTAGACTATTGCCATGTAGTAAAATAGAACAACACATAAAACTCAAGTGTCAAACGAACGTTTTTCTTAACAGAGTGTCAAATGAACGGTATTCGGAACAAACGTTACACAAACTAGGGATGGATTGAGAATGATCATTTAAGTTTTATTAAAAAATTCACGTGAAGTATAATTAATTTTTTTAAAGTTAATCTCGAGACAAGGATAGCTTTGTAAATTTCGCAACCAATGGTTGTGAATCGTAATGAATATTAAACACATTGTCTTCGTATACATAGAGACATCACATTAATGAATCTCATTATACACTTATATTTAAGAATTTGTCCATATAGATAATTTCAATATATTTTTTTCTTTTCTTTCATCGAGTTTGTCTTTTGTTTTCTATGAAATATAATATTTTGATGTTTTCGTGATGCCCAACATGTGAGGAGATAATTTTCAAAAAAAAAATGAAGAGATCATTAAAAATGAGCGACAATTTTTCATTTTTGAAAAAAACACATGAAAATCAACCTTTGAAAGTACGATAATACGAGTAAATGGATAATTAAATGTATTCGTGATGACTGCTTGGAAGTAAATCTGATCTATCGAGATGGGACGAGACTGAGTAAATTTGCTTATCGAGAGTTTCGGTGCCTTTTGTTATCGGTTTCGGGCAACTCCCGATCAGGACCAACCCAAGGGGAGGACGAGAGGGGCGATGGCCCAAGGCCTCCAACCAATACAGGCTTTTGTTTTGAAAAAAATATAGTTTTTGGTGATACTCGAACTAGTAACCTCCTAATTAAAGAAAAATTTCATTTTGTGGGTTGGATTAGGTTAGAAATATCAAACATAGACTCAATATGTCATTTCTATCTCAAATTAGATTTTTGACATACTTTTGGATAAAAATACCCCTTAATTCATTTTTTTCTTTGATTTTTCCGATGGTTTTTTTCGATTGTTATTAAAAAAAACAAATTCCGATGGATTTCGATTTTTCATGTGGTTTTAAAAAAAAATTTAATTTTTTTATTTTTTATAAAAAATTTCCAATCCGATGGTTTTCAAAAAAAAAAATATTTTTTCAAAATTTATTTTTTATTTTATTATTAACTTTTTTAACAAAACTCGATGATTTTCGATGGTTTTAAAAAAAAAATCTAAATTTTCCGATAAGTTTAGATAATTTTTGATTAATTTCGATTGTTTTTAAAAAAATTGATAAAAAAAACTAAGGGTGTTTTTGTCCGAAAATGGGTCAAAAGTCCATTTTGAAATAGAGTTGAAAATTTCCGATGGTTTTAAAAAAAATTATTTTTTCAAAATTTATTTTTATTTTTTATTAACTTTTTTAAAAAATTCGATGATTTCCGATGGTTTAAAAAAAATCTAAAATTTTCGATGAGTTTAGATAATTTCCAATTAACTTCGATTGTTTAAAAAAAAATTGATAAAAAAAATTAAGAGTGTTTTTGTTCGAAAATTGGTCAAAAATCTTTTTGAAATAGAGTTGAAATAATGAGTTTATATTTGATATTTTGAGCACAATCAACTCCACATAATGAATTAGTCATGTGGTATTAGCACTAAACCATTACAGTTACGACTTTTTTTAAACTATACAATAACTTTTTATATTTATCCTGTACAAAGTCTACAATTTATTTGCTATTATATAAAAAATCTTTATTTTTTTTTTTTTTCGCCTAAGTTTTCCGATTTAGTTGAGCCGCTTCTGCTCCAGTAAGACCAAAAACGGGAGTCTTGTCCCGGTTGCCAAGTGGGTCGATACCGAGAGAGGAGGGGCGACAGTTTTACTACAGGTAGTACCAGCTTTTAATAAATAAAAAAAGCAAAAAATATAATTAAAACACACTAAAAAAATTATGAAATAATAAATAATAAGTGCTCTTTTTTTTTTGGCCGTCGTATCTTGCATCCGACGACTCCTATTTTTTTTTTAAATCCCGGTACCCAGTCGGGAATTCGGGTCCCGACACTAAAATAAACGGGACTCCCGGATGGTTACCGATTTTGAAGCTAGGGGTCTCGGTAGTGTTTATTTGCTACGGGGACGGACGTCCCGGTACCGTTCCGTCCCGGTAGGCCAGATTTGGCACCGAGAGATCCGTCTCGGTAGGCATTAAACGGGAGCCGGGACTCCCGGTTCCAAACCTGTACCAGGAATACCGTTAACAATAATACTGAGACTCGGACTCTCAGTAAAACGAGGACCGTCAAATGAAAGATTCGACAGTCTAGAAATCGAGAGTTTTCATAACAGTAGTTTTTTTATCTTACCGGGAGTTTTCTCCCCGTTAATGACTCCCTGTACCGTCCCACTAAGAGACCGGCGCGATACCTCCCTTTTATAAGCTTATCGGGAGTGGTCCGGAATGGGACCGGGAGGTGCCGAGACTCTCGGTAAGCCAAGTTTACGTGGTGAGTGTTGTCGCCGTATTTCTGGCGATGACGTTAATATATATTCCCCTCTCGTCGGATGAATATGAGAAGGCTCTTCCGGAAGGATCTTGGCATGCCCTCCCGCGTCCAAAACTTCGGCCCATCGGGGAGGCCACGCCCGGGATCAACCCTCGCGCCTGGGAGAGGCCTGGCCGGCCGCCTGCATGCCTAGGAGAGGCCTTCTCTTCCCTTGCCTCCCATGGGTCTCCCAACCGGCCATCCTTGTGCCTGGGAGAGACCTGGTCGGCCATTTGCATGCATGGGAGAGGCTTTCTCTTCCCTTACCTCCCAGGGGTCTCCCAACCGGTCATTCTTGTGCCTGGGAGAGACCTGGTCGGCCATTTGCATGCCTGGAAGAGGCCTTCTCTTCCCTTGCCTCCCAGGGGTCTCCCAGCCGGCCATTCTTGTGCCTGGGAGAGACCTGGTCGATCACTTGCATTCCTGGGAGAGACCTTCTCTTCCCCTGCCTTCTAAGGGTCTCCCAACCGGCCCCAAGGCTGATTCCGTGGCTATAAATAGCCCCCTGCACCCTTCACAAAGGTAAACATTTTTTCTCTACACCTAGAACTCTGCTAAAATATTAGCACGTGTTCTCGCTCTCTCAGCCTACTTCACCCCCACATGAGGTATCTCAGGGAACGATCTCCGACCGGAATGTTTCCTAAAGATCCGAGACCCGAGTCCCAAAACGCCTGTGATCCAAGGATCCCCGTTTCACTCGGTCTCGTCGATCCCTCCTCGTCATCCTATAACTCCACCCACATTATACTAATGTTGAGCGTCGGGGAGGTAAACAGAGGACCCTCCTCTGTTTTCCCTTCATAGTTCACGTCTGTTTACTATTTTCAGATAACATAAGGACTCGAAGACCACACGACAGCTAAGAGACGATGCGGGACACCGGATCTGACATGCTTAGGCCGAAGCGAGGGTCACTCACTCTGAGCAAGGATCTGACCGCTTAGGTCTCTGAACGTTGTCCAAATTTCAGCGACAACAGTGAGGTTAGTCGAGGGCGTGACCCTTGCGACAGAACTTGAGACGATCTTACACTGCATCTTCAAAAATGTGAGGAAGTTTGATGAGTTTAGTATTAGACATATATCTCGTCTCTGTAGTGTCACGGCGCATAAAATATCGCGTTATGCGGTTAGCCATCACTCGTTTTCGACTTGTGTCGGTTTGATCCCGCCTTATTCAGAGACTATTAAAGCCAATGATCGCGAGTTGAAGTCCCGCACGGCAACTTAGAATCCGTTTGTTTATTGAGTTTCTTTATATTTCATTACCTGTGATTTCTGTTTTTTTATTTATATATACGTAATCACGATTTTCTTCCATCACTTTTGTGATATTTCGTGACACCAACCATTCCTCTTTAAATAAATGTTTGGGCGTGAGTTTGAAGCATAAAACAAAATTATAATGAACATAAAAAAAATAAACGCGGAAATACTAAGAAATTTACAATACGAGTATTTTTTTCTAAATAAGAGTAACCTATTGATTTTTTTTCATTGTTAATGTGCATAATCAAGATATGATAAATTCTGATACATATATACAGTAAAACTTCTCCATCGAAGTACGTAAATTTTGTTCTCCTGTCCCCAAATAAACTAGTATTATTATTATTATAAGGTTAATAATATCCCCAATAAAAGAGCATATATAGAATAAGAAACCACACAAGACTAAACCCTCATTCTCTTCTTTGCCTTCCCCCAAAGAAAAAGTCGACCGTTGGAGCTCGAAGCAAAACCCTTGATCGGTTGACAATGGGAGGTTGGCGTGGACCACGGAAGGACGACGAAGCGTGTGCGACGCCGATATCAGAGTACGAACGGTCGAGAGACCAGAGAATCAGAGAGAATCTGGAGAAGATGAAGAAGCTCGGAATCACTGAGCTCTCTGCGTGTCTCAAGCCTCATCTTCAACCTCGTCGCATCTCAACTCTGAATAAAACGCCTCGTTCTTCGAACTCGATCTCGCCATCGCAATCTTTTTCCGAGCCTACTAGACGATCTTCCAGGTCTCTGCTCTTCTCTTCGCTAACTGTTGTTCTTTTCACAATTATGTTTTTTAACATATAATTAGTTTCTGTAATTATTGGTGCAGAAATAAACCTTTGACTGTAGAACAACACTGAATCAAATAGTTTCTGTAGTTCTGGATCTTAATATTGTTTTCTAGGCTGAAAATTTGTGAAGAAAATATAAATCTGAATGACATTTCGTTAGGCTGAAAACGAGAAATCGAAACGTTTTATATGAACAGCTTATCGTTGTGTTTGGTGTAAAAGGCTGAAGAATACGCCAGCAGCGACGTACTCGGAGTTAGAAATGTCGAAGAAGAACAAGAAGAAGAACAAGAAAGATGATGATGAAGATATTTTGATGGAAAGGGGTTCGAGGGCTGAGGTATACTCGGAGAAACACGATAAGCTATTGGGAAGCACCGAAAAAGCTTGGACTCTGTTCGTCGATGGCTGCGGGGCCGACGGGAAGAGAATCTACGACTCGTTCAGAGGAAAGACTTGTCACCAATGCAGGTTTACTCATATATATATATATATATATATATATATATATATATACATATTTCATGATTGGCAATACATTTATATATACTTTGATAGACATACAAATCATTATAGCATTCATATATTGTGATATACATATATTTCATTATTGGGAGTACATTCATAAATCCTGGTATATATATTTTTCATGATTGGGAATATATAAGATGATGTTGAATAATACTAGTTGTTATCAGGCAGAAAACTCTTGGGCTTCGGACTCGTTGCAGCGAGTGCGAGATGGTTCAAGGACAGTTTTGCGGTGATTGCTTATACATGAGGTATTTATAGACATGAGAGTCTATTCAAATCTCTGAAAATGAGCTATGTGGAACCGATGATAGTGAGACTTACTTTTGTTTTGGGTGTTTGATTAGGTACGGCGAGCATGTAGAAGAAGCCAATGAGAATCCGAATTGGGTTTGTCCAGTTTGTCGCGGAATTTGCAATTGCAGCTTGTGTCGCAATGCAAAGGGTTGGGCTCCCACCGGCACTCTCTACAAGAAGGTCATATATATTATATATATGTAGGGTTAATGTAATTACAAGCCATATAAACTGCTCCGATTTTAGATATAGCCACACGTTTTGTAAATTATTTGTAAATGGTCAGCCCAACTCATTTACAATTTTTTCTGGACTAATTTAGCCCAATATAATTTCCCGCTCATTCCATTAGCGAAAAAGGGAAAACCCGTACAAAAACTTCAAAATAAGTATGACACATAAGCTCACTGACTATTTATAACAAATTTTTAAAACGTTAGGTTAAAAGCAGATATCATATGTTTGAATTGGCTAATTACTCAATTTTTTGATATATATACTATACTATATAAATAACCGCTATATGTTCCGTTGTTGTTTTTCAAACTTTGTTTAATTTTCTTGACTTCTCGTGATATGGTTTGAGCATAGAAAATTTTACCTGATTATCTTATCTTGTATATAAATGTAGATAACGCGGATGGGGTTTAAATCGGTAGCGCATTATCTCATCGAAACCCGTCGCTCGGAGCCGAACCCGGTGATCAACGAGAGCTCCGTGAAAAGGTCACTCGCGTTCTCGGAGAAGACAGAAGAGGGCAAGGAAGATCACCAAGATTATTCTTCCGAGCAGCCAGTTCTCTTATTGGAAGGTGTTTCGGGTCAGAAAGAGATTGAAACGAATTCCGTCGTTTCTTCTCCCGAAGGAAATACACCAGTGACGAAGAATCTCGAGCCGAGCTCGGAAAGTATTGGCACAAGACTGAGGAAGAGGCGTGATAGCAAGGCCGATGAAGGAGGTGGTATTTACATGAATACCCCACCGAAGACAACAGCTCCGAGGAAGCGTTTGCTTTGCTCTCCGGTGAAGCCGAGTCTAGCCTTAGCCACTGTTCCGAGCTTATCTGATGAAGCGAGCTGCGATAGCATTGGAGGAAGATTGAGGCTGAGGCGTAAGTTATGAGCGGAATAGAATGATTGAAGATTGTGACTTTAAAAGAGCATTGACCAAGAAAAGCTCGGTCTAATTTAGAAGATTTCGGAATGAACATTCTCTCCTTTTATGGACATGTTTTGTGATGACAAGTTCTGAATCTTGTCAAAGTCAGTCCTTTTGTGATTGCTTAGTTGCACTTTTGTTAGGTTGATGCTATTTTAATGCAATGTTAAGGTGTTTCTTTACCAGAATATGAACATTTTAAAATTTCAGATAATGTCAATTAATGGGAAAAATGAGAGATATCTGATAAGTTTTTTAGACCAACCCATAGACTTGAAGGGAATCCAAAGACAGGTCTCGTTTAGATGTCACATTGTTTGAGAATAACACTTTGGACTATCTATTCTTCATCATCTAAATCCAATTTGAACCCTCGATTTATTTTAAAAATTAATAAGATCATTGCCTTAGTGATATGAGAAGCCAAATTCTGACAAATTTGCATTCATGGCAGCCAAAAGGGAATGCAATTACTAAAGTGCAACCAACATAATAATAAAAAGTAAAATATCTTTTGGGAGTGGCTCTAACGAGCTTTCTACTTGCCATATGTATATATATATATATATATATATATACGTATTAATTAAAGGTCACTAAACTTAGTTTAACATGCATAAGGTAAAGTATGATACTCATCAAGACCAGTTAAATAACTTTTGGACCTAATACTACATTCCAAAAATGGTGTTTTCTTTAATCTAATGAAGCTTCGATTGCAAAACTCCGACTGTATTTGAGCTATTTCGAATTAATTCCTTAATTTGTAGAACTATGTATTAGTACAATGTTATAGTTTATAAGACTAAGCGATATATAAACCCGTGAGTAACAAGACTAAAGGGTAAATAATAAACAATACAAACTACGAATTATGTTGTTACTTGCGATCTTTTATTTAATCTTTTCTTTTGCTTCTTGCTTGAGAGAAGACCGTAACATGCTTTAATTGTACTAATGTAAAATTATATTCAAAACAAATATAAATTGATGGACATGGAATATGGGACCCAAAACCTACTCAACCTTTTATAATGTAGACGTGCAAAAGATTTTAATAAGATATACAATATCATAGAGATCTTTATTGCATGTTTTTTCGTTTCTATTTAGTTGGCAGTTTTCTCTTTGGCTGCTCTAAATTACATTTTTGGAACTATTACTTAAAGTTTGATGGTAGTGGTAATATAATAGCAATACTATTAGTAACGTTGTAAAGTTATAATACTGGAATTAATTTATGTCAGTTAATTAATCTCCAAACTTCAGATTAGACGTGGTAAAAGCACCAAAATAAAATTTCGAAATTTATGACCAAGAAGAAGAAGGGAAAACATATAGGAATTGACCGAAGTATCACCTCTTATTATTGATTTTCCCAAAATACATCCAAACATGTTTTCTTCCCAAAATATAAATAAATTTCTGATTTTCTCAAAATTCATCCAAACATGTTTTCTTCCCAAAATACAGATAAATTTAATGTGAAAAGACGAAATACATCCAAACATGTTTTCTTCCCAAAATACATCCAAACATGTTTTCTTCCCAAAATATAAATAAATTTCTGATTTTCTCAAAATTCATCCAAACATGTTTTCTTCCCAAAATACAAATAAATTTAATGTGAAAAGACGAAATACGCTTTAAAAAATAAAACTAACACAATTGCTCTACATTATATTATCGGCTAAAAAAATTAAGAAAAAATTAAATTATTTAGGGGTGGAGCAGTTTTTAATTTTTTAAGTTTAAATTAAAAAAATAAAAATAAATAGTAACCGATTTACAAGGATATGGAATAAAATGTAAAGAAATTGTTTTAGGGGTATTTTAGACTTTTGTTTTGGTATTTTGGGAAAAAATTAATTTTAGTGAATTTTGGGAAAACCAAAATTTTTTTTCTTAATTATTTTGGCCGATAGTACAGTGTAGGGCATTTGTGTTAGTTTTATTTTTTAAAAGGATATTCCGTTTTTTCACATGAAATTTACTTGTATTTTGGAAGAAAAAAACATGTTTCGGTGGATTTTGGGAAAATCAAAAATAAAATCTGGTACTTTGGCAATTTTTTTTTTGTTTTTTTTTTTATCGAAAGTGATTAATGTTCAATGTTTTGATAAATAAATATTATAGAGAAATTGCTCAAAGTACCACCATTTGTATTTATTTTTTCAGAATTCACTAAAATTAATTTTTTTTTCCCAAAATACCAGTACAAACGTCTAAAATAGATCTAAAACAATTTTTTTGCATTTTATTCCATATACTTGTTAATCGGTTACTATTTATTTTTTTAAAAAGTAAAAAACTGCTCCATTTCTATAAAAATAATTTTTTCTTAATTTTTTTAATTTTTTTCTTAATTTTTTTGGCCGATAACATAGTATAGGGCATTTGTGTTTGTTTTATTTTTTGAAGAAAACATATTTGGACGTATAATGGAAAAATCAGTAGTGGGCAATTACTCAATATTATATATATTCAACAGCCAAATAAACATTGAACAACGGCTGGCAAGGTCAGTAGTGGATGATATAATACTAACTAATTATTTCTTAAGTAAAAAAAAATAGAGACAAATCCTCTGAAAATATTCTTTAATTAAACTGGTATCCGCGTGCTTGGTCTATGAGTTGACTATGCTTATAGTTTTAAGAAAATAGAAAAGTAATATTTTTGTTTAATATATATTTAGACGTGAGTATATTGGGTACGTATATATTCTACTATTAATATGCAGATATTCCAGGTTTTATCTGACTAATTTATTATACTGTAGTTTCTTTAATTGGCTGAAAACCTTATCATATTTTTATTTTTTTTTACTTATTATTCCACGTAATCTCTGAAATTTGAGTTAAGGAGTAAACAAGTTGTTTCTTGTTAATTTCATATACTAACATACTAGACATGTTTTTACTATTTTAAAGACCTTATCCACAATTACGTAAGTAAGACTTTAATTTATATTAATCAAAATTCGGATAAACCAACTAACGATTTCCCATGATGACACTGATATTTTTAACAAAAATTGCTTAAATAGTAATAGGAAACAATGCTATTTTAATTTGGCCAATTTTTTCTTTCTTTTAGTATTTAGTCATTGTTGTTGACGTGGACTTTTTTGTAGTGAAAATTTTCCAATTGTACCCTTTCGTGGAAATGTTATTTTTTATAGTTGTTGTTTCAAAAATCAACAGTTTGCCTAATATCAGGTTAATAACTGTTTTTTATTATTTTAAATTTTCGGTGATTTTTCATTTCGAAATCTTCTAATGTTTATTTGCGATTATATCTGTTTTTTATTTTATACTATTTTCATTTTCATAACCGACTATAACTTTTTCATGTTCATGGGATCGCTGTTCTTGGTATATAGCGTTTATATTGATTTATATATTCGACGGTTTCTATGAAGTGAGAGAAAGGGATTTTTAGAGAGTTTGTTTTTATATTCATATTTTGGACAGTAAAATATATCTCGCCCAATGAAAGTTGTAACCGCATAGATTTATTAGTAGTGGTTAATTTATTTATTTATTTATTTTTTCCCGCTTGTTTTAGAGGGTACATATGTCTTTTTTAATTGTTTATTCTTATTTATTGCTATAAACCAATTTTTTTGCATATATTTAGTTATTTTGCAATTGTATTGTTTCAAATGATTATTTCGCTAATTATCCCTATTTTTAATAGATAATTTAATAGGAGTCAATAACTATTGACGGATAAATCAAGAGTTATAAGAGATTCATTATTCTGCCTAAAAGAATACGCAAGTCCGTGTATCAATGAGCTTTCTATATCGATGGAAAAAAAGAGCTCTGTATAAAAGCCATATCATAATTAAACTATTGTTTATACTTGATCTTTGATAATTGTTAATGAACTAACAATCTTAGTCTTAGAGTTAAAGTCATTATTCTTTAATTCAAAAAATAAACATAAAAACAAATTGACATCAGAAGAAGCTTCAATAACATGGAGCTAAAAGTAAGGTTAAAGTTTTGTCCGGTCAAAAACATTGATTTAGGAATAACAAATGACTATAACGAAACCGACGATTTAAGTTTGAGGTATACAATTCAAACTAAAGAGAAGCTTGCCAGTGAAATAATAAATATAATTAGAGGTAGATTAAAACTTTTTTTTACTTCACTTTTCCTCAACCTTTTAAAAAAAAAAATTGACGAAAAAAGAATTTGGACAGAAATCAGCTTTTGTAACGAAACGAGCCGATGGTTTGACTTTAAGGCGTGACTATTGGAGGAAAGTGGGTCCCACCACGAGCACCATAACGAGATAATAATAATAAAAATATCATAATGGGGTTAATTTTTGAAGAGAAAGGAACAAAAAATAGGAATAAAATGAAAACTAAATTGTTGATAACATAAACACAACACCAGCAACAAAAAATAGGAAGGAATCGTTTACTTACTTGGCATTGCCAAGGTTATGAAAAGTCAATGTCCTTTGTAACTGTTACAGGAAAGAGAGAGAGAGAGAGTTATATTTAATAAAATATATATTGGATTTACATTTCTCGGTTCTTCTTCTTCGTTATTGAAAGTAGATGAGCATTTGATGCGGTGGGTTTGGTTGTTTTAATTCCCCTGCACTCAGAGAGACACAATCGATCCTAGAGAGAGAAAGAGAGATTGAAGAGAGAGAGAGAGGTCTGTTTATGTGTCTGTGACTGTGTGTGAGCACTGTTTCTGTTTCTTCTTCTTCTTCTTCAGGTGTTTCTCTTAATTCAGTCTTAAGAGATTCATTTACTTTCTCTCGTTTCCTGATTCGCCTACATTTTTGAGCTCTCGAACTCCAGTGATTGTCTCTGAATTTTCGGGATCTGAGTTTTTCTAGGGTTCGCTTTGACCGTTCGATATTGTTTTTTGGGTCTCAATTTGGGGGGTTTTGACCTGAAATGCCCAACCAACTTACTCAGCCAGTCAGACTTAAATTCCTTCTCAAAATTTGAGTATTCTATATAGCCTCTAGATTCTCGTCCTTAAATTACTCCAGTTTACTATATTTTTGCCTGAAGCTGAAATCTTTACGGAAATCTTTATCTGGGTATCTCTTGATCTGCTTCAAAAATCCGTGCAGCTCAAGAGGGTTGTCATGACCTAAAGAAAAAAAATCCCATCTTGAGAAAGCCTAATTGAAATAGAAAGCTGGGTTTTGATGCATCTTTCACTATGGAAGCCCATATCCCACTGCGCTTCTCTGCTGATGGACAAGAAGAGAGGCGGAAAAAGAAGAGAGAGCTCAGATTCTTCTTCTTCCTCGGCCGAGACCTCGAAGAAGAACCAGTCCATCCTCCGAAAGCTTCAAGAGAACAAGCTCAGGGAAGCCCTCGAGGAAGCCTCCGAAGACGGCTCTCTCCCCCAAACCCACGACAACAACAACAACAACTCCGGCGACGGAGATGACGTCATCGCCGCCGGAATCGGGCGGTCCCGCTCGCTGGCCCGGCTCAACGCTCAGAAGGACTTCCTGCGAGCTACGGCCATGGCTGCGGACCGAACCTTCGGCCCCGACGATCCGATCCCAAGCCTGAGCGAGAGCTTCTCGAAGTTCCTGACAATGTACCCGAAGTACCGATCCTCGGAGAAGGTCGACGAGCTGAGGGCGAGCGAGTACCCTAACTTGTCCCCCAAGGTATGCCTCGACTACTGCGGCTTCGGGCTCTTCTCCTACCTCCAGACCCTCCACTACTGGGAATCATCCACTTTCAGCTTGTCCGAGATCACGGCCAATCTGAGCAACCACGCGCTCTACGGAGGAGCTGAGCGTGGCACCGTGGAGCACGACATCAAAGCTCGGATCATGGACTATCTGAACATACCCGAGAACGAGTATGGCTTGGTCTTCACCGTGAGCCGAGGCTCGGCTTTCAAGCTCTTGGCCGAATCGTACCCGTTTCAGAGCAACAAGAAGCTCTTGACCATGTTCGACCACGAGAGCCAGTCCGTGGCTTGGATGGCTCAGAGCGCCCGTGAAAAGGGCGCCAAAGTCCACAGCGCCTGGTTCAAGTGGCCCACTCTGAAGCTCTGTTCGACTGATCTCAGGAAGCAGATTTCGAGCAAGAAGAAGCGGAGGAAGGACTCGGCGACTGGGCTCTTCGTGTTCCCGGTTCAGTCGAGGGTGACTGGGTCCAAGTACTCGTACCAGTGGATGGCTCTGGCCCAGCAGAACAACTGGCACGTCTTGCTGGATGCGGGCTCGCTGGGCCCGAAAGACATGGACTCGCTGGGCCTGTCGCTCTTCCGCCCCGACTTTGTCATCACCTCTTTCTACCGAGTCTTCGGCTCCGACCCGACCGGCTTTGGCTGCCTTCTCATCAAGAAGTCTGTGATGGGGAGCCTCCAGAGCCGGTCGGGCTGCACCGGCTCTGGCATGGTCAAGATCACGCCCGAGTACCCCATGTACCTCAGCGACTCTGTCGACGACTTGGACAGGCTCGCTGGAGAAAACGAAGACTCCGGCGACAACGACGTGGCAGCGCCGGAGAAATCTCGGCTCCCGGCGTTCTCGGGGGCGTACACCTCGGCTCAGGTGAGGGACGTTTTCGAGGCCGAGATGATGGAGAATATAGACAACACGAGCACGATCTTCGAGGAGGCCGAGAGCGGAGACGTGATGAAGAGCCCCGTGTTCAGCGAGGACGAATCCTCCGACAACTCTTATTGGATCGATCTCGGCCACAGCCCTCAGGATCGCGGCCCCATAGCCTCCCCCGTTCTCCCCCCCTACTGGTTCTCGAAGAAGTCCGAGCTCCGGCAAGGAGGAACACCCTCTCCGCTGCACGACATCTCGTTTGACGAGGCGGTGCTCTCGGCCTCCCACGAGCTCCACCGTGTCAAGGAAGAAGAAGAAGAGCCCCCGTTCCGAAACGGAGAGAAAGAGATCGTGGCTGCAGAGACTGTTTGCTCGTCGGAGAACGCGATAATAAGGAGAGAGACGGAAGGCGAGTTCAGGCTGTTGGGGCGGAGAGGGGAAGCGCCGAGCCGGGGAAGGAGAGTCTCTTTCAGTGCGGAAGAGCCGAGCCGTTCCTTCGACGGGGACAGCGATGGAGGAGGAACAAGCGAGGAGAGAGAGGAGCAGAGGGAGCCGGAGATCTCGTGCCGCCACCTGGACCACATAAACTCGCTGGGCCTCAACAAGACCACTCTGCGACTGCGGTTCCTCGTGAACTGGCTCGTCACGTCGATGATCCAGCTCAAACTAGGCCCGGGCCCGGAAGGTGGGCTCGTCATGATCTACGGGCCCAAGATCAAGTACGAGAGAGGGGCGGCTCTAGCATTCAACCTCAGGGACGCAGGAGAAGGAGGGATGGTGGGTCCCGAGGCGGTGCAGAGGCTGGCGGAGAGAGAAGGGATATCACTCGGGATCGGATTTCTGAGCCACATTCGCCTCGTCCAGAACCACAGAGACACTGCTCCGATAGAGGTCGTCACTGCGTCGTTGGGCTTTCTCACCAACTTCGAAGATGTTTATAGGTTGTGGGCTTTCGTGGCGAAGTTTCTTGATTCAGGTTTTGTCCGGCAAGCTCAGCTGCCTAAAGTTGAAGAAGAACCAGAGGAGTCTGTGACATAAACCAGAGAAAAAGAAAGTTTTTTTTTTTCTAATTTATTTGCATATGCGCGGACGATTTTGCTAGTTCATGTTTAATATTGCTTTGGAGTTTTTACCCTTTTTCTTTTTCATTTTTTTTTGGGGGGTGGGAAATCTTTTGTAGAGTTGGCATTGAGAAATTTGTATCTTTGAGAAGTGAGTGAATGTGAAAAACTAATGAAGCAGCTCAAGTGTGGTGGCATTGTTGCAATCCTACACTTCTGCTGCTTCAAAGTTCAAGCTGCTTCTTGCTACATACACATTTACATTTTTTTTACTTATTGGTCCCCTATGTAAAGTCATCTTGTTTTTACTACAAATATTTGAATGCCCTGTTCTTTATTTTTCTTTTTCTTTTCTTTTTTACATAATCATAAACGTTGTAGTTTCTCAATCTGAAAAAGTAAGAGCCTTTTTGTTGGCAAAAAATATTCCAAGTATGTTCGAAGTTTTCACATCATTACCTTGGCTGGAAACTAAACATGTCCGAATAAGTTCCAATTTCAAGCTCATCTTTTAACTTTGACACTACAAAATTTGAACATATTACACTTTTTTCATTTTATAACAAAAACATTTAAGAAGTGGGAAGGACTGCATAGCTGAAAAGCACTAAGCAATAGTCTTATGATGTTGAACAGCATATAAATGTCCACACAGAGCAGAAACTACAATCTGATTGGAATGGTTACTATGCGTCATTATAGCATTACATATATGATTCATCATTTGTGGTAAGAATAATAATTTCTTTTCAAATGTCAAACCTCTTTTTGTGTACTGTGCCCTTTTGGATTTTGTGGGGTTCTAATTACATGGGCATGTTTGAAAGGCTCTTTTCTTCATCTTGATGGGGTAGTTTTTGCATTCTAAACCCTTCTTTTGCCTAACAGATAATGATGATCTAGCTTTCGTACTTCTTTATTCTTTTATAAAAAATAAGAATTTAAAGAAAAACCTAACTAACTAATACATGCACAAGTTCTATTTAATTTTGTTTATACCGTCCATATACACATTGTTTACGAGAAGTTTCAGATGTGGAAACTGACTTCTGAAAGGCTAAGTTGACAAAACTAGATATAATAAAAACTGATGATTGCTTCAGAATAAGAAACCCACATGCATAATTAGTATTATAATTAATAAATAAACTAAGAAAAAATAAACTGCATTGATAATGCTTGTATGTATTAGTAAGCCGTCAAGAACAGTATTATACAGATGAAAGACCAGATTCTAGACCAAAACTACTCAAAATGAATATAATCTCTATTTTCGGAGCCAAAAAATAATAATAGTTTGTATATACGATTAAAATTTCAGAACAAAAAAGAACATACTTGAGCTACTTAATTCGGAGAGCAGAGACGAGATCAAGGGAGTCTCATAATCTTGATGAGAAACGCTGACTCTAAAGCTGCTTCTCTGCACTGGAGGTACCGGTTATCTCCTGCAACCGGCATCATCGTCATATTAAGCAGCACCGGTCGGTTTGGGTCATAAGCCGTTAATTCTCGAACTCGTGCAACCCATTTTGCACATTCCCAAAATCCAAATCTATATATATATATATATCACAGGAAACAGTAAAGGTGGTCAGAAAAATCTCAAGGGCTTGGAAAATGACAATACATTGCGATTTTTCCTTGTGTTTGTTTCGACTGAAGAAAAAGTGCGGAAAACAAAATTTGAGGGGAACTGTAAAATTATAATTGGTAGGAAAATGAAGATTCGAGAAAATTTGGATATGTACAGAAAGTGTAATAATTAGGTTTCCATTATATTTCCCCTCAAATTTCTCTCAATTTTTTCTTAAAATTTTCAATTTTGATGGTGAAATCCTGATTCCAAACATAATGTAGCCTTTAAGATCGAAGATCACCTTGTGTTGAGTTGCAAAGATGTTGAAACCAACACAGCTGGATAAGGAACATCCTTCTGAATGTTGTCATACGGAGAATATTTCCGTATAGCATGAAATTCATCGATCTTGTGAGGGTTTCCGAATTCTTCATAATCAACAGGCGCGGGCGATACAATCGGATAAAGAAGATTGTTTGTGGCGTCCAAAAACGGAAACTAAACCAAATGAGAAAAAAAAAGAGAAATATTAATTCTTGGTAATTAGATTTTCAAAAATACCCAGCGGTCATACGTATCTTTACCTTCAACACTACAGCTCGGAATAAGTCTGGGCGGCAATTAATGGCTGAAGCAACCACAAGTCCTCCAGCACCGAAACCCGCTCCAGCAAGTTGGTTTTCATTAGCAATCTCCTTCTCAACAAGATATTCTGCACATGATATATAATCTCTGACCGAGTTACTCTTCTTTGAGCCTCGACCGTCATGATGCCATGTCTTACCACCACCTCCTCCGCCTCTGGATAAAAAATTATAAAACCACAACAAAAAAAATTCATGCTTGCTGAGAAAAAAAACTTTTTCGCGCTAAAGTTCTCGACTATTACGTCGGGTATTTTGGTCTCTCAACCAATTTTCAAGCAAATAGTTGTAAAACTAATGTTTTTATAGTATTTTAGTTATGGCAATGAGATCTACCGCCAAAGAAACTTAAAAGTACATTTTACAATTTGGATATAAACAAGTTGATTGAGTTAGTTAATATGTCTGAAGTTTTGAACTTCAGATTTTTTTTCCGTTTTAAAAAGGTTAGTATTTTACAAAAATGACTTGGTGCTACATAGTTTGAGGATTGGTGTGGTCATATTAGTTTAGGGACCGGAACGCCACACGCATGTTAACATAGGTTCTAGCTTACAAAAGCTTACAAAGAACAAGAAACATACCAGACCAAGACTACAAAAGGTACTAGACAAGAAAAATGAAAGTAAAAAATGACACATTTGACAAACCTCACATCGGCAAAAGCAAGAGTCCAACCGCGATCGAGAAGGCTTTTGAGTTCAGTGCGCCAGCGCTTGTCGAGAGGCTGACCATAAGCTCCGTAGCCGTGGATCAGAGCTGGTTTGTGATCTTCTTTCTTCATTTTACGACAGTAAACGACTGTGAGCGGAACCCGAGCCCCGTCACCAGATGAGACTTCGTGGCGCTCACAGGCGTAGAACTCCAATAGGTCGTTCCACAAGTTTTGCACATTCGGATTTTCTTGGGCTATGCTTTCCAGCGAAGACCTTCCATACAGAATCTTCGCTCTCTCGCGGAAAACGTTTTGCTGTTGAACAATCTCCCATTTTCCGCTAGACAGGTCATAATCTACAACAGCATCGGGCATCTAACAGCAAAACTTGATTAAGGGTTATCCGTAAAATCGCCAAAGGAAATTTATCACGTAAAAATCTGGAGAACCGAGCACCACTTACCACAGGAGATGATATAGTGAAGCGCACAGTTTGGGAGTAGAAATCATTGTTCGGTCCCGGTGAAAAGTGACAAACGTGTTTTGGAAGAGGTAGGTAATTCATGTCAAGTCCTTTCAGAGAAAACGGTCCCTTAAAAAATCAGAAGGAAAAGAGGAAAGCATGTGTGAGTTTTGATGTTGAAATTCGATTTTTCCAGCGAATAGCGATTTCATGTCAGATTATTGGGGTTTCAGAGATGAACCTTCTCAGCGGGCAAAGGAAGAGGAACTGAACCGAGTTTATACAGCCCGTTCTCTTTTAGAGACATTACCAAGTGTGAATTGAAAAAATAAACATTCTCGATGATCGAATCAGGTTCATTAGTGAATACATCCTGCAAATTTAGTGGAATTGAGAGAGCAAGCTTTAGGGACAGAGCAGATTAAAACATGTCGAACAAAATAAAATGAAAAAAAAAAAAGAACAAGGAATGCAGAATAAATATCTGGTTTCCTATCTATTAGTTTGATCTGCTTCTATATATTAGATACTGGTTTTATATTGATATCCAAACAACATTAGCTCTGTCAATAAAGCAAAGAAGTTTATGGTAAGAGCATCCTTAAAGGCTAAGCCTTAACCAAACTAATAGATTCCTTACTAAATGATTCCTTCATTATAGACTAATAACTCATTAATAATGTTCCTCGCCCTAAACAAGTAATTAATTTTTCTATTGCCTAAAGTCTTATGTGTTCATTCCACCAATTCTCAAATAGGAGACTCAAATCAATACCAAGAGAGAAAATAAATAAATAAATAATATTACTCATTCATTCTTTTGCATATGAAAGAACTACAAGTATAGATTGTGTACCGAACCCACCAACCTCCCATACTCTCAGAGTGTTAGAAGCTCCAGCAGGGCTACGAAGAAGATAATGAGAGTCAACTGGTTGACCAGCTTTTGCAGCGTTGGTGAAGAGATAAAAGAAACCCATATGGTGCTCCATAATAGACAGCGCTCTTGTTTTATTACATTCCCAAACTAAACTCAGCCCAGACAAAGGATCGGCTGCGTTAATCACATACATCTAAACACACGGTTATGATTCGTCTCGTTCGAACCAGATGAAAATCGATCTTGACCCATACCTTGCAGGAGTTAGGAGAGAGCCGATTCACTGTCACAAAGTGAAAATCTTTAGTGTTCCTAATAACAAGATCCGCATAGTCATCCAGTTCTTCGTGTACCAAAACATCTTCATCGCTCGATCCCATCGTACTGCAATATATCCTGCGAATTGTCATAAAAAAAATTAAAAAGAAGGCCTATAATCTGGAAAACGATTACATAATGTACGAATAACAACCTGCAAGGCCTATTCTTGTTCGGATCAGTGACGACATAGAGCAAATGTCGACCATCCTTGGCCCATGCCAAGGTCGTAACTCTGTCTACCTGTGGCTTGTCGCACAAGGCACCTCCAGAATTCAAATTCCTGACAGATAACCTGTTGAAGCCTTTGTCTATTTCGTACATTATGTACGCTATGAACCGATGATCAGGTGAAACTTCTGACAACCCTTCGTGAGCGAGACCTATGCATAGAGAAAAAGACCTAGGGTTCGTTTCTTTCTGTTATCTAGGGTTTTCGGGGGAGAAATTGATTACCTCCGAATCGGTCGGCTTCTTCGTTGTAATCGAGGAGCTTCTGCTCGATCTTCTGCCCCGATGCAAAATCAAAACCGGCTGAAGGTGATTTGTTGGAGATGAACTCTTCGTTCAAGCTCGCGAGTCTTCGACACAGCACCTGAAATGGCTTCCCTTCCTCGACGCGGCGATAGTATAGCCTTCAAAGACAAACCAAAACCTCTTTTATACATAGATCAACAAAGAAAACCGAAATAGAGAAATCTAGTTATGCTTTTCCTTTTCGCAATCGGAGAAAAAAACATCGATAAAGAGAAACAACGCTCTCTTTTAATGTTTTAGAATTTTTAGAAAATAAAAAAAGCGAAACTTTAGGGTTTTTTTCTAACCACGGTCCCCAGCGAATCGGATAAGAGGAGAGCTCAAAGGCGAGGCGAGAAGCCATTTCCGACTGAAGCTTGCTCTGGAATCGCTCGGTGTCGGACATGACTGCGTCGATGTACTTCTCTTCTTGCTCCATGTAAATGTTCATGTGCCTCATCGCGACCTTGTCGCCGAGGCTCGTCATCCAGCTGTACGGATCCTCCCATGTCTGGTCGTGGAATGTGAAGCTCTGCGGCTTCTTCGGCGGCGACGGAGGCTTCGGCGGTGGCGGCGGTCTCGGCGGAGATCTGATGTACGGTCTCCGCAGAAGAAGAAGAAACTTGTTCGCCGGTAATATTGCGGCACGGCGGTGGATGGTTAAGAGGTTTCGCATTTGGGTTCTGCTCTTTTGTTTTCTTTTCAAGACTACAGAAGGGCTTTGAGAAGAAATGATCGCAAAATGAAAAAAAGCCTGTATTAAAAATACATATGATGTTATTGTATGTAAGTTTGATTTAAGTCGTGTGAGTATAAACGACTAACATCTATTCTTTCTCTTATCCATTAGTCAGTTAAGTTAGTTATTTGTTTGTTACTGAATACACTGCTCAGTGTATAAATAGCCGGCTGTAACTTCCATTGCATTTTAATGAGAATTCAATCTATCGAATGTTAGCATGTATCAAGGAAAATATATAACTCTTCCATTTGAATACACATATTTACCCTAGTCAACGACGACAACGAAAATCATAGAACCATTTCTTAATTTAGTTATAGGTTTTTCATTGATATTTTGATCGAACGAATCAACATGTATACGGTTGATTCGAGCGTTTTCTGTATTTACCCCGAAACGATAGCAACAAATAAATAAATATGAACACGCCCGTTTGAGCCTAAGAAGTACAAAAAGAAGAAGGAGGGGTCAGGAAGAAGAAGAAGAAGAAGGCGGAGGAAGGCGGTGGAGGGAGAGCTTGATAGTGGCGGAGTGAGAAACTTCGAAGCACTCTTCCAAGTCGGCGTCGCAGGTGAGCAGAACCCACTCGCAGTCGTCGTCCAAGTACTTGAGGGAGAAGAAGGCGGCGACGTCAACCCCGAAGCGGCGGCCGATCTCCGCCTGAAGCTGTGGCAGCCGCCACGTGGCGTCCATCCGGAACCTGGTCTTGTCCTCCCCGAAGGTGACCTTCACGCGCTCCCCTCCTTCTCTCACCACCAGGCTCCTGTGGCTCTGCGATCGCTGGATCCCTTGATTCTTTTGGTGCTGCTGCTGGTGAGTCAGCCCTGCTTCGCTCTGCACCCTCTTCATGCCTGTGCTGGTGCAGCACTGGCTGGAGCTCGAGCTTTGGAGGCTGCCGGAGGAGGACGTGGAGGCGCCCTCGGGCTCCGCGGTGGTGGTCGAAGGGGCCAGCTCCGGGAAGTTGGAGTAGAACGAGTCGATCTGGAATGCTCCGGAGGCGCCTTGCACCGAGTCTATCACCAGCTGCAGCTTCTGCAGCGAGTGCCCTACTTTCTTGATTTTGCGCGATGGCCACCGCTTTATCCCGTGTTGTCGACAGATTCGTTTCAAAGTAGTCGAGCAAACTGCACAATTACACCCTTTACTCTTCTAAATAATAAAAGGTGTTTATAATCATCATCCCCGGTTTACCACCATTTTAATTTTAATCGGCTCTATTAGCTAAATACTCATATATAAGTTTATCAATTTTAATATACCCAAAGTTACGTTAATTTTGCGTAAATATCCGTTGGATTTTGTTTACGAATTTTTTTTAACTATTTTAACTCTTTTTGATTCCCGCCAACGGTGGCTGCTCAAATTTAAGTAAATGAAATAAAATTAGTTAAATAAATGATTAAAAAAAATCTGTGTTCAAATCGGAAAAAAAAAATCCAGGAAAAAACATTTATGATAGACTGTTTGAAGGTTATTTTTGACCCAATAATTTTGTAAACAACTTTAAATGGATATTCACAAGAAATTAGCGAAACGTTGGGTATAATGAAATTTGTAAACGTAAACATGGGTAAACGGCTATTTTTTTTTTTAATTAATAATTGTTGAAAGCAGCGCTTGTGAGATCGAACCCACGACCTCTCTTAATTGGAATCAGGCTATCCCAGCGACCATTTAGATAAATTAATACTGAAAAAGTATCATTTTGTGCAATTCACTTCATTCGATTCAATTGAATTCGTACCTCCAATGCTCTTGGCGGCGTCTTTAAGGCTGCCGGCAAAGTACTGGCGAAGAACGTCGAGGGTGATGGTCTTCTCGACCTTAGAGCGGCGGCGGGGCGGGGGGAGAGGGATTGGCGGGTCAACGAGCTCAGCATCAGAGAGAACACGGAGAGTCCGACAAGAGCGCTGCAGCGTGAGCGAGAGGTCGGAGAGAATCTGCTTGTGATCCCCGGGGGAAGAAGACGGCGGCAAGAAAAACTCGAGCACGAAATCCGCGGCAGGCGAGCGCAGGCGAATGGCGACGGCGGCGCGCATGTCGAAGAGGGCCGCGTGATGGGCCAGCGGGTATTGGGCCTTGGGCAAGGCCCGCAAATCCGGGCAAAAACACGGCTCGTTCGTCGCGAAAGCGGACCCCACCACGCCTTGCCCCCTCAACAAGTGGTGCTCCGAGCAGGCCTCGTGAAATCCCCTCGCCTCTTCCCCTTCCCCGACGAAGCAGGCTCGCTCCACGGTCGAAACAAACTCCCCTTGCACCGCCCACGTCTGGGCCAAAGGCAGCCCTTGCGACTCGCACGCCGCCCGAGCCACCGCCCTCAGCTCCGCCACCGCCGCCTCGTAAAAATACGACTCCTTCTCCTTCTCCGGCGATTCCACCGCCACCACTTCGGAGCTCCTCAGATCCACCGCCTCGAGCGCCTTGCACACCCTCTCCATCTCCGGCCGGTACTTGATCTTCTGAGTCATCATCACCACCTCCACCACCCCCAAACAGGCGGCGGTGCTCCCACCGCCGCCGGCCTCGAAGACCGGTAAAGCGAGGGTGGCACGCACGTCGTGCACCTGGGCGTGCCTCAGCCGCGGATACTCCTCGCTGCGGAAGAATCTCACGTCGGGGGTCCACTCCGGGATCCGCCCGCGGAAAACCCGCCCCGGCAGGCCCGAAGGCCGCTTCTCGTCTTCTTCCTCCTCCGCCGAGAATTGGAAATCCGCGGAGATCGCGCGATATCGAGCAAGGCTGGGGCAACCCTCGTCCACCGCGAAAGGCAAGTCTCGGGTCACTAAGACCCGTTTTCCTTGAACTCCTTCCACGGGGACCCAAATCTGGACGAGGACCGACTTCTCTCGGATCACGTCTTTTATGTGATTCAGAGCTCGGCACAGCTTCTCCACCGCGGTCTCCTTCGCCTCCACGTTCATGTTATCGCAAAAGGGGGTGATGGGAAGGGGATTCGCCGCCAGAAAAGAGGCAGTTTGGTTGAGAAAGTCTGAGCCTTCTTTTGTGTCGAGCCAACAGCCTTCTAGGAAAAGCTCGTCCATGAACTCCATGTCCATCGCCGCCGAATCTGATGGAACTCCGAACATAGTCGCCGGTGATAACACACCGTCTTCCATCTTCTTCTTCTTCTTTTGACTTCAAACCCTACTTGGAATTGGAAGTAAGTCTGTCCAAAGCTGTCAAACAAACAAAGCAATCTTCTTTTATTACATGATTCCAACACAAGCAATCAAAACGACCTCTTTTGTGTTCCACTGATTGATTTACTCAGTGTTAGAAGAATTAAAAAAGAAGAAGGGAGGAAAAAAGGAAGAAGCTTTGATGAGGAAATCAGAAAACAAATCAAATCTGCAAGCACTGAAAAGGAATAGAATAGAATAGAATCTGATTGAGGAACATGAGGATGAACATGTTGTATCCACCAAAAGTTGCAAAACCAAAGGGGAAAGCTTTTATTTATTTTCTTTTCACCATTTTCAAAGTGACAATTAAATAAATTATAAATTAAAAAAAAAAAACGCACTTCTTCCTTCCTCCTCCTCCTACAGATTCTTCCAAGAAAGTCTCTCTCTCTCTCTCTCTCCAACACAAAGACTCTATCAATATTATAATCAGACTTGTAGATCTTCGCCGGAAGAGTTACACAAAATGAGAAGTGGATGAAGTACAACAACAAGAACATCACAACATAGCTTATCTAGTTTATGGCCCAAGATACCAAAACAATATCAACCGTAAATATATAATAAAATCAAATAGAAAAAGAAAAGAAAAACAACTCACAAAATGAAGATTCTTGGAGATACCCAACACAACGCAAGTGGGTAAATATTTCTGTTTGCTTCTGATGAATAATAACACAAAATGTAATAGTAGAATTATAATATTTATTCCCTGAAATACCCAAGCAAAGTGTTTGTGTCCGAGCCTGAGAAACAAGCAACGAGCAAAAGGGGATTTATTATTAGTCCAACGAGTTGGGCTTTCAAATCGCGAGTGAATAGTAAAAAAGAGCCAAGTACAAGTTCGCAAATATAAAGGAAGAGCCTTTGAGAGAGAGAGAGAGAGAATCTGATGTGTGGATGGTCTTACGTGTTGTGTTGGTGTGTGGAAAGTCAACCCACAAACACAAACACACACGAACGAGGGAGAGAATCAGGAAGCTGATTCTTTCTTTCTTTCTTTTTCTTTGATAAAAAAACATATTAAATTGGGTGATGATGATGCAAGCAAAAGCTAAATATAGGAGCGGAAATGCGAATGAATCCACGAGAATGATAATCTCATTCTCACTCTCCAACTCTCACACGACTCTCTCTCTCTCTTTCTCTCACTATTAATATTAATATTATGTAATCTACATTGTTATTATTCCCGCCGGAATTCCACATAATGACAAACTATTCGCTATAATGAGTTACATCCATGAATATCAATTTCCTTTCTTTGTATTTTGTGTCTATCTTCTTTCTTATTATGCTCCATCAAAATTAGAGATTTTAGCTTGTTGACGTAATTGAAAAAAAATTGATTTATGGAAAATATAATTTCAGTACATAACATCTGCCTTTTGGTTCACCACCGCCACTCTATCAAATCACAGAGTTGTCAGATTTTGACACACAAAATGCCATGTTTGACAAACAGAGTTAATTGTATAAAGTTTTTATATTCTCTTCAATATAACGTTTATATTAAATGAAGCCGTAATAAAGGCTTTAATTGTGATGGAAATCTCCCCTCTCTTCCTTCCTTATTTTACATATATAAAAAACTAATCATAATAATAAATAGGTAATTAAACGACTTAAATTGTTAGAACTTAGAACTAATATATATGCTAGGTTTCTCAAATTTAAAATTAATAATTATACAGATAACATGAAACTATCACAAATTTGTATGCAGCTCTCAATTTTTTTTCCTTCCATTTTTGGGTTATCAATGATTATTTTCCAAGCTTTTACAAGTTAGGTTTCTATATGAATTATTTAGTATCCGATGAAATTGATTGAATTGTTCCCGGAATACGACTGATGCAAAGACTACAGTATCTAAAGGCTTTTGCGTAATTTTAGTTGTAAATAATTGTACGTAATAGTGTATATCCTTGTTTGTTTTGCAATGAAAACAATCAATATATCGTATCTAATCATAAGATTCAAATATCAATTACAAAAAAAATGTACTTAAATTACAAGGTAATAATTATAAAATGTCAATTATATGTAATAATAAATATCAAAATTGTTAATAAGAAGCATCTATTTGTCTATCAATATTTTAAATCGTTTTAAGTAACTATATGAATAAGAAAACAATCATAAATAAGAATGAAAATGAATAGTCAACTGATTTCTTAAATATATTTCTTGTAATAACTAATTAATATTTAGAATAAAATTTATATAACTCTAAAAAAAATGGCGAAATTTTAGTATGATATTTCAGTTGTTTTACGCGTGTAAATACATGAAGGGATAAAGAGCTATATACTTAGAAGTATTGAGTTTACAAAATACCCAATTTTTTGTAAGTTTTGGTTAATACCCAGTTGTAAAAATTAACGCAAATTATCGGACTATTATACCCTTTTCGGTTTTGTAATTTTTGGAAATTAATTTCCGAAAATTAAATAAATTATGGCCGGATTTTATGCATAAAGATAGACTCAATTTCTCTCTCCAATTAAAGAGCCGGATATGTTGGAAATTAATAAAAATTAATGAAGACTTTTAATTTTTGGAGGGAGAAATTGTTTTGGAAAGTTGTTATATACCCCATCAAATCTCTTAAACTCTAACCCCCTTCAACACTCAAACTTACTCTCTCTCATTCCCACCGAAACACAAACGCACGTAACTATTCTCTCTCTTGAATCCGAATTGTCACTTTCTCTCACTCTAAACCAATACTACTATCTCATCTCTTCTCTCTCTACGAAGAAAAATCTACGATTTCAATGGCCTCGAAGGAATATAAGAAGCCAGCGAAGGAGAAGTTGGTGGAGGAGAAGAAAACTCCGACGACCGAGAAAGCTCCAAATCAATAGAACCCTAAATAATGAAAGAAACTTCCCCCGGAGAGAAGAAGAAGATGATGAAGAAGTCGGCGACCGGCGAAAAGAAAAAGAGTATGACGAAGAAAAACGTTCATATAGTTTTTATTTTATTGTAATTACATCTGTAATTTGTTTCCCCCTCAAATATTTCAATTAGATCTGTATTTTCTTTTCCCCTAGAATCATTATGAACTTTTTCGTCACAGAAATTAACGAAAATTAATAGTTACTGTACAACACGTTATTAACAGAGAGACAAATTAACCAAAATTAATACGAAAATCATATAAATTTTGGGAATCAGTAACATAACTGAATTATAAAATAAATTTTTAAATTTCAAAATCTCAAGATTATATTTAACTGATATAAATTTCATTTATTAGTAATAAATACCGAATATTTGGTCACCATTTTTGGAAATAAAAAGGTAAAGTTTATTTTTTAAATAAAAAAAAGATTTTAGACTAAACATATTCGGAAAGAATATATCTTAATATCAATTTGGAATTATTCGAATTAATAGTAAAAACTATTAACAGAATGGAATAAGGCTACAAAACAGGAAATTCGTAACTATGCACCACAAATTAACCAAAATTAACACGTAAAATAGTGTTATTTTTCATATCAGTTACCATATTTTAAGTTTCAAAATCAAAAATAAAATTTCAAGATTCAAGATTATATTTGACTGATTCAAAATTTAATTATTGACTATATGAATTATAGATAAAAAGGGAAATATCAATTAATTTTATAATCAATAACAACTACAAAATATGATAGGATATTTGTAACTGTACAACATACTAGCAGTAGAGGCACATATTAACCAAAATTAATACGAAAATCATATAGATTTTGGGAATCAGTAAACATAGGTGAATTACAAAATAAATTTTTAAAGATCAAATTCTCAATATTATATTCGATTGATATTAATTTCATTTATTAGTAATAGATACCAAATATCTGGGCATCTTTTTAGGAAAGAAAAAGATAAGATTTTATTTTTTAAATCAAACAAGATTTTAGGCTAAATATATTCGGAAAGAATATATCTTAATTGGAATTATTCGCATCAATAGTTAAAATTAAAAACAGAATGGAATATATCAATTAATACTGCAAAAAAAAAAGGCTACAAAACAGGAAATTCGTAGCTGTACACTAGAAATTAACCAAAATTAACACGTAAAACAGTGTCTGTTTAAAATAGCCATTAATGACAGAAATGAACTAATTCGATTGTAAATTAAAGAAGATAGTTGACTATATCAAAAAAATATTAAAACCATTAAATAACGATTTCAAATCTGAAAGTTGAAAATTAACGTCGAAATCCCGTGATCTAAGGTAAATATGCGTTAATTGAGTCCCATGAAATCAGGTGGATATATAGATAAGATTAAAATGTGCGTGTATATAAATTAACGCAAATTAACTAGTATTTCATGCTTGTAATTTGTAACCGATTAGAAAATATAGCAATTAATAAAATATATCTGAATAAAATTAAAGAAAAAATAAAATGGTTTATGCATTTATTAGTTGACTAATTAAAAAATATCCTGAATTAACTAAAAAACAAATTCGCTGTTTAAAATAAGAAAATTAAACAAGATTTCCCTAAAAATCAGGTTAATTTTCGTTAATATAAAAAGACTGAAAATAAATAAAAAAACACATGAAAACTAAAATAAAAAGGACAAAAATGGAATTGCAATTGCCTAATAATATGCCACGTAGGACTAATTGGGTATCTTTTAAACGTTTGTAAAAGATTGGATATTTACAATTGCAACGTTTCATGTGGCTTAGTTAGAACAATTCTTCATACATGAACCTGCCCATTTGCCTAATTTTACGAAATGTTAACTATGCAGCAATGCGAAACTATAAACATGACTATATGGTTTATACAATAAATTATAAACATGACTATCAACTTTTTTTTTTAGCTTTTAGCATTAAATTTTTAAAAGAAGACTTAAAAACATGAGGACTGGTAACTCATTGACAATTTTTTTAACAAGTTATTAAAATAAGATAAGTCGTTCAAATTTTTTTTCCTGTTTAGGTTTGTTAGGTATAAAGGAGAGAAAACTTAGTGGATGAACTAAATATTAAGTCATCATAATCCACAGTTTAATCTCTTCATTATAATCCATCATTATCACTGATCTCCTAGCATACAAGCCTTAATGTTACAAAGTATATGTCAAAAAGATTATAAAAAGTGTTTATTTCTTAATCCTCGTTCTTACAACAACAAACAAAAGTTGTACTTAACGCGTTAAACATTATTAAAGCAGCCTAATAATAAACGTATTAAATATAAAATATAAAAAAGAAAACACCAAACTCATAAGACTGGCTAGATCTAATCTAAACCGGACTGTACGAGGGCCAGTGAATAAAAATACTTAGATTTGTGAGCGTTATTTTAAAACTAGATATTTAGTCTCTCTTTGAGAAATAAATAAAAATTAAATAAAAAATAATGACATACATCGTTGTGGGAATCTACTCGAATCTCCACCCATGCAAGAGGGCATCGGAGGATGTGACACGTGTCATATTTTTTTGTTTGATTCCGATCAAGCTGTTTGTGGGCTTTTATTAGAAGGACAAATTAAACATAGATTACATGGAAGCAAAAACCACTCCGAGTCTTCTTAATAGGTAAGCAACAAAGTAACACAAAAACAATTTTTGCATTTATAAAATTAAAACACAGAATATTATAGTACTCCCAGTTTGGAGTAGAATAATCGTATAAAGCTGTGAGCTTTTGTGCAATGATATATATATATATATATATATATATATTTGATTCAACAAAGATCTGTGTAATGTGTATATATAATAAATATATACCCACCCCACATCAACAACAAATTGTCTATTAATAATGATAATATTTGTGTCAATTTTCCAAGTGGGTTTCTTATTCACTTTTTCCAAATATTCTTTTCTTCTCTGACCACTGCTAGGCTGTGTTTATTTTCCTGATCCGAAAATTAGTGTATAATTAAAGAAAAACATTAAAATGTGCTTACGCTATCAAACTAAAAATCATTTAAAAGATTCTTTAAAATAGAGAGTTGGTCTTATGTCAGCCAAAACCCCACCACGAGAGAAGAGAGATAGATGATATAATCAAAATGAGTATCATAAAAAATAAATAAAAAATCAAAATGAGAGCAAAAGTTGACAAAACAAGTTGGGACGAAAAAACTTTTTCCTGAAATTGACCGCTCTTTTTGCTTCTACTTCTTGTTATATTGCAATTTCGCAATTAATGTGCAAAATATGTGTGGATTACTAAAAAGCCCTTTTCGGGAAAGAATGTGGTGACCACGCTTTGGGATTGGCTTAGGCCTTGTTGTCAAGTTCCACCAAAATTAATTAATTTTGATCTTTTTAAATTTTAATAGGAAAGAAGGAGGACAAAGTACATATCACCTTCAACTTGTCCCAGAGATCGCCAAAAAGAATCTGATAGATTTGGTTTGCCAATTTTTTTTTTTTTGTTTCCTTTTGTGACGAATGATACACATTCAACTTTTTAATTATTATCTACCCATTAATTCAATCGAGATCGTTATTAGCACAACATTATATCTTGAATAGCTTCAGTTATAATTGTTTGATATTTATTGATTAGTTTTTGAAACACAGTAATCAATAATAAGCCTTGCACGTTGCTATATTTGCATATTTTGCATTTTTTTCTCATTGGAACCACCAAAGGCGATTTAACCAAATCGGAGGATTCGGGCAAAAAAAATAAAAGTTTTTTTATATAGTTTAAAATAAAATAGATGTTTTGGATATGATAAAATATAAAGACATATTGTATAGTTTAAAAAAAATTGTAGATATAATAACTCAGTGATAATAATACATTACTTTTAATTAGGAGCTCACCATTTCAAATCTCACAAAAAACAAAAAAAAATTCAAAACGAATGCTTTTATTAGTTGAAGGCCTTGGCCTATAATTGATTTATGAATCAATGATTATTTCCTCCCACCAAAATGCGATGATTATTATAGAATTTGCATAATCTCAAATTCAAAGACACAGTTTTCATCTCAACTTCAATCGCACTAGATGTCTTAACCGGGTTTTACCACAACTGTCTAACTCTGTCTTCTTCATCTCTTGCAAATGATACCTACCGTTGCAAATCCTTTTGAAAATACAACATTGGCATTGACTTGTGTTATTATGGCCAAAGGCTTTGTCCAAACACTCACGACCTCACGAGTGATCTCAATTTCAATGGACACTGTATCTGTTCACTAATTTCTATATTTACCATTTTCTGCCGGACTTGATATAATAAATTGGTCTTATTTTAGCTCATCATAAAACATAGATTTATTAATTGTTGAGGTGTATGTAAATTGTTATAGCCTTCACATCCTTACTCTTATTTTGTAACATTATGCATTTCTTGGTAACAGTACTAACATTCCAAAATAGTGCAAAATTATTTAAGTATCATGACTTGTCAAAATTTGAAACCTAAGCTTGATTAGCGCTTATTTTGTCGAATTTTTTTTTATCTTCGTCGACTTTTATATTATGTTTGTTCTTTTTTATATCCATAAACTCATTTGTTTTCTACATATATAAGTCACGAGTGACATTCTTTCACCGACATTTTTTAAACGTTCACACGTCGCGGCAAAATCTTGTTGTAAGAGGAATTAGATACGATTCGAGTTAACTTCGAACACAAATTATTAATATTATTGATAACTTAGTGTACAACTCGAGAGATGAACCAATCTCTCCTACCTCTATTTTACTACTTATTACGCTAAAGTTATAAGGTAGAAAACTAACTTTCTAGTCCTAAAATTATAATTTAGATTTGCGATCTAGCAAATAGTATTTGATAGTACAATCAGATTAGTGGGAAGTTTTTTTTTAGAGTTCCCATACAGTTTTTTTTTTTTAAGGAAATCAGCAAATTTTTTATTAAACCAGAGATGAAATGTTTATGTGAATACAAGACTCGAGCCACGCAGGGCATTCAACCAACATAATCGGAAACATCGTTAAGAGGGGTCTTAGTCACACAGTCGGTCGCCCGGTTACAACTCCTCGGAATCCAGGCACAAAGTAACGAACGAGAAAAGTTTGAAGACATAACGATAATATCAGCTAGGCCCTTGAAAACCCCTAATCAACTTCTTGTTGACGAGTCGGACCGCACGAAGACAATCGGACTTGATCGTCGAAATACGCCATTCTTGTCGGAGCGCAAGACGAAGCCTCCACCGAATGGCTTGGCATTCTGCAGTGAGCGCGGAATCCACACACCAAAGAGAACAGGCTGCTACACCGATCAACTCCCCCTGGTGATTTCGCAGCACTCCTTCGGCCGTGGCTCTGCCTGAACTAGCTTCCTAAGCTGTATCGACGTTAAGTTTCAGCTCTCTGAAGCCCGGACCCTTCCAATCGTAGTGTTGCGCGGGTTGAGCTTCGATGACATTCTCATCTTCTCAGCGTGCTCTCTGAAGCTGGACAGCCAGCTCGCCACTTCGCACACCCATGTATCCGACGCTTTGACATAGTTCTCGAACAACCCGAGGTTCCGGTACGACCACGTCGCCCAAGAGATTCCGCAGAACAATTCAAAGTCCTTCTCGGAGAGGCCGTCCACCGCTCTTAAACAAGCTTCCCGAAAAGACAAGAAACCCGTATTCTCCATCCATTTATGCAAGGTTGAGCTCTTCCACATCGCCCGAGCTCGGTCACATCCCCAAACTACATGATAGACATCCTCCAGAGTGCGTCGCAGAAGACACAAAGCGGGAGACAAGAGACGTCTTTCTTCTTCAAATTACTGTATGTTGGGAGAGTTTCAAACCACGTTCTCCAAATAAAGTGTTTGACTTTCGAACCACGCTCTCCAAATCAATATTTTTAGCCATCAAGCAATCCGGGTATTGTATGATGCGCCAAGTTAAACACCCGACAAGCTCACGATTGAAGTCTCCAAGGTCGTCGAAGCCTAGCCCACCCTCGCTTTTCGGTTTGGTGAGAAGCTCCCACTTCTTCCACGAAATCTTTCGTTTGTTCTCCATGCCACCCCACGAAACCTCGTTATAAGGCCATGAATCTCGTTGATGATTTCAATAGGAATTTTGAAAGGCAATATATTTATTGTTGATACGATCATGATAGTCTTAAGTGGCTCGTTTCATTTAAAAAAAATAGTATATATAGTCCTCTTATATTAATTATATTATATATTATATTTGCATACGAGAGTGAGTGGGTTTCATATGCAATTGGGTAACACTAATTCGATTTCCCTTTCCCTCTTTTCTACTTTAAATACTATTTATGGAATCGAAAGTTTATTGTTTTGTATTCCATGTGGTGATATAATAGTGCTTCACAAATCAATGTGAAGACTTTCTGTCTGGACGTTAAACTAGTCTTAAGTAACGTGATTAATTCATCAAATTATGAGAGAGAGAGAGAGAGAGAGAGAGAGAGAGAGAGAGAGAGAGAGAGAGAAACCGTGGTTAGTTTAGTTAGTTGATTATGAATCTATGTATGGTTTAGCATTTGGGCTTGATATTATAAAGTATATAAGTAGAGAAAATAATTGGGGAACCATGGTAGGTTTGGAATCTTTTATTCTTAATATTAAATTAAGACTGTGTAACCTTTATTAGTGTGCCTATGAAGTTTTGAACATATAAAGAGTCGAGGAAAAAGACGAATAATATGAATACGTAAGCATTTGGGACAAAATAGTGGGTGAAGTGGAATATTAAATAAAAACATACAATACAACCATATTATTATTATTATTATTTTGTATATGTCATTAACGCTACCCATTTTCTGTTGAGTTGGTTCTACTGGTTGATAAGTACGGTCCAGCGAGACAAATCTTTCAAATTAAGTATATAATTAGTAATTTCAACACAAAATGAACGAAATAGTTGTCAGCTTTTTTTTTTTTTTTTTTTTTTTTTTTATGTATTTAGTAATGGCTGCACTTGACGTAATTGTGCTTTTAAACATGTTTTAAAATTTTGTGTAAGAAAAGTTACTATTGCTTTCATTTAGTTATTATTCTGAAATAATTGTAAATGTTAGCAAAACAGATTTAGTGGTTCGTAAAATATATATCAATATTTATTAGTAATAACTATTTATATAAAATATAATTGAAAATAATAGTAAGATATTTAGTATATTAAAACATATTAAAGATAAATTATAATTTGGTGATAACAAATAGCCATTTGGTAAGAGTATATAAACATAATTTGAATTGAAAATAAAAATAAGAGAATAAATCACTTAAGAAGAAAAATTAGAGTCAGAATCAAAGCTAACACAAAAAAAAAAATTTAATATATAACTATAGAATTTTGAAAAAAACAATCTTATAAAAAACTTAAATATTATTTAAGTAACAAAAATTAAAAGTAACTTAAACACATTCCATACCATATTACCATACAATATTTGTCATCTACGGAAGCTTAGTGGCGCTCTTTAAAATGAATTGGTCACAAATTCATTTATATGGGCTGGACCGAAATAACAACATTCCAAAGGCCTGATTAGTGGCTTTCTCTTTAAATGGAAACTAGAAAAGTAACACCTTTTTGTGCAATAATTCTAAACAACATACTTCTTGTAGAGGAATGAAATTAGCTGTATGGATAGAGGCTTTGCCCAACAAATTTCCATAATTGGGCTTTCGATTTTCGTGCCCAAATGTCATTTGAGAAACTTCTTCATTGGGCTTAAAGCTCAAAGACAACTTTTTCTTTTCCCGCGGTTTCGCTGAGTGGGGACCACATTCATTTTCCAGAAATTTCATTTTCAAGCCCCATTTTTAGCAACAAAATCGGAACAAATTACATTTATATTCAAATGTTCATACAATAATTTTGTACAATAAAGTAGGATGAGATATGATGTTATATGATGATGATATATAAAAGTTTGATTATAAGAGTAGTTTGGTCTAATTTTAAGAGTAAAGTTTATTTTTAAATATTTGTGAAAAATAGGTGTAAAAATTTATGATTTTCGTTGCTCTAATTTCCGTACTCAGATCCTATTCTACCATTTCGGGAATGATTTACTCAGTTTGGTATACGATTTTGCCTTTATGCATTAACTTTTTTTTTTTTTTTTTAATTTTTGAAGGAGTTTATGCATTAACTAAGAAAAAAACAAAATTAATAAGTACGACAAACCCTTAAAATTGGAAATTTAGGAGAGAGATTGGTTAGAATAGACACATTTATAGATGAACAGGCCCAGCCCAGAAACATAATAGATGACATCAAATCAGAAAGCCAAGTTTAGCAAATAAAATAAAATAAAATAAAAAGCTTTCTCACTTTAACAATGGCGATGAACGATGAACGTCCCGAGTTCTTCAAAGTCTTCGTTCCGAAGTTCAGTTCTGAACGAATGGTATCTTCTTTTCCCACTCTTTTTTCATAGTCGTTTCTTTACTTTCTTTTCTTTCACAGGCTCGTCATTTTAATGTTTGGTTATTCTTATATTTTTTTGAACATTTTGTTTGTTTTTCCGAAAAGTTTTAAACTTTCTGCTTCTGGTTAGTCTTAGACCCGAAAAGTTCTAAACTTTCTGCTTCTGGTTATTCTTAGACCCGAAATTCTAGTCCAGCTCACCCGAAATTCTGGTCTTTTTTAGAAGGGTTTTTTTTTATTTTTTTTATTTTTTATGTTAGACATTAGATTCTTGAGTGAAAATAAATACATATATTTTTGTAATCATTTCCATTCTTTAAAGTGATTGGAATCAAAATTGTTTATTTCCGTATGTTGCCATATATTGTCAGTTGATACCACCGGCTTTTGTGAGGAAATACATTTCGAATTCAACCACGCTCAACAAGAACAACACTTGTATCAGAGACTCCAACGGGAAACCTTGGAACACAAGCATTGCAAGGGACGGAAAAAAACTGTATTTCAAGGGTGGTTGGAAACAGTTTTGCAAAGCTCACTCGCTCCAATTCGGAGACTTTCTCTTGTTCGGATACAACGCCTTCGATTCTTCGTTCACTGTCAAGATCTTCAGTGAAAATGGGTGCAAGAAGGAATTCCCTGCTGGCCCATTGAATGTCTGCAAGGAGGAATTCCCTGCTGGCCCGTCGAAGATCATCGAAATAGATAGTGATCACGAGGAGGAGAAACCACGCCTCGCCAACAAAATCGGTACTCTAATTCAATTTCGATACACGTGTTCTTGTTTTTTTTTTTTTTTTTTTTCCGTTTTTATCTAACGATGAGATCGCGTTTTACTTTAGTTTGTGAATTGCAAAAGAGCCGAGCCGAGAGAATGAAGAAAGGGAGTTTTTCGGTGGTGTTTAAAGAAAGTCCTAGCTTTAAATATGGACTGGTAACGAATTGTTTTCTTTTTCTTTTCTTTTAATTTCATTCCGTATGAAGGATTTCAACTAAGTAATAGATCTCGGTATAAGAAAAGAGAATTTATCTGAAATCCGGAAACTATCTATCTGCGTTCCGTTTATCCTATTTTATTTTTGGCTATGAACTGGGTTTAGGCTTTAAGGAACTGCAATTATTTCAAGCTACTATTTTCCTCGAAATATAAACGAATATGAAATATATTTTGACAAATATGAACACATGAAATTCGGTATTTCTTTTTATCTTTTGTGGATAATATAGAGTATTGAGAAACTCATCGAGTATTTTGAACGCTGTATAAATGTTTAGGCTCTTCTATCAAACGAGCCATATTTCGATAATTTGTTAAAATTATAGAGAAAAATAATGGATATATATCGTTAATTTTTTTGTAAATAACCAAAAACTGGTTACGTGACATCAAATCCGTGAGTTTTTGTTACTTGTTTGCTCAGTATATGAAATATATTTGGGAATTTCTAAGTTTGAATCTTTAATTTAGCGGTTCAGCAGATATTGACTTTAATTTGTTTCCAAATTTTGAAATTAATATTCGAATATTACATGTTATTTTAGACTTCTTAGGCTAATACTATTTACACAATATTATCAAAAGGTGCACTATTTCTTAATCCAAGTGACTATTAACCACAAAGACTCATGCTTTATTGGTTATATCTTATATCCTTCCAAAATCTTTTTTCTGAAATCAGTTTATGTTGTGCTATATGGAATCTGATGAGTTTGTGTGTGTGTTTGGCAGAGAATTCCTGGGTCATTGATGAAGGAGATAAATTTTAATTCAGAAGTTGTAATTCGGGACGAGGAGAACAAGATATGGCCGGTGAGGGTATATTTGACATGCGACGGTCGTGGATGCATAGGCACGGGTTGGTCTGATTTCCGAAAAGACAAGAATCTGATCGCAAAAGACAAGCTCTTCTTTGAGCCCGTATTCTCAGGCCAAGTTTGCAAGGAATTCATAGTCAGAGTTATCCGAGCTAAGACCCACTGAAGGACAAAAGAGAGCTCTTCTCTTTTCTGTATTTTATCTTCTTTCTCTTATCTTACTTGGGGAACACGCTAACTTAGATTTTAGTTTGAAAATGTTATTTGAGACCCCACGTTTGAAAACGCATCGTAGGATTCATTACGAAAACTTTGGGAACACTTAACTTTGAGAGTTCTTAATGAAGATTCATATTATTGGTATGCTTAGTGCTCATGGATCCATTTCAGCCAACTTTGTCTCAGAATGTGCATAAACGAAGCCAACGGCTATTAAATATAATTTTCTTTTTCAGACCGAGGTGAAGAACATAGAAGAGTGATTTCTGCTGTTATAAGAAAATATGTATTTTTTGAAATAATTTGAAGGTTATTTTAAGATTAACGAAAAATTAAAATCTTAGGAATACTAACTCTGTTGTAGAGTTTTGTGAATGATTGAGCTCTATCTTTAGAGTTTTAGTATTCATTTCCTCGATGACAACGTAAAATTATAAATAATTCGACTATATTTTGTTAATCACAAATCACAATATAATTTATAAAGTTGAAGTTGAAATTGGCAGGAGATAAGAAGTGCATAAACTAATGCCGTATTACATGCACTATATTTCTTTGAACCACGATCATCTATATGAATTTTTATTGACTCGTAGTAGTTTTACTGCGATGACCTCAACTTAGAAGTAGTTAGTAGTGACAAATTGCAATCGGAAAACAGCAAATAAATCATGTTATATTGTGTTGGTGACACTCATATCCCTTTTCCCTAGTATAGAGGAATTGGATTTATTAATAACACAAAGTGATACATTTTAAGAAAATCACCACCGCTTTAAACTCCTCAATGAGGTTTAGAGTTTGGAATTAACGATGATATTGGTTTTTTTTATTTATTTTGGTGCAAAAGAGTTATCAATGGGAAACTAAAGAGAATTTAGGGTTTACAAAAAAAGGGAATGTATAATAAGTTAAATGAGAATGACAAGGGCCTCTCTCTCTTCAATGATAAAAAGGAAGGAGATGAGAATAATATTCTGTGCATGAACATGAAAGTGAGCAGATATTCGGATTGGAGATGATGACGATGAAACGAAGGGATTGATTTAGCAAGACATGAATGAGAGGTCACATCAATTTCGCTATACATAAGAATATCTATTCATAAATACCAAAACTAAAAATAAGCAATAAACTTACATAAAAACAAAAGGAAGAAAAAGATAAAATGGGCCTAAAAGAGAGACAACGGTCCATAATCTCTGGGATTTTGACTCAGGCTTCTCCTCTTTTGTCGGTCTCTTACAACATCTAAACGACAAACTCCCACTCATACTTTGACACGTCCTCTCTTTTCACCTTCCAAAATACGCCACCATTTTAGTTTTTGGCTTATTATTTTGGACACCTTCCAAATCATATTTAGCCGTTTATTAAAATAGTTTTTTTAAAGGGTTTTTTTAATTATATATTCATATTAACGTTTACTAATTTCAAAATACCCAACGTTTGGTAAATTTTTTGTAGATAACCAGCAAAAATTGTTTACACGTTTTTATGGACTATAATTAGCGATTGTTAATGAAGATATTGTAGACCATAAAAACGTGTAAACAAATTTTGTTGGATACTTATGAAAAATTTACCTAACGTTGGGTGTTTCTAAAACAGTAAACATCAACGTGAGTAAACACTCACTTAATTATTTTTTAAAAGTGAAAACTATTTTACATTTTTTAATTAAGAAATCAAAAACTATGTAGATTTTGAAAAGCGTATTCTTTTATTTTCATTTATATTTTCTCTCTCATTATCCTATTTTCGTATATACTAATTTTGATTATTGATTATTTTTATATTTTTTTATCAAATAATTTTTTTGACATCACTAAAATTTATGGTATATTTTTTTGCAATAAATAGACACCTACTTAGATATATTTTGTATGTACCAAAAATTATTTTATTATTATTATCAATTATATTTTGTATAAATGATTAATATTTATAAATATATATTTATATTTCCCCAAAAACTAAATCAATTTTTACTAAAAATTACAATTTTTATAAAAGTTTACTAAGTAGCTTTCTACTTTTTAAAAAGGAGATTTTTTTTAAAAGCAATTCTAAAACACTTTTTTTAAAGTAAAACTAAATCAAACTGTACCAATATAAAAATAGCAAGAAAAATTGGAGTTGAGTCTCTATACACAAAATACATTTATTTTTATTTTTATTTTATTTTGTATACACACTAATCATTAACTTCACTAAACTCTTACATTTTATTCAAAATAGAAAAAACGATCCGTAAAACTCTCCAATTTCTTAACCCAGGAATCATGATATTGCGTTTTCATAAGAACCAAATTTCTCATATGTAATGTATACACACATACATGCATGACTATCTTTCATTTATATAGTAACTTATCGACCGATTCTGCTCACTGATCCTTCGACTTTAACCTTATAATAATTTAGTGCATTATTCTCTTTTGATTTGGGCCTCAAACTTTTTTTTCGGAAGAAATGTTAACATAAATTATGGATGATTTATGGCTAATATTTGAGTGGGGTTTACTCATCGGAATTTGATATTTTTTCATAGTCTTATTTCTCGTTGCGACGGGTATAAGATTAATTATTTATTTTTCAAAATCATGTCTATGATTAATGAGAAATTAATGTTTAAAATATATTTAAAAACACATTTGTTATGTGTTGTAGAGAAATGAAGTAGAGAGAATCCAAAAAAGTCTCACATGAGTTGGATAAGGGAGTTGGTGTGGTGTTTATGTATATAGGATTATCCTTCTTAAAGTGGTATCCAAGTGCAAGGGAGGACAGTGTGAGTGGAATAACTTTAACCTCTCGCGCGCGCGCGCACACGCACGTGTCGCCGCCGGGCTCGGGCTCGGGTCTTCGATCTTGAATCTTAGATCTTGGCAATTTGGGTTCTTCTTGGGCCTTCGGGCTTCCGGGCTCATCCCTTACTTTCTATTACAAAATTCACTTCTAGAAAATTTTAATTCCACAAATAACTCGTGCGTTATTTTAGGAATAAAAACAAATATGTGAAAATGGTCATGTGACCTTTGGGTGGCCGGATTTATGAGCATAAGGTCTGAGTTAAGTAGCATTAAGGCTGCCTATTCACGAGACATCAAAGCTAATCAATTTTTTGGCATTGATGTTGCCAGAATAAAGAGCATTCAATGACTGAGTGGTTGCATGTGTAACCTATGGTTGGCTTGCCTATAAAAAGAGGCCTAACCACCTCATTCGAGAGATACAAATAGACGAAGAGACATAGAAATTTTTTTCTTTTATTCCTCCGAAATTGTGGTGGTTCCTTATGAAAAAACTGGTTGTTTCTTTAAGAAATTTGGTTGTTCCTTCAGGATTTTGGTTGTTATTTCGGGAAATTTGGTTGTTCCTTTTGAAAAGATGGTTTATCCGAGTTGTTCCTTTGGAATCCAGTTGTTTCTTGGTGCGCCGAAGATGTCTCTTCGCTGCTCAAAAATATTCTCATTCACCGTCATATCCTGGGAGGTAAATTCCTCAAGGTTTTTCGACAGTGGCAAGACAATATGACTTCAAAGAAACATCAGGCGGTTCTCGATTTTTTCTCTTATTTTGTAATAATCAAATCTTGTTGTTGGTATTTTTTTTTTTATATTATTATAATCTGTTTATTTCGAAAATTTAATTAATTTTCCAATGTAACTTTTTTTTTATTATATATATGTATAGAGCATGAAGGAGGCAAATAGGAATGGTTAAGATGTGAAAAGAGTAGTAAAAAATAGTCAAAGAGACAGACAATGAATTAGTCAACAGCTCACTATTTTCTCATATCTTGGTACACTCTCTTCAAAAACACATAATTTATGAATAAATAAGATAAAGAAAAAGTACGTGTCTCCAAAGAAGATGTATAGAGTGAAGTGGTACGAAAATATGACAAAATAATCCACTCCCTTATCTCTGCCTTAATGTCTACCTTCTTTGCTGTATCCCATCCATACATTCCCACCCTTCATTTTCGACCTATTAAACTACGTATATACATATACATATACATATACATATACATATACATAGTTTTGGTTTTTCACATCTTTCATCGAATACGTCATTATCTGTTTGCTGTACCATACTTGTTATTATCTCATACCATCAAACTAACTTTCAAACCTCCATCTATCTATATAGAAGGTTTGAAAGTTTATTAACGTCACATGCATGATAATTGACATCAAACCCTAATTCATGCAAGAAAGTTGTACGCAGTTCATAATAATTTTTTATTTATATATATTCGTTATCATATATTGTTAGAGTGATTTTTGAGCATGGACTTTTAGTACGTGTGTGATTATTATTATTGTTATTTTTTTTTTTGGTTGAATTTCAACTGAAAACCTTGTTATTAAGTAGAGGGGCCCAACAAATATATAAATACATGTCTATTTACAGACAAAATCGATGTGAGATTATTTTTCCAATTTAATAGACATCGCAACAATAATCTCCCTCACGCATGAGCGGGACCAACGTGTGTGTGAGTATGTTAGAAAAATAATATTGTGTACTATTATTTGAAGTTTTTCTATTGATTGTTCAATAAAGACAAAATAAATAGATGAGAGAGAGTGTGAGAAATAGTCTCACATTGATTAAATATAAAGGGAAAGAGCTCTTTATATATGAACTAACTAATAACTTATATTAATCGTGAGGTGAGCTAGTGGAGTGACAAGTGGAGGTGAGGTGGCAATGAGGTGACGGGACTATACCAATTTTTACTCTTATCAACATCCTCGTCGGTGTCGCAACCGGCTCCGGCGTAGAGTCGTAGAGTCGCTTAATGGCGCTTTGTAGGCGCACTTTGACACTTCGGCACAACGGTCAGGTCTCGGGTTCGTGGCGAGTCCGCCAAAACGGCGCGGTCCGCGGGCTTCTCGCCCTTGCAACGGTCACGCTCGTTGGTCGTTTTTCGGTTATTACTTAGTATCCGTTCGGATGAACAGTTTTGTCCTTTTGGAATGAAACAACCGTTTGGCCAACGGTTGTGTCGTTTACACAATAACTATCGTTTATTTGAATATGTACCTATAACTATATAACCACGCTGAGTTTCTAGTTTCGGTAAATATTTCATTCGAACATCATTTCTTCTCTCTCATATTCTCTCCAGATATTTCTCTTTGTCTTCCTTTCGAATTTCACTTCGTCTTGGTGCAATTCGAACCCAAGCTTGTCGTATCCTGCGGTATTCTTGTCTGTTACCTTAAAACAATTTTGAGGTGTAAGAAATACTATAAGGAAAGTGCATCTCATGCATGATTCAGGCCGAGACGTTTTCGACTTCAAAAATTTTCATGACAATCTTATAGTAGCTTCTGCGATGACGACTGGGACCTCAGTTTCAAGCCTGAAAGTGATGAACCAAGACTTCGTGAAGTTGGACCGTTTCGATGACACCAACTTTACCCGCTGGCAAGACAAGATGCGTTTCTTCCTCACTGCCGTGAAGATTTTCTATGTGCTGGACTCGACGCTGGATCCCATTCCGGAGGCGACGGACCAAGATTCTGATGAACGCAAGGCGGACTGGAAGAAGCGTCAAGAGAACGAGTTGTTTTCCCGTGGTCATATTCTCAACACTCTCTCCGACAAACTCTACGATCTCTACACCGGCAATCCTTCGGCAACAGAGATCTGGAAGGCACTCGAGTACAAATTTAAAGCGGAAGAAGAAGGTACCAAAAAGTTCATTGTCTCGAGTTATTTTGAATTTAAAATGTTTGATGACAAGTCTATACTTGCTCAACTTCATGAATTGCAAGTAATTGTCAACAAATTGAGAGTCGTGAAGATAGAAATCCAGAGCCCTTTCAAGGTTGTGCAATTATTGCGAAATTGCTCAATTCCTTGAAAGGTTACCGGAAGAAACATCTCCACAACACCGAGGACTTCTCTCTGGAGCAAACTAATGGCGGTCAAAGGCAAGGTTCAAAGGTGGTGGTATGATACATGCGCTACCGTCCACGTTACCTACGATAGGTCTGCTTTCAACACCTATTATGAAGTGAATGGAGGACAAGAGGTTCATATGGGAAACGAGCACCGCTCCAAAGTCGTCGGCATCGGCAATGTGGATCTCAACTTCACATCCGGGAAGAAGGTTACTTTGACCATCTTGCTTCATGTTCCGGAAATGAGTAGAAACCTTGTTAGTAGTGATCTCTTAGGCAAACCAGAGATTAAATCTGTGTATGAATCGGGCAGGCTTATTTTGACCTGAAATGGTTTATTTGTTGGCAAAGGCTATTCCAGTAAATGAATGGTCAAATTATGTAGTATTGACAATGTTATCAATAAAATATCTACTTCTGTGTATATGATTGATTCTATTTCTTTATGGCGTAATAGATTAGCACATATTGGTTTTAGCACTATGAAAAGATTAATTAAATGTGGTTTAATTTCATTCAAATTTGATAAACTTGATAAATGTGAAATTTGTGTGAAATCGAAAATGATATATAACATTTTCATAGTGTAGAAATAAATTCTAAGTTGCTAGATCTTATACATTCAGATATATGTGAATTTAATGGTATGTAAACTCATGGGGAAAATAAATATTTCATTACTTTTATAGGCGATTGCTCTAGATTTACATATGTTTACTTGTTAAAACATAAAGATGAAGCATTTAATGCCTTTTAAGGTTTATAAGGCTGAAGTGGAAAATCAATTAGGAATTAAAATTAAAGTCCTTAGAAGTGATAGGGGCGGTGAATATTTTCTTAATGATTTTAATGCTTTTTGTGAAGAAAATGGTATTGTACATGAATGTTCCGCACCTCGTACACCACTACAAAATGGTTTGGCTGAACGTAAAAATAGGACACTTCAAGAAATGATATATGCCACGTTAATGCATTCTGAATTATCTTTTAGTTTGTGGGCTTAAGCTTTACTTGCTGCATGTCATATTGTTAATTGTATTCCTTTAAAGAAAACTCAAGTTTCTCCATATGAGGTATGGAAAGGAAGAAAGTCAAATATTGGGTATTTCAAAGTGTGGGGTTGCTTAGCCTATTACAAAACATGGATCCTAAAGTTGGGTCCTCGAGGGATACGAAGTGCTTTTGTAGGCAATGCCACCAATAGTAAGCCATCTAGACTTCTAAATTTAGAATCTAATGTCATAGTAGAATCTCGTGATGTGGAATTACTTGAGAACCTTAATTCGAAAGAAAAAGAGTCTCATACTTCTACAAATGAAGAACTTCGAGAGGAAAGTTCTTCACGGATTGTTGTTGAGCAACCCGAACCTCGAATTAACAAAAGAGTCCGTAAGACTAAGGATATAGGACCCGACGAAATAGATTCTCAACTTATTTCTTTTTATCTTGTAGAAGGAAATTGAGAGAATTTTGCTCGAAAAATTCCTATTGTTCTTCTAATTAAAGACGATCTTAAGACTTATAATGAAGCGATTGCTTCACAAGACTCTGCCTTTTGGAAGGATGCTATTTAAGATGAAATAGATTCTATTATGTCAAACCACACTTGAGAAATTGTCGATCTACCCAAAGGATTGAGACCTATTGGGTGTAAATGGGTGTTCCAAAAGAAGTATCATAGTGATGGTACTCTTTACACCTATAAGGCTAGGTTGGTAGCCAAATGTTTTCGACAAAGAGAAAAAATAGATTATTTTGACACATGTGAACCAGTAGCAAGGACAACAACAATTAGAGTGTTGTTTGCTTTGGCTTCTTTACATGACCTAAATGTTCATCAAATGGATGTCAAGACGACATTTTTAAATGGAGATCTCGATGAGGAGATTTACATGGAGCAGCCGGAAGGGTTTGTACTTCCGGGTAATGAACAAAAGGTTTGTAAGCTTGTCAATCATTGTATGGATTAAAAAAAGCTCCCAAACAATGGCATCAAAAGTTTGACTCTGTCATACTTTCTAATGATTTTATTCCTAATGTTTGTGACAAATGTTTGTACACAAAGGTGCGTGGTAATATTGTGATATTCCTATGCCTTTATGTTGATGATATGTTGATTATTAGCAACGAGATGAAATGGATTTTAGAAACAAAGAAGTTTCTATCTTCTACTTTCAAAATAAAAGATCTTGAACAAGTTGATACTATTTTAGGTATCAAGGTACGTAGAACCAGTGGGGGTTATGAACTTAGACAATCACACTATGTTGAAAAAATGCTCGATAAGTTTAAACATTTGAAGTTCAAAGAAGAGAACACCCCTTTTGGTCCAAGTATAAAACTTGAAAAGAATGATGGAAGAGCAGTGGCTCAATTGGAATACGCTAGTGCTGGTGGTTGTCTTATCTACTTGATGCAATGTACTCGACCCGACATAGTATTTGCAGTTAGTAAAATGAGCAGATTTACTAGCAATCCAAGTACCGAGCATTGGAAAGCTATAGCAAGAATATTTGGTTTCCTTTTGAAAATCAAGACTCTTGGTCTCCAATATGGTCGTTTTCCCACCATATTAGAAGGATATACTGACGCAAGTTGGATATCGAGATTGGAGATAATAAGTCTACGACTGGTTGAGTGTTTACACTTGCCGAAGATGCAATATATTGGAAATCCAAGAAACAAACGTGTATTACTCATTCAACTATGGAATCAGAGTTTGTAGTTCTAGCTTCTGCAGGTCAAGAGGCTGAGTGGTTAAGGGATCTTCTTTTAAAAGTTCCATTGGCTAAAGATGATGTATCTGATGTGCCAATACATTGTGATAGTCAATCCACTCTAGCAAGAGCATACAGCGAAGTGTATAATGGAAAATCTAGAAATATTAGTCTACGGCATGATTATGTGAGAAAGTTGATTAAAGATGGAATCATTTCAGTCACATATGTGCGATCAAGCTATAACATAGCAGATCCTTTCACAAAACCTCTTGCGAGAGACTTAGTGAAATCTACTTCGACATGTGTGGGTCTTAAAATCCTTGAGTAAGTGATCTGACAACGATAGCAACCCAACTTAACGTTAGGAAATGACTAACATTAAGTTCAATGGGTACAAACAAATCATTGATTTGGATATTCACAACATTTAATAAAATGTTGACTGTTACAATTAGAGGTTGATTAATTATATTCTTAATGATGTTCGGTCATGAGGACAAGTATCTATAAGTAATAGAGGTACTGTAAGAACTTCACCTATGTGAATTTTGAGATGGTGCCGTCTCAAATGATGATACAAGATGAGCACATGGCAATTAACGGTGCTAAGCGAGTTACAGAGACAAAGAACTCTAAATAGTGTGTGTTGAGTAGCACCGATTTTATCACAAAGAAAACAGGTTCAAATCCTAGCTATACCTTTTTTCGATAAAATATTGTGTTGCTTTACTAATAATAAGTTCAAATCGAAAGATACTTATCTGTATTAACACTCTTTAATTTTTTCTTCTAGATTTTATTCGTCTTTTTGAACAAGTGGGGGATTGTTAGAAAAATAATACCGTGTACTATTATTTGTAGCTTTTCTATTGGTTGTTCAATAAAGACAAAATAAATGGATGAGAGAGTGTGTGTGAAAAAGTCCCACATTGATTGAATACAAAGGGGAAGAGCTCTTTATATATGAACTAATTAATAACATATATTAATTGTGTGGTGAGCTAGTGGAGTGCCAAGTGGAGGTGAGGTGGCGGTGAGGTGGCAGTGAGGTGGCGGGACTATGCCAATTTTCACTCTCATCAACATCCTCGCCGGTGTCGCCACCGGCTCCGGCTCAGGCGTAAAGTCGCTTAGTGGTGTTTTGTAAGCGCACTTTGGCACTTCGGCACGACAGTCAGGTCTCGGGTTCGTCGCGAGTTCGGAGAATTGGCGCGGTCCGCGGGCTTCTCGCCTTCGCAACGGTCACGCTCATTGGTCATTTTTTGGTTATTACTTAGTATTCGTTCGGATGAACAGTTTTGTTGTTTTGTAATGAGACAACCGTCTGGCCAATGGTTGTGTCGTTTACACAATAACTGTCGTTTATTTGAATAGGTACAACTATATAACCACGATGGGTTTTTAGTTTCGGTAACTACTTCATTCGAACATCATTTATTCTCTCTCATATTCTCTCCAGATATTTCTCTTTGTCTTCCTTTCGAATTTCACTTCGTCTTGGTGCAATTCGAACCCAGGCTTGTCGTATCCCGTGGTATTGTTGTCTATGACCTTAAGACAATTTCGAGGTGCAAAAAATACTATAAAAAAGCGCATCTCATGCGTAATTCAGGCCGAGACGTTTTCGACTTTGAAGATTTTCATAACAGAATACCCAAAGGTTTGATATCATGTTGAATTCAAAATTAAAACCAATTAATATTAAGTGGAGATACACAACCAATATATAAACACATGCCTATTTAGACCCACAATCGATTTGAGATTTTTTTTCCCACTTCAATACTTTTAGCACGAATACTCTTTAGATAATATACGAAGTCATTCAAACCTAACAACAAAATTAACAAACTGTATGTAATATTTTTGTAGCAACTAGCTAGTAGGTAATTAGTTCTTTATTAATTGACGTTTAATTTGAATAGTCAAAGATCCACCACCTAAATTTTCCACCTTTTATTTTTGCAATTATACTTTATATATGGAGCTAACCTAATCATATTTTTTCGAGCCACTCAAGGAAACATAATCCAGCCAATTTCTTTAAAAAATCCATCTTGCAATCTGTCTTTTTTTTCTCAGATCATACGATTGGCAAAATGAGCTAAGATTGTCGCAAGTCTAAAGTGGTCAAAGGACAATTATTGGCAATATAAATGTAACATGATATATTTATATCCTCCATGATTAAGTAATAATAATTTCAAGGTAAAAACAGAACCGTAGATTTTGTAATATGATGCTCTTTGATCGATGGGTTTGTTCCATTCCACGTGGAGACACAGCCAAGCTTGTGGACTCACTGTTTCTCATTAGCCCTACCTAGCTACCAAACCTAGTTAATTTTTAATTACTATATAAACATGGATTAAGAAGGCATTACGTTGTCTAACCTTATTACTCATGCAAAGGGAACAAGATCCCTAACACTATCATCCCAACGCAATTGTTTTCCTATTTGTCCATATATACAATCTTTAATATTCTCTGCTACGTACATATACACATATTATATATGTATATATATATTGTATACATATCATATCATGCATATGTAGAACATGACGTTGTCATATTTTCATTTATCATTTCTTACAAATTGACAAAAATACATCATTTCAGACTATATTTTTTATAGTGTCTTTTATATACTTGATTATAATAACTTTATTATTCTACATTTTCTCAGGCATAGCTAAGAGGTATGTTCATATTTAAAAGCTGTAAGAAATTGACAAACAGAAATATATAAGTTCAGCAGTGCTGAGAATTTACCATGGATATATGGTTTTGTTATTATTAGTTAACTATAACTTGATTATTTAAATAATTAATTGAGGGTAGTCTCATTTAATTATTTCATACAAAGTTTCTTTTTAAACTCACATATTTATGTTTGAGCCAACATTGCATCTAGGATTTTAATCATTCAATCATATCATGTTCTAATTTGAAAAACTCATATACTTGAAAGGCTCAGTACGTTTGAACGATCGAGCATCTTCTAATACAATGATATTTTAATATGAGATCGGATTGACTGTGATTGTAATTTATCGAGATTCTTAATATATGCTTTATCTAAGAACATGTCGAGGATTCTTAATTGATTGTTATTGAGGATTTTCTGGGCTTGTAATTGATCTCAACGGCTAGCAATGACTTGTGTTTCAAGCAACTTTTGACCAACTCTGGATAATCATATCACAAAATTAATTTTATTTATTTATTGAGTAGTATTAATAATTATAAAACCGAGAATCTCAAGCCTTTCATGTGGGAAGCCCTCGAGGAAAAAGAAGAAGTAATAAAAAGTGTCACGACCAATAGAGATACCACATATAAACATCATATCTGGTAATGTTCCTCTTGAGTATTGTATCGTAATATATGTATATATTTTATATATTGAGCATTGAAAGTAATATATTGCTAATTGATTCTAATTATGCGCCTTAGATTGTTAGCAAATAAGCTTGTGGTCCTAACCTTTGTCGTTTCATTTTGTCCACTTTGCAAAACAACCCTGTTTCTTTTTACTAGCTATTCACACTTGTCTTGCTTAATTACAACACGTAGATTACGATGATATATATGTGTGTGTATGTATGTATATAATTCGCCGTTGACTGAGAAACGCATGCTAGCTACGACATTAATAGCTGAGCCTATATATTAACATACATACATACATTACTAATTAGTTATATACCGTTGAAAATCACTAAAAAAACGTTATGATGGACATGAAATTTCTGTTTTCAATTTCTCGCACATAATCAACTGGTAATTACTTTTTACTATTCAAACAAAAAATGAATTTTTTTTACACCTAAAGTTGTATGTTTTATTATAGATCTGAAAAACTCGATGAACATACACTACAAGAATTCCAGTGTTGTAAAGTACTAGAACGAATACATGCTCTTACGGAACCAATTTTGGCAGAAAAAGGAAAGCCGATTTCTTTTACATTTGGAAATGAGATGTCAAGACAATTTCGTAGTTTTAAGAACTAAATTTTTTAGTGAGAAGAGAATGGAGCCAACAAAATTTGCACTTAAAAGCGAGTTGCTTAAGTGTCGCTTCTTAATAGGAAAGAAAATATTATAACCGGTATTTATCGTTTTTATAGTTAAAAATTGAATTTTTCTAAAAGATAATGGTTAAAATAGTAGTGACAGTTTTAGAAGTGAGAAGTTGATGTTATTGAAAAAACGGCATGTTACTTCTAATTTCAACTATTTTTTTCGGAAGTTACTTATGTTATAGTGAATGTAGTTGTCTTTACAACATGACATAAATGTATAATATCATGGTAATACAAAACAATAATATACGTTGCTATATAATATAAAGGGATAAGTAGTTACAAATATATTAGCCAGCGTTTTAAAAAAATTGTTAATAGTTATCAACTAAAATAAATCGGTATAAAAAAAAGACAAATTAGTATAAAATAATAATCAAATAATGACACTTCATCAAATATTATACACTAAATAAATGAAAACTTTTGGGCAAATAGCAAATTTTAATGTTTTCGTTGGTTAATTAGAGCAATTTTTCTAATATCAAATTGCCAAAATAACGTTTTCATCGTAAATAAGAACATAAATTGGTTTTAAATATTTTTAAAAATAAAATGTATACTTATAAATTTTATCAGTTTTGAAGTACACGATTATCAACGACTCTTAATTCTTATGATACTGCCTCCTTGTGAAGCGGCTACATCGTTGTGTAGATCCTCCAGTTACTAAACTTTCAAACAAATTATTTGAGATTCATATTCTTTAGACTTGCTTAAATCAAAGAAGATAAACGCTTCATTGTCACTTATATGAAAATATTAGATCACGAAACTACATTATATATCTTCAGAAATTGTTCTAAAACCGACTTTGGGGAAGAAACTAAGAATGAAAAAGAAACGGTGGCAAAAAGGCAAAAAGAAGAAGAAGTACAAAGTGAAACTCTGCTCCTAATAATGTACTTTGTTTTTGTCTTTTACAATCTGCAGTATAAATATTTTGGTGGACCCATTGCAAATATTGCGTGTCGTGTTCGGAAAACTCCGTATATGTCATGACTCACCACTCGCGACTTCTATATATGTAAGAGATAAATCATATACACATATATGTATTATATAGGTAATGAGATTGAGCAACCAATAAGAGCTCTTTCAAGCTCAATGAAGAAATAACGAGTCAAATAAGAACAAACCATGACATATATAGAGCATGGGTTTCATTTTCATCAACCCTAGCACAATCATTTTATCTCTTAATAATACTTCGTCATTCAAATCTAACTTTGTTATTTAATACAGGGAATGCCACTCTAACTGTACACGATGAGTAGAAGGAAAAAAAATGGGGAGATTGAAAGAATGAACAACAATTTACCATAACAATCAACTAAAAAAATATTATTGCATAAGAATGAGGATAACATCATAACTTAGTACGAAAATATATATACTATTACGTATAAGTATAAAGTTTAGTTATTAAATTTCTATAAAATATATTCTGAAGGTGTTGAATAAGGAAGTTACATGGGGATCAGTGTTCTCCTCCGTATAATATATTGTTAAACTGATCGGTTTGTATTTTTTAGAAGTCTTTTTTGTTTTAGGTCATGTACGTGTCTAGATTTGCATGTCCTACTTATAATACCTAGTCTCTCTCACAACACTGCCAAGTTTTTTCAAAATATTTCGTTTTCAAGAACGAGATGTGTCCTCAAATGCCTATACTAATCCTTCTCTCAATAATTATTCTTGGAGGAAGAAAGTCTTAATTTGGCTTGATGCTTGAGTGAATTTCCTTGTCCATGGGCTTTTTTTGGAGATCATATTTTGTTATTAGATAGGGTCATAGGGAAAAGTTTCGTAAAATTATTACTAGGTTATTTAATCATATATGTCCAAGCTATTTTTTAGCCGATTTGGTCTGTTTAACGGTTATAACTTATAACTTTTAATTTGCTCATTAATTATTTTTTAGAAGTAATTTCTTTAATAAATAAACCATGACACACTAACTAATAATGAATAACATGCATTTTTCTTGCACAAAAAAATAAATAAAGAGAGAAGTGCTTAAATTGATTCGGGAAAAATGACGTCTAAGATAAGAAGAGGGACACGCGCAAAAGTGCAGAGCCGCCATTTCACGTGCTACCATACCCTGTTCGTTATGAGCTTCATAATCATTATAATAATAATAATAATAATAATAATAATAATAATAATATCCAACTCTTTATTTTCCTTTTTCTTTCTTTGGATTTCATACAATGTCGTTTGCTTTATCAACTTAAATATGTGACACCACCGCTTCATATGAAAGTGTCCAAAAAGTAGTGTGGAAATGAACTCATATATATTATTTCACAATTTAACACCAATGAGCTTCATTTGTCTTCTCAACCAAAAAAGTAAAACAAATTAAAAATATATTTTATGTGCCTATATAAAGAGCAGTTTATTGCTCAGCTCTGAAATGAAATGATAGAGATAGAGAGAGAGACTTCACCGCCGCATTACAATTTACAAAGAAGATAGAAAGCTAACCCCCCATCTCTTTAAACCCTAAATATATTCACCTTTTCATTATTTATTTCTCTTTCGCCGGCGCTCATATATATACATATATATAATTAAATATGTATATAAGCACTGTCACTGTAAAAGACTCTACTACATATCTTTTACTACACGTCATTTAGCCACCCTACTCTACGAAGTCTGAACACCCTATTATATATCTATATATATATATAGTGTAGTAATAAGAAGAAACCTGAGAAAGGTGAGCAGGCAAAAGAATGGTAGCTTTTAGAGTGAAGATCAGAGAGTTCGACCCGAAAAAGGACGTGGCGGCAGTGGAAGACGTGGAACGGCGGTGCGAGGTCGGAGCTTCGGCCGGTAAAGTGAGCATCTTCACGGATCTCTTGGGCGATCCCATTTCCAGAGTCCGAAACTCCCCAGCCTTTCACATGCTCGTGAGTCGTCTTATCTCTTACGAACTGCCACGTCATCATTTCATATTATTCACATATATAATGGTGTGACTGTGAGTGGCTGAACACAGGTGGCGGAAGAGGAGAAAGAGATAGTTGGGATGATCAGAGGTTGCATAAAGACTGTTACCTGTGGTCAACGCATTTCCAGAGGCGATGGAGAAAGTCAACGTCTTCCTGTTTACACCAAGCTCGCTTACATTCTTGGCCTCCGCGTTTCGCCTTCTCACAGGTTATTACACCCTCTTCAATCTTGTGATAATCATACTATAAACAATGATACCATTCGATCTAATTATTGGGGATTTATTAATCATTATTAACTAATAAATTTGTAACAATATATAGTATACATACGTAAGTTATATTTTCTAAAATATAATATGCATACTTACATATTTAATGTAAATCTATTGTCAACATTTCTACAGATCTTTAATGATATTATTTATAATGTGTAGGAGGATGGGAATAGGGTTAAAGCTGGTGCGTGGGATTGAGGATTGGTTTGCTAAAAACGGCGCGGAGTATTCATATTTTGCGACAGAAAACGACAATAAAGCTTCTCTGAGTCTTTTCACCGGCAAATGCGGATACGACAAGTTTCGCACGGCCTCGATCCTAGTCAACCCAGTGTTCGCTCACCGAGTCAGACTCTCTCCCCGAGCCCAACTCATTCGACTCGCTCCCGAAGAAGCCGAGTCTATCTACCGGAATCGCTTCTCAACGGTCGAGTTTTTCCCGCGAGACATCGACTCCGTTCTCAACAACAAGCTCACTCTCGGCACGTTCTTGGCCGTCCCGCGTGGAACTTACTCGCCTGATAACTGGCTCGGTTCGGATGCGTTTTTATCCGACCCGCCCGACTCCTGGGCCATTCTGAGCGCGTGGAACGCCATCGACGTTTTCAAGCTCGAGGTGCGAGGCGCTTCCAGGGTCACGCGCGCGTTCGCTAAGGCCACTCGCGCGTTGGACCGCGCGTTGCCGTGGCTTAGGATACCTTCGGTTCCGGAAGTTTTCGAGCCGTTCGGAGCGGTGTTCCTGTACGGACTGGGAGGTGTTGGCCCACGCGCCGGGAAGCTGGTGAAGGCGCTTTGCGGCCACGCGCACAACATCGCGATGGAGAAAGGGTGCGGCGTAGTGGCGACTGAGGTATCGAGTTACGATCGGCTCATGTTAGCGGTGCCGCACTGGAAGAGGCTATCGTGCGCGGAGGATCAGTGGTGCATTAAGCGGCTGGGAGAGGATTACAGTGACGGGGCTGTGGGTGACTGGACGAAATCGCCACCTGGATTATCCATTTTCGTTGACCCGAGAGAGATTTAAAATTGAATGATATGACTACTAATGAGTCCCTAAAAAGGAAAATCTATGTCGTCCTCTTTGGATTGTCTTTTTCGTGTTTCTATTTTTGTTAAATGTATTTTGTTGTCTTTAGGACAAGACTGTCGTGGCAAAATTATGGCTTTTTAGATTTTATGGGTGTAAAAAAGGTATGTAAAATGTAACCAACCTAGTTTTGTTTTTCGTTTTTTTGTCTTCCTTTTCCATATTTTCTCTTGTATTTACGTGTGTCGTTTGATTTCTTGTTAGATCTTGGAAATGGAAAGCCCGAAAGTAAGTTCTTATCGTTCGATTTCTTGTTGGTTCTTTATCGCTGTTTTTAGATAGGAAAAATACTTACATGTATTGTGTACTTCATTATTTAAGAGTATTGTTGTACCTTAACATATTTTTAAAACTTACACGAATTATTTAAAATAAGACATTAAATTACAAACTTACTAACATTTTGAAGTTGTTGTTTAAAATTTAAATAGTCGATGCTAATGAAGTACCGGTTGAATCAAATATTTATTTCTGATTATAATTTTACATTTAAACAATTTAAATTGAATAATTTCAGAAAAAAAAAATATTATTAATTATCGATAAACACTTTAAACGTCAGTAGACAAATCTCTTCAACTTCTGAAAATTCATTTATTGCCTTAAAAAACCGTTGTCGCTTATTACATTAAACAAAATAATAGTGTTGTTAATTGCCTTAAAAAACCGTTGTCGTTTATTACATTAAACAAAATAATAGTGTTGTTAATTGCCTTAAAAAACCGATGTCGTTTATTACATTAAACAAAAAAAACCATTGTCGTTTATTGTTTTTTACATTAAACAAAACAAAGAACCCGTTGTTGTTTATTACCTTACAAACCCGTTATCGTTTATCATATTAAACAAAAAACCATTGTCGTTTATTCTTAAGCGATAGTGTTTTGGGGTTTACACTTTACCTGTCACGCCCTAACAAAACCCAAAACCCTCTCAGACCTTTAATGGCAGCGAAATGGTGGCGCTCCGGCGCCGGAACCGGCCTGAGAGCCTTAGCATTCTCATCATCATCATCATCGGCAACGCTGAGTAAAAACACTTCGCAGCACACGATTCGAGCCATTCCCAGAGAGTCCGCCGGGAAAAAATTCGCCGAGACTGAGCGAAGTATTGGCAGAATCCCGGCCGTGATCATGAGCCCGTTCTCGACCGGAAAAGAGAAAATCCGCCGCGGATCGAACTTCGGGAGGCACCTGATATCAACGGAGAAGAAGCAGATTCTGGAGATCATGAACTCTGTGGAGCTTCCGTTCTTCTGCTCAACCAGGTTCGATATCCAGATCCGACCTAGTCGCTCTTCCGAATCGATCGTCTCCGGAAAAGTTCTTCCGATCAAGGAAAGCCTTTCTGTTTCTCTGTTATGTAATTAAAAATGAAATGGAGTAGCTGATTAAAGCTTGCAGTCTTTTAGTAACTGTATAAATGTGTTGATTATTTGCAGATTCACAGAGATAACGAGAGTGGAGATTTAATGAATATGATGTTTGTTTGGGCGAATGATAAAACCAGATTGGAGGTCTCTGTGCCTCTTGTTTTCAAAGGAGAAGATGTTTGTCCTGGTCTTCTCAAAGGTATTCTTCTTCCTTCAGGATTTATGTTGAGTAATTTCTTTTAAGGTCTGCTTTTGATTTAGATAATCCAAAAGCAATTATGAATTTATCTGTATGTAATTGTTAATCAGGAGGTCGTGTGAAGAGGATGAGAACGAGCCTGCGATTGGTTTGCAGAGCGGAGGCGATTCCAAAGATGATATCGGTGGATTTGAGCAATCTCGATCTCGGGGAACAGATATTCGTGCGCGATCTGGGGTTGAGTTCTTCGCTGAAGCTTTTGAGCGAAAATAGCGTGAAGCCGATCTGCAAGTTAGTCTCCACTAAATTGGATCCTGAATCGGATAACACTTTTACTTAGTTCTTCACTCTTACTATGTCACAACCAGATTTGAGTCGTACATTTCACTTTGTATCTTTTGTCTATTTATTCAAGCCAAGATTAGAAAAAATAGCTAAGTCAACGGGACTGTGATCATCAAGTCTGACCCGAAGATCTGGTCAAGGAAGGAGTTCAGATTCCTGCTCTTATAAGTTTGCACATTTGTTCCAAAATTTAAATTAATCAGAGGTTAATGTAGCTATTGATGTTTGGTAAATGGTCGATCTAATCTATTACAATTTTTTCCCAGATCAATCTAATACAATATATTTTTTACGAAAAAAATGTAAATCCGTATGAAAATTCCAAAATAAGTACGACTCGTTAAAACGTTAGTTATTTACGACATGTTAATAAAACATTGACTATAACCAGAGGCGGCTCAAGTACAATAGTGGCTCTGCCCAAGACAAAAAAATTGAGGCATTTGGTAATATAATTTAATTTCATTTAGAAATAGTCAAATTACAAAATATAAAGCAAAAATATTACACAAAATCCATTTTTCTTACTTTATGACGCAAATTCAGAAATTATATATTTATACTCAATCTTGTCTAGTAAATCTTTTTCAACTGATAAAATTGCGAGTGCACTGAGTCTATCTTGGCACATGGTTGATTTCAAATAAAACTTGATCAATTTCAACTTAGATAAACTTTTCTCTGCGGAAGCAACGGTAACAGTAATAGTTAACATTATTTTATATGGAACATAAGCATTAGGAAAAGAATCAATGTGGTTAATATAATTAAGTATTACCATCAAGTTACTATTATCCTTTGGAAAGATTTCCCGAAAAACTTTGAGTTCATAAAATAAATTCAAACCATTAATATCCGAATTTCCATTATATTTTAGAAAACAGTCAAGATTCAAACATCCCCTTTTCAAGCAATTGTCCAGCGAGTCTTCAGATCCACTCAACGTTGCCAGCTTGTCACCGTCACGTGGACCAGTCAGAACGCCTTGCTGTAACTGTCATATGCGTAACTTAATTCAACAAACTCCACCTTTAGTTTCCATGACAGCTTAAGACAAGTCCATGCACTCTTTTGTTAGTGAAAATCAAATATCCTTATCTTTCTTAAAATCATCGTTCGACCACAATGAACATCTATCTGGCTAACACTCGCAGAAGTCTAAGAAAATGCTTAAACTTCCCAAGAGTAACAACCTTTGTACCAACATCTGTTGGGTTATCATCGGTACCTATTTTCTGCAGACTAACTTCACCATTAGCAATTCTCTCTCTAATAAAGTGATACTTGATATCAACGTGTTTAGTTCTATCATGGAATACAGGATTTCTACATAAATGCAACGCGCTTTGACTATCGAAGTAGATAGTCACATTATCATCAAATAACCTGAGTTCTTTCAAGATACCCTTGAGCCAAATACCTTCCTTTACTGCTTCGGTAGCAGAAATGTACTCGACCTCAGCCGTTGACAATGTCACTACTGGTTGTAGCTGCGATTTCCAGCTTATGCAATTTCCACATAACAAGAAAACATATGACTTGGTCGGTTTTCTTGTGTCTGTGTCACTTGCATAGTCTGAGTCCACATACCCTTCGACTACAACCTTGTTACCTGTCTTCAAGTAAGTTAGTCTAACATCAGTGGTTGCAGAAATGTATCTCAACAGCCACTTCATGGCTAACCAGTGCTCACGGCCAGGGTTGGCCATAAATCTGCTCAAAGTGCTAATGGCTTGAGAAGGTCTAGCCTGGTGCACACCATGGAGTACATCACTGACCCAACATCACTTGAATAGGGGACATTTTCCATGTAGATATTGTCTGATTCACAGCTTGGACTATGTGATGATGACAGCTTGAAGTGAGCTTCCAAGGGTTGTCTCACTGGTTTCGATCCTCGAATTGAGAACCTCTAAGTGGGTTTAGGTAGCCTCTTGCTCCTATCTCTGACCAGTTGGTAGGAACGAGACAACCCTTGAGTTGAATCTTGATTCTCATCAACTGGTACTTGATCGTCTTGAGTTGGATGGCTTGATTCACACGGCTCATGGTTTGAGCTGGCTGGTGGTGTCTCAGACTGATCTGTGGCTCCACCCGATCTTGAGTGCTCAGCTGAGGCTCCACCTGATTAGTGTCCTCATCATGGTTGTGAGATTGGGATGTCACATTGCAGCTCAATCGTTGACTCGATAGTCCTTGAGCTTGACTTGTCCAAACTTGTCTGAGGGTTATCACTGAAAAAAGGAAAATCAATTTCGTTAAACACCACATCTCTGCTAACCATGGTTTTAAAACCTGGTTCTTCTCTCATCCACAACCTATACCCTTTAACACCCTGAGAGTACCCTAGAAAAATGCACTTAACAGATCTTGGTTCAAGTTTGCCTAAAATTCTGGTGTGCATATGCAGCACATCCAAAGGTCCTGAGATGGCTGAGGTCGGGGGGCCTATTTGACCAGGCTTCTTCTGGGGTTTTGAGCTCTATGGCATTAGAAGGACATCTGTTCACTAGGTACGCAGCTGTGGTGACAGATTCACCCCATAATTTTTTTGACAATCCTGACCCAAATAGCATACACCTAGCTTTGTTTAGTAAAGTCATGTTCATTCTTTCCACAACCCCGTTCTGTTGTGGTGTAAGCCTAACTGTTCTATGTATTTGTATACCAACCTTAGCACAAACACTATCAAACTCCTCATTGCAAAATTCGAACCCGTTGTCTGTCCTTAGAGTCTTTAGTTTCTTGTCAGTTAAGTTTTCTTGAAGAACAAGCCATTCTTTGAATTTGCTAAAAGCTTGGCTTTTGTGTTTTAGTAAGGATACTCAAACCTTCCTGGAGAAGTCATCAATATAATTGACAGGAAATAAAGATTACCACTGTGTGTTGACACTCTTCCAGGTCCCCGTAGGTCTGAATGAATATACTCCAAGATCCTTGTTGACTGATGCTTGTCTGTGTTGAACTTCACCCTGTGTTGTTTTCCTAGTATACAACGTTCACATAAATCTACTTTGCTTATCTTGTCTTTGCCTAGGAGTTTGTTATCGTTCATTATTTGCAATCCTCTTTCGCTTATGTGACCTAAGCAGTTATGCCAAAGTTTAGCATTTTTATTTTCATTGCTAACAACTACTGCAGATGAACCAGAAATTGACTCTCCTATAAAATGATATAAACCATTTATTTTTTTCCCTTAAATAGCAACGAGTGAGCCTTTGCAAATTTTCATGAAACCATTCTTGATACTATTAGTATAACCTAGGTCATATACTAATGATATCAAATTTCTAGATAAATTTGGTTCAAATTTCACTTCCCTGAGAGTTCTCACAACACCATCGTGCATTTTGAAGGACATGGATCCTGAGCCTGTGACCTGACATGTCTTGTTGTTTCCCATAATTACCTTTCCTCCATTAGACTTCTTGAAATCTCTCAACCAAGATCTGTTGTTAGTCACATGGAAAGAACAGCCAGAGTCTAAATCCAACTATCTTCATGATGTGAAACATCAGCCATGAGAACCTCACCATAGTCCGCACTTACTCCAAGATTTGCAGAATCTTGATTGTCCTGATTTGAGGACGTGGATGTGTTGGTGCCCTGATTCTTCTTGATCCAGGTGTAGCAGTCCTTCTTGATGTGTCCCAGTTTCCCACAGTGGAAACACTTTCTTGAGGCGTTCGGATTGTTGTTGGAGCTTGGGGTTGTAGACTTCGATCTTGACCTCCCTTTGCTTTTATCACGGTGTGAAATTTTGGCATTGCTCCTCCCCCTGACCATATGAGTCTCCCCTTATGATCTCTCTTGTCAGCTTTGATCTCCACTACTCTTGATTTGAGAGCAGAGATCACTTCTTCTAAAGTGATAGAAGACATGCCATATTTGATCGCCAGTTTCACCTCTCTGAATGAATCAGGCAAGGCATTGAGTATGATGGTTGCTTGGTTTTCATCGCAAAGTTCTTCTTTTTCCCCCGAGTTTGTCAGATCAATGTTCATCTTCAAGAACTCGTCTAGATTTTGTTCCATGGTCTTAGAGGTGTCCATTTTGAAACCAAACAACCGCTCCTTCAAGTATATCTTGTTCGAGAGAGATTTTGATTGAAAAAGCTCATCGAGTTTCTTCCAAATCTTCAGAGTGGTGTCTTCTTTGTCTACCAACCTGACAATCGAATCAGACAAATGAAATATCAGTGTATCTGTGGCTGTTTCAAGCATTTCGAGCTTTTGGTCATCGGGTAAGTCTTCAGGCCACACAACTGGATCTGTAATGACTCTGAGAAGTTTTTGTTATGCCATGAGAGTAGATATCTTGCGCCTCCAAATGCGGAAATCCCCTGTGCCATCGAATTTGTCAATATCCACCCTCATGTTCGACGAAATGGTCTAGACGAATGGGGTTTGCTTGTGTTTGATTGCGAGGGTTGAGTCCCTGAGTCTATCTGCGTCAATTCTCGGATCCAAGATTGAGTCCTCTATCGAGGTAGCAATCTTTTCTTGATTTGAATCTTGTGTTTCTTCCAGTGCGATGATTCAGAGAATCTTCGAGTCCACGAGGATTGGCAATGAGACCTGGTAAGGAAACTCCTCGCTCTGATACCACTGTTGGAAAGAACCTAACCAAATCAAACTTTTCCACACGTATGATCAGTAAACACATTACACAAAACAAATCAAACTTGCAGAATAGAACATAAGCTTAGAATACTCGCAACAGTTTTAACGTGGTTCGGCGTTAACGAGCCTACATCCACGCGAACTCTTTAGGTCGAAGGACGTTCGATTTTCATTCACACAAAGAGTCTGTACAATCACAGTACATGAGAACACATTCACCAAAACCAGAGAACTTGAGAAACCCAGAAAGCAATCACAGCAGCAATTCCTTGCGTTACAATTCTGACACCGACTTCTATTCCTAACGCATAACTACAAACTTTTCTCTCAAATCTATTTTCTTAACAACAATAAATGTTTTTCTTTCTCAGAGATCACTCTAAAACATCTAACCGAAATTACACGTAATTTCTTGTATTTAAAGTAAAGTCTTCTTCACGTTAGCGTCCCTGTCTTTCACTGAGTCTTCAAGCAATTGTCCAGCGAGTCTTCAGATCCACTCAACGTTGCCAACTTGTCATCGCCACGTGGACCAGTCAGAACGCCTTGCGTACCTGAATCCAACACCCTTTAACATTTCTCTCTTCACAATGACGTGGATATTTGGGCTCAGGTGAAGGCCCAGCCCGGCCCAAATGATACAGAGTTGGGATTTCTCTCTTACAGCCTTAAACCCCTAACGAACCCAAAACCCTCTTTCCGATCTCACAGTATTTGACACCAAAAGTAAAATGGCGACGAAATGGTGGCGCTCCGGCGCCGGAACCGCCCTGAGAGGCTTATCATTCTCATCGTCGACACCTTCTAGAACCTCTTTATACCACACGATTCAAGCCATTACCAGAGACGTCACCGGAAGCAAAATCTCAGCCAAGGAGCGAAAGCTCGGGAGAATCCCCGCCGTGATCTTGAACCAGAACTCGATCGGTGTTCATAGAGACCTCCGCGAATCCGATTTCCGGAGGAGTCTGGTCACGACGGAGAAGAGTGAGATTCTGAAGATCATGAAGTCCGTGGAGCTTCCGTTCTTCTGTTCCACCAGGTTTGATATCCAGATCCGACCTGGTCCTGGATCGAAGGTTCTTCTCGATTCAGGAAAAGTTCTCCCGATCAAGGAAAGAGTCTCGTATCTTTCTCTGTTTGATTAACTGGATTGCGATTCGAGTTCCTTACTGACTGCTTCACTCTATTTTACCATTTTGCAGGTTTATAGAGACGAGAAGACTGAAGATATAATAAATTTGGAGTTCGTTTGGGCGAACGAAGGAACCGAATTGAAAGTCGACGTGCCTGTTGTTTTCAAAGGAGAAGATGTTTGTCCTGGTCTCGTCAAAGGTAATCTTTGAGCCTTTATTTTGAGAAATTGCGAGCTTTTCGATGGATAGAATCTTTGTAGATATTAGGAATTAGCATCGTTAGCAGTATGAACGAATCCGTAGTTTGTGTTAGGAGCTTCGGGTCTATCTATGGAATTCAAAGGTTTTAGTCTCGTAAATCGTGTCAATTTTCATGGTTGATGGCAAATGCAAACTACATATTTTATATGGAAAACACAAAACAAGGAAATGCCAAAGAAAAGTCCATTCCGAAGAAAAAGTTACAGAAATTCAAGTTGAAATTCCATATTTATAAATTTGGGTCAAGCTTTCAAGGCACGACCAATCAAAAAACTTCAATATGGTATGTTTGTAAATGTCGCGATCTTGAAGAAATGCGAAAATTTGGTTCAGGTTATATGTTTTTTAGTGTGATAATTCAATTTTAACACCGATCTATTTTGAATCAGGTGGTGAGCTGAAGAGAATAAGAACGAGCTTGAGACTGGTGGGCCCAGCAGAGCTCTTTCCTCCGATGATCGAGGTCGACGTGAGCAATCTCGATCTCGGCGATCAGTTGTTATTCGCCGATCTCGAAGTCAACTCGTCGCTGAAGCTTTTGAAAGAAAACGATAAGAGACCCATTTGCAAGGTAGTCTCTACAAAATTGGAAGCTAGTCCTGAATCTGCATGAGATTAAGTTAGTTGTCCATTGAATAATTAATTACCTTCTGCTTAGTTGAGATATTGAGTATCTCTTTCTGTTTGTTGAGAAAGATTAGGAGATTCATGTTCCCCAAATTGTAACTTTTCTTCTTCTGAGCATTTTATATTTTTGTCCACCAATGTCTCTTGTAGTCCAAGAATTAACAGTATTAAGTGGTCTCTCGGTCCAATTTAATTATGGTGTTGAAATTTCATACTTTGTTGTATAATCAATAAACGCATATGCTTACGCTGTCATGTGATGTTAGAACATAAAATCAAGGCCTTGTGAATGGACATTTTATTTAGAAATTAGATAAATTACTCTGTCCCAATTTTTACAGATTAACCATTTGGCTCTCAATGTTTTTAGTAAGGATAATTTACATAATTTTCCCTGAATTATGACACTCGTACATGTTCACCCTTTAATGTTTGGCTTTTCTCAGTAAGCCTCTCGAACTTCAATTTTTGTAATTATGTGCCCCTTCTGTTATCTTACAATCCAATTTTTGTTAATGTTGAAGGGTAATTAGTAAATCACTGAAGAAGCAGTATATTTTCGATGTGGATAATTTACATAAATTCCCCTTGAAGTATAACACTTGTATATGTTCACCCTCTTTTTATTTCAATAACTAAATGATATTTACGATATTTCAGTTTAAACCATCCGAAAATAAGATGAAAGATAACAAAAGTGACACTTAATAATAAAAAAAAGAAGTACGAGAGAGTTACTAAAAAAATCAAATATCATGAAGTTAACATGGACAAGTGCTATAGTTCAGAAATTTTTTATATAAATTATCTTTTTATTAAACAGATGACAAATAATAAATGTGCTCGGGAATTTTTTTATATTACTAAATTGAATAGGTATCAATCAATACTTTCAGTAATTCTTACAATCTTAGGTTGACCAAAGAATTATATTACCGGTACTAATATCGATATTTTGATTTTTTCGGTATACCGAATATCGGCAGTTATATCGATGAGTATCCTATAAAAACGATAATTTATCATTGATACCGAATATCAACGGGTATATCAATAACAATTTATAATAATTATATTTTTAACAATTCAATATATATATATGTCATTAAATTCAAATTATAAAAAATATTATAATGTTTAGGACAAATAATAAACTTGAAAATAGTTTTTTTCGAAAAGAAAACTTAAAAATAGTTTTCAAATACTAAATACTAAAAAAAGCCGAGCATCAAAATAATTAAAAAGTTATAAGAATTTCAAACATATTAGAGAATATGAAAGAAAACAATTTTTAATACAGTGGTATCCGGTGATATTCCGTTACCGATACTGAAATTCTAATTTGACGGGTATATCGTAAGTATATTATGACTATCTTATACCTTGGGTTGACCAAGATGACTTGAAAAGTTTGAACCGTGTGAAAAATCCCAAGTTGACCACGAAAAGGGAAAGTTGAGGTATCAAGACCATTTACTATTTTCTCAATCTCATGCACATGTCACTTTATAAGGCATGACTGAAATATATATATTATATGCTGCATTCATACCTCCCTAACCGAGGTATTTTCTAACTGAAGGTTTTGGGTGGTCGTAAAACATTTATTTAGTCTTCTAAATTTTGGTAAAACATGATCTTTGTATATGTTTCTGGTGCTAATTTAATATATGTAATTTTCAGGCCGACCCGCTCACATTATTATATTTTCATACATTACTAATATATATACATTTTTAGCTGCAATTATCTGAAACTCAACCGAACTAAACATGTACATAAAGAGATTAAATTACCAAAGTTTGCACACCTGTGCATACAAAAAAAAGGAAGATAAAATCAAATCCAGGAAAAAATAAAACAAATAACAACGTCAAAAAGCAGAAAGTACCTGACTTCAACCGCGAGAATTTGGCGGGAATCTCTAACGAACATCGTAACGGTCGAAACATAATACATGGCTATTAATAATCATATATTTGTATACGGACGTTGATATGTTATTGTTATTATTGACCTCTGAATGAATTTCAGACAGACAAGAACAAAAAGACAAACCGCGTTCTCAGCCCACCAAAATCTCCGATTATCAATCAACTAACCAAAAACAGACACACAAAAAAAGAATTCTCGAGAAGTTACGAAACGTTTCTTTTTCTTCTTTTTCCCTGAAGAAGAAGAAGAAGAACGAAGGTTTCAATCAGCTAATCCGCCATTGCTTGACCATGATATTTTGGCGATGAAGTGGTTACCGAGTATCTCGTTCTCCAATTCCGCCGGGGGATCGTCTTCTTCATCGTCCCGATCGTCTCCGACGAGGAGCCCCGGCGAGGAAAGCTCCGTCCGAAGCGCCTGGCGATTCGCCTCGCGCGCGAAGTTCACGCGCCACAGGAAGAACCGCCATTTCCACGATCGCGAGGTCAGTCCGTCGCAAAGGATTCCGAAATGGTCGGGATCGCATTTCAGATCATCATCAAGCGGATACGAAAAGCTTCCCGGAAAATCGGCGTCCACGTCGGCGACTCCTCAGCCGCTTCCGCTGCCGGAATTATCTCTCCGCCGGAAAGATTATGACGCGGACCAGCCTCTACCGTCGCCGAGAAACGCTTCGGCAAGTCCTCCGATTCAGAGGTACGAAAAAAATAAATTCCGAACTATCAGAATATTTATTAAGAATTCGCGAGCACAATCTGTTTGATGAGAAGGAAAAGAAAAATTGTGGATTGAAGAAGCATTGATTGTGTGAAATATTCTGGAATCGCGGATTCAGCGCATTGAGAACGAGAGAGAAGAGAATGAGCGGAGGAACAACGCCGGAGAATCGGTTGAAGCAAAGAGGATTTGAGAATTTCAGGGTGGAAGTTCCGGTGAGAAGCGCTCCGGCGAGCCCGTTCGACCAGAGCCCGGCGCTGAGCCCGAGCCGGCCGAGCTTCGACATTGTGCCGTACTACCTGTACATGGCCACGAAGGGGAACCAAGTGTGGTCGGCGCCGGAGATGCAGAGCGGCGAGCAGGTTGAGTTTCTTCCGGCGAGGCTCTCGTCGGAGAGCAGCGGGGCCTCCCTGCGGTGGGACTGCGTCGGCGGCGAGGGGCACCGCCTGCCGCTGCCTCCGGCGCCGGCAAAGAGCCATTGGCAGAAGGGCAAGCTCATCGGCCGCGGCACCTTCGGCTCCGTCTACCTCGCCTCCAACACCCAGACCGGAGCCCTCTGCGCCATGAAAGAAGTCGAGCTCTTCCCCGATGACCCCAAGTCCGCCGAGTCTTTCAAACAGCTCCAACAGGTTTCCCTCCTACTCCTACCTCCTTCCCCATATAATATTTTTTTCCTTTTTTTGCATATATTCTGAAATTCTTCATACTTTATTACACATATTTAATGCGTTCTATCAATATAAACACATAAAGGCGGAAGGAAAATGATCACTTTACATCCTATCATTGTTGTTTTCCGGAGAGTTTCGGACTCGAATGACGGGTCGTTTTGAGAATCTTCTAATCTATCTCTTTCACTCTAATATGGCATTGGTTTCTGAATGTGTGAGTGAGTTTACGGGCCTCAGAATCGTCTTATTTATATGTTCCAAACCATCAATAGAAAATATTACTCTCGTAACTATACAATTGCAATTTGATTTCCAGCATTGATATGAACGTGATAAATGAATTTATTAATTATAATATATATAGATTATAATGAAGAAAGTTTATTCTTATATTATTTTCCTCAAGTGTGTAAGGAAATATTTATCATTCTTACATCTCACTCATCTCCCTTTCTTTCTTTGTACAGGAAATCAAGGTTCTGAGTCAGCTGAAGCACCAAAACATCGTACAGTACTACGGGAGTGAAATTGTGAGCCATCTCTGACCTGCATAAACTGTTAGCTGAAATTACTAATCTGTTCATCATAAACTTGTTTGTTTGTGTGGCGATGTAGATCGAAGATCGGTTTTACATATACCTGGAATACGTCCATCCGGGGTCGATAAACAAGTACGTCCGAGACCACTTTGGAGCTATAACAGAGTCTGTTGTCCGGAATTTCACCCGACATATTGTCTCCGGATTGGCGTATTTGCACAGCACTAAGACAATACACAGGTACGAATCGTAACACGAATTACCGCTTACCAAGTTAATCATTAACCATGTATTCATCGATGCAGGGACATCAAAGGGGCTAATCTGCTTGTTGATTCTTCCGGCGTTGTTAAGCTCGCTGACTTTGGAATGGCTAAACATGTAAGCAATAATTACGTAAATAAGTTGTCACATCATCTTAGTTTCTTATCATTCTTGTGTTTCGTGCTCCACAGCTCACGGGTCAAGCAGCGGATCTCTCGTTAAAAGGAAGCCCATATTGGATGGCGCCGGAGGTAACTATGATCTATATTTGGAGTGATTTTGGAATGAATTCTTGATTCTTATATTGCAATTTTTTGTTAGTTTGTGTAAATAACTGACCAAAACTTAAAATAACATGTAATATCCGAAATATTAATTTCAAAATCTTGAAAGCTGATTAAAGTCCATATCTGTTGAACCGCTGAACAAAAAATTCAAATATTAAAGAAAAAATTTCAAATATATTTCATATTACGCGTGGAACAAAAAGACAAAATTATTAACAAAAAATCACGAATTTAACGCCACAGTAATACGTTTGGTGATACAACAAACTCAACAAAAAAATCAGCTATTTCCCAATTCGTGATGTTTTGATGACTTACTCACCTAAATTTTTCTTGTTATTACGAACGTGCAGCTTATGCAGGCGGTGATGCAGAAAGACAACAAACCGGATCTGGCGTTGGCGGTGGACATATGGAGTTTGGGGTGCACGATGATCGAGATGTTCACCGGAAAGCCGCCATGGAGCGACTTCGAAGGCGCAGCCGCCATGTTCAAGGTGCTCAAAGACACTCCGCCCATTCCTGAAGCTCTCTCGCCAGAGGCCAAAGACTTTCTCCGATGCTGCTTCCAGCGAAACCCCGCCGAGAGACCCACCGCCCTAGTCTTGCTCTCCCACCGCTTCCTCAAACACCCTCCCCAGCTCGATCTCCCCCTCAAGCCTTTCTCCGCTCTCACCTTGCTCGTAAAGTCACCATCTTTTCTAGATCTTTTTCATTCTCAAAATCAAGGATTTTTTTTTAATAGTGTTTGTCTCATCTTTCGCAGGAAAGCAAACCAAATAGTCCGACGAGGGAGCAAGCGGAAAGGTTTCTTGAACAGTTCCCGAAATCGCCGCGGCGTGTCCCGGGATTCGGAGGGAAGCTTACCTTGGAGAGGTACGCTGCAGTGTTACCGTTATTACATCAATGACTTGAGTTCCAAGGAATAGTAGTAACTGTTTTTTTTCAGCGAGGCGGGGCGGAGATCTTGCGGGGAGAATAATTTGAAATCGCCACGCTCTACGCTCGAGGTTGTTCCCAGTTTATCTCCTCTGACACAGTAACAAGAGTCACGTGATTGGGTAAAAATTATGTATGTGACCGGTTTTTGGTGTATAGTTTCGGAACAAATACACTCCATTGCTTCATTTGTGAAGTGGTCTAATTTTATAAGCTAACTTTTATTTTTGTCTTCGTGGGAAATTCTGTGTCAAAACAAAACCTTGTGTAACCAAATAATCCGTTAGCAAGACCAAAGTGGAATTGCAGATACCATAGGAAGTCCCCCTTTTTTCCTTTTCCTTTCGCCTCGATGAAGCATTGACTGGAATCTGGATTGATGATAAAATTACATATTTTCCTATATGGTAGTAATTCGCAATCCAGTATAACTTTAGAAGTTAATCCAAATATTCAGTCCTTGAAGTGAAAGAACAAAACGTATAAAACGACCACAGTGGGAGTCGAACCCACGACCTTCTGATCCGAAGTCAGACGCGCTAATCCACTGCGCTATGCGGTCCCTGTTTGTTTTACGCAGGATAAACATATATTTAGTAACTAGCAATTTTTTTCTTTCAGCAGTAAACGCTATGCATACGTATCAAATATAGCGCCGTATTAATGGGCACAAATTTAGTTATAAATCAACGAAGCAAATAGCTTTCTGATTATAACTTCATCCACACCCTAACAAGAAAATAATAGCTGTAGCCTCTCTGTCATGGGAGTCCTTGACAGAACAATTGAGGATATCAAATATAGTTAATGACTTGTACCATAATATATTTTCTATTCAAAAAATGTTTATTGAAATATACGCAATAGACATGCAATTTTCATGGTTTTATTTAGAACATATGATATATAATTTGTTATTAGTGTTGCATCTCAAAATGCTACTTGTCTTTTCTCCTTGAATTATTGAGTTTTATGTCCGTTAGTGATATTAAGTTTGATTTACACGAAACATAATTCTCTCAATACTAAAAAAAATGTGCCATTTATATATTTTCTTTCAAATGAATAAATAAATAAAAATAGTTTAGGTGTTGGAATCAGACCTCGGATTCCAAAATCAAGATTATAAATGTAATAAGTAAAAAGTGACGTGGTCCACTTTCTATTTTCCCGATTTAAGATAAGTGAATTAAAAACAAGACCCATATACATATATATATATATATATATATATATATATATATAAATATATATACACGTTTCGTCTCTCTCTCTCTCTCTCCTCATCTTGGTTGGGTGACAGTGACAATGGAGCCTCCAGAATCCCAAGCCATAGAGAGCTCAACCTCAAATAACTTCGACCTTGAACAAGATGAACAAGACAAAGTGGTCAACGAATGGTATTTAATTGCTCATTAAATGTATAATTTTAGCTTTTGATGTTTTGTTTCATTTTGATTAATAATTTATTTGGATGCAGTTGTTCTTGTTGTTACGACTGTTCAGAGAGCTGCTTTGACTACTTGTGCTGTTTCTAGTTCTTCGACGCATCACTGAGTACGTTTGAGTTTATACGAATAATTGATACTGCTATTTTCGTCTTCATATAATTGTGTTAAATTGGAATTACAGGAATCGTGTTGTATTGTGTTTGGATAGGGAATTCAAAGAGTTAGAGTTGGTGTAGATTTCGAATTCTGGAACGAGGAATGAGAATCCAAGTTTCAATTTTTATTAGAAAAATTGTTTCAATTAACAAACACAAACTTGTTTATTGCAATATGGCCTTTGTGATTTTTAAATAAATAGTCAATATTGATGAGGTGTCTTTTTATTGTTATTTGTTTTGAATATGTCTTTATGTATGAGATTGAAATTTTCAAACGTTTGTTTTCGAATTTAAAAATTTTTTGTTTCGTAATTAAAACTGAATAAGCTGTTTTTTTATACGCGTTTATATATCTCTGTTGTTTTTTAAACAATTACATTAATATATTTTTGTTTTATGGGTTCTTGCGTTCATTATTTTTTATCGATGCTGTTACAACCTTTGATATGTTTATATTCATTTATATCCTATTTATTAATCTCGAGTTTTTGGGTGAGGTGAGGTGATAGAGTAATTAATTCCCGCTCATTTCTTGGTAACTGCAATTTAGAAGTTATTTCATGCTCATCTATATTCGTTTATTGCTATAAATCAATTTCTGTTAAACGTGGGTTATATAGCAATTTTTAAGTTTGAGAGTGATATTTTGCTATTTTGCCTTTTTATTAGTTATTGCATAAGGTTCCAGTTCTCACATATCAACAACGACTTAAATATATTGAATATTCTGAAATCAATTTACGTTTTGTTTCTATCACAAAACTTTTACCAAGGCATGTCTAACCAAGGATTAATTCATCAAGCTCAAGGTTTGGACATGTTTAGTTCTTGGCGAATTACAGATTTTTGTTTTTTCAAAATTTTCGGACCTTAAAAGGGTTTTTAATCCTTAGGAGTCAGGAGTTTTCGTCGAAAAGGAAAATACTTATATCGTGAGTGTATGTATATATATATATATATATATATGTATATATATATTTATTTCTTGAAATATGTATTGTCGTTTTTAAGTTTGTTCTAAAAGGTTTTCATTTCATTTTATTTATTGTATTAGTGATAGATAAAGTTTATTGCTCAAAAGTAGCTTGATAAACAACTACAATGAATGTACAAGAATTTGAAGACAAAAAAACTAGCCAGAATGCACAACTTTGAAAGCATCAAATAAGAATAAAAGAATAAAGCAAATAGTGGACTAATTGACATGTTCTTAAAGAATTGTCATTAGAAGGACAAAACTATTAGGAGGGTGAGCAAATTAAAAATGTTTGAATTTTTAAGGTATAGTTAAACGAAATTTCCTCTCCTCGGAAAGAAGTTTGGCAAGTCGTGTTAGAGCTTGAGCATTAGTCCACTCGTCTTCGATTTCCTCGTACCTTCCCATTTTAAGATTCACCTTCGAAACGGATTTTTCCAACTCCGGAGTCCCAATCTCCGCAAGCCTTTGCGGATTTTCTTTATTCACAAAATCGACGGATGACTCGTTTTTTCAATCAAATTGTCATCCTAAACAATAAATAACTACCCACATGCCGAAAATGATATCAACTGCTTCCTCAACAAAATGGCACACGTATTACCTGAATTCGAAGATAGTTTTTTTTTTTTTTTTTTTTTTGTGGTGAGTTGGTTGGAAGATAGTGAAAATGAGAAAATCGACAACGTCAACTCTAGCATCGCAAAAGTTGTTGATTAGAGAAGTGCTTCGATTGCTACACTCAATTGCAGTTGAACACATGTTACCTCTCAATCAATGGTATAATATTGAAGGTTGACGAACTATTGATGTAAGATATGAGCGGGTTTCACCGCTCATTTCACATCAACGATTGGTTTTGATAGTTGATACATGTATAAACTCCTAGAATATTTCAATTTATTTATTTTCATTCGTGGGGATGTAATTTAATTTTCTATATGTATGAATAAATTATGGAATCATGTACAAACATATATGATATGTATGTATACTATTTTAATTAGTAATAAGAATAGTTTTGTAAAAATTTATCTCGTTTATTTTAATTAAGGGTTATTTTAGAGCATATTTCAAATGTTCTCAATTTATTTTTAATACTCGTGATTTTTGGCAAGTTTACTCAGATATTCAACAAACAATATGAAAGTTACAAATCATAAATATTCGTCAAATAGTTTTATCAATTGTCATATGTACTTATTTTTTTCGAGATGGATAACTTTTATTAGAAAGCCGATACAAAATTTGAAGTTAATAGTATTGAATTACTCTCGACAAAGTACAAATTTTTATTAATTTGCACCATCTATACCATTAAAATTGAATTAAATTGAATGGATATCCTCAACGTATTAGCTTTCGAAGACGAAAAACACAATTTTGGACTCAAATCTTGCTTACCTAACATTATAGAAATACCTTAATTAATTCATCAACCATTTCTATGAAGAACTTTCACTAGAAAGTGGGCACAAAATTAAAAGTTATAACCGAATGAAGATCATTAACGTATTAGTATTTATTAACGCATTTGATTTCTTTTTGAAGGTGGTCATTTGCTATTTGTGGAGATCGAACTCACGATCTCTTAATTGAAAGTGATGTAGTATCATTACTAGACTATTTAGCTGCCACTTTAACTTAATGAATTTTTGAAGAAGAAATTTAAATACTTAATATAATATAAAATTAACCTTTATGCGAAGTAGGTGTTGTTTTGTAGAAATACTATTTGCATCTCATATATGTAAAACTTAAAGAGGGGTTAGATTTCAAAGGACATTTTAATGGAATTGAAGCAACGTAGAGTCATGTAGTCAATTGCCACACCAAAGTTAGCCATCTAATCCCACTTTCCATAAACTTTTTATTTAAATTTATGAACAAAAGTTAGGATAAGCCAATAGCTTTCATTGCATGAATGTTCAACCACATAAAATTATCCATAACAGCTCCCACTATTTGATTTGAAGAACACATAGTCCAATATTCTTCATTAATTATTAGATGAATCAGATTATCATGCGCTCCAACGTAGCTTCCACAACAGCATGAAAACTAATTATCTTATGCCTCGATCCACATATTTCTCAGCCGCCAATTATTAAAAATGAGTACAAAATACAAAAACTTAAGGTTCTGTATATGGACTCTCTAGAGTGGTTGATCGCAAATTCACGAGTTATCAATTTATTACTACTACACAACTTTTATGGCTAAATATTGTTATCTTTTAATCACTTTAAATACTCATTATTTATTCATAATAAGTTTCAGTGAATATAAGGAGCACAAAAAAAGATAAAAGCAGTAGTTAGAAAACTTATTATTATATTTTCAGAGAACAAATTAAATAGTTTATACTTATATCGTAATAATATAAAATAAAAAAAATGATGAAAATGAGTCTTTGGCCATTAATGTCTCTAATTAAATCGTTATTTGAAAGTTGATACGTCCGAAAATTATTTTGCTATACTAGCCAATTATTTTAACAATTTAGCTGGTCGTCAGTTATCAACATATTAGCTAGTGCTAAAAATAGCTATTAAAATAGAAGACTTGAATATGGATTTATACCAAACAACATTGTCATAAGGCGTACGTAATAACTGAAATTGACATGCATGAATGAATGAACATGAAATCATGATATCATAAGCACTACATGTGTTTTTGCCTATAAATTGTGTACGTACTCACTTGACTTAATTTCTCATACAAGAAACAAACTTCTTTAGTAAAAATGAAACCGTTCCAATCTCTGTTTGTTCCGACTTTATGTCTACTTTTGATGAGCAATATTGTGTCCCCTCAACTAGACTACAAGTACTACGACCAAAATTGTCCAAATCTCACTAAAATCATTCGCTATAACGTTCGATTGGCCATCTTGAAAGACACAAGAATGGCTGCTTCTCTTTTGAGGCTTCACTTTCATGATTGCTTCGTCAACGTACCTAAACCTTTTTTTTTACTTATTTACTTTGTTGTCATCATGAACCCTAATTGAGCATACTTTAGTAACTAAAAGCACATGAATCGCATTTTCAGGGTTGTGACGGGTCTTTGTTGCTTGACGAAACGAGCTCAACGAAAGGAGAGAAAAATGCATCACCTAATAAGAACTCGGTGAGAGGTTATGAGGTCATCGATGATATCAAAGACTCCGTGGAAAAGGCTTGTCCTTCCATTGTCTCTTGTACGGACATTCTCGCTCTTGCATCCAGAGAAGCTACTTATCTTGTGAGTATATCCTATATATATACTTGTTATTTGCTGAGATTATAGAGTTACTTGCTTTTTCCTACGCATGAAATTATGGATCACGTAGTTAATCTAATACTATTAATCATGAAAAGACCTACAATAGAGATATAGGCCAACATTTTTAATTATTATTCTAACTAAACATATTAATTGTTATTTAATAATTGAAACATGATTTTATTTTCCGACGAATTGGATATCAGGTAGGAGGACCTTATTGGTCTTTACCAATGGGTCGTAGAGACGGAATAAGTTCGAGCGGTGACGATGGAGTTTTGAAGCAATTGCCATCCCCATTTGAGTCATTGCAAAACATTACTTCTAAATTCACTTCCAAAGGCCTTACCTTAAAGGACTTAGTTGTCCTCTCAGGTTTTTCTTCCATAAAGTTTGCCCAATGTATAGTTTATTTGAGTACTGCTTTAAATGTAATCGTAAGTAATATATTGCTTTGCTTGTGAAAGGTGCTCATACCATCGGATTTGCTCAATGCTCAACGTTCAAGCGGAGATTATTCAACTTCGAGGGGTCGGGGAACCCGGACCCAGCGCTCGACTCGTCTCTTTTGACCAACTTGCGAAGCTTGTGTCCCGAATTCGATGATTCGGATACAAACTTGGTGGCCTTGGACTCGGTTTCTGTTGGAATTTCATTTATTTAAATGGATTAATTCCATTGGTTGTTCACTAAAGACAAAATAGTGTATGTGGATGAGAGAGAAATGTGTGTGGGAAAGAGTCCCACATGGAACAAATACAAAGAAGTAGAGCACTTAATAAATGTACCAATTAATAACAATTATTAAATGAAGTGGAGACAAGGGAATGACATTTGTCACTCTCTCGCGCGTCGCTTGCGCGAGCAAGCGCGAGCGCGGGCCGCGGGCTCGGGCTCGGGCTCGGGCTCGGGCTCGGGCTCGGGCTCGGGCTCGGGCTCGGGCTCGGGCTCGGGCTCGGGCGTAGAGGCTTTAGTAGCGCTTTGTAGGCGCACTTTGGCACTTCGGACACGCCGGTCACCCGGGCTCGTGGCGAGTCCGGCGAAACGGCGCGGTTCCGCGGGCTTCTCGCCTACGGACGCGACTCCTCGGTCCGGCGGTTATTTTTCGGTTGTCGTTTGAACGTACAGTCGTGTCGTTTAGAGCGAACGGTCGTTTGGCCAACGATCGTGTCGTTTGCGATTATAACTGTCGTTCTCAAACGAACAGGTACAATTTTCATTATAAGCAACGCTGTGCTTCAGAAATCTGTACTGGTTTTTCCGAACCTATTCTCTCTTCTTCTCTGAAATACTTTCTCCAGAAAAACGTTCTTGTCTACGTTCGGATTTCACTACGTCTTGGTGCAGTCCGAATTTAGGCTTGTCGTATCCTGCGGTATTCTTGTCAGAGACCTTAAAGACATTTTCGAGGTGCAAGAAATACTATAAGGAAAGCGCATTCATGCGTGATTCAAGCCTCGACGTCTTCAACTTCGACGAATTTCACAACAATCTTATAGTATCTGTTGCAATGGCGACCGAGGCGACCGTTTCAAGCCTGAAGGTGATGAACCAAGACTTCGTCAAGTTGGACCGCTTCGACGGAACCAACTATACTCGCTGGCAGGATAAGATGCGCTTCTTCCTCACTGCGATGAAGATCTTCTATGTGCTGGACCCGACTTTGGAGCCCATACCCGAGCCGACGGAGAATGATTCTGAGGAACTGAAGGCGGACCGGAAGAAACGCCAGGAGGACGAGTTGTTGTGCCGTGGCCACATTCTGAACACCCTCTCTGACCGCCTCTACGATCTCTACACCGACAATCCCTCGGCGACAGAGATCTGGAATGCACTCGAGTACAAATTCAAGGCGGAGGAAGAAGGTACCAAAAAGTTCCTTGTCTCGAGTTATTTTGATTTCAAGATGTTTGATGATAAGCCAATACTTGCACAAGTGCATGAGTTGCAAGTTGTTGTCAACAAATTGAGGGCCGTGAAGATTGATATTCCTGAGACTTTCCAAGTTGGCGCAATTATTGCAAAGTTGCCCAATTCGTGGAAAGGTTATCGGAAGAAACTTCTTCACAACACCGAGGACTTCTCTTTGGAGCAAATCCAGAAACATCTTCGAATCGAGGAGGAATCGAGGATGAGAGAGAAGAAGACGGATGCTGGAACTTCCAAGGCCAACGCGGTGAGCGCGAAAGGCAAAAGGAAGTGGGAGAAAGGAAATTCTTCGGAAGTGAAAAAGGACTCGAAGAAATTCAAGCACTCCGGCAAGTTTGCTTCCGGCAACAAATCCGCGTCCAAGGGGGCCAAAGGGGCTTGCTATGTGTGTGGCAAACCCGGTCACTATGCTCGAGACTGTCGACACCGCAAGGTTGAAAAAGAGGTCGACGTCACTATGACCGATGCTGATATAGTCGCTACGGTGAGCGAACTCATGGCGGTCAAAGGCAAGGTTCAAGGGTGGTGGTACGATACTTGTGCCACCGTTCACGTTACCTACGATAGGGCTGCCTTCCACACCTACTCTGAAGTCAATGGAGGACAAGAAGTTCAGATGGGAAACGAACACCGCTCAAAGGTCGTCGGCATCGGAAGCGTGGATCTCAACTTTACCTCCGGGAAGAAGGTCACTTTGACCAATGTGTTACATGTCCCGGAAATGAGTAGGAACCTTGTTAGTGGTGATCTCTTAGGCAAACCAGGGATCAAATCTGTGTATGAGTCGGGCAAGCTTATCTTGACCCGTAATGGTGTATTTGTTGGCAAGGGCTATTCCAGTGAAGGAATGGTCAAACTATGTATTATTGACAATGTTATTAATGAAATTTCTCCTTCTGCTTATATGCTTGATTCTCTTTCTTTATGGCATAATAGATTAGCACATATAGGAATTAGCACTATGAAAAGATTAATTAAATGTGGTTTAATTTCATGCAAATTTGATAAGTTTAATAAATGTGAAATTTGTGTTAAATCTAAAATGATTAAAAAACCTTTTTATAGTGTAGAGAGAAATTCTAAGTTGCTAGATCTTATACATTCGGATATATGTGAATTTAATGGCATGTTAACTCGTGGAGGAAATAGGTACTTTATTACCTTTATTGATGATTGCTCTAGATTTACATATGTTTATTTATTGAAGCATAAAGATGAAGCGTTTAATGCTTTTAAGGTGTATAAGGCTGAAGTTGAAAATCAATTAGAAATTAAAATTAAAGTCCTTAGAAGTGATAGGGGCGGTGAATATTTTCCTAGTGATTTTAATGTTTTTTGTGAAGAAAATGGTATTGTTCATGAATGTTCCGCACCACGTACACCACAACAAAATGGTTTAGCCGAGCGTAAAAATAGGACACTTCAAGAAATGATAAATGCTATGTTAATACATTCTGAATTGCCTCTTAATTTGTGGGGTGAAGCTTTACTTTCTGCATGTCATATTTTAAACCGAATTCCTTTAAAGAAAACCCAAATATCGCCATATGAGGTATGGAAAGGGCGAAAGCCGAGTATTGGGTATTTCAAAGTGTGGGGGTGTCTAGCCTACTACAAAAACATGGATCCTAAAAGGACCAAGTTGGGTCCTCGAGGGATACGAAGTGCTTTTGTTGGCTATGCTACGAATAGCAAGGCATATAGACTTCTAAATTTAGAATCTAATGTCATAGTAGAATCACGAGATGTGGAATTTTTTGAGAATCTTAATTCGAAAGAAAAAGAGTCTCATGTTTCCATAAACGAAGAGCCTCAAGAGAAGAGTTCTTTGAGGGTCGTTGTAGAACAACCCGAACCTAGGATTAGCAAGAGAGTCCGTAAGACTAAGAATCTTGGACCTGACGAAATAGATTCTCGACTTATTTCCTTCTTCTTGGTTGAGGGAGATCGAGAGAGTTTTGCTCGAAAGATTCCAATAATTCTTCTCGTGGAAGATGATCCTAAGACTTACAATGAAGCTGTGGCTTCTCGTGACTCTGCTTTTTGGAAAGATGCTATCCAAGATGAAATGGATTCTATTATGTCAAACCACACTTGGGAAATTGTCGAATTACCTAAAGGTTCGAGACCGATTGGGTGTAAGTGGGTATTCCGAAAGAAGTATCATAGTGATGGTACTCTTAACACTTACAAGGCTAGACTTGTAGCCAAAGGTTTTAGACAACGTGAAGGAATAGATTATTTTGACACATATGCACCAGTAGCAAGGACGACTACAATTCGAGTATTGTTTGCCTTGGCTTCTTTGCATAACTTGAATGTTCATCAAATGGATGTCAAAACGGCATTCTTAAATGGAGATCTCGACGAGGAGATTTACATGGAGCAACCGGAAGGTTATGTGCTTCCGGGTAATGAACAAAAGGTTTGCAAACTTGTTAAATCTTTATATGGATTAAAACAAGCACCCAAACAATGGCATCAAAAGTTTGACACCGTCATACTTTCGAATGGATTTGTCCCTAACGTTTGTGATAAGTGTTTGTACACAAAAGTGCGTGGAAACATTGTGATTTTCTTATGTCTTTACGTTGATGATATGTTGATCATTAGCAACGAGATGAAAGGAATATTAGAAACAAAGAAGTTTCTATCTTCCACTTTCAAAATGAAAGATCTTGGACAAGTTGATACTATATTGGGAATCAAGGTGCGTAGAACCAGTGGGGGTTATGAACTTAGTCAATCACACTATGTTGAAAAAGTGCTTGATAAGTTCAAACATTTAATGTTCAAAGAGGCGAACACCCCATTTGATCCAAGTGTCAAACTTGAAAAGAATAATGGAAGAGCTGTTGCTCAATTGGAATATGCAAGTGCGGTTGGTTGTCTTATGTATTTGATGCAATGTACTCGACCAGACATTGCATTTGCAGTTAGTAAAATGAGTAGATTTACTAGCAATCCCAGTGGTGAGCATTGGAGGGCTATAGGGAGAATTCTTGGATTTCTTTTGAAAACCAAGAATCTTGGTCTTCAATACGGAAGGTTTCCTGCGGTATTAGAAGGATATACCGATGCTAGTTGGATATCAAGTGTCGGAGATAATAAGTCTACGACAGGTTGGGTGTTTACACTAGCTGGGGGTGCGATTTCTTGGAAATCCAAGAAACAAACGTGTATTACTCACTCGACCATGGAATCAGAGTTTGTGGCTCTAGCTTCAGCAGGACAAGAGGCTGAGTGGTTGAGGGATCTTCTTTTAGAAGTTCCATTGGCTAAAGATGACATATCTACTGTGTCGATACATTGTGATAGTCAATCCACTTTAGCAAGAGCATACAGTGAAGTGTATAATGGGAAGTCTAGACATATTAGTCTTAGACATGACTATGTGAGGAAATTGATCAAGGATGGAGTCATTTCACTCACATACGTGAGATCAAGCTATAACATAGCGGATCCTTTCACTAAACCTCTTGCAAGAGATTTGGTGAAATCGACCTCGAGAGGCATGGGTCTTAAACTCCTTGAGTAGTGATCTGACGATGATGGCAACCCAACCTAACGTTAGGAAATGACTAACATTAGGTTCAATGGGTACGAACAAGTCATTGTTTTGGATATTTGCAACATTATAAAATAATGTTGGCTGTTACAACTGGAGGTTGAGTATTGTTAACTCTTAATGAAGTTCAGTCTTGTGGACAAGTATCTATAAGTAACAGAGATACTGTAAGAACTTCACCTATGTGAATTTCGGGATGGTGCCGTCCCAAATTGAGAGTTGGAGTTTCTCTCATGAAAAGTTCACGAGACAGGATAAGCACATGGCCATTAACGGTGCTAAGCGAGTGATGTAGACAAAGAACCCTAAAGAGTGTGTGTAGGGTAATACCGATTTTATCACTAGGAAAATAGGTTCAAAGCTTAGCTACCTAAACTCCGATGAAATTTTGTATTGCTTTTACTAAGGATAAGTTCAAATCGAAAGATACTTATCTGTACTAACATTCTTTGTTTCTATTCTGGATTCTATTTTGTTTTTCTGAACAAGTGGGGGATTGTTGGAATTTCATTTATTTAAATGGATTAATTCCATTGGTTGTTCACTAAAGACAAAATAGTGTATGTGGATGAGAGAGAAATGTGTGTGGGAAAGAGTCCCACATGGAACAAATACAAAGAAGTAGAGCACTTAATAAATGTACCAATTAATAACAATTATTAAATGAAGTGGAGACAAGGGAATGACATTTGTCACTCTCTCGCGCGTCGCTTGCGCGAGCAAGCGCGAGCGCGGGCCGCGGGCTCGGGCTCGGGCTCGGGCTCGGGCTCGGGCTCGGGCGTAGAGGCTTTAGTAGCGCTTTGTAGGCGCACTTTGGCACTTCGGACACGCCGGTCACCCGGGCTCGTGGCGAGTCCGGCGAAACGGCGCGGTTCCGCGGGCTTCTCGCGGCGATTCTCGCCTACGGACGCGACTCCTCGGTCCGGCGGTTATTTTTCGGTTGTCGTTTGAACGTACAGTCGTGTCGTTTAGAGCGAACGGTCGTTTGGCCAACGATCGTGTCGTTTGCGATTATAACTGTCGTTCTCAAACGAACAGGTACAATTTTCATTATAAGCAACGCTGTGCTTCAGAAATCTGTACTGGTTTTTCCGAACCTATTCTCTCTTCTTCTCTGAAATACTTTCTCCAGAAAAACGTTCTTGTCTACGTTCGGATTTCACTACGTCTTGGTGCAGTCCGAATTTAGGCTTGTCGTATCCTGCGGTATTCTTGTCAGAGACCTTAAAGACATTTTCGAGGTGCAAGAAATACTATAAGGAAAGCGCATTCATGCGTGATTCAAGCCTCGACGTCTTCAACTTCGACGAATTTCACAACAGTTTCTTCAAAGAGGTTCGATAATGGCTTCTTCAAAAGCCTTGTCAAAAACTCTGGGCTCCTCCAATCCGATCAAGCTCTCATGGGAGACGCCGAGGCCGCTTCGCTGGTCACAAATTACTCTGCCTACCCTTATATATTTTTCAAAGACTTCGCTGATTCGATGGTTAAAATGGCGGGTTTGGGTGTGCTTACGGGACAGGATGGAGAGATTAGGAAGAGCTGTAGGGTAGTAAATTAAGAGAGCATTTGAAGCCAATGTATTCCAAGAGTTACTATTGTGCTTAAATTGAGACTAATGTATGTATATGTATTGTCGCTTTTAATAGTCCTGTAGTAGTAGTAGTAACGGATAAAGTTTCATTGCTCAAAGTACATTGGTAAACAACTATTGTAAAAGAAATTCAAAGCAAATAAACGGGTCAGAATGCACAACTTTGAAGGCATCGAATAAGAAAAAATAAATAAAGCAAATAGTAAACTAATTGACATATTTTCGAGATTTTGTCACCAAATGAAGGACAAAAAAACTATTAGGACGATAAGCAAATTAAGTTTTCAATTTCTATGGTATAGTTAAACGAAATTTCCTCTCCTCGGAAAGAAGTTTGGCAAGTCGTGTTAGAGCTTGAGCATTAGTCCCCTCGTCTTCGATTTCCTCGTACCTTCCCGTTTCAAGATTCACCCTCGAAACGGGTTTCTCCAACAGTTGAGCCCCAATCTCTGCAAGTCTTTGCAAGTTTTCCGTAGTCGCAAAATCGACGGACGACTCGTTTCCAATCAAATTGTCATCGTAAACGAGATAAAATAGGATATGTAACTATCCACGTGAAGAAAATGACATCGATCGTTTGCTCAACAAAAAATGACACACTTATTATTACCTGAATTCGAAGGTAATTTCTTTTGTGGTGGCTTGATTGGAAGATAGTGGACACGAGAAAATCGACAACATCAGCACTAGCGTCACAAAAAATGTCGACTAGAGGAGTGCTTCCATTGCTAAAGACCCAATTGTGCAAACCCCACTTTGACGCCATGCTCGCCGTGTACTTGTGCTCAACCTTTGGCGTGCCCGTCCCCAATGACAACACTACCATTCTTTTATCGTCCATCGCTTCTTCATTCTCCTCATTCTTCTTCTTCTTCCTCGTCTCTCTCAATATATGACTTATCGCAAGCATCGTCTATAATCGTCCCCATAAGCAATAAGTTACTTCTTTTATGCATATGACACATAAAAATAAAATAACTAGCCTAATTTAAACACACAGTCCTTGACTATTTAATATAAAATTATTATACTTCAAAAATCTACTATTGATGACTCATTTCAAATAGGTTATATCATTGAGTTTTGAATTCCTAGATATTTGAAAAAACAAATTTAGCCAAATAAGTAGTTAAGGTAAATCATTAGATAAAAAAAGTAGTTAAGGTAATAATTAGTACGTACTGGATTGTTTGCAGCGACTCCGCCATCGATGAGATCAAAAGTTCGTGTCTTTCCATTGTCGTCATTTGTCGAAAACGTGTGAGCTGGAAGAAATGTTGGAGCCGCAGATGTGCCGATGCAAATATCTGCTAGCCGTGCATTTCTTAAATTGCTATCACTTCCCTGCATATAAATGTATTTAATAAATAACAAAATCAAAAAAATAAAACTAGGTTATGTTACGGTTGTACTCACGTCGTTATTGGAAAAAATAACGGGTTGAAGAAGCTTGATATCAAAGGCGGGAATGACAACGTTTGTAAGGGTCTGTCGAAGAGTGAAATCTCCGAGAAGATTGTTTAGAAGCACTCGAAGGTATTGTCCATCGTACTTTGGCCCCAACAAAGCTCCGAGACAGCTTGTTATCAGACTCAAGAACCCCCTGAAACTTTCAACAATAATTACATGTTCTAGTTCTTTGAATTATAGTGTAGTTTTGATTCGTAAATGAGAAATACCTTTGCTGGGGAAATATTTTGGGTGTCTCTTGCAAGTAGAAAGTGTTGATGTCTTTGGCAGCGAATAATGGACGGCCCTGATTTTGAGGGTTCGGAGCGGCAAGCATTGTTGTCACTAATCCGCCAGTGCTCGTTCCACCAATCACGTCGAAGTAGTCCGCGATTCTCGCTTCCTCTCCATCCAACTCCTAATAATTTATCATTTAATCGTATAAATATTTATGAGTAATACTAGTTACTAGTCATATAAACACGTAATATTTTCATAATTGCTTACATTTTGTAAATAATCAGAAAAATCTGTTTACAGCAATATTTGGACCAATATAGCTCCCAAATTCGAAGTGAACAAAACAACTGTAAACGATTATAAACAAATGACAATCTGATTCATAATTGGTACGTCAGCACATTGGTTATTTATAAATATTTAGGTAACGTTGGTTATTTTCAAATTTCTTATGTTTATGGCTAAAGAATCAATATTTTGAATATTTAATCATTTATAAATTTAAAGGTGAGGTGATGGTAATTTTTTTGGCTAAAGAATCAATATTTTGAATATTTAATCATTTATAAATTTAAAGGTGAGGTGATGGTAATACCTGGAGTTTGGCTTCCAAATATGCCAAAATAGTTCCCGGAATAATGCCTCTAATGCCGCCTCCGTCGATGCTCAACACTGTCAAAGTCTTTGACTTTCTTGCTCCAAATGAATGTTTGTCCATGGATTCTACTGAGAATGATCTATATGATCAATCAACTTAATGATATTTCTTTTTCTGGTGGGATTCGAATAATGCAGTTTTGTAGAATGAAAGAGCGATATATGGCGATCTATTTAAACGGAACTTATAATTATATAGTCTGATGATGACTGACCGGTTGAAAACAAAGTCAAACGAAAAAACTCATTTTCTTATTATTTATAATATATATTCCTCTGATCTTTCTTTAGTTAACAAATTAGTTATATATTTTAATAATATTAATGTGAGACGCCATGCTTAATTTGAGTCAACTTATTCATACTAAACGTTTGCTTCTGATTTGAGAATTCAAAGAAGGCTTCCATACACAAGTATTTTGAATCATGACATGTTGATAGTCAAGCGGCCATATCTATATAATAATTGTTTTACAAAAATAATGTCTATTGTGGCAGCCCATGCGAATTAATCATTTTACGTGAATCATAAAAAACAAGCTGTCATATTTAAAAAATAGTACGAAATATTATTCGCGAAAACGTCGTCTCCTTTCCAAGACAAAAATCGTACAGGTACACAAATATTTCATGATGGCTGGGATTGAACCAGTTACTAAAATTTTTTGACCATAAGAATATTTTTAATTATGCTTATAACAAAATACTAATTTTTAAAATGCCGACGGCCGATAATATATTGATGGTACTAAAATACAGAAATTGCAACGCCGATGAAAGTTTCAATACAAATTGTGGTTGCAGACGAGAATTAGGGTAAAATACGAAAATGCTTATGTAAATAAGAGGAGAAGTCAAGAAGCACATGATAGACGTTAAATTTTCTCATCAATTTTAAATGTGTTTTTTTATAAACAAAAAATTGGCTCTTTACCCACTTTTATGATTAGTATTTTCAAAATATTCAACGTTTTGTAAATTTTTGTAAATACTCAGTTTTGTTTACACGAATATTTGGTCCAAACTAGTCTCATCTTGCAGTTTTGTAAACAATTCTAAATTCGGCCAAAGTAGTCCAATGCAAATAATTTGAGGTGAGTATTTATACAAAATTTACAAAACGTTGGATATTTTAAAATTAGTAAACATTTTTATGGGTATATAGCTAAAAGACCCTTTTATAAATCGAGTTGTTATCTATGACAACTTGAACTACGTTGTGCCTCATAGAAGTTTGTAAATGTATTCTCAATTATATCATTTCAATGAATCAACGTTCAACCTATCAACATTATTCTTCGGAAATATGGAAGTCCATAACAACTCATGCATCGAATGAAAAAGAAAACTAGACAATCTTTCAAACTAAAATATGAGTTTTTGTTGAATCATATATCGATCACACAACATGAGATGGGTAATTTCTATGAGCTATGAATTTGATTTCCTAAGCTTTTTTTCCTCGGAAAGAAGCTTGGCAAATCTAGCTAAAGCTTCGGAATTAAGTCCTTCGCCTTCGATTTTCTCATATCTTCCCGTTTCCAAATTTATCCGCGAGACAGGCCTGTCCAACAACTTGATTCCAATCTCCACAATCTTTTGCATATTTTCAAGCGTCGCCACATCAACAGAGGCCTCGTTTCCATTGAGCGTGTCATCCTAGCCAACATTCCAAATTAACATCATCGAATCGAAATACAAATTTCAAAACTGAATGACATGTGTACGTACCTGAATCCTTAGGTAATTTTTTTTGCTGTGGAGAGACTGGAAGAGAGTGGAGACGTGAAAGTCAACAACATCGGAGCTAGCGTCGGCAAAAATATCAACCAAAGGAGTTCTTCCGTTGTCAAACATCCAACTGAAAACCCCCCATTTGGAGGCTTTGTCTGCGTCGTACTTGGCTTCTTGCTTCGGCGAGCCAGTCCCCAACGAAAGCACCAACGTCTTCTTCCCATCCACCCCCGAAAAGTACGGATCCTTCATCGCTATTCCTCGTGATATGTGACTTATCGCCAACATCGTCTACAAATATCAAATGCATCCCAATAGCACATATAAGGGCAATTCTAGTTACTAACCATATAAACATGCAATATGCTGATAGTAGCCAACGTTTAATAAATAGTCAAACAAGACAAGTCTGTTTAAAATAATATTTGGATCAATATAACCTAAAATTAGTAGTGCACAAAACGATTGTAAGCGAATGACAATCTGGTCCATAATTTCCTTTAAACGAGAAACACATCGACTATTTATAACATAATTACAGAACGGTAGTTATTTCCAAATTACTTATGTTTATGTCAGCTAAACACCCAATTTATATATATCAAATGATAAGTTTATGGATTTACGGGATTGTTGGCTGCGACGCCACCGTCGATGAGGTCAAAGGTGCGAGTGTTGCCACGACCGTCGCTGCTCGAGAAGAAGTGCGCCGGCAAGAACGTCGGAGCCGCTGACGTGGCAATGCAAATATCCGACAACCGAGCGTTTTTCAGCTCGTTCTCAATCGCCTATTTATTTAAGAAATCCAAGTTCATGAATTTAAGAATAGAAATAGGAGATGAGAAAGAGAACATACATCGTTGGTGGAGAAGATGACAGGTTGGAGAAGCTTGACATCAAAAGCCGGAATGAGAACATTAGTGAGAGTGTCTCTAAGAGTGAGATCTCCGAGAAATCCTCGAGTCATTGATCGCAAGTATTTCCCGTCGTATTTCGGCCCATTCAACGTCCCCCATATATTCGCCATCGACGTCATCAAATTATTTCCTCTACAATTCAAATTATAATATAAATAATAAGATAACAAATTGAGTCTTTAGCCAAACATAAACCATTCCAAATATTCAACTATATCGTAAATTATAATAAAGAATAACTACTATATTTTCTCGTGGACCCGAAAAGCATAGGTCTTTAATTATTGGAGTTGATGAAATCTTTAACATTTGAAAAATGAGAAAAAGAGAGAAACTTTTTTTGAGGGAAGATCTTGGGCGAGTGTTCCAAGTAGAAGGCGGTGATGTCTTTAGCGGCGTACATCGGACGGTTGTGATTGTCCGGAGCCGTGATCATCGTCGCCACCAATCCTCCGGTGCTCGTCCCGGCGATAATGTCGAAATAATCTGCTATTCTCGCCCTTGGTCCGTCCAGTTCCTAAACATTTTTCAAAAGTCAGGTGGTAATAGAAATAAATGGGAAATGAAGGACCGTTTTGCAAATACCTGGAGCTTGGATTCGAGAAAGGCCAAAAGCACGGCGGGAATGATACCTTTGATGCCACCGCCGTCGATGCTCAGCACTGTGAACTTGTTTCCCTTTTCACATCCACTCTTTGCCATCTCTCTCACTTCTTCTTCTTTACACACACAAATGAGAGAGTGTATAAATATAATATGTAGCGTTGAATATCGAAGTTCTGTCCAAGCTTTCCCATGTGATGTGAATTGTGATTTGTGAAGAGGACCTTTATTATATTATATTCTATTTGACGACCAAAACCACGGTATGGGATCACCTACAATTATTTATGAGGAATTATATGAATTCGGCTTCAAAGTAGTAATCTTTTTTATATAAAAAAAGGTTATTTTGGTTGATACGTGTAGCTCTTTCTAAATTTTATATCAAATTTATTCCTGCGGATTTTACTTTAAAAAAGTGTTTAAATAACCGACAGTTTTTATCTCTCTCTAATAAATTGAAAATAACAAGTTTAACAAATGATTAAAAGTAAAATAAAATAAATGATTTAGGCGATCGACCAGATTTAATTTAACAAATTGTTACTAGCGAAACTCAAGTAGCTAGTTGGCTAGTTTGCCCATAATTTATTGTGTATAATTAAGGGTAATGATCGTCTGCTCCGCGCTAATAGAAATGCAAACGACAGGAAAATATGACTCGACGGAATAAACGACAGGATAGCGAGAACGACATGAAAATATGACTCGACGGAGAAAACGACAGAAATAAAATCATTTGTGTCTCTCATTGCTCGAAACATAACGCCCAGACTCAGCTTCACTCCGATTCGCTCTCTCACACGACTTCGCCATGGCTGACTCCAAGTCCAGGTTTCGTCTTCCTGAGAAACGGCTTCCTGTTTTTTGCTACTTTTCTTAATTACGAAACTCGATATTTCTGGTGTTTATCTCGATTTCCGAATTGCAAATCTTGTGATCTTATTTTCCTTCAATTGCATTTGAGATGCTCGTAAAGTACAATAAACGAGTATCATAAAGTTTTGCGATTCTTTTTGTATAGCATTTGATCAGAATGTCATTGATTTTATTTAAAAATGATATATTCTCAGCCGCAACGGTTCCACTTGCGCTGAGATTGTGGTAATTCGTCATGGAGAAACGGAGTGGAATGCTAATGGAAGAATTCAGGTTTCTTTTCTCTTTCTCTCTGGAAATGTCGGAATTTTGTTAAAGCTGGTTTATCCTTGATCAATAGCATGTAACCACATTCCTTTTACAATTTGACTTGTCGGCCTTTAACAGTCTAGATTGGTATACTTCGAGAGTTTCAGTACCATGTTACAAAATGCGGTGTGTTGAAAGTCGATCATGAAACGTTTGATAATCATCTCATATTACTCTTGCCTGAAAACTGTGTTACACTCATACTCATCAAGATAGATAACATACTATATTGAAGTAATGAAAATTTAGACTAGGCTATATTAATTTTGCGTTGGAGATCAGATATCCACCGATAAGCTCATCTAGTTAAAAAAGAAGAAGTATATGTCGTTTCATTTTTTATCTATCAAAACTTTACTGATCGTATTCATGTCTTGTTAATTTATCACTAGTAACTTCTGTGATCGTATGGTCTTTTATGGTAAAGATTTTATTTCTTGTTTACATGTATAGACTTTCTTGAACAGGGTCATCTCGATGTTGAGTTGAATGATGCCGGGAGAAAACAAGCTGTTTCTGTAAGTTAGCTGTAAGATTTCTGGTCAAAGTTGAAGATCGGCTTAAAGCTGTGCTCTGTGCTTATATCGCTGATTTATAACATCTGTCTCTCTCAAGGTGGCTGAGAGATTATCAAAGGAGCCTAAAGTCTCTTTCATTTACTCGTCCGATTTGAAAAGAGCACTCGAGACAGCCGAGGTCATCGCAGCTAGATGCGGGCTAGAGGTATCATAATCAGCATCGTTGTTCAAATATGATATTTGTTGGAGATTTTGTTTCGAATTAGTTTCTTATGGAGTCAGGATTATGATAGGACTTTAAGGACATAAATGGTTAGTTAACTATTGGGGTCAAAATTAGCATTATATAGAATTAAGAGTGCTATCCTATAGACAGAAGACGAGAAATACTTGGTAATTTGTTTCTGGGCTTAGCCTTTTGGAGAGTTCATCAGTGAATTTCAAAGGTTCTTCAGATTCATTGGTTATTTTGTTTAATAATGAATTTTAACCGTGTGACTTCTGTGGTAATTTTGATTTTCGCTTGAAAGTTTCAGAGGTAGATAATCCAACGCTAAAAATATGAACCTGTTTGTTTAATGTATTCAAAGGTGATCAAAGATCCTGGTTTGCGAGAGAGGCATTTAGGTGATATACAAGGTCTTACACTACGTGATGCTGCAAAAGCTGTTCCTGAAGCTTATGAGGCCTTTATGTCTTCCAGGAAAGATTGTGAAATCCCAGTAAGTTGCGCAAGAAATCCAATTTAGATGGTTTGAAACTCCAAAAGATCGTTAACTATAAAAAGATATCAATGTCTACACTATGATTTTAAGATTGCGTTTTTGATGATCTGAAATTCCTTTTACCGTACGACTGTGCAGGGCGGCGGAGAGAGCCGAGATCAGCTCCAGCAACGTGGCATGTCAACATTAAGGAGAATCGGTAGAAAGCACATAGGTATATAATATCAAATTACATGTTTCCTTTTATCTATAAAATTTTCCATCTGTTTGAAACAGATTTCCCCTTCAAAGAAGGATTACCAGGTATATAATCTTTCAAGGGAATCCTTAAATTTTCAAACATATCTCAATCCTTAATCTGTTAAAACTGAAAAAAGAAATCGTTCTTGTAATTTTTTTATTTGTTATAAATGTCAACTGCTTATCTAAAAAAATGATAATATTATGGGTATGGCTCGCAAATGATGAATAAAGAACAATAATTTGGGTAATTATCCTACGTAAACTCAAGGAATTCGGATCTAGCCAACGTTTTTTGTTAATTGGTTGTCAATAGCTAACCGGCTTATGTGGGCATCGAAGTTTCATAAATTTCTTACCTGTTTTCTCTTTCGATTTTGGTCATTGAGAAGTTGTAAACGGATTGTGCCGGCTATTTACTAATAATTTACAAAATTTGAGCTATAACAAAATTCATTTAGTTTTAAAGACTAGTAATTACAATTAAAGAAAAGCCCCAGGAAAGTGGACTTTCCGGCTGTTCGAAACATATTTCTGTAAGAGAAAATTAGAAAAACTATGACTCCTGATTAAGATTGGATTTTTACCCAAACTGTTCAGAACTTGAAGAACACGGAACCATTTTACCAAATTACCCTTATGTGAATAATAGGGCAGCGGATAGTTGTGGTGAGCCATGGCGGTTTAATCAGAACGCTTGACAGATGGGCTTGCCCGAACAAGAAACCCGCCGCGAAAGTGCTCAACACAGCTGTCAGTGTATTTCGCTACTCCATTGACGACAAATTGACTATGGACTTCTGGGGTGATGTCACTCATCTCCACCAAACCGAATTTCTTCATGCCGGTTTTGGCGGTGACACAAATTCTGGTTAGTAATTTTTTCTTCTTTTGTCACTTTGATAAAATGATGAACAACGCATACTTGGCACTATTGTGGTGCTGTGTTTCAGCATATTTTGATCCGCATAGAATTCTAGATAGTGTATGATAAGAAAAATAAATATAAAATGTATGACTCGAGATAGTTGTAGCTTCTAAAACCTTGAAATGGTTCAACCAAGTATTACTATTACCATATTGTAAAATTAGAGCGTGATGGCCAAAGAATGCTCTTTTACTTGTGTATAAATTAGTTGTTAATTCTGTAACTTTGAGTATGATTGCTAAGATTTCTTGTGGTTGTACTTTTTAAAAAAACGTAGCCAACTATTTCCTGTTTTCTCATTTAAAGAAGGCACAAAGGTCTTCGGTTTAATTAGTTAAATAACATCTTCTGTTTTTTGTTTATGACCAATCATGGAAAAATAGAATCAGTTGGTTGAACTCTGTTGTCAAGTTAGTAGAATCACATAACACATGTAACATGTTACCAACTGTTTAGAACTAGTTTTAGAAGAAAGAAAGATTAAAAAAAAAAAAAAAACTAGTGTTCCTTGATATAGGATCATCTCAGATTGCTATCAAGAATCCTATATATTATCATGAAAAGATATCCGAGGGAAAATATCATTTATATCCTTAATTGAGCGAATTTCCTTTCACATAATTGAGTTTGTTTTTGGTGTGGTGTCATTGCCATGTTATATTTGACCACAACAAAATTCAGCTTTTCTAAGCAGTATATTAGTTTATTGTTAATTGTTAATTTTTATCCCCACGCAGAAGAAAAAAAATCAAAAAACGAATCGTTGACTCGATCTCAGCTAATTCAGAGCTCGATTTTATAGACATACCAATATTTATTTGAAATGCTGCTATCGACTTGCCACTCAAAAATTGTGTAATATTGACTTCAAGGTTCAGATGGTAAAAAAAAAAGCAACGTACTCGAAATGTGAATATGGCTACAAATCAAATAGAAGGACACTGATTCCAGTTTCCAACATAACAAAATCACCTTGAACAATATTAAATAAATGATATATATATTTTTTTCACTGAGAAGTGAACTTCAGTTATATATTGACTTAATATCGAGATAGCAAGTACACTATATATTGTGTTTCATATATTTTAGAGGAATTGGACAAATACGATCATTTGTTTTTTATTTTCTCAAATATACTAAAATTATTTTTTCCTAAAGTACAAAAGGCGAAACACCTTTGAAAATATAGTTTTTATAAATTTCAACCTTTTTTTCAATTTACCGGTTACATTACTAAAAAAATGCAGAGCAGGCTATTGCAAATTAATTTGTATTTATTTTTACTTTTTCTTTACCGATAATATAATATAAATTATTTGTGTTAAAATTATTTTCTTAAGAACATTTCATTTTTTCATTTTTTCATATGAGATTTACTTGTATTTTGAAAAAAATATGTATTATTGAATTTGGAAAAACAAAACATAAAGAGCGGTTGCTCAATTCTTCAAATATATATTATATCATCGAACTCAAAGTCTGTAAGCATTTATGGAGCAAACCGGTGAGCATGCACATGCGTCATGAGTGACGTGGCAATACCCTCTAGTTTTTTAGCAATCTTCTTTTAGGAAATTCAAGTTCAATGTTACACCATTCTTATCTTCTTGTTTATGCATTTGTAAATAACTCTTTCTTGTCTTTTGTTTTCAATCATTCATGTTTGACTTCTGGAAAAGAGGACATAAACTCCTTTTGCCAACATCTTGATTGCATAAAAAATAACTTGCTCTCCTTTTGTGGGTCAATATATAATTTTACTTTTTTATGACTGTTAAGTGCTAACAAAAATGTAGCCTAGACGTTTTTTTTCAATTAGCAATAGGACATAACACCCAATAGTATACATACGTTACCCCTTCGAGGATAAGACTCAATACAATATACAACAATATAAATTATAAGTCAAACACCCTAAAACATTGCAATTTAAACCACTCGATTAAAGTACTTCATTTAAACCGTTTGAACAATCCCGCCTTATTGTTTATACACTTTGGAAGAAAGATCAATTAGATTTTAATTCCCAAGATTTGGTTGGCACATTATTGTCTATACGCGTGTATACTTTTTTTTAACGTTTTTAAAACGAAAAATGAGAGGATTGCACATATATAATATAATTTGATCGATCACATATAAGTGGCAGGTGAATTCAAAAGTCAATCATTTATTAAATTCAAACGAAGCCACGAACGAAAGTATGCAATTATGAAACGTTACCGTCTTCTTCACCGGCCTATCTCAATCTCACTTCATCCAAAAACAAAATCATTTTAATAATTCTTACTAAGCTCTTTTGAACCCCAATGAGCGTGCACCTTGGGACAGAAGTTAACTAACGTAAATGAAAAAAAGATGTACAATTATTTTTAAGTTTTAGATGTCACCGGTTCTCTTATTTAATTATTTTTAAATAGAGAATTAAGTGAAATTTCAAAATTTATGTGCGGTAGCGGGATTGATATTTTGTTTTTATGTGTGATTTAAAATTGTATTATGAAATATACGTGCAATAAACAAAACAAAATCTTTAACATTTTGATCGCAACAAATTGCAATTGGTACTCAGTTATGAAAAATAACGCAATCTATCGCAATATATTTCAAATGGTCAAAGTTTTTTATAAGGATTTTTTTTATCTTTTTATACATTTATTTCATAAATAAAAAAATTTCGCATAAGAATTTTATACCACTTATCACACATTTATCCTGAAATTTTACTACATGTAGATCAATCTGTGGGGTTCAGAATATGATGATCATGGGTTTGAGTGTGAAGCAATATGATGAATGTTAAATGTTGCGCTTGGACAAAATGACCAAATTGTTTATGACCTTTTCCACTACTTGTTCTAAAACATAGTGGAATCTAATATAATAGCAATTCTCAAAGTGCCAAATTATTAATTTTATTGTTTGCCACTTCCGCTTAAATGCTTTGGAATTTATTAGATCACCATGATATGTGTCTACCACGTTTTCCCCTCCAACTTAAATACATTTTCTTTAAAGACGACGAAAATTGAAACGTCACCAAAATTAAATATGGTCATAGATTTCAAAAATGCCCATAATAATTTTATACGCTCTTTTTGAATTTCCGTATTTATTATTCTAGGAGCATATCACGTTTAGATATCCGTACAAATATAAGTGTATATGATATGCTTTTTTTTGGTAAATAATATATTATGTCTTTGGAGTGCATACAGATTTTGTCCTTTCAGGAACCGCACTTGTGTAAATAATATAAGATATGCTGTCGAAATTTAAACTGAAAAATTAGGAGTCCTACTTATGTAAATATTTATAATAGGAAGTCAAATTAGCTTTTCTATATAAAATAAAATTTCCCTTATAATATGTATTAGAAGTTAGAACATGTAATACAACGATACATTGCAATGGCACAAATCAAAGATTCAAGAGAACATACCTTTCGGATGGTTTGACATTTTTTTTATAATGGTAATGTAGAAAAGAGAATTAGTTAAGAAATTATCAACAAAAAACGGATGTACAAAATTAAGGAGAATGCTAAATAAAAAAAGAAAATAAAACAGTTTTATTACAAGGATGTACTCTCTAGTCTGTACCTTTCCCTAAAATAGCGCAGATTAAGGAACGAAACTTTAGTCAACATTAATTAAATTAACAACTCTCCCGAACAACGACACGTGGCAAGTCCTACGTGCCCTGCAATGCAAATGCTCGTATCAATATCTTATGAAACGTAATCCTCAAGTAATTAGTTATTTGACGTCTCAAATTACAAATGAGAAAAACAAAATGACCTCGAGCTTTTACTTTTTTTGCAAGTTTAGTCTTAGTTTTATACTTGTTTAGTGTAGTAATTGATCTGCCACTACATTTCTTTATTTTCTATTTTTATATATGATCAATACTTACAACCGATATGTTGTTTTCTCACAAAATAATCATTTAAACCATGAATAAATAGCGTAAACTAAACTTAGCTTTGTTACGCAAAAATATGTAAGAAATCATTGGGATATTAATTTGGAAAATGAGACAACTATTAACATAGTAGTTTGTGCTGTAATTTATAATATTAAATGATTAATTTATATATACACACATATGATTCTCGCACACGTAGCAACAACTTTCCAAAAAATAAAGGTAGCTATAGAGGGATAGTAGTTGAATAATCTACCAATTCTACCAAGAAAGGGAAAAGGTCAACATCTAAGGTCTGATTTATAAAATGTAGAGACTTCAGGGGTTATTTTACAAAGCGGATAGACTATTACGCTCAAATAAATACAAACAAAAAAAGAAAAAAGAAAGCAAACGCGTCATCGGTGGCCATTTTATCATTTTCTGTTTGGAGTTTGGAATTTGGAATTTGATTTCCAACCAATTGCCATCATTTCTCATCGACAGGTTATTCATAATCTCTCTTTCTTTCTATCTCTCTCTATCTCTCTCCGATCGGAGATGGTCTGACCCGGGATAGGGTCAGATTAAAACCCCAGCCAAACACACGTCTTCTTCTTCTTATTCTGCTTCTTAATCGTCTCTGTTTGGGGGTTTTTCGATCTTCTCGATGGGTCTCTGCACTTCCAAACCCTCTCCTCTCCCCGATTCCACCTCTTCTAACCCTATCCCGGACGAGAATGGACCTCGATCGGGAAAGAAATCGCCGTTCCTTCCTTTCTACAGCCCTAGCCCAGCTCACTACCTTTTCCGGCGGAAATCCAATTCTCCGACGAGAACGCCGGCGACGGAAACCCCGGCCACTCCGACGAGGAGGCTCTTCAAGCGTCCGTTTCCGCCTCCGTCGCCGGCGAAGCATCTGAAGGCGGTTTTGGCGCGGCGACACGGTGCGGTTAAGCCGAGCGCCGGAGCGACGGCAGAGGGGAGCGACGGCGGCGCTCCGGCGGCGTCGACGGTGGGGCTTGACAAGAGCTTCGGATTCTCGAAGAACTTCGGAAGTAAGTACGAACTGGGCGAAGAGGTTGGGAGAGGGCATTTTGGGTATACTTGCAGAGCGAAGTTTAAGAAAGGAGAGCTCAAAGGTCAAGAAGTAGCGGTCAAAGTCATCCCTAAGTCTAAGGTACTCGATTCTCTCTCACTACACTCATTGGAATTTCAATGTGACTGTTTCTATTATTTGTTACTGAATTGATCTTGATTTTAAAATTTCTTCTTTTAAAGTTGCATGGTCAATAGTGAAGCTTTTGTTCATTGTGAGAAATAGGTGACGTTAGAACAGAAGTGAAGAGACTGAGAGTTTCTTTTGCTATATTTATGAATTAGTGGTCTCTGAGTTAGTAATTGAAATTCTAATCTAGGGTTATGCGTCTAGATCAGGGTATATGAATGTAGTACTTCTGTTATTCAATTGCTCTGGATTGTTTTGCGGAAGGATTCATCAGTCTACGATGGGCAAGTTTGAAACTTTTTTGGGTGGAATTTGTATAATTTGTGGTTTAAACGGTTGAAAAAATCAACTCTTGTTCGTCCGTTCATTCCTTGATTGTGAGAAAATTTTTGTGGCAGATGACATCTTCCATTGCTATCGAGGATGTTCGAAGAGAAGTGAAGATTTTGAGAGCTTTGAGTGCACGAAATAGGAATCTAGTTATATTTTATGATGCCTTTGAAGACAGCGAGAACGTTTACATAGTTATGGAGTAAGCTCTCAAACAAACTCGAATTGTCTTGCATTAACTTACTGTCTTGCATATTAAGAAACAAAGAATAAACCGATCACAAATTTGAATTGTTTCAGGTTATGCGAAGGAGGAGAGCTTTTAGATAGGATACTATCAAGGTACTTTTGGGTTTATTTTATTTTATTTATTTTTCTAGCTTATTCAAGTCCTTTGATTTGCAGGGGTGGTAGATATACAGAGGACGATGCCAAAAAAGTGATGATACAAATATTAAATGTAGTGTCCTTTTGCCATCTTCAGGGTGTGGTTCATCGGGATCTCAAGCCAGAGGTGGGATTTCTTTGTTTCGTTTTAGTCCTTTTTCCACGTCGCACTCTTTTTTCTATTCTATCCTCATCATGTGGGTGTTAATTTTAGTTACCCTCTTCTTCTTCAGAATTTCCTGTTTACGTCAAAGGACGAAGATTCGGAATTGAAAGCCATCGACTTTGGGTTGTCGGAATTCGTCAAACCAGGTTTATGCGAATTTTAGTGTTTATATATATAGATATAGATAAATTGGATCTTTAGCCAACATAAACATAAGGAATTTAGAAGTAGCAATGGTCTGTAAATATGTTGTAAATAGTTAATGTGCTTACGTGGCAGTCGTTTACATAAAATTATGGACCGAATTACCCTTCGTTTATAGTCGTTTTGTTTTGGCCTCTCGTATTTTGGAGTATATTAGTCCAAATATTATTGTAAACACATTTGCTTGACTATTTACTAAACGTTTACAAAACGTTGATCATTGTCAAAATACTACATGTTATATGGCTAGTAACTAAAATTATCATCCTATTTATATATGTGGTTGGTCGGCTAAATGTTGATGTTATTACAGACGAAAAGCTGAACGACATTGTTGGGAGTGCTTATTACGTGGCGCCCGAAGTTCTTCATCGGTGTTATAGCACAGAGGCCGATGTTTGGAGTATCGGAGTGATTGCGTATATTCTTTTGTGTGGAAGCAGGCCGTTCTGGGCGAGAACCGAGTCCGGAATATTCCGAACCGTTCTCAAAGCTGATCCCAGTTTCGACGAACAGCCTTGGCCTGAAATGTCCGACGAGGCTAAAGACTTTGTGAAGCGCCTTTTGATCAAGGATCCTCGAAAACGAATGAGTGCTTCTCAGGCCCTATGTGAGTATAATACTATTTACTCTGGAAAACTTTAAGAGTTGTATTTTTAATATATGTATATATATGTATCCATCATTAGGTCATCCATGGCTGAAGAGTCAGACTGATGTGGAAGTTCCTTTGGATGTGTTACTCTTCAAGCTCATGAAGTATTACATGCGCTCGTCATCTCTTCGTAAAGCTGCTTTAAGGGTGCGAAAGCGAAGTATTACAGAGTGTTGTTTTGTGTTCCTCTTCAAGCTTCATTGCATTTGACTCTTGTGTTTCTGTTTCGTTTTGCAGGCTCTATCAAAAACGTTGACGGAGGAGGAGCTACACTACATGAAGGTTCAGTTTGCGCTGTTGGAACCAAACAAAAACGGGACGATAAGCCTAGAGAATATAAAATCGGTTCTCATCGCCTCCTTCAAATGATGTGGATATTACATAGAAAGAGATTCTTAACTCGTTTGATAATGAAATGCAGGCGTTGATGAAGAACGCGACGGATGCGATGAAGGAGTCGCACGTGCTGGACGTGCTAACATCTGTAAGTATAGTAGTGTAAGAGATTGCAAATATGTATTAAGTGATTTGTATTAAGAGTAGTGCTAAGATTTGAATGTGGATGATAGTTGAATGCTTTGCAATATCGGAGGATGGATTTTGAGGAGTTCAGCGCGGCGGCGGTGAGCGTGCACCAGGTGGAGCGGTGGGAGCAGCACGCACGCTGTGCCTACGAGATCTTCGAGAAAGAAGGCAACCGCCCCATCATGATCGACGAGCTCGCTTCCGTATGATTTTCGATTCCATATATATTTATATATATATTATATATATATATATTATATTCGAATGATTGGAATGAATGATAATATGCTAAACAAAAAGTTGGGTCTTTAGCTAACATAAACATAAGGAATTTGAAATAACCAACATTTCGTAAGTATATTGTAAATAGCCCATATGCTTACGTGGCAATAGTTTAAGGAAATTATGGACTGGATCGTTTACCGCTGTTTTGTGCACTTTCGAATTTTGGGTTATATTAGTCCAAATGTTCGAAACATATGTGTCTTGGCTATTTCCTATTTACTAAACATTGACTAATATGAAAGTACTAAATGTAATTCCTGTTTATATGGGTAGTAACTAGAATTACGTCGGTTAAATTGCAGGAGTTGGGGGTAGGGCCGTCGGTGCCGGTGCACGCGGTGCTGCACGACTGGATACGGCACACGGACGGCAAGCTGAGCTTCCTGGGCTTCGTCAAGCTCCTCCACGGCGTCTCCATTCGCTCCCTCCCTAAGACCACCCCCACCACCACCCAATAGATTTACTTTCTCTTCTTTGCTCTGTAAAGCTCTCTACTAATCTCTCTCTCTCTCTCTCTCTCTCTCTCTCTCTCTCTCTCTCTCTCTCTCTCTATATATATATATATATATATAAATATATGTATACATTCTCTTCCTACAACAACGGACACTTTTTATTCCACAATCCATATTCTAACTCCATTAGTAGTGCAAAGCGTATTTATCAAAGCTCTTAAAGAAGAAACCTGAAACTGTGGTCATCTGTCTTCATTCATTCTCCTACACTGTTTACGGACCTACATTCATAAGATTCTAGTCGAGAATTATACACGAAAGAAACAAACAAAATTACATTTACAATGTCAAAATAATCAGGATTACTTCCCTGATTTACTTCTGAAGGTTTTTTTCTTCTCTACCAAGTCTATTTAGAAACAAGACAAGAAGTGAATAAAAAATCCAACAATGAATCTGTTAGAAGATCCAACTTGCATTCGTGTTTTTTCCTCTTTTAAAAAACAGTATATCTGTCGCTGACGCCGAACAGAAATAATTGATGGCGGTAGAATAACAAGAATATGAGATTGATCAATAGTTTATAATATAATGTGATATTGGGATAGACATGATTTTTGATGAACTCTCTTGTCGCAACTATATTTCTACTAACTCGCTTCTGTGTCCTTGTTTGCGCTGTGCCCAATATTTAAGCCCACTCTCCATCACTTTTGAAACTCACACCACCTTTTTAGTTGAGAGACTATGAAAACATTATATTATCATGTCCAAGGTAATCTTGTCTACGTTTTTCTCTTCAATTACCAATTTATATTCTACTCCATAACTTCATTTTTGGATTAACATTGTCTTGATTTAATTTTTTGCATTTTAATCGCGTGCAAAATGAATTATCCAACATCCTTACAACATTTTATTTTGTAAAACTCATTTTAAATGAAACTATACGCACAAATGTTGAATTTGTAAAATATGTATTAAGCTGTTTATATTTTATATTTTATTAAGAGGAGTTATATTTGTATGAAAATGACTAATTTCTTACGAAATCAATAGCATAAATATTACAACAAATGAGTGATTCTCATACTCAACATGGGATAGATGTTTTCGTGGGAGGGACAATCAAGAAAAGACCACCATATTTCCTCATAAAAAAGAAGCACCGGTTTTAATTTTAACATCCTCTATTTAGAATGAATATGTAAATTACATTTAATGATTGGGATTCGAAACCAAGTTGTATCACTGGCACACATGCAGAGTAAATCGTTGAAAAAACATTATACTCTAAGATCACCAAATTCATAAATCTATTAAAAATATGTTTATTTATATATGAGCAGGCCCGTACAACTGAAAACCACCTTGCTTTTTATTTTATATTATAATAATACAAAAAAAAGTATGAAACAAAAGAAAGAAAGAAAGGCAGTCAGTCACCGTAATATATAATGAGCTGTCCAGAGCAGCGTGAAAGTACAATCGAAAAACCCTCTCAGAACTTCTCTGATAACTTCTCTTGCAAGCTATAGCTAACCGAACTCTGCCGGAGAGGATGCGAAACATCTCGCCGGCGTCCAGCCGCGGCATCGCGGCGGTCGTCGGAGTCGGACCCAAGCTCGGCCGCTCAATCGCTCGCAAGTTCGCTCACGAAGGCTACACCGTCGCTATTCTCGCCAGAGACCTAGGTAAATTAATACTGATAACATAATAATTATATGTATAATTTTTTTTCTGGAACTGAAATTTCTCCCCGGAATTTACAGGGAAGCTGTCGAGATACGCCGACGAGATAGCGAGGGAAGAGAAGGCGCAGGTGTTCGCGATTCGGATCGACTGTTCGGAGTCTCGGAGCATCAGAGAGGCTTTCGAAGGAGTTCTCTCTCTCGGTTTCGTCGAGGTTCTCGTCTACAACGCCGCTACGATGACGTCATCCTCTCCGACGACGAATCCGAATCCGAGTCCGACGGGATTCACGGACATTCGCGTCGATTCCTTCCAGAAATCGCTCGCCGTCTCCTCCGTCGGAGCCTTCCATTGCGCTCAACAGGTGTGATATATATATATATATATATATATATATATACACACAATTTTAGTTTCTTTTATCTACCTAATTAATTACTGATCGAAAACGAAATCAATGTAAAAGGTTCTACCAGGAATGGTGGAGAGAGGAAGAGGAACGATTCTGTTCACCGGTTGCTCGGCATCACTCACCGGCATTGCTGGTTTTCCCGATCTGTGTACGTAAAGCATGATGAAGCGAAATAAAAAAAGAAACAGAAAAACAATTGTGATAATGAATGGTTTATGTAATTACAGGCTGTGGCAAATTCGCGCTGAGAGCACTGTCGCAGTGTTTGGCGAGAGAGTTCCAGGCGATGGGAATCCACGTGGCGCATATCATCATCGACGGTCTGATTGGTCCGCCGAGGTGTGTGATCCGAGAAGATTCTCCCCCCTTTTTTAATATTCATCATTTTTTAATATTAATTAATGAAATGCCAAGATTCGAGTTCTATCTTTTTTTGGGCGCAGCAGAGGAATGGGAATGATTGGTGGTGACGTGGCAATGGACCCGGATGGGCTGGCTCAGACGTACTGGCAGTTACATGTGCAGGACCGGCGAGCCTGGACCCAGGAAATCGACCTTCGTCCCTCTTTCTAATTCAACCCAATCTCTCTCTCTCTCTCTCTCTCTCTCTCTCTCTCTCTCTGCTCTATCTATATTTTTTTTTGTATCGGATTAGCTTCTTCTTCTTAATGGGTTTTCAATGTCTGTTTATTTTGCTATTGTTGATCGTGTAATGATTTTTGGTCCCCCAAGATGCATGTATTTAAAAGTGTTGTTACATAGTGTTGTATTCTTTCTTTTGATTTGTGGAGGGAGTGAATTGATTGGTCAAGAATTGAGTGTGCATATGATTGGGGAGATGGAATTGTCAATGTCGAGCCAATAATTAGGTATTTTGTTGTGGGAGAGCAAGTAGAGGAGAAAGAAAGAGGCAAGTGGATGAGACTAGAACAAATAAAGAGTGGGGGCGCTTTATTTGTATGGATGGACCAAAGCCCTCGTGTTCCATTTCAGGACACACATACACACTTTGGGAGCTATCTACTCACTTGCCTAACTACTACTTCGTTTGATCCTTCACCATTTTAAATCAAATTATTTGGTTTCTCAATTTTTAGGTTCTAAATCGCAAAATAAGTAAATAAAAAATAGGGTTATTATAAAGAGATATATATACGTTTGTTATTTTGGAAATGGTCAACGTTTCGTAAAATTCGTGCAAATGTTCAACAATTAGTTTTACAAATTTTGTATCCCAACTTTGACTAAATTTGAGTTACCGCCCAATCTGTAAATTAATTAATTTTTTTTTTACATAATCCACGTAGATAATTCCTTAAATAACCGCACACAATTAATTCTAAACTTAGAATCGTCCAACTTCAGAAGAGAGAAACTCCAAAATCATGCATGCAACGAATTCGTGATTCTCTCTAAAAAAATTCAAATCCAAAAACCATCAAGATGTTAAAACAATAGGTTCGTCGGGGAGTTTTATCGGTCATCAATCAGCGTAAAACAACAGGTGATTATCATGTACCTCTCTTCCTTTGTTTCTTTTTATTTTCATTTGATTCAGTTTTGTAGCTGTTCGATGTGGTTTGGTTTCATCTTTTGTAAACACATGGAAATCTTCTTGTTGAATTTAGGGGTTTTTTTAGGTTATTTGTTTTTAATAGTTCGTGGTCGGGTATTAACGCATGTAAATCTTATGGTTATAAATTTGGATTTAGGAGTTTTAGTTTATGAGTTTCTAGTTTTAACAGTTCTAGTTTTCATATTTTAGTAACGCAATGATTTTCTGATTAAAATGCTAAATTTAAGGTTTATTTATTCTGGAATTCGTGTAAATGGTTGTTCAATAAAGTTATAATATCGGAGATCCATTAAAACTGATTGTTTATGTATCAATAGTTGATTTCTTGAATCATGTGTATTATGCCTTCAATTGAGTTCGTTATTAATCTCTGTTTTGATTTGTTTCAGGCGTAAAACATTATCAATCGACCGGTTGTAAACGTTTTTAGACTATAGATTGCTCCATCGACCTAATTTAATTTACGTTGTAAACCTCAACCTACGTTGTAAACCAATTCCATTATCCGTGTAAATTGATAATTTAATTGCGAATGGTATGAATATATGGATACCAAAAAAATATGACCGAAAAAGCAGTTTTAATGGTGTTTATAGAGCTAGTTATCTATAAAGAAGAATGAGTTAATTAATGCAATGATATAATTTTAAGAATGAAAATAAATACGAAGGTGATCTATGAAGAAAAAATGAAAATAATTTTAAGAAGAATGAAATTAATTAATACGTTCCATTTTCGTAGGACTTTCCAATAAATATAGGAAACCACCCAAATTTGAATGATTTAGGAAGTTATTCAAAAATATTCGTTCAAAAATTAACAAAGGAAGTTCAAAATTCAAAACATTGGCCGAAATAATACAAAAGCATTCGGGTAAAGTAACAACGTAAATTGACATGTCACGTAACCAGTTGGACCATTTAGACGAGGTTTACGAAATGTTGATCATTTTCAAAATTTGTTAGTAAACTAGGACCATTTTTCCGGAATTCTGTATGTAATCAAAGACACTAATTTAACTATTTAGAATTTAAAATAAACATATTAAGAAAATAAAATTTGTTTTGGAAGATTGTTTTATTTTTTCTCATCTTAAATCTATTATACTTGTCAATAAATTGTACGAAATGATCACTAATATTAAGAGGAAAACAAATTAGTGATTGAAAATAAAATATAATTAAAGAATCTTTTGCGAATCAAAATATACTTTAGAATTTAATTTTTTGAATCGATGAAGTTTTGTAAATAAGAAAAGAGTTACAGAAGAAAAAGAAAAATAATGACTGTAGAAAATAAAATAAGAGGAGGGACAAATATTGAAATGGTGTATTCAATTTCAGACACTAGTAAATTATTCATTAAGCTTCTTTTCAAGTTTTTGGACTTCGAGGCTCACACAATTGTGGGAGTCCATAATGTTTCTCCGAAAATGGTTTTATGTTTTAAAAAATAACAAAACTATGGGTAGTCAAAAGAATAAATTTTCTGTCAAACTAGAGACAAGTGCAAATATCAAACTACGCTTAAATTTTATATAAATAATATTAAATATCTAAATATTATCAACCAATTAAAACACACACACAAAAAATCTTTTTCTTTAACACCGCAAACATCAAATCAATCTTTTTATCAAAATAATTATCATATTTATTATTTTCTTCACTCCTCCATCTTTTTCAATAATAATTATTTTTCTCATTTTATTTCTTAAATCGTTTTTTAGAATTTCTTTTATTATTCAAAAAATTATTTAATTTTAAAATGACGACTAGTCTTCAAAATATTCACACATGGTGTAACTAATTCACAAACTATATAACTAAATTTGGTTTTGTATATAATTAATTCGGTGTTGTGTGTAATTAATTTGGTTTTATATGTAACTAATTTGATTTTATATGTAACTAATTCGGTTTTTGTATAACTAATGTTGATATTTATGTAACTAATTTGGTTTTTAGGTATCTAATCTTGTTAGTAATTGATATTTTAGAATAGATGATTGGGCATAATTAGGACCTCATCGTGTTCTATTTCTCCTTATCTTCTTTCTTCTTGTCGTCTTTCTTCTTTTCCTCATCGCGTTTCTTGTCTTCATATGCCTTCTGTACCTCATCTTCTTTATTATTTTTCTCCTCTTCTTCCTTTTATCACTACTCTCCTCGTCGCTATCATCGTCCGCATGTCTCATCGCTCAAAGAATCATCATATGAGGATTCTTCTACTTTCTCTTTCAAAGTTCCCTCAAAATAGTTGGTGGTTTATCTTGGAATAGGTGTAGGATTAAGAAAAAAAATTATCATTAGCAAATTAATGACATAATATATAAAAAATTACAAGTAAAACTATCTTACTAACCTAGGCAAAGTGCATGAACATCTAATTATTTAAAAACATTATCTTATTATTATTTATTTGGGACTAACATTTATTGTAGTTTGATTTTTGAGAAGTCTTAAGAAAGTTTGAACGTCTCGTCTCGCTCCAAGCTTCGTTTTCACGGAATGCTCGTCTCCTTCGAACCTAGTCGTGAACTCGAGTAATCTAAGGTTTATATTACAAGAGTCTATATAGTGTTTGAAGGATTTGTCTGTGGGCACAATTAGACACAATAACTTAAGAACAAATCTATGACCTAAATAGCTAATTTAGGCCTAAGTCTAATGAGGACTTAGGTGCCTAAATAAAAAATTTATTTTAGAGTGAGAGAGAGAGAGGTTGGTTGGCCAAACTAGAGAGAACAAGAGCAAAAAAAAAATTCACATCTCAATGTGATCCTCTATTTATAGGAGAAGGAAATACAAAAAAGGGTAACTAGCATTTCCTATTATGCATTCATGATACAATATTTGATTTCCTCTCCTCTTTATCTATGTATGTGGTCGGCCATACAAGTGCACTAGTGAGAGAAATTTACTTCCTCGCTTAGCACATTTGTTTCATTCTCAAAGAAATTCATTTCACCTTTTCCTTTTTGGCAATTATTTTCATAATTCAAGGCAAAAGAATTTCTAGATATGAATTCATCTCCTCTTTGATGTTGGCCAAATTCTTTGTCTATGGGGGGATCTTCTAGATGTTTCATTATTTATTTTAACACAATTTTTAAAATACCCATTGTAGAATTAATATTGCACAAATAATGACATTAATTTCATAACGCCTCAAACGACTTATCGGCTTTAGAAAATAATTATATTTCCATCAAATGTAAATATTCAAAATCTTATTTTGACATTCATATCATTTTATGTCCATGTGGACAAAAATACCCTTTAGAAATTTTCAAGGAAAACGTCTAGTTCAACACTTGAACTTATTTCAACTTAGCTTCTAGTTTAACAATGCTACTCTAATGACTTGTAATAGTGATATTATGGATCCAAATGAATAAAGCTTGAACTACTATATTTGGACTCAAAAGTTCACAAACTTTTTTCGAGTATTAGCTTAATGTCAACTGACTCAACTAAAGAGTTGACACTGAGAATCTCTCGGTTCAAATGAATTTATTTTTTAGTCAAATTCAGCTGAATTATGTTGAGTGGATGCATTGAATGTTATCTATCATTACCCTTCATGAATATCATCAACTAGATGAGATTTATAAAATTACCATTTTACCCTTCTAATTGTTATTTCCTCAACTCCTTTATTACTTGTGAATAAGTTAGATACAACGCATTGACGAGGTACTAACAAGTCACATTGTTTCATCCAAATAAAGTCGTTACATAGTTTTGGATACCGTGCGGTTCATTTATTCACAATCCAAGTAATAAAACATGACGTGATATACATTGTATTTCAGCAATTTTGTACATGAATTTCATATCTATGAGAACTTCACAAAGTTAGTTCATGACATCTTCATAACTCAATATTTCACCAATTAGTCTAGTCTAGATCACAGAGTGGACCTATAATTTGACTTTCTCAAATGAAAATAAGTGAGCTATGAAATGACATGTCTCATTTCAGGATTTAGGTAAGCACGATGCAATTCATACATATTGACATTGAGACATAATAAGTTAAATGGTTTGTTTTTACATTGTCTCTAAAGGTGCACTGGTTAATTCAGTATCTTTGGATGATATACATGATGAACTATATAGTTCTCAACTCTTTATGCCTCGTAACCAGACATCATAGATTCTTCCAACAATCATACTAGGATCAATAGTCCGTTGATCTTCAGAATGTGAATATTTTTTTAAGCAAACCATATAGAGTTTGTTCACGCAAACTTACATTTGAGTCTTTATACGTTGTTAGGTTTGATTAAGGACTATAAGACTATTGAATATCATAAAGCTTACAAACCAAAAAGGAATGAATGAAAGTTTCAACTTTTATTAATGTAATAAAAAAATTACAATAAGGACTCATAAGAGATTTATATTACATCGATATGCAAATAATTAATACTATTGTGGGCATTTCTGCTAACAATTTGGGTGCAGACCCACTTCATTTATATTTCGTGTTGGAATTTCCAGATCCAACGATGGTCTTTTTTGGTGAAGAAATGTGGACACTCCGACGTGGAGTGGATTCGTCGCCGAAATCGGATTTTGAGGTTCTCTGGTTGTCAAGACTCATCTTAGCGACGGAGTCAGCCAGTTTAAGTTGGAAGGTCGTGATTACGACGCCCAAATGGTCAATCTCGTCCACATTTTCATTTCGTATTTGTAGGGTATGCAACTAATCAATAAAAGGTATGTAACTATTCTGTAATATGTGTGTAACTAATCAGATTTAAACGTAACTTGTTGGATCAATATGTGTAACTAATCAGATGTAAGTTATCAGATATAAAGGTAACTATTCACTTATAGTTATGTAATTAATCGGAAATAAAGGTAACTATTCAACGTATGTAACTAATAGATATAAAAGTAACTATTCAGTTAAAGTTATGTAACAAGTAGAAATAAAGGTAACTATTCAGTAAACGTATGTAACTAATCGGATATAAATGTAACTATTCAGTCAAAGTTATGTAACTAATCGAAAATAAATGTAAATTTTCAGTTAAATTTATATAACTACTCGGAAATACATGTAATTAATAAGTAAATTTACATATAAATCTACTCACTTACATATTAATGTAATTAGTTACATTCAAATTTGCGTTTAATTACATATAAATCTAATTAGTTACATTTAAATTTATGTTTAGTTATATATCAATCTAATTAGTTACACTCAAAATTAAGTTTAGTTATAAAAATCTCATTAGTTACATATAAATAGATTTTGTGTGTAATTAGTATGATTTTGTATGTACCAAATTTCTATTGAATGATGAAACTAAACATTTTACTATTTCCGTTTGTAAGCAGAGTTTAAGCCAACTGTAACTTCATGTGTTTAGTTACATTAGTTACATTCAAACATGTGTTATTCACGTTTTCGATTAGAAATGACCTTGAATTGGCCTCCTTCGATCGAAGACGCACTCCACCGAGCCACAAATTTTGCCCGAGCAGAGGACAAAATTAGTTCTCTATCAAAAAAATTCCCTCCAAGAAGGCCCTAATCAGTCCAAAATACCCATGGGTACGACCTGGACAAAATCCTCGAAAAGAAAACGAAGGAGAACCAGCTGGTCCGCCTAAAAGACTCAACATGCTCCCCGAGGCGCGCGGCAACCACCATCCAGGTTTCCCCTTCGCTATCAGTGAGGAACAAAGGAAAACCGGATTTCAAGGAAAAAAAATGGACTCGAGATCCCGAAGCCTATTGCGAGTTTCACAAAAGTAACGGTCACGCCACCATCAGTTGTGAAATCATGCAAAAAGTATTCGCGAAAAAGTACGCAAATGGCGAACTCAAAGACCTAGATATGGGACCCCCACCATTAAAAAAGGCATTCACGCCATGTGGGAGAGGCATCCCATCACCGAAGAGAACCCGACTTGACGAGGAGGAGGGGGAGCCAGAATCAACTCCGACCCCAGTCACGCACCGGATAGACTTCGTCATAGGATAGTCGAATTCCAAGTCCTTGACTGTTTGTCTCCTTACAACATAATTTTGGGAAGACTCTGGATACACAGAATGAAGGCCTTCCTATCAACCTACCATCAAATAGTCTGATTTCCGATCCCTGGCAGAGTGGGAGAAATCAAGGGCGATCAGGCAGCATCAAGGAGTTGCTACCTCATAAGCCATAAACTCAAAGTCGGACAAGATTAGCAATTAATGAACATCGAACCGGCAGATACAAATACAAACGTCGCTTCTAACGGCGACCAAGAAGAAGCCGAATCTGAAGGCATCGAACTGACAGTCCATATACAACTTGACGGAACTGACGCTACAAAGTGCGTCGGAAGAGGAGTCGGACTGAAAAGAAAGATACGACGCGAAATGATTACATTCTTGAAAAATAATAAATCAAACTTCGAATGGAAGACAGAAGACATGCCCGGGATCAACACCGACATAATATCGCATCACCTAAACGTCGACCCCAGTTTCAAACCCGTGAAGGAAAAAAAGAAGGAAGCTCGGACCAGATCGAGCCAAAATCATAGAAGAAGAAGTCGAACGACTAATCAAAGCCAACTCCATTCCCCCGTGCGATACCCCGATTGGCTAGTTTTGGAATAGGTCTAGGATTAAGCAAAAAATATCATTAACACATTAATGGCGGAGTATAATTTTTTTTTTTCAAGTAAAACAATTTTACTAACCTAGGAAAAGTGTATGAACATGTTGTTTTTTAAAAACATTAATTAAATTTCTTGAATACTAACATTTCTTCTAGCTTGATCTTAGAGGAGCCTTGGGAAAGGTTGATATTCTCGTCTTTCTCGTTTCCTTCACACCAAGTCTTGAACTCGAGAAACTTAAGATTTCTATTACTAGAGTCTATAGAGGGTTTGAAGGATTTGTGTGTTGGCAGAGATGCACACAAGAAGATTGTTTATTTACATATTGATGTAATATATAAATCTTTATAAAGTCCTTATTGTTGCTAATTAAATTAATAAAAGTTGAAACGTTCATTCATTCCTTTTTAGTTTGATTGAAGATTTATGATATTCAATAGTCTTATTGTCCTTAATAAAGCCTAACAATGTATGAAGAAACAAATGTAAATTTGCGTGACCAAACTCTTCATGGTTTGCTTAAAACGATATATTCACAATCTAAAGATCAACGGACTATTGATCCCTGTATGATTGTTGGAAGAATCTATTATTGGCAGAGATGCCCACAAGAAAATTGTTTATTTACATATTGATATAATATATAAATCTTTGTAAAGTCCTTATTGAAAGATTGTTTATTTACATATTAATGTAATATATAAATCCTTGTAAAGTCCTTATTGAAAGATTGTTTATTTACATATTGATGTAATATATAAATCTTTGTAATTTTCTGATTAAATTAATAAAAGTTGAAACGTTCATTCATTCCTTTTTAGTTTGATTGAAGATTTATGATATTCAATAGTCTTATTGTCCTTAATAAAGCCTAACAATGTATGAAGAAACAAATGTAAATTTGCGTGACCAAACTCTTCATGGTTTGCTTAAAACGATATATTCACAATCTAAAGATCAACGGACTATTGATCCCTGTATGATTGTTGGAAGAATCTATTATTGGCAGAGATGCCCACAAGAAGATTGTTTATTTACATATTGATGTAATATATAAATCTTTGTAAAGTCCTTATTGAAAGATTGTTTATTTACATATTGATGTAATATATAAATCTTTGTAAAGTCCTTATTGAAAGATTGTTTATTTACATACTGATGTAATATATAAATCTTTGTAATTTTCTGATTAAATTAATAAAAGTTGAAACGTTCATTCATTCCTTTTTAGTTTGATTGAAGATTTATGATATTCAATAATCTTATAGTCCTTAATCAAACCTAACAATGTATGAAGAGACAAATGTAGATTTACGTGAACAAACTCTTCATGGTTTGACTAAAACGATATATTTGCAATCTAAAGATCAACGGACAATTGATCCCAGTATAATTGTTGGAAGAATCTAGGATGTCTGGTTACGAGACATAGAGAGTTAGGAACTCTGTAGTTCTTCCAGTGTATCTTTCGAAGATACTGAATTGACCAGTGCACCTCTAGAGACAATAGAAGAACAAACCATTTAACATCTTCTATCTCAAGGTCACTACGTATGAATCGCATCATGCTTACCTAAATCCTGAAATGAGACATATCATTTCATAACATCAATACTCTCATTTGAGAAAGTCAAATTCTAGGTCCAATGTGTGATCTAGACAAGGCCTATTGGTGAGATATTAAGTTATGAAGATGTCATGAACCAATTTTGTGAAGTTCTCATAGATATGGAATTCATGTATAAGATTGCTGAGATGCAATGTATATCACCTCATACTTTATTACTTGGATTGTGAATAAATGAACTGCGCAGTGTCCAAATTTAAGTAGCGACTTTATTTGGATGAAACAATGTGACTTGTTAGCTCCTCGTCAATACATTGTTTCTAACTTATTCACAAGTACTAAAGGAGTTGAGGAAATATCAACTAGAAGGGTAAAATGGTAATTTTATAAATCCCAACTAGTTGATGATATTCATGAAGGGTAAACATAGATAACATTCAATGGATCCGCTCAATATAATTAAGTTGAACTTGAGTAGAAAATAAATTCATTTGAACCGAGAGATTCTCAATGTCGACTCTTTACTTAAGTCAGTCGACATTAAGCTAATATTCAAAAAAGGTTTGTGAACTTTTGAGTCCGAGTATAGAAGCTCAAGCTTTGTTCATTTGGATCCATAAGGTCACTATTATAGGTCATTAGAGTAGGATTGTTAAACTAGAATCTAAGTCAAAATAAGTTCAAATGTTGAACTAGACTTTTTCTCGGAAAAAGTCTAAAGCGTATTTTTGTCCACAAGGACATAAAATGATGTGAATGTCAAAATAAGATTTTGAATGTTTTCATTTGATGAAAATATAAATTATTTTCTAAAGCCGAAAAGTCGTTTGAGGCATTATGAAATTAATTTCGTTATTTGTGCAATTATAATTCTACAACGGGTATTTTAAGAATTGTCTTAAAAGAAATAAGGAAGCATCTAGATGCTCCCTCACCCTATGTAGAATTCGGCCAACATAGCATCAAAGAGGAGAGTTTTATTTCCTTTTTCTTATAAGGATAATTACCCAAAAGAAAAAGGGAAATGAATTTCCTTGAGAATGAAACAAATGTGCTAAGTGAGGAAACAAATTTCCTCACTAATGCACCCATATGGCCGGCCAAACAATGAGGGAAAGGGGAAGGGAAAATCAAATATTGTGTCATGAATACATTATGCATTCATGAATGAATAATTGACCTTTATAGATTTTTCCTTCTCCTATAAATAAAGCCTCACATAGAGATGTGAAGGTTAAACATTTTTCTTCTTCTCTCCCTATTGTGGCCGATCCTTCCCCCCTCTCTCTCTCTACAAAATACTCTTCTTATTTTGCACCTAGATTCACATTCAATCTAGAGAATTAGCTTATGATCCAAGAATTGTTCTTGGTTCATATGGTTTAATTGTGCCCACACACAAATCCTTCCAAAACCTCTATTGACTCATGTAATAGAAATCTTAGGTTTCTCGAGTTCAAGATTTGGTGCGAAGGTGACGAGCAAGCCAAGGAAGAGGATCTACCTTTCTCGAGACGCTTCAAGATCAAGCTACAAAGAAAGGTTCGTGCTCTAGTAAATTAAATAATGTTTTTAATGTATAACATGTATATGTTTTTTTCTAGGTTAGTAAAATTGTTTTACTTGAAAAAGAAAATTTTAAATTCCGCCATTAATTTGATTAATGTTAAATTTTTTCTTTAACCCTAGACCTATTCCAACAAATGGTATCAAAGCTATGGTAAAAGCATAAACATGTACATGTTATTTAAAATCATTATAAGAAAATTGTTTTCTAAATTTGCTTGAATAATGGTTTTTCCAAAAGACTAAATCTTACAAAATTTTAATTTTTTGGTACGACCTCTAAAATTAATTTTTTATTTATTTTCCACTTGATATATATGCTATATAAATACATTAAAAACAGTTTTTAATTATTTTATGTTTGGCATATTCAAAATCAATTTTTTGACAAGTTTGAAAATTTGTGTACATAGTTTAAACTAGTTTATTGCACTTCTAGTTTAAATTAGTTATTGAATGTTTTTATATTATGTTGTTTATTTTATATTGTGTTTAATTATTAATATGTTAATATAACACACAATTGAAATCAAAACATACACTTAAAATGTTTTCAATAAACCTCTTTCTCTTTACACCTAGATCCGACGTACTTTTAATTTTTTCAAATTCTAGACAAATTGTTATGGCTCAGTAAAACGGACATAACTCTTTTCTCCGACCTTGAAAATTAGTGGTTTTCGAACCAAATTAAAGGTATGGATGTTAGCTATTCAATGCAATTGGTTTCAGCTCAATCGGATACCGGATGTGTCATTTATGACCTTTTTAGTCCGAGGTGTACGGCAATCCGCGAATCTAGATTTTTTAATCCGTATTTTGCGACTCCTAGCTTTCTCCCGTCTTCTTAATGCTATCGTGGATTTCCGACGTTCTCGTGCTCAACCACCATGAAGACGCATTGAAGGAAGAAGTCATGAAGATAGATATATATATATATATATATACATATATATATACATGTTAGTTTTACGAGATTTTTTAATCTAAAAAACTTTCAAGTGCAAAAGTGACGATTTATTAATCGCACACACTTTCCTTAGGAAAAATAAATTAATAGACAAAAAGATCCGAGTATGTGCTTTGTGCCTTAGTGCATTAACACTGCTCTCCCCTCACAAATATCAATTTTAGGGTTCTTTTTTCTAGTGATCCACTCTATCTCTCTTTGCTAATGGAAATATGTTTCCTATATGTACAAGAGTAGACGTGTTTGCAATCCAGTGTCCCCTTATTTTTCCCTAAAAACTAAGTGGGAGGGTTGTACTTATTGTTTGCCACCCGCGATCCCCAACATTAATGTGAAGTGCATATGTCGCCGGACTAAGAGTCACCTCGTGGCCCTCTCTTAAATGAGAGTACTCATAGACGCATTGCTCCTAACATTGCTTTTATAGCTACGTTCAAAAGTGAAACAATGAGACAAGGCCTCCCCTCGACGGATTGTTTTCAAAGTAGATCTTGTTGAACTAAGTTGTTGGTTACACACTTAGACTCAAACTCTAGTAATCCTCCATCGAGGCCCTGCGAAAAGTTTTTAGTGATCAAACATTTTTATAAGGTGGCTAGTCAAACACTGATGTATTGACATCATGATTATGCATTAATGATGTGTCATTTACTTATTAAAGGCGACTCTTTGCGGCCTTCCCTCGAAGGAGTAAAGTGTCATTTTGTTCATAACACCTTTGGATTTTTTCCTTGTCTAAATAAAATTAAACTTAAAATCCTAAACAAAAGACTTATTGTAAATTGTTTCAACTTATCAGCAACCTGTCTCTAAACACTTTCTTTATCATCGTTTCCTCAAATTAACTGGAATCGAAAACTACGTAAATAAGAAACATAACCTAGACATCGTCCTTTCGAAGGACAAGCACAATTAGGTACTCACAACCCCATGTCCTCCTGAAACGAATAATGATTCGACTCAAGAGGACAATGGCGCCCTAGCAGCCTGAATCCGATCAGATGAGATTGTGAGATGCTATGTTTTAGCATCGATGAACAATATGTTGCAACAACATCATCGTGATATTGATTCGGCCTGAACCATGCTCTTCAATTTCTATGAGATGTTTGAAGGGCAAAGGCGCCATGCTAGATAACAAGCGGTTCAACGGTTTGTGAGCTATCGTATGAAAGCTAAGACTCCTGTTAGAGAACACATGATATTGATCATAAGTTATCTCAATGACATGGAAATCTTTGGATCTGAGATTAATGGAGAAATCAAATTAGATATGATCTTAGAAACTCTCCCTGAATCTTTCGATACTTTCAAACTGAACTACTCCATCAATAAGCTAGGGTAAACTGTTACCGAGCTGATGAAGGAGATTCACACCGCTGAGGGACTCTAGTATAGAAACTGTCTTACCTACCACAAGGCTAAAGGGAAAGGTATTGTACTGATTACCTAAACTTGTTTAGTAGCTGATAATGTATCACTGTGGATTCTTGACTCCACTGCTACTAACCAAATTTGTTGTTCCTTGAATGGGTTCAGGAAAAGCAAAAGCTTAGAGGATGGCGACTTCTGTTTCAGGTGGGGTGATGGGAGCTTGGTGTCTACTAAGGCTGTGGATCCGTGACACTGTCTTTTGAAGACAGGACTTTAAATTTGAATAATGTGTATTATGTTTCTTCCTTTGGCAAAAACTTAATATCTGTAGCTCAAATTGTTGAGCAGAATTATTATTTAAAGTTTATTGATAATGGAATTCGTATTACTTTTTCCAATTCATTTGTCACTGATGCATGTTTAAAGAATGGTTTATACTATCTTTATCCTACACAACCAAAAAAGCAACTGAAATAGATAATGATCTAATTAGGGAACCTAAGAGGATCAAACTTAATGACTCCTCTGATCTAATAAAATCAACATATCTTTGGCACTTAAGACTTGGTCATATTAGTCTAGATAGGATTAAGAGACTTGTGAGGGATGGTCCACTCAAAGCCTCTACAATAGGCTCACTGCCGACTTGTGAATCCTGTTTAGAAGGAAAATGACCAAACGACCTTTCTCTGATAAAGGTAGAAGAGCCACTGAGCTGCTAGAACTAATACATTCGGATGTATGTGGTCCGCTCATAATTCAAACACGGGGAGGATACGAATACTTCGTTACCTTTACCGATGATTACTCAAGATATGGATTTGTCTTTTTGCTCAAATACAAATCCGAAACCTTTAACGTATTTAAGGTCTTTCGGGCTTTAGTGGAAAAACAGACTGGCAAACAGATCAAAACCCTTCGATCTGATCGAGGTGGTGAGTACTTGTCTGAAGAGTTCGATGACTTTCTTAAAGACGAAGGTAACGCTTCTCAGCTTACAGCACCTGGCACACCTCAACAAAACAGAGTGTCAGAGAGAAGGAATCGAACTTTGATGGATATGGTTAGATCAATGATGAGTTACTCATCACTCCCTAATTCCTTTTGGGGATATGCCCTCGATACTGCCGCATACATTCTGAACCAAGTTCCGTCTAAGACGGTCCCTGGTACTCCTTATGAACGATGGACTGGGCGTAAAGCTAGTTTAAGCCAAATCAGAATTTGGGGTTGCCCTGCACAGTTGCTAAGGCAAAAGACTAGCAAGTTGGCTAGCAGGTCAGAATTATGTGTATTCGTTGGATATCCAAAGGAAACCAAAGGTTTCACATTCTATAGTCCCGAGGATGACAAAACGTTTGTCAGCACTAATGCTCGTTTCCTTGATGAGGACTATATGAAAAATGCGAAACCTAGAAGCAAAATTGTGCTTGAAGAAAAGTTGGGTGAGGAAGCTTCTACCTTATCTGTAAGAACTGTTCTTACCCCAACTAAAACGCAACCTTTAAATTCAGAATATCGTCAAGTGGTACTTCGACGTAGTGAGAGGGTTTCTGAAAAACCTGACAGGTACATGTCCTATGGCGACACTCTCGTAGCCGTCGCAGATATGGATGACCCTGTTTCCTACAGCCAAGCGATGGCTGGTTCTGAATCAAACCTTTGGCTTGATGCCATGAAAGTTGAGATGCATTCGATGTATGTCAACAAAGTCTAGAAACTTGTAGACCTACCTGAAGGGGTTAAACCTGTAGGGTGTAAGTGGATCTATAAGAAGAAAAGGGGTCCGGATGGGAACGTTGAGACGTTCAAAGCGCGACTAGTGGCTAAGGGTTATACCCAAAAGGAAGGTATCGATTATGAAGAAACCTTCTCGCCAGTCGCAATGCTTAAATCCATCCGTATACTTCTATTCATAGTTGATGCTCTCGATTATGAGATCTGGCAGATGGATGTCAAAACTGCCTTTCTGAATGGCAATCTTGACGAGCGCATTTTCATGGCTCAGCCAGACGGTTTCGTGGAAAATGATCAAGAGGACAAAGTTTGTGAATTTCTTAAATCCATTTATGGATTAAAGCAAGCATCTAGATCATGGAATATCAGATTCAATGATACTGTTAAAAGCTTCGGTTTTGAACAGTCAATAGATGAACCTTGTGTTTATAAATTGATACATGAGGGTAAGGTTGTGTTTCTGGTATTATATGTCGATGATATACTACTCATTGGGAATGATGTAGGTAAATTATCTGAGGTTAAAATCTGGTTAGCTAAACAGTTTGATATGAAGGATCTAGGGGAAGCTGCATACATTCTGGGGATTCAGATCGTTCAAGATCGAAAGAACCGGACCTTGTCACTCTCCCAAGCATCTTATATAGATAAGGTGATGGATCTCTTTGCCATGCAAAACTCCAAGAGGGGTGAAAACCCCTTTAGACATGGAGTCTCACTCTCTAAGGACCAGTCTCCCAAGACTGCACAAGAGATTGAGGACATGAGAAAAGTTCCTTATGCTTCAGCCGTAGGAAGTCTCATGTATGCTATGTTGTGCACTAGATCGGATATATGTTTCGCAGTTGGCGTAGTTAGCCGTTTCCAATCAAATCTTGGACCCGAGCACTGGATTGCTGTTAAGCATGTTCTCAAGTATCTTAGGAACACTAGGAACCTGATGCTTACATATTCAGGTACTGACCTGACTATGACAGGGTATACTGATTCCGACTTTCAGGCGGATAAGGATTCCAGGAAATCCACTTCAGGATCTGTGTTCATCCTGAACGATGGATCTGTTGTTTGGAGGAGTATCAAGCAATCTTGCATTGCTGACTCTACCATGGAAGCAGAATATGTGGCTGCTTGTGAAGCATCCAACTTAGAAAATTCCTTAAGTATTTGGATGTTGTTCCAAATGTCAACGAGCTCATGACACTTTATTGTGATAATAGTGGGGTTGTTGCTAACTCAAAGGAACCTAGAAGCCATAAGCAATCTAAACATATTGAGAGGAAATACCATTTGATTAGAGATATCGTGCAGCGTGGAGACGTGGAGGTGAAGAAGATCTCAAAGGTGGACAACCTTGCAGATCCTTTCACCAAGGCTCTATCCAACAAGGTCTTCGACCAACATCGAGACGGATTAGGCATGAAGGACTACTCTCATCTTCTTTGAGTCAAGTGGGAGTTTGTTGGCAGAGATGCCCACAAGAAGATTGTTTATTTACATATTGATGTAATATATAAATCTTTGTAAAGTCCTTATTGAAAGATTGTTTTATTTACATACTGATGTAATATATAAATCTTTGTAATTTTCTGATTAAATTAATAAAAGTTGAAACGTTCATTCATTCCTTTTAGTTTGATTGAAGATTTATGATATTCAATAGTCATATAGTCCTTAATCAAACATAACAATGTATGAAGAGACAAATGTAGGTTTGCGTGAACAAACTCTTCATGGTTTGACTAAAACGGTATATTCGCATTCTAAAGATCAACGGACTATTGATCCCAGTATGATTGTTGGAAGAATCTAGGATGTCTGGTTACGAGGCATAGAGAGTTAGGAACTCTGTAGTTCTTCCAGTGTATCTTTCGAAGATACTGAATTGACCAGTGCACCTCTAGAGACAATAGAAGAACAAACCATTTAACATCTTCTATCTCAAGGTCACTACGTATGAATCGCATCATGCTTACCTAAATCCTGAAATGAGACATATCATTTCATAACATCAATACTCTCATTTGAGAAAGTCAAATTCTAGGTCCAATGTGTGATCTAGACAAGGCCTATTGGTGAGATATTAAGTTATGAAGATGTCATGAACCAACTTTGTGAAGTTCTCATAGATATGGAATTCATGTATAAGATTGCTGAGATGCAATGTATATCACCTCATACTTTATTACTTGGATTGTGAATAAATGAACTGCGCAGTGTCCAAATTTAAGTAGCGACTTTATTTGGATGAAACAATGTGACTTGTTAGCTCCTCGTCAATACATTGTTTCTAACTTATTCACAAGTACTAAAGGAGTTGAGGAAATAACAACTAGAAGGGTAAAATGGTAATTTTATAAATCCCAACTAGTTGATGATATTCATGAAGGGTAAACATAGATAACATTCAATGGATCCGCTCAATATAATTAAGTTGAACTTGAGTAGAAAATAAATTCATTTGAACCGAGAGATTCTCAATGTCGACTCTTTAGTTGAGTCAGTCGACATTAAGCTAATATTCAGAAAAGGTTTGTGAACTTTTGAGTCCGAGTATAGAAGCTCAAGCTTTGTTCATTTGGATCCATAAGGTCACTATTATAGGTCATTAGAGTAGGATTGTTAAACTAGAATCTAGGTCAAAATAAGTTCAAATGTTGAACTAGACTTTTTCTCGGAAAATGTCTAAAGGGTATTTTTGTCCACAAGGACATAAAATGATGTGAATGTCAAAATAAGATTTTGAATGTTTTCATTTGATGAAAATATAAATTACTTTCTAAAGCCGAAAAGTCGTTTGAGGCATTATGAAATTAATTTCGTTATTTGTGCAATTATAATTCTACAACGGGTATTTTAAGAATTGTCTTAAAAGAAATAAGGAAGTATCTAGATGCTCCCTCACCCTATGTAGAATTCGGCCAACATAGCATCAAAGAGGAGAAGTTTATTTTCTTTTTCTTATAAGGATAATTACCCAAAAGAAAAAGGGAAATGAATTTCCTTGAGAATGAAACAAATGTGCTAAGTGAGGAAACAAATTTCCTCACTAATGCACCCATATGGCCGGCCAAACAATGAGGGAAAGGGGAAGGGAAAATCAAATATTGTGTCATGAATACATCATTCATGAATGAATAATTGACCTTTATAGATTTTTCTTTCTCCTATAAATAAAGCCTCACATAGAGATGTGAAGGTTAAGCATTTTTCTTCATCTCTCCCTATTGTGGCTGATCCTCCCCCTCTCTCTCTCTACAAAATACTCTTCTTATTTTGCACCTAGATTCACATTCAATCTAGAGAATTAGCTTATGATCCAAGAATTGTTCTTGGTTCATATGGTTTAATTGTGCTCACACACAAATCCTTCCCAAACCTCTATTGACTCATGTAATAGAAATCTTAGGTTTCTCGAGTTCAAGATTTGGTGCGAAGGTGACGAGCAAGCCAAGGAAGAGGATCTACCTTTCTCGAGACGCTTCAAGATCAAGCTACAAAGAAAGGTTCGTGTTCTAGTAAATTAAATAATGTTTTTAATGTATAACATGTGTATGCTTTTCTCTAGGTTAGTAAAATTGTTTTACTTGAGAAAGAAATTTTTAAATTCCGCCATTAATGTAATTAATGTTAAATTTTTTCTTTAACCCTATACCTATTCCAACAATGTTCGCAGATGACACGGTGCTTTTCTGCAGAAATAATATTGAGGACGTCAATACCATCATGAGCTGTATTGAGAAGTGGTCGGGGCAGCGTGGCAATTTTGAAAAGTCAAGCTGTTTTTTCTCAAAAAACTGTAAGGATGAACAACGATGCAAATTGATAGAGAGGTTGGGAATGAAGCCGTGTCAGGAAGGTTTGCAATATTTGGGAAATCCTCTCATTATCGGGAGAAACAAATCCAAGAGTTTCGAAAGGCTCAAACAAAAAATATTTTCAAAGATGGAAGGTTGGATGGCTCGAAGCATTTCGAGAGCAAGAAGAACAACCTTGGTCAAATTTGTGGTTCAGAGTATGTCAGCTTATACGATATCTACTATAAAACTACCTAAGACGTTTTGGGAGGGGATTGAGAAGGCGACAAGAGAATTTTAATGGTCGGGTGGAAAGATAGGTAAGAGGTACATGGCTTTAATGAAATGGGAGTCAATTTGCAAACCCAAGATCCAGGGAGGGCTGGGATTTCGAGCCATGGATACTTTCAATAAAGCCTTCGTGTCAAAACTGGCGTGGAATCTAGCGTCCAATCCCGAGCAAATGTGGGTCAAGATTCTAAAACAACGATATTGTGGGGATGATCCTTTCCTTCATTGTCGTTTGAAGCGGGGTGCTTCAGGAGGATGGAAAGAGTTATGGGAGCTCAAAAATTTCACTCTACATAACTCAAGGATGGTGGTGGGTAGCGGAGCAGAGACTCGAGTTTTTATGGACTCGTGGTTACCAGGAGAACGGATCGAAAGGCCATATGGATCGTGTTTGGAGGAGGACGATACTGTTAATCAACTTTTCGCAGTGGGCTCGAGAATTTGGGATTTGGATAAGCTAGCGGCTGCTTTATCTCAAGACAGGATTTCCGAGATCCTCGCGTGTCGACCGATGCCTGAAGGTTGGGAAGACAGAAGAGTTTGGATAGACAATCGGTCGGGTAGTTTCTCTGTTAAGTCGGCCTACAAGGTTCTGGCTTGGGGACCGTTGGATCCTAATTCTGAGGACGGGGACTTGGCATGGAAGAGGATTTGGAGTCTTAAATGAAACCAAAGATTTATCCTGACCCTATGGAGGCTTAGTCATCTTAATTTTCCGACGGCGTCCAAGTTTGCTGGTTTCCGCCGTTCAAGTGAGACTCAATGCAAGATTTGCGAGAAGGAGGTTGAAACAGTGAAGCATTTGTTTTTCGAGTGCGAAGTGGCAGCAAGAGTTTGGTTTGAAGCTGGTTTGGGGAGAAGGTGGGACTCGAGCAGCTGGTCATCTGGGCTTGACATTTTGAGCGACCTCCTACTAGCCAACGACGAAGTCAATGAGGTATTGGATCAAGATATTTTTCTTTACAAAGCTATGACGATCTTGGAAAATTTATGGTTCTTCAGAAATTCGGTCCTATTTGAGGGAGTAAGATTGAAAATGGCACACTTGTTAATGAATGTGGATGCTCGTGCGTGAGAGATTGCGAGTAGCGGAGAGATGGCTAGGGCTGGAGAAGAGCAGTCGCCTTCAGCAGCTGTAGAAAGGTGGGATGCGCCTTCGGAAGAAATTGTGAAGATCAACAGTGACGCGACCTTTGCATCCAACTCAGCCGCTGTTGGGTTGGTTGCGCGAAACTCCTGGGGAGATATCCTCTAGATGTGGAGGAGTAAGATAAGGGTTGCGCCGGCATGTGAAGTTGTGTTGGCGGGCTTGGAGTTAGCAGTCAAGATGAGTAGGTTTTACAGGTACTCGAAAGTGGAGGTGGAGGGTGATAATCAAGTTATAATCCGTGGCCTCTCGCCCAGAGGCGTATGCCCAAATTGGTCACTTTTATCTACTTTTGAACATATTCTGGATGTAAGTTTATGTTATTTGTCTTGCAAATTTTCTTGGGTTAATAAAAATGCTAATGGTGTGGCACACGGCCTAGCCAATTAGGCTTTCAACTCAAGTTTGGATGGTATGTGTACTTTCGAGAAAGTTTTGCTCTTTGTGCGGGATAGTTTGGTCGGTGACTCTATCCGGCCTCTTTCAATATAAGTTTGGGCTGCTCGTCTCCTAGCCTGTAGGGACTTGGGGTTTGTGAGGCCCGTTGTCTTTAAAAAAAATGATATTTATTAAAGAGAGGAATTAAGTTTGAAATAAAGGGATAGCAGTAATTCTTTTCTTATAAGAACAAATATATTATTATTGATTTAAAAAATTAAATTCTAACACTCCACGTTTATTATCGTATTAAATGTTAAACTAGACTTGCAAAACAAATTAATGTAAAGATAATAAATGAAGCCGACGATATTTTTATTTTTGACCGCTTAACGCCGCCCTCCGCTCAGACAGGCAGATCCAGAAAAAAAAAAAAAAAAAAGAACGGATAATAATATCTTCTTTTCCCCAAAAATAATTTTGTCGATCATTTCCTCAGAGAAACGGAAACAATGGAGTCGACGCCGGTGAACTGGGAAACTCTTGACACGCTGGTCATCGATTTCGCTAAATCAGAGAATTTGATAGAAGACTATGTCAATTCGTCATCTTCCTTCCCCTCCGCTTCGTCTCCGTCGTCCGTTCATTCATCGCCTTCGCCGTCATCGTTTCCGTCAGTTTCTTCGTCGTCGTACCACTCTCGACTGATCATTCGTCAGATCAGACGCTCTTTAGAATCCGGTGATGTCGATACCGCTATCGATCTCCTCCGAGCCCACGCGCCTTTCACTCTCGACGATCACAGACTTTTATTTCGGTTGCAGAAACAGGTTTATGTCGCTGAATTTCTGTTTAGATTACCAGAAAGTGTTTCATATTACTCTTCTATTTCTGAATTCGAATTCAATGCGGATGTGTTCTCCTTGAGTAGAAACGTATCTGAACTACAATTTTGTGTTTCTTTCGCTTTTGTGCCAATAATTTGTTACTTGCGAATTTTGTGTAGAAATTCATTGAGCTGTTGAGAAGAGGAACCACCAAGGATCGCGACTCTGCAATTAAATGCTTGAGAGACTCACTCGCTCCTTGTGCTCTTGACGCGTATCCGGTAATTTGATCTTTCCATTCTTGAGTACACTTCTTTCTTTGTCTCTAATTGTATTGTGTTTGAAACAGTATCATTCGTAAATATCTAAGATTATGATGATGAGAATTTGATTATTAATATAATTATGGTAACTTAAATTTAATGATCTTGGTATATTTACTTTCTGAATTCTGGTTTAGGAAGCTTACGAGGAATTCAAGCACATTCTTCTTGCGTTTGTGTACAATAAAGACGATCAGAGCTCACCAGTGGCCGACGAGGTTCAGTTTTGTTGCTCTATGGCTGTTATTCATAGATGGATGACCGTTGAATCACGTGTTCTCAGCTACAATTAAAACTTTCATATTTATTGTTTTTTATGGTTAAATTCGAATATATACTCTTACTGACAGTGGTCGGAGAAGAGGAGATTAGACATTTCCGGATTATTGTCCTCTGTGTTAAGAGCTCATTTACATGCTTATGATCCATTATTTTCGATGGCTCTAAGATATTTGATAAGGTCTGCCTCTTTCTACATTGACTGATTTCATTTGTGCTTTTATGTATGTGCTAATTTCTAGTTCTGTCGTTGTGTTTTTTAACTCTTAGCATACACAAGGGGTTTTGTTTTCGACAAGGAATGTCATCACCGATATCAGATCTCACTGAGAGGTTGCTGATTGAGGAACGTGATGCTCCTGCGATTCCCCAGGAGTCATTATATGAGGCACCTCCATTTGATGAGGTGAGATTTAAGATATGGTCTAATTTCTTATTCTAGAACTTGTGATAGACATGGCTGTTACTGCAAAAGGTAACATATGCTTAGCAGTGCTTCACGAGAACACTGAACCAATCAATCTGATCATCCAAATTAAATTATGACCTTGGTTCAACCGACACGCCAAAATTCGAAGAAGTTTGGTGGGTTAACAACCCAAATGCAAGTCTTTTGGGTCGGTTGTGATTTTGATGGGCATGTGATCGGGTTGAACTGCACCGCCAGATGACGCTCATCGTTTAATTTATTTTATCTACGATTGCAAACGTTATGTATGAATGAGAATACATTAAGTTTTTAACTGTTACTTAAAGTGGAAAGCTCAACAAAAATGATCATTTAAATATAACATGGTCGTAAGTTAATTGAATTGAACAATACTTGCAAGAAGTTATGAATTGAGAAAATATGTAGGCTGGGTTAGTATAAGTTTGAGTTTAATTAACTCTTTTACTATGTAAACAAGATAAGCAATACTTAAACGCTGGTGTAATCAGTTTAGTTTGGGTTCTATAAATGATAATTTATTGTGTCGGTTTGGGGTGAGATAATATGAGAAATTTGACCAACCCGACCTCATTAAAACCTCTATATAGGCTGTTTTTATTTTTATTTTGGCGAAATATATACTTTGCTATCGATCGTGTTATGATTTTGAATGTGATTGAAAGCAGGTGGACGTACAAGCTCTCGCTCATGCTGTAGAGCTTACAAGACAAGGGGCGGTTGACAGCTTAAGATTCTCAAAGGGTGACTTGTTACAGGCATTTCAGGTTATTGATTAGTTTTTTAATAATTCAGAATACATATTTGCTTTTTCTATCCAGTTCTTCCGTCCTAAGATATTGGTGATAAAGACAGCACGTTTTAGGATAAAAGTTAGCTCAATGGTTGTGGTTTGACTTATGAAGATGGATATATTAAATAAAAATGAAGAAAAATAGCACACAATTTCGTAACAAATGCCACTTCCTATTTGCATAAAATTTATTGTATACTATAAACTTTGAAAAGTTATTTCTGTTAATTTGTATGTATGGTACTGCACTATCTGATCCGTCTATAATTGTTTCCATTTTGTAGAATGAATTATGTCGGATGAAATTGGATGTATTCGTGCTTGATGAGCTTGTACGTGAATATTGTGTTTATAGGGGCATTGTGGACTCTACTTCTTCATCAACCACCGGTAATCAAACTTATTCAAGCTTGTGGCTAAAATTCATCATTCTTCATTAATAGTGGTCTAATATACACTTATCTGAACCATCAGTTGCCCTTTCCAAACCTTTCAAAGTCAAGCAAACCTCGAAAGATATCTCAGTTGAGGTGGATTCTAGTGCTGACAAAAATTGGGATGGAGATTCTTCCGTTACAAGTATGGAAGGAATCGATGTGGAATTGCGGTTCGCCTCTGAGCCAACTGTAATCCGCGAAGACTGTACTACCAGTGGCTCTCACCAATCTGAAAACCTCAGCGTTAAGTTGAGAGGCAAAGTCGGGGTTGGAGAAAGGAATAAACGCAAGAGATGGCAAGGAAGGCATGACGATTTTATGGACTACACTCGTGCCTTTTCTCCGGACGAATCGCCTTCCAAGCAAGAGCTTTGCACGACTGTATCTTATGTTTCACAGGAACATCAGGTAATTTTCCAGAGGATGTTGTTTTTAGTTAGTTTGTTTAGTTCCCCGCTTCTTCTTTCCAATCCAACTGTTCATTGGAACAGGGCTCGGAGAAACATTCCAATCCAAACATCAGGGAAGACAAATACGAAGTTGTCTTGGGGATGAAGGAATTAGCTAGTAAAGGAATGGCAGCTGAGGTTTTTGATGAAATTAACGTGATAGATCCAAATTTTTTCGACCAAAATCCTCTGTTGTTGTTCCAGCTTAAGCAGGTATATGTTTCTCACGTTGCATATCGCAAAATAAACGGCCAAATACTTGATGAAATATGTATATATATCTCAGGTTGAATTTCTGAAATTAGTGAGTTACGGAGGAGATTATTCAGGTGCTCTGAAGGTGGCGTGCTCTCATTTAGGTCCCTTGGCTGCTAAAGATCCGAATCTGCTGAAGCCATTGAAGGAGACTTTGTTGGCATTACTAGTGCCCAACGAAGACTCTTTCGAAAAGGGATTGCCCTTAAATGCGCTCGCCAATACCCTCCAGGTGCTCTATACATTTGTTTTCGTCATTCTTCTCTTAAATGTATTCAAATCAAATCATAGAAGTCTGGTTATGATCTGACAGGTTGCAATCAGTAAGAGGCTTGGAATAGAAGAACCCCGACTCATGAAGATAATCAGAACGACCCTCGAATCGCACAACGAGTGGTTCAAGCTTCAAATGTGCAAAGACCGATTCGAAGGCCTTTTGCAGATTGATTCGTTGAAAGAGACGAATCCCAGGATTTGTGCAGCGAAGATGATGAGCGCAGAGAGGTCTTCGGTTGGATCGACTCAGCCTGACCTCTCTTCCAGCAGCAGGATCTCAGAAGATAGCAGCCCCGCTCAAGTCTCATCACGAGACTCCGTTTCCGATGAAACTGCCATACTTAAAGTCATGGTTAGTAACCAATATAATCATGATTATCACTGCAAGAAATTAGGTAATTAGCCACCCAAAACATAAGAGACTGGAATTTAGCCAACGTTTTGTTAATTTGTTGTAAATAGTCAGCGTGCTTACGTGGAAAATTAGTCCAACATAAGAGATTTGGATTTCAAATTTTTTACCAGTTTGCCCGTTTCGTTTTTGGGTGAGTAGGAAAACATATTTTTGACTAAGTTAGTCCAAAAAATATCGAACAATTTACCAAACGCGAGCTAAAAACCATCTAGTTTACATGGTTAATAATTACATTACTCCTGTTATTATTATTACTATTGGAACCAAACATTGCTGGGTATGGACAGGAATTTCTGGCATTACCGAGGGCCGATGCAATTCATCTTCTCGCTCAATATAACGGAAACGCGGAGACGGTTATTCAGCAGATTTTTCCCTAGTCCCCAGTTCCAAAGGTTGCGTCTTTGTACTTTTTTTTTAAAAGTTGTCTTTGTACTTAGTCTGTCATTTATTATACATCGTTTTTTTATTTACCACGCATACATATTAGGTTCAAAGACTAACGTTGTGTTTTTACTTTGTACGGCATAAAGGTTTTCTCACGTGATTGCCAAATAAATTATTTGTAAATGAGCCATTAGCTTCTCAAGATGCGACAACTGTGGTGCACTACCAACTGTGATTCTAGTAAATTACTATGACGTATTTTGTATCTATGATCTAGTAAATTGTATCTAGAAATTATTGAAACACCACATCCTCATAGATAAAATTTATCGTAGTATATTGGCTCCGTTTGGCTAAGTTAGTTTACTTTTTAAAAAATGATTTTAAAATTGTGTTAAAAAAAAGTGGCGGTTTTAAAAATTGATGAGGGTTTAGTAGACTTTTGTAAAATAGTTTTAAGTTTTAGTAAAAATTGATTTAGTTTTTGTTAAATATAAATTTATATTTATAAAATATTAATCATTTATATAAAATATAATTAATAATAACAATAAAATATTTTTTGGTACATACAAAATCTAATGGTGTCTATTTATTGCAAAAGATATATTATAAATTTTGGTTATAGCAAAAAGATTATTTGATAAAAGAATATAGAGAATCAAGAATCAAAATTAGTGTAGATGAAAATAGGTTAATGAGAGAGAAAATATAAATAAAAATTAAAAAGTTACAAATTCTAACTTTTGATTTGTTAGTTAAAAATGTAAAAGCTATTTTTCATTTTTTTTAAAGTTACTTTACCAAACGCTTAAATATGATTTTTTTTTTAAATGAAAGTTTGTCAAAATAAGTTAAGTCAAACGCACCTATTTTATACATCCAATGCGTCCTTGTTTTTTTTTGTTTTTTGATAAATGAAATAAATGTATAGAATAAAGTAAATTCAGATTCCGATGTTGTTCTGATTGCGGGAAAAAAGATGAGTGAAAATGAATTTAGAAAATAAAGGCAATACGAATGAATATAGAATCATAGATCTTTATTTAGGAAGCTAATGAGTTACTTGATTCATCTCCGGCTCTTATAAGACCATCTCCAATGCAAGCGGCTAAAGTTGTTATACACATCATCGTATATATTTTTTTTATCCACCTCAATATTTGATTTTTTTTTACAAAAATATTCCAATTAAATTATTGGTCTCCACTTAATTAATGATCTTCAAATTAAACTATTGATCTCTTTATTATTTTATTAATTTTTTATATATTAATAATAATCAGTGCCAAAATTTATATCATTGATATAATGATTATTTTATAAAATAATATTATCTTTAGACATCTTTTCAAATTAAATTATTGATTTTTTTATTATTTTATTAATTTTTTATATTGATAATATTGTTGTCATACATTAGCTCTGGTGGGACTCCACCTAAAGACGATTAAAATAGGAAACAATGTCAGTATTAAAAATATAAAAGCTTCCTTTTTTATATTTAGTTTGGGATCCACGCGCCTCAGTCTCTTCGCGCGTAGTCTTTAGATGTTTTTCTTTTCCCTCTATTTAAGCAGCTTTATTTATTTTCATATTTTGCTCCGTCAAAATCAACACACACACAACCACTATAAAACCCCACGAAAACAAAGACCCTCAAATTCTTGAATTTCAATTTTGTATTTATTCAAAAGAAAAAGACCGGCAACGAGAATAACGCATTTCTGTTCTATTACGCTGTCTCTCAGCCAGCCCTTGATCGATTCCAAGGCTCCTTCTGGAAAAGCGGTGTACATAAACAAAACCCCATCAAGAAAATATATAAACTAAACAAACTAAGCTCTCCTCTCTCTCTCTCTCTCTCTCTCTCTCTCTCTCTCTCTCTCTCTCCCTCTCTCCCTCTCCGTGGATGGGGTTGGATCGAACGCTTTGAGTTTTGACTTACCTACACTGTACATACTAATATGGCGGAGTGTATCTGTATCTTCAATCAGGTTCTCTTACATCTATTTTAATTTATTTATTTTTTGTTGCTAAAACTGGTGTTTGTGGTTATAACGTATGTAAAAGAAGAATGATGTATTGCGTTTGGGGTTGTTAAAGACGCTGACATTTTCAACGCGTGATTTGAAATTGATGTTTATTTGATTGTTTAAGAAACTGAAGAAGTAAATGAGTAAAAAAACAATTAAGAACAGCTCAAAGTAGGGTATAAGCTTAATCGATTTGTGTTTTAACTTGGAAAATAATTTCGCATTCAGACCCATAACTCTTTCTTCTGCAATGGTTTTATTCACCCTTTTTTATTTTCTTTATTGATCATTTATTATGAAAGTGCTAAACTTTATGTTTATGTCAGGACACAATCATCGTAAAGCCTCCAAAGAGATCGCCTTTACTCTTAAGGACTATAGTCTTAGTGTTCTCTATGATCTTTGGAGTATATATCTGCTCAGTCTGCCTCAAGCAAATTCACTTTCAAGTCAATACGAAACCCCAAACTGTCATCGATAATGCGATCAAGCTACAACTAGAGAATCGTTATCTGCACTTCCCTGATCCGAAAACATTTAGCCGGTAATGACAAAAAGCCTCTAATCCCTGTATTCAAAAATATTTGTTGCTTCAAACTTTTATGTGCTTACTTTGGTTTTTAGGGGCGAATGTGTGGGAAATCCGGTGAGGTTTTTTGCGATATTGTCGATGCAGAGATCGGGAAGTGGGTGGTTTGAGAGCATGTTGAACAGTCATATCAATGTGAGCTCCAACGGAGAGATATTTTCTCAGTCGTTTAGGCGAGACAAAATATCTACGATTCTACATAATCTCGATAAAGTCTATAACTTGGATTGGCTCAGCAGCGCTTCGAAAAATCACTGCTCCGCTGCAGTTGGGTTCAAGTGGATGCTCAATCAGGTAAAAACTCTCTTGACCAATCCTCTTATTCCTCGTGTGTTTCACAAGGGAATAGAGAAAACTAGGGTTGATTAGTATTTTCGGATATGGTCGCTCTATTTGTACCAAGTGCTCTTTGATACCATGTTAACAATGAGATGAGAAAAGAAACTCATGACCTTGTTCATATATTCGATGTGCGATATTAAACATACACAGGGGTTGACGGAGAATCATAGAGAAATAGTGGAATACTTTAATCGCAGGGGTGTTTCTGCAATATTTCTGTTTCGCAAGAATTTGTTGCGTCGCATGGTTTCCGATGCAGCAAATTCGTACGATCGGTATGCCAAACTATTGAACGGGACCCACAAGGCTCATGTTCATTCTACGCTCGAGGTCTCTCTCTCTCTCTATATATATATGTATATATGTATATATATATGTATGTATACATGCTTCGAATCTTGTTGGATTTCTGAATTTGAGCTATTTCCGGTATCTGATAGGCTGAAAAGCTTTCAACGTACAGACCGACAATCAATACCTCAACTCTGGTTTCTGATTTAGAGAAAATGGAGCAGATAGCGGAAAGGGCATTATCGTACTTCAACACGACACGCCACATTGTGATGTACTACGAGGATGTCATGAAGAACCAAAGCGTAAGCATGACGAGGCTCTTTATAATCCATAAAAATTCGTAGTTGATAAAAACATGGGGATGGGGTTTGGTGCAGAAAATGAATGAAGTAGAGAGGTTCATAGGAGTGCCTGAAATGAAGTTAGAGAGTCATCAAGTGAAGATACACAAAGGCTCTTTGGCGAATCACATTACAAACTGGGACGATGTCAACGCAGCTCTCAATGCAACTAAATACCACCATTTTCTCAACTCTGACTATTAGAAACCTCACTCCACATTTCTCAAATTTCTTTCTTCTGTATATACCCAATCACAGAAAGGGAAAAAAACAAATTCATCATCAATTTTGTTTGCATCAACATTCGTTGATGACTGATGTGATTCACTTAGGTTACTGCTTATTTTTCTTTGTAAATGTAAGCGAACACATTAATCGGTGTGTAACTATTTATTGAAGAAAAGAATATGAGTTTGGGAAGAAGAAATAATATGTTATTCATTTCATGCTAAAATTTCCTTGAAAATAAACAAGATGTTTAGTGCAGATACAGTGCATGAATACCACACTGATATCGATACTTTTATTGACACAAACTGTACACCATTTATTCTTTCAGTCATACCGATAACATTTTAGTGATCAGACATTGGTAATATATCGGTTACCGCCTGTATAAAAAATACTACCGGTAATATGATTACAGTACAAGACCTAACTTAAAAAAGATTAAGAAGCTTAATACACTCTCATTCCTTTTCCAATAAAATATAAGTATTTACATGAAAAATGCTTATAAATTACAAAACATCAGCAATAAAACTCTTTGATGTTGTTTTATTTTTTCTTTAAGGCAAGCTTTCATTTGCTTGCGGTGGAGAGGTGTGTTATTACCACTAAACCGTCTTAGTTACCGCAACTCTTTGATGTTGTTATTGGTGGTTTGTTTTTTTACAAAGTGAATTTCAACTACATAACCAGTGTCCCTTTAATATTAAACCTTGAGGACAATACAAAGTCATATACAAAGCTATAAATCATAATCATATATATTCTTAAACAAATTGGACCCTTTTCATTTCTGTAAAAAGAACAATAAAAAAATATTCAGACTAGTCCATCATGAAAAAATAAGTTGTGTCCCTATAACATTACACACGTTTGTATGCAATACAAATAAATAGACAACAAATTTCAAGAAATGGAAAACCTGGGAATTGGTAAATGGAATAAATGATTAGCAGCGAGTGAGTATTTCGGCCCCGTCTTGGGTGATCAAAATGGTGTGTTCGAACTGCGCTGATAAGCTTCCGTCGGCCGTAACCACTGTCCAATCATCGTCCCACATCACCGGTTTTATGCTTCCCATTGTCAGCATTGGCTCTGCAAATTCACCCACACAATATAATCCACAATCCCCAATTCCTTCTCAAAATTACCCACAATAACAGAGAACTAAAAATTTTCTGAAGTTTTAAAGCATTACCGATTGTGAATGTTTGATTCAACACCATTTTCCCTCTATCATTATTCCCTGGATGGAATAATTAAAATACAGAAAATTATTTGATTCGATAAATAAATTAAAAAGAGTAAAAATGAAGAGCGGTTTGCGATCTTACTGTAGTGAAGAACGACCGGGTCAGCGTGAAAGACACGCCCGACTCCGTGCCCGACAAACTGCTTAACTACGCCGTAACCGTATTTATCTGCATGATCACTTTTCAACCATACGATAATCAAATTAGTTATATTCATCCAACGTCCAAGAATAATATTGGCTCGAACTTCCTTGGAGCGTTTCGTAATCGAGAAGGAAATCAAAATATATATATGCCCCCTTACTGAATTGTTCTTCCGATTTTGTTTAGTTCCACGCCAGCTCCGCAGATTGAGATTGCCTTATCCAAACATTCTTTCGTCACCTGAAACAACTCTGTTGAAGTGGCAAAAAAAAAGAGCAATTTATAAATGTTGATCTCGCAGCATTCAAGATATCGATACCTGAACGAGTTTTTTGGCTTCGTCATCAACATCTCCGCAAAAGAAAGTAGCTGAGGTATCTCCATGGTATCCCTTTGAGTCACGAGATGTTCCAAAAATTAGAATTATCAGTAATTACAGTAAAATAAACTTAATTTGTGGATTTCACATAAGACGCATCTTATAGTTCAAACAGGCGAAAACAGTATCTACTAATCACATAAAAGAACACTGCTTCTCCGATTATTCTCACATTTAGGAAGACGGTAACATCGATGTTGATTATGTCCCCATCCTGTATATAAATAAATAAATAAATAAATAAGAAAAGAAAGGTTTCATTCGGAGTGAGATGAAAACTTTATTAATAAGAGTAAGACGATGCAAAAAGAAGAGAGTATTGAAGAACCTCAAGGGAACGGGAATCAGGAATTCCGTGGCAAATGCACTCGTTGACGGAAGTGCAGACACTCTTTGGGAAGCCGCAGTATCCCAAAGGAGAAGGGTATGCCCTGTTCTCTATTATCATCGTGTGAACCGCTTCGTCGATTTCATCTGTCGTTGTGCCTGGCTGCCAATTTTTACTTTCATTATCATAATTAGCTACACAAATTACTACATTCTTTCTAACTTACACAATTACACCAAACAGTTCGACAGATTGCTCTACTCCTTCAGTTTCCAAGTTAATTAATCCCCTTTGTTTCTAAAACACTAGTAACTGATCGCTGCTACCCAGAAAACGATAGATATTTCTTCCGAAACTGCCAAAATCTCTCACAGAAATTGAAGGCTCATTTCTTATAGCCCATTTCATTCATAAAGTATAGCACTTTATGTTAAGAACTTTACGCTACCTAAAACGACACTATCTCATATATATATATATATATATATATATATTGAAAACAAAGACAATGTACTAGAATATATGTTTTCAATCGAAAGCGGTAATATCATGTCTCAGCACTAACACAATCCTCTAAGATCGTTAACTCTGCAACTACATAAGGAATCTCAATCGCTCCTCCTAGAAAATCTACTCCTCGAGTAACTAAACTAACTCACGAACCCTCTGATTATCAATTCACCAACTACTCCACATCATTGAAATTAAAGTACAGAACACTTATGACAGAAATCAAATTAGAAGACAAACCTTGACGAGAGTTCCGGCATATTCGAGAACCTTGGCAGCGAGGCGCCCAGAGGCTCTCATGGACTCGATTTCTGCGGTGCCGTGGATTTCCGGGCCGTCAGAGATTCCTGGAGATCCGGATTGCTTCGTCCCCACATACGGTGGCCTCGTTATATGATTCGGAACCATTCGCCTCTGAGATAGTTTCCCCGGCCTGAGCCTTTTGCCTTTCGATTCCTCGACGTTCCTGAGAAACAGCAAAGATGATGATTTCTCGATTGAATCGTTTTTCTTTCTATTTTTTTCAGTCCTGCGCAGAAAGAATTTAGTACCTCCGGTTAAATAACAGACCGGTCAAGCGAGATAGTTTCCTCGGCAACTCCATGTAAGCATTCCTTTCACCTGCTTAAATTCGGTAGTCGAACCATAATTTAGTCGAGAAGGTGAACATTGACGAACCAGAGAATTTTATTTCTACATTAAGTAAGTCGAGGAGTAACTTAAAAATCTGTATGCAGTGATGATTCAGTAGAAATATTGTTTGCACTGCCACTTCGGTAATCAGGCTGAAACCCTAGTATAGTCGAGCCGATGAACATTAACACACTGTCGTCGAAGTTAACTCTCTATTTTATTTTCTTTGTTTCGTATAATCTAGTAGAAGTAGAACATATATATACATAGAGAGAGAGATGGAGAGAGCTTACCTGAAGCTGAGTTGAATCGGAATACTTGGTGGAGAGGGAGAGAGGAAGGCGAACGGAGGAAGTGATTGGCGAGCGGAGACACCAATTTGGGCTGCGAATACATCGTTGCGCTTAACATTCTCTCTCTCTCTCTCTCCGAAGAGTCCTACTATTATCCTGCTCTTACTCTCCATTAATTTTTCATTTTAAAACTTAGGTTTCTGAAAGATAACACGTTTTTTTTAGAAGCGGGTTGTGTTCACTTCCACGAAATATCAACAAGAGCCCTCAATTAAAAAAATAAGAATAAAACAGAATACACCGGAAATAAAAAAAAACATAAACATAAATAAATTTAATTGACAAAGTTTTTAGGGGGCCGTGCGAGACATCAACTCGTGATCATCCGCTTTAATGGCCTCTTCCGAACAAGGCAGGTCTGAACTCAATCAAGTCGAAAACGAGTGATAATTAACCGCATAACGCGCAAAATTATGTGGTACAACATTACAAATACGAAAAATATGCCAAATGTCAAAATCTTCAAACTACCTCATCTCTCTAAAGATGAGGTGCAAGATCGTCCCAAACTATGTCGCAGTCGTCGCGCCTTCATCATTCTCACCACCACTTAGCAATCAGATTGGATCTCCGCTCTCCTGTCACCGAAGCTACGAAGTAATTCTATGTTACGGTGGATAGTGTACGCTTCCGCAAACTGAGGAGAGAATCCTCTAGTAACAAAAAAACATACATGAGGCGATCACATCTCCGTTGTGGTCTCGAACTATACAACCAACACCAAAGCCTCCATGGTCGCGAACTAGTTCCGCGTCAACATTAATCGAGAGAGTCCATCTGAGAGTCGTAGTCACCCTCGGACTCATCTGAGTCTCTCTAACCGTGGCCGCTCTGAACTCCTCGAGGAAGCTCGTCGTCCACTGCTCTAGATGTGGCTGGCTACTGCTGGTCTCCCGGTAAGTACATCGTGTTGGAATTTAGTTAACAATTAACCTAATTAATTATGAAACATATCAATATATGGCGGAAATTCATAATTCAAATTAACATATTAAAAACGTTTTAAAACATATTCGATAACTATGTCATTAAATCTAATCTAGCATGTCAACAAATTTACAAACACTTTAATAAATTCATTCATACATGCAAAACGAGCAATCTAAAATTTCTAACAATCCTACAAGATTATATCATTCAGATCCAACTCGTTTATAGAAAACTTACGTTCGATTCAGATCTGCGAAGATGAGTGTCGGGATGCGTCCAAAAAGTCGACTGATCCTCTACACCACGCGCGTCTAGGAAATCCTCAAAATCGTCGAGCCTCCGTTGCTCCAAAAGTGGCCGGCCCTGTGGAAGGAAAAATCACTCAAACAACCACAAGTTGAGTCAATGATAATACTCAAGGGATTTTTAGGAGACAAAGAGGGTGGGTTCTTTCGTGGGAACAAGAGGAGAAGGAATAAAAGGAAAGCCTCAGGGAATTCACTCTCTATATACTCTATGGGATTTTTGGCCGTGTATTTTCTTCCCTGGGGAGAGAAAATAGTCGGCCAACACGAGGGAGAGGGGAGAGAGCATGCGTGTGAATTAGGTCAAGAGAGAGAGAGAAGAGCTTCCTTTTATTTCAGGGAGAATGGGCTTAGGTTAGGTCAAAAACAGTTAATGACTCATTAATCAAACTTAAGCCCAATAAATCATTTAAACAAATTTTCAACTCACTTATTATACATAAGTGGCCGGCCATATTGTCTAATTTATCTCCCAAATATTTTTGATTTATTTCTAAAATAATATTTAATTAATTTAGAACATCTCATTTATTTAATGACAAGTCATTAATTATTTTCATACTAAACAATGTAGTAAGAAACGAGAAAATATTTATTTTCATCTTTTATTTATTTGAATCATCAAATTATATTATTATCAATATAATAACATAATATGATTCGTTAAATAAATGTAATAATAAATAACCAATTATTTATTTAATTACTTAAAAAATAATTTTCTTAGCGTAAATCACAATTTACGTTTAATGAGAAAATCAATCATTTCTTGTTCACCAATATCTCATCCGAGAGTCTATCATTGAGACCTTATGGATCCACATGAACAAAGCTTTAGAATAAAGATCGGACACAAAAGTTCACAAACTTTGTATGACTTTTAATTCTTAATATTAGTCGATTCCACTAAATGACCAATATTGAACAAATCTAAGTTCATATGCGTTTATATTTCCGTTTGATGTGATAAAACTATTCTTCACATGGTCCACGGTGTATTTTACGATATTACCCTTTGTGTGTATCACTAACTCAGAGGAATGTAAAATTACCGTTTTACCCCTGAGTTATTATTTCACCAAGTCCTCTGTTATTTGTGAACGAGAAGAACATAAAGTGAAATGTCTCAACATGTCACATGTTTTATTTCAAATAATTCTTTATTCGATGAATATCATGCCTAGTTTATTCGCTCATACTCTCATAACAGAGCATGGTTTGACACTAATGCCTTAGCATTGTTTCAACACAAATTTCATATCTGTGAATCACATATTTCAACGAAACGGTATTGTGACACCAACCGTCGGGTCAATGAAACTTCACTTAGCCATTGCCCATTGAGAAATAAAATGTCATAAAGTGTTACAAGAAGATATGTACTCACTTCAGGATTTAGGTAATTACTAAAATACCCCTCGTATGTGAGTTTGAGGTTTCGAGTAATTAAACGGTTTTATCTCGAACTTCAAAATTTCACAGGTCTTGTTAAATATCTTCATTAAGATATCAAGAATGAATCACATAGTCACAACTCTCCATATCACAAGATAAGATATCGTTTAATTCATTCTAACAATCATAACTAAGAATCGATTGCCCAATCGATCTTTAGATTGCGAACTATTATTTAAACTAGTCATAAGAAGGTATCTTATCAAGTCTTTACTTAGCACTTCTTTCGTTGATGACAGTTTCAGAGCGTTGACATTAATGCATAAACTCAATTTTAAATAAGAATGAAAATTCAATCTTTATTTAAATTCAAAACAAAACAAATACAAAAAGTATTTAATATCAAAAATCTCCTTTGTGTGCATAAATGCCAACACATCGTCCATGTGATTACAAAGTTCCCAAATAATAATAATGAATAGCTATGGAAACAACCCTCAAGAACATCCATCGCTCTGAGAACAGTGACGAAAACGTCCACGTCTCAGAAAGGCGAAAGGATGTGGTTGAAACCCACCTGCTTCTAAACTCTCCTGCTCCAGCTGCAACCCCTATTCGTGTGGTAAATTGTCTCTCTCGCCTCCTGACAGACAGGGCAACTGTCGTCAGAGATGATCTTCTTCTTGGCTAAAACTGTTCTGGCCGGAATCTGACATAAACATGCTTGCCAACAGAAGAGTTTCACCTTCGAAGAAAATCTCAGCTTCCAGAACTTCAACCACCACCGCCGGATCTGAAGAGCTGGCGGCCGGAGTAATGATTCTCTCCATCACAATGCGATAACCGCTCTTAACGGAGTACTCTCTGTCTTCAATGAAATGTCAGCGACGTACGTCAAGGATACCCTAACCACCATACGGGATGCTCAGGATCGCCGCAACGTCCTCCTCCTTGAACATCACAATAATAAAAAATGTCACAAATACCGTCAAATCTCATAAGCTCAGCAACCCGCACATCGGGGGAATCTAAGGAGGATCAATCCAGTTGGCTGGTTTGTCCCAAGAGACCCAACTATCGCCAATAACCAACATATACTCTATGTCCCTAATCTTCCACCAGAATGAATAATCTCGCGACCTCATAGGAGACTGCATTAAATGGATGAGCGCCACCGGCTAGGATGAACCGTCATGATGTCACTATTGGGGAAGTAGTTCTGTCTAAAGACACGGCCCACCAAATTATCTGGTCTCCTGAGAAAAATCCAAACACTCTTAACCAGAAGGGCCTGGTTGGACTTTTTCAGATCTCTGAAGCCCAACCCGCCTTCTGACTTGTGTCTTGTGAGGTCCTCCTACTTGCACCGGTGAATTTTCCGTACCATCCCCCTGTCAGAATTTGGAAATCGTCAAATGGATATCCATAATCAAACGTCACTGGATCTTGTGGCATGAGGCCACAAAACTGGGAATCGACTGAAGGATAGACTCAATGAAAACCTCTTTGTCAGCCTGCGAGAGGGGGAGACCGTTCCAACTCTTAATCTTTTTCCAAACACGATCTCTCACAAACTCAAAAAGTTTCGTCGTCCTCCAACCAGTAAATGCGGGAGGACCCAAGTATCGCTCGTGGCACTTTGTACTCCTAACTCCTAGGATCTGGGCTAAAACCTCCCTTCCTCCTCACTAACATTCGTACCTAAACAGACAACACGTTAATACTTAGCCAATTACAAAAATGAATTTTCCTTTTTTATTTTTGCAACTTGTTGATTATGTGAGAAGCACCAAAATTTTAGATGTTAGAGTAGTTAGTAAACTCATCTTATTAATATCGTATCAAGTCGACTCTTTTCCGATATTTGAGAGTTCTCGAAATAACTTATATATTAAAGAAAATATGACTTTAAACGATTGTGTGTATTTCATTTTTTGGAATCGGTTAATTTTATTATATTTTTTTATTTTTCGTTGCGATGCTTATAAAATTAAATATTTATTTGTCAAAATAAATTTTTAATAAATGCGAATTGATATTTAAAATATGTTTAAAAATATTATAGTTATGTGTAAACTAAATTAAGATAAAGAGTTTTACATAGTTGAGTAAATATGATGTGTAATATATATAAAATATTACTTTCCTTAAAACGATAAATAGGTAGATGAGAGTGTAAGTGGGTTAATTCTAATCCATCGTGCACGCACGTATTACAGTGTCACAGCGCGCGAGTTGAGTTCGGGTTTGTTTGAATTGATTTCGCTTTGAATAAACATTGCGATTTTAATTGCATTTGATGCTAAAACATTCGAATGTTTATAATGTTCATTAAAGTTAAAGACGGTTTGCAATCATTAGAAAAAGACACGAGCTCTCGTCATGTCCCTTCACTTTGATATTGTTTTCTTAATCCACAATTCGATGATAGATCGACATCGTTTGTTCTAGTTTGTCGAAATTGAGTTGAGTGCCACTAACCTAGTCTTCTCGTTGCTATATGTTTTCACTCATTGTATCCCGCAAATGTGGACTATGGGCCGATAAAAAGCTATAAAATAACTGTACAACGGACTTCAACGAACTCTCTTTCCCCTTTTTTCATTTCCGGTTTATAATTTATTTTTTTGCGTCCATATTATTTATAATATTAACATTTCAAAAATAAAAAAAAAGGTAGGCTCAAACGTCGTACGAGAAGTTGTAATGGTAATGATTGCGTATAAGAAAGAAAGCGACGGCTGCTCAGTCAGACTCAGATACAACACATACCTGCTTCTGTAACCGTAGAAACTATCACCGCACAGTCTATATATATATATATATATATATATATATAGATATAGATATAGATACAGATATATACGTTCATTTCATTTCATATACTGACTTACAACTAACTTATAACGAACCTAAATCCCACTTTTGCCTTTCAATCTCACTGATCTATTCAATCTCACTCAACATTCATAAGCTATTTAACATTCATATTATTTCGACCCAAAAATAAAAACAATTAGACACTTCACTCTAACTCTGAACTTCGTCCGTTTAAATTCTAAAGCTTTATAGTTTCAAGATTCACCAAACACATAGGACATGGAAAAATATTGTCGTTCGAGTCATGGATACCTGCTCTCTCTCTCTCTCTCTCTCTCTCTCTCTCTCTCTCTCTCTCTCTCTCTCTCTCTCTCTCTCTCTCTCTCTCTCTCTCTCTCTCTCCATTCCGGAATTGGACGAAGCTCTTGTTATTTAATGAAAAACAAAATGATAGTTCATCGCAAATAAGAAAAAATTAATGGCATTACTTGTCTCGTCCGTTATACTATACAAAGATATGTCTACATGGCAAGAATTTAAAAATATAACATAAATAGAAGAACAAATGGTTCTTCGATAAATAGATTTCTCCTGAAAATTAAGGTCTGTTTGTCAAACTACTGCTAGCCGTGCTGTACAATTACAAATAAAGATGATGATGATGATTTAATAACAAATCAGAACAGTAGAGAGAATAACATATGTAGCTAATTAGTACTAGAACCTGGATATTATTACATGATCAAATAACGACTAATTAAAGAATAATAATAGTAATAGCATATCATTAGTAGCACCTGATCGAGAGAATAAATGCTTGTACTAATGACAACATGATCATCAATTTCAATCCTTCGCCGTTTAGATGTTTAGCTAGTTCTGTGGATTAGAATATTTGCGTCTTCTTTCTCTTCACGGCTTTAATCTAACCCACTCGTAACGTCCTTCCAATGGAGTGTCCTTCTCAATATCGTAGTTATACCTGTGTGCGTGTGTGTGAACAATAACCCGATCGTTACTCAAATATATCTAAACAAAATTGAGGAAATAAAATTGCGATAAATTTTCTTCTATTTCGCACTTTTTAGCGAAGCGTGTTTGGATGTGTTTCTCCGCCGCGGCAAAGAATTCCTCAATCTCCGATTCAGAAGGCATTTTCTCAGTCAACGTTGCCGGTGATCTACGGTCTGAATTAACTACAGTCGGTTTTGAGATCGACTCTAAGCCGTTGGATTCTTCTCGGAGCTTGCTTGAAGGTGTCATCTCTCTCCTGGGACAAAATTCAGGCTGATGAGAGAGAAATGGAAAGGAAAGCAAAATTGATAGAGGGTGAGAGAAAGATTGTACTATGTAAATGAGAGTGAGCGCAGCTTTTATAAGCCGAGTGATGAAATTATTTTGAATTTTGAATTTTAGGAGCCATGAAGTTTGAGAAATTGAAAATTAAAATTCGAAATACGTTTAAATCATATATGCGGCGTTAATTTATAAGAAATATGAATAAAGAATGGAAAAGAGAACCTTCTACGGCAAGAATTATACGTCGATGTTTCAGCTTCGTTGCTTTCATTATCCTGAAACAAAATTTAATTTCCGTATTTAATGCAGAAGTAGCTCAAAACCGAACGGAATTTAAAAGAGTTTTGCAGTTAAAGCGATCTCAGAAGAAGAAGAAAAAAATTAAATTCGAAGAATTAATTCCAAATTTAATGCGAGAATTAAATTCGCTATATACCTCCAGATCTACGAATCCGTCACCTTCTCGAGCTTCTTCGAATCGATGATTATCATCGGCGATCTCACTCGTACCGTAGTTACACGAACAACGTGAAACCTGAAGAATTACTAGGTCCTCGTCGGAGCAAGGCTTTTTCTCAGCTTCGGAGTTGTTATTCCTCTTTTTCTCTATATTCGCTCTTTGCGTCTTTACTGTCGACTTTCTCGACGATAACTTTGCCAATTCGTTGACCTTCCTTTTCTTCATCGAGCTATTGACCGCCATAGCCGAATTTGCCTGAGACCTCGTCCTCACTCCAACCTCCATGACTGCGATCTCTCCAAGTATTCCTCTCCCACATTTTCGCACCATTGTGATCTCTCTCTCTCTCTCTCTCGGACCAGACTTTCTAAATTCTGATCAGCTTTGGCGAAAGAAAGAAAGTGAAAAGGATGAAGAGAAAAAAAGGAAGCGTGTGCGAGCGCGTGTCTGTTCGTGGAAAGGAAGAATGACGATAATCAGAAAATCGGACGGTTCAGATCGAGTTTAGTTGTGAGGTAATTAGAGAAACACAGAAGATGATGATGGAAATAAATTCGTCGAAATAAAAAAATAGAAGGAAGGGAAATGTGTGTCTGTGAGTGAGTGTATTTTTAGCTTTTTTGGGTGTGTGGTCCAAACCCCGTTGACGGTGACGGGGACGGAGACGAGAGGGAATCTCTAAACGGGAACTTTGACGGCGCCGTTATTCAAATCTAGACAGGCCGTTGAGTCTCGCGCCGATGCTTGAACCAATCAGTGGATGACACATGGGCACGTGAACGTTGGAATTTTCACGGTTTTGGCGGCTCTTTCTTTTGTCCACGGAAAAATATGATTGCATGCAAGGGAGGTAAAAGAGAGACATCATTTTATTTAATAAAGACTTAATTAGTAGTATTGGAGTGGTATCTTTCACCTTTCTTGCACTTTGTGATAATCAGGTCACTGGAGATTCTTTTGTCAAATAATTTATAACTCCTTTGGTTCATGTGATGTCATGATCTCTCTTTATTCTCGTGAAAAGAAAAATAATGCGACATAGAAATGTTTATTATACTTTTATGATGTCACATTTTCTTTTATGGGAGTCGTGAAGGAGAATCTTAAATCACTTTGTGCCTTAAAAACATAAAAGGGATTAGCTTGACACAGACTTAATTACTAAATTAGGCGGAATAACAAATAAATGTTCTGTTTCCTTGGAATTTCATGACCAACCACAGTTATGTATTTCGTGTTGAAAGTACAGATGGGAACAAAGCTCAGGTATTATCTTGAAAAAAACAGGGAGTACAGTTAAGACATAGTTTTTATAACAAAATTTGCTCACAATGTTATTTTAATTTAGTAAAAAAAAAAATAATCTTAGTGACGCGCCTGATTTCTGAAAAATTATCTTACATTAATACTCTTTTGTTTTATTTTGGTTAAATCGTTTGAAGTTTAAACTGCTTTGATAGAGAGTTAATTATTGTTCTGAAATTTAAACAAACTGCTGCTTATTTAAAGGGTATTTCAGTCTCTTTATTTTGTTTATAGTGGTTATTGCCATTAACCCAAAATTGTGAAACGTTTGGCTATTTTGCAATTCCTATGTTTCAATAGGCTATATTCCTAATTATCCTTTTTTATAATTCATGAAAATGAAATTTCTCGTTCTGATTTTTTTTTTTTTAGGTTAGAGCATATCCAATGCTAAATTGCTTTTAAATTGTCATCATTTAAATTTAACAGATCGTCAAAATATTATTAGTTAATTATATTTTTTTCCACATTTCTAAATTAGCAACTTTTAATAAATTACTCTAATGCAAATTACTTTCAAAGTTGCTAACATCATAAACAATTTATTATTATTATTATTATCTAATTTGGACCAAACATTATAAAATAATAAAATATTCATAGTATTTCATTTGACATCGGTGCCAAAAAAATCAACGCCCATTTTTTTTTAATTGTGCATAAACAATTATAAATATCATCTATATTATCACAATACTTCAAAAAATGTCATGCATTGGAGATGTCTAATTAGGTTCCTATGCTCTATTATAATAACACTAGAATAATTTGAGTTCTCTTCCTTGTCCAGAATTTAATAGGGTAATTTTCGTATACACCCAACTAAATTATAGCCAATTTGGATATACCCAACGTTTTGTAAACAAGTTGTAAATACCCAACGTTTTGTAAACAAGTCGTAAATAGTCAGATGAAAATACCCAAAAAAATTATTTAAAAAAATTAAAAATTAAGAAAAATATAAAAAATAAATTAAATGTAAACAAATGTAAACGAATTTCTCTGGCTTTTACGACTTGTTTACAAAACGTTGGATATTTACGACTTGTTTACCAAACGTTTGGTATATCCAAATTGACAATGTTTGAAGTGGGTATAGAGCCATTTTTTTGAATTTAATATGAACCTTAACATTCTTGTTCTTTAAAGATTTTAACAAAAAAATATGTTACGAAACGTCGAGTACAAAGAAATGTAAAGAAATGTGACCTTTTGAACCGGAAACCTTGAAAGCACACTAAATTTATGATTATAGCTACAATCAAACACAATTGTTTTATCAACTCTATTTTTGTCCCAGAAGTTATGTTGTTCAAAAGACACTTTTGAGTAAATTAAGCCTAAGGTGTTATTTGATTATATCTCAACTCTAAATAATAAAATTAAAATCAGGTGTACACGCGTTCGATTAATCAATATAAATTTTAAGACCATCTCCAACCCAAAATTTAAATTTCGGTTAATTTTTTAAAAAATTTGGTACAACTACACTGTTTTCACTCCAACCCACAACAATAAATTTTACTCCAATTTTTTTTTTCTCTTTTATACTTTTCAATATTACTTTATATTAATTTCATATTAACCCCTCTATTAATATATTATGTCAATATTAATTTTATTAAACATTAATTTATTTTTGTATGACAACAATATTAAATTAAATTAATATTACGATATTAAAATATAAAAATTAACTAATAAAAATAATATTATTTTGGATAACATTAATAAAGAAAAAATATTACATAAATATTAAAAATATTACAAATTAACTAATGTTATGTATTATTATTAATGTTGTTATTTATTTTCTTTTCTCATTGATAATATGTATTTTGTATAAATTATTTAAATTATGCTTAAAATTACATATTAACATTTTTATAGGTGAATTTGTAATTAAAAATAGTTTATGGGTGATGAATATTTGACCCCAAATACAAATAGATACTATTCATTTTATCCAAATTTGGTGAGTTGGAGATGGTGTAAGTTATTACTTTAATCTTAACATCTAAAACCCTAATACGTGTAAGTTCAATCCAGTATGTGAAATGTGTACCTTGATAAGTTTTCATTTATGAATAAACGTAATTTAAGATAGCGCATATAATAATGGATAATTTTCGTATATACCCAACTAAATTATAGCCAACTTAGATATACCTAACGTTTTATAAATAAGTCGTAAATATCCAATATTTTGTAAACAAGTGTAAATAGCCAGACGAAAATACCCAAAAGAGTTATTAAAAATTAAGAAAAATATATAATAAAAAAAAGGTAAACATATGTAAACGAATTTCTCTAAGTATTTATGACTAGTTTACAAAATGTTGGATATTTACGACTTGTTTACAAAACGTTGACTATATCTAAATTGACAATGTTCAAAATGGGTATAGAGCCAAAAAAAAAATTATAATAATTAGTAGCACATGACATTGGAGTAGTACAAGTGCCCTGTGTATGTAAAATGTTTGGTTAATTTCCTATTCTTACCAATTCGACCAATAAATTGGAGTACTGAATATGCGTTCGAAGTAAGAATCTTTTATCATTTCGGGACATACCAAACAAAAAAATACTCTCTCTCTCTCTCTCTCTCTCTCTCTCTCTCTCTCTCTCTCTCTCTCTCTCTCTATATATATATATATATATATATACATATATATATCGCGCAATAAGTGTACAACTCACTTATACTTCATGATGACAATTCCATGTGAGAATAATAGCAACCAGGTAGGATAGTTGAGACTTTCTTTAATTATGCTCAAAGCTCATCACACATTATTTTAAACCGTTAATTCGGTTTGATACGAAGGGGTATACTATATATTAGAGGTGGCGTGGACTTTCTGATTTAGAAGTTAAATCTTTGATCTAGAGACTACTAATTTAAATTATACACACTTTAATTTTGATACTTACCGTATTCATTGTTTATGATTATTATTTTATCTATTAAGTTAATTTTCAACATATTAAGCATATACTTCATAGAAAAAAAAGCTAAAGTAAAGCATGTTCTTCAGTAATTAATATAGACTAGTTCGTAATAACACAACACTTTCAAGTTGAAAATAAAAAAAAAGTATATTGTTTATATTGTAAGCCACATATGTCAAATTTTGCCGGAAAACAAATACTCTAACGAAACATTCTAATGATTTTCAGGTATTCGGGTTTTTGAGCAAGATGAGATCTATTTTTTGTAAAGAACTTTAGATAAAATTATCAGACTAGGGTGTTCAATTTATATAGTGTTGCGTCACTCCTAACCAGACAACAAGTGTACCGTGGAAGGTCTTTCACATTGTTTATGTTCATTTTTAATGTCTAAGACATGTTTCCAATGATAGTGCTCAAATGTTCCTTTGATTTTCCACAAAGCCCTGTATATATACATTAGTCCACTTTAATTTAAATATTTCATTTATAATCTTTTATTTCTTCCCGGTGGGTGTTATGATGTTGGCCTTTGATATGATTCGTCTCTTACATGTTATTTCCTTCTTTGACCACAAGTTTAGTTTCATAGCTCCTTAATTCAAGTCATAATGAAATAATAATAAAAATTATAGTAGCTTTATAGACTTGGATAATATAAATAGCATCCGAGATTACAAACTCGCGTTTTCTTTAAACAGTCACTCTCTGTCAGAACCCTTAATAATGATTTTTTTTGCCGTTAAGTTGTATATAATTTCGGGTGAGTTACGACTTTTGAGAATTAGACAAAGGTTGTCGCATTTCCTATCATCTTTGCTGTTTCCAAACCAATACTTCTTTCCAAAATATTGGTCAATGTGTGCTATTTTTTAAAAAAAGTAGAACTAGTTGCACTTACGAAATTCTTTTATTGCATTGAATTTGACTTTCTTTGTCGTTTTGCAAATCTGTAATGTTTATTTTGACGTTGCCATACATACACATACATGATTAAAGTTTAAAAGGAAACACAGAGAAGATAGAAGTCAATTATCCTGTAGACCTTTACAGAAGATAAGGTCTCTTTTGCATATAAATGAAAAGAAAAAGAAAAAGAAAAAGTATGCATGATAAATAAATATAAATAAAATAATGGTATTCAAAAAGGAAGAGTTCTGTCATTGGCTAGTGGGAAGCCTCTGGCGCTTCTCGACGTAGGAGGACGGAAACCACCCGGCTTTGCCTTTGCACTCTCCTTCAGACCATCCTGAAGAATAATTTACCTTCCACATATACCCCATAATTCATGAGAAATCTTTCAAACACATTGTAAAAATAAAAGAAATCGCCCAAAATGTCACCTACTTTCAAGTTTTTATTTTTCTTATAAAGAAATTTCAATTTGCCGCTAAAGAAAAAAGAGACCATTTACCTTTTAATTTTTTTTTTAAAGGTTTTCATCCAGATCTTAAGTAAAAAGTAATTAAAAATAACTACTCATAAACCGGCCTCTCATTCTTTCCCTGAATATTTTTTTTAATTAATCGGAACTAAATAGGGTTAGGATAAAAATGTTAGAAAAAATAAAATCTAACAGTATGTGGTATTTTTTGGTGGCAAAGTGGGAAAATTCAATTTTTAAGGAAAATGGGAAAAAACAAGAGAGGTGGTATTTTGGCCAATCTCTCTAAAACTAATAAAAGTAAAAATATTTCAATAGCATGATCAAAATAAAAAGTAAACCTTTCTCACGACAATGTAGTCACCGGCTGACAACTCTAACTCTTTCTCCGATTCAGGTGTGAAGTCATGCATCGCCTGCGACATTTCGTCACCAAAGTGATCATTTATTTATTTTATAATCTGTTCATGTATCATTCTTATATTCTTTATAGAAATCATACTTCAGCTAAGAAGTAGGTTTTGTTCGAACTCAAATTGTCCGTTGGAATAACTGGAGGGGCCGACTCTTTCCGTTGTTTCTCTGTGACCATCTGTACAGAATCCCAGCCAAGTTAGAACTTCAAGTCACTCAAAAATTACAGCTATTAATTCAAATATAGGCTTCTTCTTATCGCAAGTAATCATGAATTATTATTAGGTGTTGTTCTGGTACCTAGACTTATTTTATAATGAAAAGGTCCTACAACTTTTGAATTCGTGGCAGTTTAATCATTTTCATATAAAATTGAACTTTTGAGTTTAAATGATATCTATCGCCTAAGAAACTTCAAACGCTATTTCCTAACTTAAGTATCTTGTCCTTTTCTACTTTTAATATTATGCCTTCACAAAAACTAAATAAAAGTTAAAACAATTATGGTGTTTTGGTACTTATTTGGTTTCAAGTTACAACACTTCTATATATCATGAACAAGTTCTAAAGTTTAAAGTATGTTTTGAGATGTTTATTTGTTGAATTTCATAGAATAAAAATTAATGCTATAAAAATGACTAAACTGCTGCAAAAGAGAGTGTGATGAGCGTTTTGCTCATTTAGGAACAAAATGTAAATCAGTATAATAGTTAAAGAGAGTATTTATTTTGTAAAGCCTAAACATGACAGCACACAAAGGCCTAACCTCAGCTTCAACATCGCCAAGAATAGCAGCGATCCTCAGATGATAATTCTTTTCTCCTTCAACCTTCACAGAGTTTAAATAAGCAAAGCTCGGTTAAGATAATAAGGAAACAAAATTGATCCCAAACGATCGGAGATGAACACAAACCAATGCAACAAGCCTTTGGAAAGTGAGTCTCTGCTGCTGAGATCCAACGGCGGCCAAAGCAGCGGAGGCTTCTTTGCCGAGAACAGCCATGTTTGCTTTGAGCTCTTTCATTTTAGCCTCCGCTGCATGTAGCTTTGCCACTTGCTCCGGCCCCGGAGCTTCCCTTGCTCTCGCTTGCCTTCTAGAAACTTCCGCTGCCTGAGACGACCCAGAGAAGACTTTTATTTACCCACATTTTCTTTGTTTTTTCTTTACATGTTCGTTATATAATCTACTCATCGTCGATCCTCTGAAATGAGACTATTTCCAAACTAGCGGTTTTTTGACACAGCTACTCCTACTTTAATCCAATGATATTTACTTGGCTTCTTCTTCTAGTTCATATTATGGTCGCTTTAATATTTTCTATTATTTGGTACCATATTATTCTTTTACATAAATGATTATGCTGAAACTTTCTTCTATTGACTTTATAAGTGACATAACTACCAATTTATTTGCCTGATTAAACAACCACAATTTACCAACTAGAGTCTCAGGCTATCAATTTTCTCATACTTGTGTGTCTATTCTTCCTGTCTCAGACTATTGACTATAAAATTAATAGTTTGAGTTACATTTTGCTAAAAACTATATATTTTTAAGGACAAAAATGCCGTCACAAAATACACTACAGGTTTTGCTAAAAAAAAGCCTATTTTAGTTAGCTAATAAGCTAAAAAAGTCTCTTAAGGGTATAAACTCAACTCGTTTTAAGTGACTTGAGAATGAAGTTAAAGAGCTAAGAATTTCTGCTGATTAAATTACATATTTGGCAACTAAAACATAGGGTTTTCAATTTCTCATACCTGTGTCTCTGCTTCTTGCCTCATTCGACTGTAACGCTGAGCAAGATGGCGAGCATCTTCAAGAGGGGCACCATTTGTCATGGCTCTCAGCGGATCCAAAACCTGGAACAAAGCCCCAAAATAAATAACAAAAAATTGGGTAATTAGCCAGCTTAAACTTCACGAATTTGAATATAGTGAACGTTTCGTTAATTATTAATAAGTCGCCTAACTGCTTACGTGGCATCTAATTCTTGAATATTTGTTACCGTATATAATATATAAATAACCTATAAATAACTGTGTATGTGGGCTATTTTCGACATTTGATGAGTGTAAATAGATTGGGTCGGCTATTTACCCATTATTTACAAACTTATGCTATTTTCAAATCTTTAGTACTTTATATGGCTAGTATCTACAATTACTCAAATAATAAACATATTATAGTTTTAAAGCAAAATAAAATCTATTGGCAAAAACCTGCAGTGACAAAAGCTTGATGAACTCTTCTTGTTCCTTTCCCACGTGCTTCATCGCATCACCATATATGGCTGCAGATTTTGCCAACATGGCATCATCGTCCACGTTTTCAGATCCGTATTTGCAACAATCTTCCGAAAGCTTCGTCCCTGACACATAGAAGATTTTCAATTCTGGTTCAGTAATTTGCTCGCGAAAGGAATAACCGAGGTAAAACATTCTCAAAGTGACACATAGTATGGATGAACAAGTCACAAAGATTTTTCACATCTGATGTATGTGCATTGCACAAAGCTCAAATATATCTCATGCCTGATTCAATATGTTTGTACCCGATGGCCGTCAATGATTCCGTGGCCCTGATAATCTCCTTCTGAAATTCCTGGAAAGCAAAAGAAAACAAGCAAACTTACTCATCCTTAAGATGTTTAGATTCACGGAGAAAGCATATTGAATCCATGGACGGTGTATAGTACCCTTCCTGTACGAGTGGATCTATAAAGCTTGTCGAGATGTTGATGCCTCTGCAACTCAATCTCATCAATCACAACGACATCGGAGCTCTCGTAGCCAGTTCCGGCGAACTGCTTGATCACCAGCTGAGATTTGAAGCACAAGATAAGACTTCGAAGAACACAGTGAACTTCATTATTTATCGATGCCTAACTTATAATTTTTTCAACAGCAATTGCTAAAATGGAAGCGTTTTACTCGTTCAACTTCCTAATACTTCTACTACCTAAACAATCGTCTCAAACATTTAAACTCGATTTCATCGAACTTACAACAGTGCTATTCTATGTTCGATCTCGATATGATATGATACTATCGAAGATAAAATTGGAGCAATGGAAAAAGATAAAGGTTTTTGACAGGATCGGAGAAGGAACTGACCTGCTGTTGCTTCGCGACCTGATCTCTGAGCTTGCTGGCTTGCTTCCTAAATGCGTCCATGAGCGACTGAGTCCGACTTCCGATTCGCGAGTTCAAACGCAGAGGCTCGGATTCATGGCCCGGGATTTAGCTCCTTACCAATTCCCAATGTCGGGATTTACTTAGATGCCCCTCCTTTTTCTTCTTCTTACTTCAACATTTGCAGAAATAGTCCTTTTACAGAACCACGAAAGTTTATAGCTATTTTTTTTATATACAATTTAGTTTATAGCAACTAATGTTGTTTTTATGTCAAAATGCCAAAAAAAAAATATTAGTTATTTATTTGTCAATGATTATGATATTGGAGTAAATTTTGGCACATATGCTTTTTATTTTGGCTTAAAAAAATTACTATAATATCAAATCCACCAATATTTTTATTTCAGGATGTATTAGCTAAATACCCAAAAATAAATTTACCAATTTCAATGTACTCAACATTACATTAATTTTGCGTAAATATCCATTATATTTTGTTTACGAAAATTTTCGGACTATTTTTGCCTTTTTTTTATTCCCGCCTACGGTTGCCGCTCAAATTTAAATAAATAAAATAAAATTAATTAAATAAGTTATTAAAGAAAACGAGTTTAAATCGGATAAAAAAAATACGGGAAAAAATTTATGTCGACGGTTTGAAAGATATTTTGACCAATAATTTTGTAAACAATTTCAGTTGGGTATTTATACAAAATTAATAAAACGTTGATTATAATAAAATTCGTAAACGTAAGTATGAGTAACAGGTAATTTTTTATTTATTTTAGTGGGATCAAATTTAATCATTATTATCTTCCATCATTATAAATTAATTTAATAATTTTTTATTATAATATCTAAAGCAACAATTGAAACTTGCGTTGGAGATGCTCTAATTAGCTTATAAAATACACAATTTGTTGTGATATTTATGCCCCTTGCCATTTTTATTATAAAAAAAAAAAACTTTGATTGGGTAAATCTAAATAATAGAATAGTCATATTTGCTAAGGGCATTCACCATCGTATTTTTCTCGTATACATTAATAAGATTAATATCGATCAAGTCTTGGTTAAGAAATTCTGAATCCATAAAAGACAACTATTATCATTTATCGCATTAAAAGATAGATTAGAATCACTCGATCATTTTTACATTTTCCACAACATTTTCAAGTTTAAAATACTAAAAATTAAAATTTCCAACTCAAAAGCAAAACTAGAGTTAACAGCAAAAATAGAGTTAACTAACGCAGAAACAAAATACTTTACAATTTTATTTTCAGAGTTTCGAACAATATCACGTATAAAATTTAATTATTTATGATAGCAATTTCAACTATCTACCGGTCAAAACAATTTTCAAGTTCGTTATCTTGTAGCCCCTTAAGTTTTTTTCTAAATAAAATTATTGCTTGTATATAAAATGCAACTTATAATTTCATTTGAATATTTATCTCTGAGTTAGATCGTACCGCTTTTGCGTCGAATTTATTATTTAAAGGTGCAATTTACACCGCATAAATTTATAACATGTATTACATTTCTCAATGTCGAATATATGTATGAAGAGCTTCGTTCCGACAATATTTGTGAAAAAACAGGCACTTTCATACTCATCTTACGACTCTAGAAGAAAAAAAAGAGATGCATGCACAAGCAATGTACGTATCTCCATACGGTATTAGACTTACGTCTCGAGTCAAAATTGGTAACCTTATCAACTCAAAGTTTTTAGAACTCTTTAAAGCTGATGTTTCACAATCTCCAGATGATCTAGAGGTCTCATCGAATTGGTGATAAGTAGGGTTGATAATATGTGAATAGAAAATTTCTTAACGAATGAGGAGATCAAAGATATGCTGGAACATACCAAGGTTGAAAGCTCATGGGCCTGATGAGTTGCAGAATATTTTTTATGTCAAATTTTGGAATGTCGTGGGAAAGTCTCTCTGCAACTTTGTGCGAGGATTTTTAAGGGAAATAACTGGATCCTGAGGGTTTTTTTGCCCATGTTGTTATAATTCAAAAATCGATGCGGCAGAAGAATTTGAACAATACCGACCTATCTCATTGTGTAAATTTAGTTTTAAAGTAATCACAATAATTTTAAACAACAAACTTATAAATTTTTTCGATAATATCATCCTTTTCAATCAGCTTTTATTAAAGGCAGATAGATATCGAAAAATACGGTGATGACAAGAAAAATTATGGAGAAAATGAGTAAAGTTAGGAGTAGAATACGGTTGCTGGAAATTAAAATAGATATAAGTAAAGTGTACGACATGTGGGATTGAAATTTATGTTAAAGGTACTTACCAATTTTGGCTTCTCAGAGAATATTAGAAGAATGATCCAAGAATGTGTATGTTCTGCAAATCCCCCGGTGTTACTGAATGGAGCCCTTTGGGTAAATTGAAGTTGCAAAAAAGGTTGCAACACGGTGATGTTAGGAATATTACTCATTTGAAGATGACGTATGGATAATTATTGAATTCGATAATTAGATTATTATATAAGCATTATATGATTAATGGATTGAGTTCTAAATAATCAATTAAAATCAATAAAAATTATTTTCCATGGCCTCCGTATCACGAACTGACTATATCAGTGGACACTCGTCACGATGAGTAAATATAATTCTAGTATTAAAGAAGGGTTCAATCTTTGATGGCGAATCGATGAAAAAGAGATAGGACTATATCGTCTTTTTCGTCGGGTTCGTGAATCTTCTACTACTAGGTCCATAATCCTTGATTCGGCTCTGATGAAGGCGGATAAGAAGTTTCGAATAATAATGTTGTTCTTTATTTAATCTCACTTGCTGTAATAATGATTGACAACATTAATTCTGGAAAACGGGTATTCGCATAATTAAATAAATGTTTATAGCATAATTGTTTATTTATTGTTGGATCAAATAAATAAATATTTTTTTTGGATATTTGGGCTTTGGAAACTCTTGGGTTGGGCGTTGGCATTAGGGTTGTCAAAATTCCCCCTAGGGGAATGCCCTAGGATGGCCGAACTTCTTCCATTGAAGTTCTTGAATTTCTCTCCAAAGAGAAATATTCTCAACCGTAGATATTGATCTGATGGATGAGAGAGAGTTTAGATTAATTGTTGAGATTAAAGGCCCAGATTAAATCCAAAGGAAGGAATATCTCCAGAAGGAGAGAATATCTTAACAAAAAAGAGAGAAAATATCTCAGGGGTTATGTCTCTACCAATGCTATAAATAGCGATAGAAGGGACAAGGAAAATGTTGGCAGAGATGCCCACAAGAATATTATTTATTTACATATTGATGTAATATAAATCTTTATAAGTCCTTATTGTAATTGCTGATTAAATTAAAAAAAGTTGAAACGTTCATTCATTCCTTTTTCGTTTGTTTGAGGATTTATGATATTAAATAATCTTATAGTCCATAATCAAAACTAACAATGTATGGAGAGACAAATCTAGATTTGCGTGAACCAAGTCTTCATGGTTTTGTTAAAATGAAATATTCACAATCTAAAGATCAATAGGACTATTGATCCTAGTATGATTGTTGGAATAATCTATGATATATGGTTACGAGACATAGAGAGTTAGAAACTCTATAGTTCTTCCAGTGTATCTTCCGAAAATACTGAATTGACCAGTGCACCTTTAGAGACAATGTAAGAACAAACCATTTAACTTCTTCTGTCTCAAAGTCACTATGTATGAATTGCATCATGCTTACCTAAATCCTGATATGAGACATGTCATCTCATAGTTTTAATATTCTCATTTGAGAAAGTCAAATTCTATATCCATTAAGTGATCTAAACTATATTAATTGGTGAGATATTAAGTTATGAAGATGTCATGAACCAACTTTGTGAAGTTTTCATAGATACAGAATTCATGTACAAGATTGCTGAAATGCAATATATATCACCTAATGCTTTATTACTTTGATTGTGAATAAATGAACGCGCGGTATCCAAAATTAAGTAGCAACTTTATTTGGATGAAACAATGTGACTTGTTAGCTCCTCATCAATACATTATTTCTAGCTTATTCACAAATAACAAAGGAGTAGAGGAAATAACAAGTAGAAGGGTAAAACGGTAATTTTATAAATTCCATCTAGTTGATGATATTTATGAAGGGTATTCATAGATAACATTCAATGGATCAACTCAATATAATTAAGTTGAATTTTAGTAGAAAATAAATTCATTTGAACCGAGAGAATCTCTGTGTCAACTCTTTAGTGGAGTCAGTTAACATTAAGCTAATACTCGGAAAAAATTTGTGAAATTTTGAGTCCGAGTATAGAAGCTCAAGCTTTTTTCATTTGGATCCATAAGGTCACTGTTACAGGTCATTAGAGTAATATTGTCAAACTAGAAGGTAAGTCAAAATAAGTTCAAGTGTCGAACTAGACTTTTTCTCGGAAAATGTCTAAAGCGTATCTTTGTCCACATGGACATAAAATCATGTGAATGTCAAAATAAGATTTTGAATAATTTCATATGATGAAAATATAAATTATTTTCTAAAGTCAAAAAGTCGTTTGTGGCATTATGAAATTAATTTCATTATTTGTTTAATAATAATTCTATAATGGGTATTTTAAGAATTGTCTTAAAAGAAATAAGGAAGCATCTAATGCCCCGCCCCTAGCTATAGAATTCGGCCAAGACACATCAAAAGAAGAGATAATTTTTTGCCTTTAATTATAAAGATAATTACCCAAAAGGAAAAGAGGAAATGAATTTTCTTGAGAAGGAAATAAATATGCTAAGTGAACAATTTTTCCTCTCTTGTGATAGCATATGGCCGGCCATGTTAGAAGATAAATGGGAGAGAAAATCAAATATTGTGTCATGAATACACAATTGAAAGAGATTATTACCCTTTCTTGATTTTCCTTCTTCTATAAATAGAGTCTCACATATAGATGTGAAAATAAGCATTCTTGCTCTCGTCTCTCTCTTTTTGGCCGACCCCCTCTCTCTCTCTCTAGAAAATATATTTTTATTTTGGCACATAAGTCCTCATTAGACTTTGGGTTAATTAGCTCTCTAGCTCATAGACTTGTTCTTGAGCTATTGTGTTTAATTGTGCCACACACAAATCCTTCTAAGCCTCTAAAGACTCGTGCAATAGAAACCTTAGGTTTCTCGAGTTCAACATTAGACGTAAGGAATCGAGCCAAGGAAGAAGATCAACCTTTCTCAAGAAGCTTCAAATTAAAGGTACGAGAAAGGTTTGCACTCAATCACTTTAAATAATGTTTTTTAATTTATGCATGTTCATGCACTTTGCCTAGGTTAGTAAAATTATTTTTCTTGTAAAGAAATTTTATATTCCGCCATTAATATGATTAACGATAATTTTTCTTAACCCTAGACCTATTACAACATAAAATTCACTCCTTCATTCATTGAAATACTCGGCCTCTAACTCTCTAGGTGGCCGAATTTTCTCTTCCCTTATTCCCCAAAATCACTAATTCAAACCTTAAATAATAGGAGCGAGATCTCTAAACAATCTGGTTTCGAGATCTTAGTGAGATATCGATTGTCCTAACTCATCTTTGTTATTCGCCTCGGAGATTACGTTTCGGAAGACTACGGTGTCATCGTCGAGTACTATATTAAGAGGAAGGACGAAACAGATTCGATTCAGAAGAAAGACGAAACGGAGCGCGCGTTGGATCAGGGCGTTCTGTAGCTGATTCAAAACCTGTAAGTTTTCTATAAACTTATTCTATGATATTGGTTACTGAATTGCTTTCATAAATGGATTAAATTAATAAATCTAGATTTTGTTAGCAATCATCATTTTAATTGGCTATTGTGAGTGCAATTAATCTTTTTCCGCATTTAATATGGTTGCTAAGGTGAATGAATCACCAACAAGCAGTATCAGAGCGATTGTTCATGTATGATACGCGTGTGATTCACCAACAAGTAATATTAGAGCGATTGTTCGTGTATGATACACGCTTGTTTCACTAACATGTGATCCATTGTCTCCAGCATCGTTTATTTTGGCATCAGAAGATTTTAGTAGGTTATTGGCACAAGAGGAATCAATAGGAGGTTTTCAAGGAATAAAAATTAGCATGAGAGTAGTGCCCATTTTCCACGTTATGTTAGCCGATGATATGCTTTTATTTGGCAAGGCCGTTCCAAACGATGTTAGAGCTATCTTGGGGGTGTTGAAAAATTCGCTGCTTGGTCTAGTCAGAGAAGAAATAAACGTAAATCTGGATTAATTTTTTGAAAGAACCGCTCAGAGCTGGTCAAGAAGGAAATTTATGGGGACTTAGATTTGTTAGAGTGTGCCATCAATGTTTTCCACCTTGGAAATCCTTTGTTCATTGTCCGAAGAAAGAGTGAAAGTTTTGAGTTCTTAAAGCACAAAATGATGTCAAAATTTGAAGGATGGATGGTTCAGACAATTTCTAAAGCAAGTCGGAAAACGCTTGTTAAAATGTTAATCTAAAGTATCCCTATTTATTCCATGTCTACTTTTAAATTTCCTAAGTCCTTTTGTCAACATTTGAATAAAGGCTCAAAAGTTGGAAATGAGCATATGTTTGCCAGAGAATTAAGGAGGTTTAGGGCTGATGAAATTTGAAGATGTGAATGATGCTTTTGTTAGCCAGCTGGGGTGGTCAATGGCTATAAAATCGAAGCATAAATGAGTAGATATGCTCACAAATAAATATTGTAATAATTCAAATTTTATGCACGTCATCCCAATACATCATTTTTCGAGACTTTGAAAGGATATGTTATCAACACATAAGGTTATTAAGGACAATTATCTCTATATTATTGGAGATGGTAAGGAAGTGCAGATTTTCAATGATAATTGGATCATGGATTCTCAGACCTCTGAATTGTCTCAGCCAAAAGGGACAACAAACAAGACGGTGACTAATTTGATGAGGGAGGGGGAAAGAAAGTGGGATCCGAGACATATTTGAAGTATGTGCGGAGATTATTGGCGACCAAAATCCATAGGAACGATATTGATATTTTGGATTAGAATTGGGAATGGGGATTTCTTTGTTAGTAGTCTCATCAATTGCAAAACGGGGGGCTTTGTTATCTTCTCCAGTTTGGGCCCGAATTTGAAATACAAAAATTCATGAATGAGGTAGGATTTGACAGTGGCATATTGCAAAACCTTGTTTTAATATCAAACCTGTTTTATTTCGGCGAGGTTTGGTTTTAGATGATATCTGCGAGATTTGTGGTCGAGAACAAGAGTTTATGGCTCATCTTTTTTCATGTATGATTGGGCGACGAGATTGTGGCTCATTTTCGGTAGGGATTCTCGATGGAATTGGGATTTAAATAATATAGCAGTTCAAATAGTTGTAAAAATGTTACGGTTGAATGAACTATGTAATAACAGAAGTATGCAAAACAATGAATTTATTACACGATGTTGGAGAATTTGGAAAAAAATTGGACCAGCAGAAACAATCTCATTTTTAAGGGGATTTAACTTTCTTTTCAAAGACCCTCGGCGACTATCAATAACGATGTACACGTATGGCTAGAGTTGGTCAATAAACCTGATTTTAGATTGCCGGTGAAGATGGAGTTATCTGCAGGATGAAAAAAACTAATAGTCATAATGTCTAAATCAATGTCAATGCTACTTATAAAATTTCCTCTACTTCAATTAGGGACATAGTCATGGACGAAGTTGGTCAAACAGCATGGATGTGAAGGAGTCCAGTCCATGCAAGATCACCATAAGAGGCTGAGATAAAAGGAATTCGTATGAGATTGTTACTGGCAAAAAAACAACTTTAGTTTAAAGGAGATAATATACCTATATTGACCGGCTGGAAGAGCCACGAGAATTGTCCATTTTGGAAACTAATTCCTCTATATGAAAATATCTGCAATTTATCTGTGATGGAAGATTATAATTTCTTATCAAATGTCGTGGTTCATGAACTGAATCATTGGGCGGCTAATACAGATACTTTTGGTTTTTGTAAATTTTGAGAAATTCTGATTCCTGTTCGGAATGCATATTTTAAGGATAATAAAGTTTAGGCTTTTTTTTTCCTCTACCCTAGCCCTACTTCCTTCACAAAAATGCTAGGGGGTGAGAGTTTGGAGTTAATTCTCTTAAAATACTATTTCACGATGATTTTTTCCACAATATTTACTATTTGAGAAATCTAAATTTACGTCTCCTTCTAAAAGATCATAATTTGAAATAACTCCTAATTAATCTTGACTTACCAGAACGGGACGGGTTCGTTGCCCTTTTAACGGACCGGGTCTGTCTTGTAAGCATTTCTAAACGGACCGGTCTGGTACTTTTCATTAACAGACCTTTTGGTCTGGTCATGTCCAATAATGTATTTTATTTTTTTAAAAAAAGCTGGTCGTTGGATGTAAAATCCAACAGCCGAAAAAGTTAGATTGTAAAATCTTTTTTTTATCCTTTAATTCCAAAAATTTCCGATGTAAACCCTCATTTACACCATTTTATTCACATAACTCATTCCTCTCATCTCATTTATACTCTTCCTCAATTCTCTATATATTTTGATCCCTTTTTTTGCAATGGCTTCCTCATCCCAAAACCGAGGCAAAATCGTAGGGGAAGAGGTTCCAAAAATCCATCACATCATTAATTTGAACTAAATTGGTTGAATTTATCGCGAAATCACGACCCTTACACTGAATATACTTACAATCCATAATTCATTCCTCCCACTTTTGCCCACATCTAAATTCTAAACACACAATAACCCGATTATCCCGAAATGAATCCTTAGCAAGCTTACCAAACTTAACTTCCACAACATCGTCCGATGTTGAAGATGTGTACCAAATGTTTCAAGAATTCTCGCAACGCATGGAACAACAATAAGAAGAAGAAGAAGAACAAGGAGGTTACGAAACCCAAGATCCAAATGAGGAAGAGGAAGCGCTCGTTTGTAATACCGTTCCTCAATCTCGAGAAGGTGAACAAAGAGAAACGACACAATAACGATGTCAATAACGAGCCCCACAACAACAACAACAACAACAACAACAACAACAACACGAAGATGCCAAACCAAATCCACGACCATCGAAAAGGAAGCTCCAGTCACCGACATGGAACTTCTTTATACCTGATGTTATTTATAACGACAAAAGATATGGACAATGCAACTCTTGTGGTGAACTCGTGAGCGCTCACAACCAGAGCTGTGGGTGTTTTTACTAACAAAGCATCAAATGAGTTGTCCGGACAATCAATCTGGAGCCCCAAAGAACGATGTAAGTCAAGTTGATCAATTACTACTTAGACAAAATTTACTAGAATATTTTGTTTCTACCGATCAATCTTTTAGTCATATCGAATCTAAATACTTTGTTAGATTTATGAGTGATGTACTTTCCAAAGTACAAATCATGTATAGGAAAGTCTTGAGACCCGATATCCTAAAATGGTTTCTCAAAGAAAAAGAACAAATATCATATCTGGTCGAGTTAATCAAAAACCGATTACACGAGTGTCGTAGTACATAACATAGACGATGATTGGAACCTCAACAAACATATCATCGCGTTCTCTAATCATACTAGCCAAAACATCCTAGAAATCATGGTAGGTGTTATAGAGGAGTGTGGTTTAACAAATAGGATAATCTATGTAACCTTAGACAATGCCACTAGCAACACAACAATGATTAGAGACCTCAAAACATGCATAAACACTGAATACACCCTTTTGTACAATGTTGATCCACCCATATCATTGACCTTATAGTTCAGGCCGGTGCTGCTAACTACGAACCCATCACACACAAGATTAGGTGTTTCATTAGTTGGATAAACAGTTCAACCGCTAGAGTAGACGAGTTGAAGAAACGCTTTACACACAACCTTCTTGAAGAGCGCACCTTCCATCTAGACAACATGATTAGGTAGAACCAAGGTTTCAAATACTGACGGTTACCGCCAAAATACCGCATATTTCATGTTCTTCGTAAAAATTCGCGTCTTCAAGTTCAAGTTTTATAATACCGGTCCAAAATATCGTTAATTTACCGTTTTTTACCGAGTTAATTTGAGTAGTTATAAAATCCAAATTATCACCATTTTTTGTTTCCATTTTACCGAGCTTCACAATGCATTTTTTATACTCAATTGGCGATAGTGATTATAAAATAAAACATTTTTTGAAATTTTGATTATGGATTATAACTTGATTATGGAATTTTGATTTTTTATTTTGAATATAAGATTCTTAATTGATAATAAATTTTGAGTTTATGATTAAAATTGTGAATTTGATTATGTATTGTGGATTAGAATTTGATTATGGATTTATGTAATTGTGATTTTTTATTTTAATTATAAGATTCTTAATTGATAATTGATTTTAAATTTTTAATTTAAATTGTGAATATGATTATGGATTGTGGATTAGAATTTGATTATAGATTATGGAATTTTGACTTTTGATTTTGTATAAAAGATTGTTAATTGATAATGATTTTAACTTTATAATATAAAGTTGTGAATTTAATTATTCATTATGGATTTGAATTTGATTATAGATTATGAAATTGTGATTTTTTTATTTTGAATTTATAGTATAAAGTTGTGAAAGTGATTGTGGAGTTGTGAATTTTGATATTTAATTTATAATATAAGGTTGCGATTTTGAAATATGGAATTGTTAGTTTTGATATCGAATTTGAATTTAAAATATAACATTACCATTATGAAATAGGGAATTGTGACTTTTGATATTGAATTTGAATTTAGAATATAAGATTATGATTATGGAATTTGGAATTGTGAATTTTGATATTGAATTTAAATTTAAAATATAAGATTGTGATTATAAAATATGAAATTGTGAATTTTGATATTGAATTTGAATTTGGAAATTTTAATTATTAATATATGTATATTTTGGATTTTGAAAATATATGTGTTATATGATATTTATCGGTATACTTGTAGGTATTCGGTATACTTTCGATAATTTGTCGATATAATCGGTAGTCGGTAAAAATCATTTTATAAGATACTCATCAGTATACCCGTTGATATGTGGTATACCCACAAAAAAATATCGGTAGCGGTATCGATAATTTAATTCTTGGGTGGAACTCAACTTTTCTAATGTTGACAAAATTTTTATCTGTAGGATATGTCGATGTTACTGTAGTGTACATTAACCTCGAATATGAGGAAGGATCTATTACGAATGCTAATATTAGAATGGCTGAATAATTTGTTTCTTTTCTTAATATATTATATATAGAAACTTGTTATCTTTCTTCTTGTTACCAACTCACATCTCATCTCGGTTTTCATACTATTACTGCATTGGCTACTCATTTTGAAAAATATTGAGTTGATCCCATATTTGAGAGGTGTATTTAAGATATGGAAGTAAATTTTCTTAAGTATTGCATGTTCCATTACTATTTGGTTTTGGAACCATTCTAGACGTCTGTACTAAAATCAGTGGCTTAATTATTATTTTTTGCAAATTTATTTAATTACGTTTTGGAGGTCAACAAGATTACGTCTCACTTGTTCTACCAAGGATCATAAAATAATTTTATTCTTTTCTCAAGGTTTACGAAACAAAACTTCTATCGCAATATCTAATGCAACCAAGTCAACAAACGCAATACGCGAGTAGACACCAATACGCAAATGTCTTCACCAACGCTCTTGCGTATAGCCCTTCTCCAACATGAAGTTGGAGCAAACATGCCGGAGGGAGCCGAGATCACCCTCGTACTCATCCCGAGATCCTAGAGTACGACGGCAACGACTGGGTGAAAAATGACGATGAGCGACTCGGCCTATTGTTTTGGTGGAGACAAAACACAATGAGATTTCCGATCTTGTCCACTATGACTCAAGACATCTTCACCATCCCTGTTTCCACAGTGTCATCGGAGGTGGCGTTCGGTAGTACGAGACGTATCACCGATGATAGAAGTTTCAGTGTGAAATAAAAAATGGTGGAAGCACTCACATGCGACAAAGATTGAATTCAACACAAGAATCGATCACAATAAACTTTTCAATGTTTTGATATCTTTGACGTTTTTTATTTTTTTACTTTAAATATGAACAATTAGTTTTATTACATTGTATGACAAAGAGATATCCTGATCCTTGTCCTGGATAATTTTTTCAAATCTAATTGATGAAATGGTTGCTCTTTTTCTTCACCGTCGCATCTTCTTAGAAATCGGTGAATTTTTTCTTAAGAGACTCATTTTATAATAATTTTGTACTTCTTCACTTTTAAATTTAGATTTAAATTATGATTATTTCAAATTAAACAACACTAACGATTCTTTTATTTTTATCCATCAACAAAACGGACCAGCCCGTTTGACTTCGTTATCGGACTAAGTGTTTAACGGACTGAATTTGGTCTAGTTCGGTCCGTTAAACTAAGTTTACCCCTAAGTCCTAAACCATAAATGAGCTATTGACTTCAAACACAAAATTACTATCTCCAAATAAAATGTAACGCGTCTCAAGATAAATTGGTTGGTTGAAATAGCGAATCCGCTATTAACTTGTGCCTAGGTTTACTTTGTGGGTAAAGAATTTGGAGCTTAATCAGGTTTAAAATTATATAAAATGAATAAATAAAAAGTATTCAAGGGGAATGTTAAGATCGATCACGTGGTCCAAACCTGTCTGCACACCAGCTCACTCGCTTGCTGCCAAAAGCATTCATTTTCAGTCAAACCTCTGGTCAACCTTTCCTTCTGGATTCTGCCACTGAAACACTCACTCACTTCACTTTCAATCCCATTTAATAAATAAATATAACATTTAATGAAATGCATTTATAAACCCAACACGCTCTTCCATTTTATATCTCACTCTTGTTGCTTTCTATGCCACCAAGGGAAACTTCCATTTCCCTTAAAACTATACCAAATTAATCAATATAAACTAGCTTTAATCACTCGTTTTTTTTCCACCATAATATCTATACTGTTAATTCAATCCCAAATGTTGATTTTCTACAATCAAGCCTTTATTTATTTTAACTTGTTTTGTATTCATATATTAATTGATACATTATGCTCTGTCAAATTTTCATCTTTTCAGAGACCTGCATGTTATCAAACGACTGCGAATTTTCGTCCACTCTTTATTGAGTATATAATGTCTTAGATGGATAACAATAAATACGAATATACACACATTTACGTGGAAAAATATGAACTGCATATTATATAGAAGGATTTCACTACGTACATAATAGAAAATTCCAAGAGAGAAAACAAAAACAAAAATACTATTAATAAACGAAAATTCAAAAACAAATAAAAAGGCAAATTATTCATATATTTTACGATGCATAAAAAATAATCTTGGTAAACCCTAAACCGATATGTGTCGTACAAAAAGGATCGAAATAAAATATTTATTTGGATTTGACATCAGAGTTGAGTTATGATGAGGTCCTTCCCAGTAGTAGTACAAGAAGCTGAGCTGTCTATACTAGACTATTACATTTAATATACAATTCCTAGGCTACATTAAGTAATAGGGTTAAAGAAAGAGCTTCCATGCATAGCTGTATATGGTAGTTTCAGAATTGATCAACAGATGCATACAGAAAATAATAATAATATATAACTATAGTTTGTTTTGAAGTAATTTTTTGGAAGCGCTATCATCAAAGCATTTGATGATAATTAATAATAAATTATGAGAGGGAGGGTTTCTTAGAATCTTCGTTAAAGCCATTGTTTGTTTGTTGGTCAGAGCAGAGCGTGCATTTTGACCACTTGGAAACACACTCCTCTTTGACCCCTAATTATATATATATATTTACTGATCAGCATATTTTATATATAATATATATTAACTCCAGATTCTTGCCTTCACAAGACAACCCTACATCTCTATATAGTATATTATATAAATACAAACCGTAGCTATTTCATAAATTTCCCTCTACGTCTCTATTTTCGAACTCGCTGATATTTTTCATGGAATATAAATATATGCAAGCACTATTCATCACGTACGTTGCGACAAAATCTATCATGGTCTTCTTATGCATTGCTATGCATTGTAATATGTGATTCAACTTCACTAATTTTACTATTATATAAACAATAACATTAGTTACCTAACTGCGCTATGATGATTGCTTGTAAATTAAGACACTCAATTACGTGAATGTTGGCCTACATACAGAAGAGAAGAAAGAGATAATGCCGTACATATATTAGTAATTCTCCTACAAAGAAAACGTGCACACACAACACACACACATATATTATATTGAATAATATATACCTAAATAATTGACAGTGTCTTATAAACACCCCAACAGTCACTGATATCCTGAACGTTTCGCAACAGTACTAGAAAGAGCGACCATATAATAATATAATATAAAACATTTACTAGCTAGGGCTTCGTTTCATATTCAACCTCTCTCTCTCTCTCTCTCTCTGCAGATTCTCCATGAAAATGTGTAGTGCAGGTTTACCTAGGTGATGGCATGCTTATTATTAGAGAAGAAGAAAAATGGATCATCATCAGAATAACGAGAATCATCACAACATGATTCATCATCATCATCACTACAATCACTTGGTAGCTTCTTCAAGCCCAAGAATCTCGTTCTCCAACGACTTCGTGGACGCGCAACAAGCCATGAGACAAGAGATCGCCAGATCCTCCTCCATGCTGACGTCATCATCACCTTCTTCTTCCTCGTCGGACTTCGAGTTCTCGAAGACCAACTTCTCGATGATGAGCGCCGACGAGCTCTTCTTCAAAGGAACCATCTTGCCGAACTTCAACAGCCACATCATCAAGACGCCGCCCTCGTCGTCGAGGCCCGCCGTGACGACGACCACGCTCCGGGATGAGCTCTCACAGAGACCGGAAGATGACGTCACTTCCCGGCCGCGGCCGAGCAGAGGGTCGTCGTGGAAGTCGCTTTTGGGCCTCAAGAGGGCCCACAGTTCTGCCTCCAATAAGAAGCCCGATGGGCGCACGATACCGCTGCATCCGGCGCACGTTAGCAAGAACTCGCACCAGGTCAGTCTCGTGTTATTATTATTAGTGCCTTGGAACTTTGAATATATTCTTCAAATTTAAATAATACTGGGTTTTGTTTTTTTTTTTGGCAGGATTTGTTGAATGAGGATGTTGAAATTGGGATATATAGTGGGAATTAATTAATTACTAAATTGTTGTTGCTTGGGAAGAGGGTGATTAATTTGTATAATCTTTTTTTTTGTTAGAGTCTGCTTATTCAACGGGTTCTAATTTAGAATTTACTTTATTTGCTTCATTTTTTTCTTTCCAACAAGCTGGTTGAGGGGAGTATTAGATGTGTTAAGAGAGTTTATATAATCGGTATTTTCTTTCGTGTATTTGTGTTAATTAATTACTTAATCTTCTCAATGTTTTTCGTTCTCAATTTTGTTCTTGGATTTTGGCTGTTGTTATCGTAGAAGATATTAGTCTACTTTTTGGCTGTTTCATTCATCAGTGTACAAAAGGTGTTTAGAATCTAAACTTTAGATCGTCTTTCTAATTTTGGTTGGCTCTCTTTTTATTTATTATTAGATGTATAATTACTCTTATATTTCTTTTTTGTATTTAGTTTGTCCATATGCCCTTTGAACCTAAGAGATCTAAACAAGAGCTTATATGCAAAAAAAACATTAGTGAAATTAAGAACCCTACTGTACTGGGTGGACTTTGTGGCGAGCAATTATAAATTATTAAAAATCGAATAAATTGAATACAATAATGTAAGTCGTTTTCGTACATTAAAATTTGAATAAAAGGTTTCAGCGCTCGAGTTTTAGCGAAGCATATGGAACGTCCAAAATTAAAATAAAATGTGAGCTATTTAGTGATGAAAATTTGAGCGTTGAGGAAGAATTAAGTGTGCAATAAATGTGACAGCTAAGCATGGGTGTGTTGAGATGTCAGTCTCTTAATGCAGATCTGTACAAGTGTTTGCCCAACTCAATTCATAATAATCCATTTATAATTTATTGGATTATTTTAAAAAACAAATAGGAGTTTATTAATTTAGAGTAGTAGTGTGAATCAAAGATAAGGAATATGTATTGGTCAAAGGGCATTTAGATGGTTTACTGCGAGCCAGTACAAATCCGTGCAGAAGATAGAAGTTAAATTGTGCTTTGTAGTTTGTAGCTTGTACTTTTATCATTATTTCTTACATAGTTTATGCTTTTGTTATTAGCTGGCCCTCCTTGTTGACTCTTACTATGCATTCATATTATAATATAAATGCATGCAGTATTCATTCGAGAAATAAGCAAAATTTATATCGAAAACTAGAAAACCGAAAGAACGACGTATAATAATTGCATTAACGAATAGAAAGCAAAATTTATATCGAACACTTGAAAACAGAATGAAAGACATATAATAATTACATTAACGAATAGAAACGCAAAATTTATATCGAAAACTTGAAAACAGAAAGAACAACACAGCATAATTACATTAATGAATACACACGTCTTTTTTGTAATATATAAACGAAATATATATATATATATATATATATATATATATGGCATTTATATACTTAGTAGGTATGTCGTTTGTTAATTTAATCTTTTAGTCGTTTATAAGATGTGTCGCATATATTAAACTACAACTCGTTAATTGTTATGAAAGAACTATTAATAGTTCATTAATGTTCGCTTCTGTGTAATTGAAGCAATGTCAATAAAGAACTTTTTCTCTCGAAATCCTCTCTCTCATTCTTGAATTCAAATATAGTTTCAGAGTATTTTCATACAGATTGATTAGCGGATTCTCAATTCTACCGATTCTTCTCCAACTCGACGAATTCAAGCTCAACTTAGGTCGCAATGGAACCAATCGAAGTTTTGCCGGTGGAGACTCGACGCAGAGCTGTGACAGAGGTCAAGAAATCAAGATTAACAACGGAGGATCATTTCTCGCCGTACTACCTGCATCATTATGATGCATCTGGAATTAGTCTCGTATCGAATGTCCTGACTGGGCCTAATTACCTGCCACATAGCATATTAATGTTAATGGTTCTTGAAGCAAAAAATAAGATAGGTTTTATAGACGAATCTATTTCAAAACTTACATTTGATGATCCAAATCTATTGTTACTATGAAATGGTAACAAGAACACCATTATCACCTGGATTGTTAATTCATTTAGCAAAAGAAATCGCCTCTGCGACTCGTTGTGGAGACATAGCTAGATAAATTTGGAATGGCTTCAAAGATCGATTCTTCCAAAGTGATAGACCGATGATTTTTCATCTTCGAAAGGAATTTGTGAATCTCACACAAGATAAAAAATCAATTGGCGTATACTTCTCAATTCTCAATTGTACTCATGAATATCTAACTGATTTAAAGCCTTCGTGTCTTTGTCTTTGTAACTGTAGAGGAAAAATTAAACTAACAAATTTTGATGGAACTAAGTATGTGATACAGTTTCTTATGGGCATCAATAAGATCTACACTCATGTTAGGAGTAAGTTATGCTAATGGAACCAATTCCACCAATCAGCAAGATTTATTCATTGCTCACTCAAGAAGAGGCTCAAAGATCCATTGGACTCGAATATGCAAATTATGCAGATAACAAAAATTCATTGGCGATGCTCTCAAAGTTCATCAAAAGAAATCCAAGGCCAAAGAACGTCCTATTTGCACCCACTGCAAGATTCTAGGGCACATAATTGACATGTGTTATAAGTCGCACATTTATCCTCCATGTTATATATTCAAAAAAGCAACAGGCTAATGCAATTGATGGAGCAAGCAACATTGTTAGCAACAAAAACATCAGTCACCATGGCTCGTCTTTTGATAAGATCCACCAAATCATAAGCTATATCCCAACTCACTTGGCATCTTCATCAGATTCTCAACCATGAATTTCAAGCGAAGTCAACATGTCTTCTTTCCAAACAAGTTTGAGAGGTTTGGTTAATACATATGTTTTACCAAAATTTTTTTATGGAACATGGATTTTGGACTATGGAGTTTCACGACACATTTGTGCATAAAACTCTTTTTTCAAAAATTTGAAATATTTAGAAAATTCAACTGTAACTTTACCAAATCAAACAATAATTTTAGTCTAATTCATAGGAGATATTATTCTTAATAGAAATATGACATTACATAATGTTTTTTCCGTGCCAAGTTTTAGAGTTAATCTCATTTATATCAGCACTCACTGCGTAATTTAGTTTCATTGTTTCTTTTTCAAAAAAAATTATTTCATACAGGAAACCAAGGATTCGAATATGCTTGGCAGGGGTAGAAGTCATGGTGATCTCTATAGCTTATTTAAATATAATTTGTGCAAAATCGATGCATTGGTAAACAAAGTAACTGCACAAACTTGACATCAACGGTTAGGATATTTATCTTTTCAAAGATTAGAGAATGTAAAACACCAATTTTCTTTTCATTCTTCATATCATTCAGCATCAAACAATCCTTGTTTTATATGTCCTTTAGCTAAGCAAAATAGATTGCCATTTGTTTCTAACGATAAATTTTAATAAAATATTTTGACTTGATTCATTATTATGTTTGGGAACCTTATTGTGTTCCATCAAGACAAGGTTTTATATCTTTTTTTCTCTTTAGCAAATGACACGTCTAGGGTTCTGTTGGATATTCCTCATGAGACACATACTGAAATGAAGTAAGAGTTGCATGCCATCACCTCGTCTATCATGCCACTTCCAGTTAACAAAGCTGCAATTGGGTGCATATGGATCTGCAAAAACAAGCTCAATTCATATGGATCACTTGCAGAGAAAAACAACATTAGTAGTCAAAGGCTATACTAAATAAGAGGGAGTTGAATTTCTTCATACTTTTTCACCTGTTGCAAAATTGATTTCAGTAAAAAATATACTTGCTTTAGCAGTTTCTCAAAAATGGTTTGTTTCGCAACTTGATATAAGCAATGCTATTTTAAACGGATATCTTTTTGAAGAAGTATATATTTTAAGCAGTGCTTGTATTATGATCTAATTATAACATGCCACGTGCAGAGTTATACTTGGTTAAGTTAAAGTTAGTTAAGTCTCTGGTTAGTTAGGATTTACAATTTGTATAAATACTATAATTATATTGCATCGAAAGTTAGATAATTTCCTACTAAAATAGAGATATATGTTTTGATTGGTAGAGCTTTGCTTAAAATAAACGATTTTAGATTTTCTTTTCCAAGAAAAATGCTTTTTTCGACCGCTTTCAAGAAAAATTCTTTTTTCAAACGCAAATAAGTGGTTAGGTAAACTTATTTTAATTTAACTTTTGGTAATACCAAAAATAAATTTAGCGGTACCAAACATAATTATATAATAAAATACTAAAATAAACATGTTTATAAATGGTGCTTAGTATTTACATAAATACATCATTTAAAAAATGGGTTAATGTATATAATAACCCTATAAGGGTTTAGTAATTTGATTTTGTCCAACGTTTGGTGAATTTTTTGTAAATGTCCACACTTTTAATTAACAAATATTTCATATATATAATACCCCAAAATTTAAAATCCCACCGAAATAGAAAAAATGAAATTTAAAAAAATTAATTAGTTAATTAATGCACAAAAAACGCCTATTTCTTTTTTTACATTAATTAAAATCGGAAAACAGGAGAGCGAATATCATAACATGCGAATTTGAACAGTTTCCTCTCCAAAACCATTTTCATCTCCGACCGGCCTCGGAATCTTTGAAGATTCAAAAGAAACCAGGCGATTTACAGGTATTAACGTGTTTATTCTTTTTCTTTTTTATTATTCTTCGCCAACGACGTTGACGCCTACTACGACAAGCTCCTCGTCGGCGTCAGCGGAATCACGCCGATCAATCGTTTCAACGCCTCAAAGTTCTCGACGAGATTCGGCGGCCAGATCCGGTACTTCTCCTCCGAGGGATTCATCAATGGGAAGAACGACTGTAGCCTCGACAATTGCCGACGATGGAGGCGTCGAGTTTCCGATTGACACTGGTTTGACTCCGGTGGCGGCGACGCCGACGATGAAGACGCCGAGTTTTATGTGGAAGCTATCATGGCAGAGATGATCGTCGCAGGCCTTCGCGAAGTTTTCATCGTTCTTCGTTCTTCTTCTTTGTGTTTTGATTTTTAATAGAAATTCATGTATGAAATTTTGAATTTTTTTCATCTAGTAAAATCTATCAAAATCGTGTTTTGTTAATTGTTATGCAATTAACGATAAATTTACATTAAAAAATCAATTTACCTTTTAGAACTAGCAAATACAGTGTAAATTGAATATCAATTAACGAGTGTAAATTGAATATCATTAACGAGTGTAAATTGGATATCAATTAACGAACAATAATAGTGTAAAAACTAATTTACGTTGTAAAATACAGTTCAATTTACTTTGGAAACAAAATTATTTCAGTGAAAAATGAATATCAACGACAAATAGATAATATCAAATAATAAAATCGGTAAAAAATATTAAAGTTTCCAAAAATAACTGAATAAGATAATCCGGCCATTAATGAAGGTTTTTTTATTAATTATCATGCTTATAATTGGTCAATTAAACCGCCTATAATTGTATCTAAAAGAAAATATCTAAGTGTCAAAAATTGTTTAAACGAAAAAGGAAATTAATTCAAATTTGAAACGAAAATTGAAAAAGGAAATTAATTCAAAATAAAATTAAATCATAAAAAAACATAAAGGATAAAAAGATAAATTAATAATGTTATTAAATATGCCACGTCAGTATTTTGGACATTTACAAAAGTTTTACCAAACGTACATAACCAAAAACCGTTTGTAAGGTAGAGCCAATTCGCCAAATATTTCTAGGCAAAAAAAAAAAAAACACGAGTTAGTATCTAGTGACTCTATCGTGTTGATGATATGTTATACTTTGTCGGGACTACAATTAAATGAACCAGAAAAAGACTAGAGAGTGAGAGAGATAATAGAAAACGAGGATATAGAAGTGGAGAGTGAGAGAAAGAGAGAGAGAGAGAGATAGAGAGAGAGAGAGTATTAGAGTCAAAGCATAGTCAACACTGCCACATGGCGTTATGTTTTGTCAAGTTTATATTTCTGTTATGAGTTAGTTACTGTGATTGTTGATATAAATATCCAGATTGTGTAAACATCTTCAGTAATGAAAATATCTTCATTCACTCATTTTCTTCTACAGTAGTTCAACACATCTATTATGGTATCAGAGCAAATTCCATCGGCCATGGAAAGTTCCTCGTCGATTGTCAACACTTCGTCGTCTTCAACGGCGTCGATGTCAAGGTCAGGACCAGTTGTCTTCAACAATTCGCTGTCGATCAAGCTCAGCGATGACAACTTTCTGCTGTGGAGTCATCAAATCCTAGCAGCAATCAAAGGTCACAAACTATCAAGTTTCATACAAGGTTCAGTGAAACCGAAAGAATTTCTTACTGAAGATGACAAATCTGGAGGTATTATTAATCCTGAGTACAGTGAATGGGAACAGTATCAATTATTACTCTCATGGCTGTTATCGTCAATGTCTGAGAGTTTACTAACGAGAATGATTGGATGCAATGAATCAAGCGAAGTCTGGAATCAATTACACAAGTACTTCACAGTTCAGACCAAAACCAGAGTGAAACAACTCAGAGGTGATTTGGCGGCGACGAAGAAAGGAAATCTGACGATGAACAACTATCTACTCAAGATCAAGACAACTGTGGATCTACTGCGATCTGTAGGTGAGAAAATTACCTCTGATCAACAGGTGGATGCAATTTTTGACGGACTTGGATCGGAATACAACTCCTTCGTTACGTCGGTGGAAACGTGAGTCGAGACATACTCTGTCGCAGAGATCGAAGCACTTTTGTTAACTCAGGAGAGACGAGTGGAGAAACAAAATTCAGCGCTCGATTCAAATCCATCAGCTAATCTAGTTGTGACAAACAACAACAATCATCGGCAGACGTCGGTCACAGGCAACAACATCAGAGGTGGAAATCGCGGAGGCAGATTCAGTCGTGGTGGTGGTCGCGGAAGAAGCTACAACAACAACAATTGACCTCAGTGCCAAGTCTATGGCAAACTTGGCCACTTAGCACTCAAATGCTGGCACAGGTTTGATCAAACCTTTCAAGGCACTCAGGCAATTCAGCAAACACCTGGCGGCCAAAACTTAACACCACAACAACAGGCTTATTATGGACATGTCAACTCCAATTCACAGCAGCCTCAACGATTCCCTAGTCAACACCAACAATTTACAGGAAATGGATTTGCTAATGCGCAAAATTTCACAGGAAATACCTACTCACCTCAGGTACAGAGCAATGTTACTGATTTCTCTGGATACAACATGCCACAGACTTACCTCGCGATGCCGGAGATGTCGTACGATCCGATGTGGTATCCAGACTCAGGAGCCACGGCTCACATGACTTCTAATGCGTCAAATGTTGTTGATCAGACGCCATACACAGGATCAGAGAAGGTTACAGTGGGTAATGGCTCTACACTCAATATTAATCTCACAGGAAATACACAGTTCCTATCGTAATACAGGGACAAAGTCTTAAAATTGAACGACATGCTTCATGTACCAGCGATTACTAAGAATTTGCTTAGTGTATCAAAGTTCACTCGTGACAACAAAGTGTTTTTTGAATTTCACCCGAATATGTTCTATGTAAAGGATCAGGTCAGTCAAGCAACGCTACTTGAAGGAGGAGTCAAGGATGGTCTATATGCTTTAACATTGGACAGAGCTACGCAACACAGACCTGAATCAGATACAGCATTTCTTACCTCAACAACTTCTCAGAGTCAGCAGGAAGACAACTCACTGGATAGGAACATTACTCAGTTACTTTCATTATGGCACGATAGGCTTGGTCACCCGGCCTTTCCCATAGTCAAAACTGTACTGAGTCGATGTAACGAACTACGAGTGAAATGCAATAAAGATTTTTCTCAGTTCTGTCCTTCGTGTTGTCTTGGTAAAATTCATAATCTTCCATACCACAACTCTGAAACAAAATACACAGAACCACTACAACTTATCCACTCAGATTTGTGGGGACCGTCACCTGAGGAGTCGTCAAGTGGCTTTCGTTACTACATACACTTTGTTGATCACTATTCGAGGTTCACGTGGATTTATATGTTACGAACTAAATCTGAAGCTTTTCAAACATTCCTCAACTTCAAAACTCACGTTGAGTTACAGCTTGGCAAGAAAATAAAGGCACTACAATCTGACTGGGGAGGAGAGTACAGAGCATTTCAATCTTACCTTACTGAGAATGGTATTGTGCACAGAATCTCATGTCCACATGCTCACCAACAGAATGGGTTAGCAGAGCGACGACATAGGCAGATTGTTGAGACTGGTCTTACACTATTAGCAAAAGCTCAAATGCCGATCAGTTTCTGGGATGAGGCGTTCAAGACATCTGTTTACCTGATTAATATACTCCCCACACTAGTGTTGAACATGACTAATCCACTGCAGATTCTGTTTGAAAAGGCTCCCGATTATAGCTTGCTCAGGAAGTTTAGGTGTGCTTGCTACCCAAACCTAAGGCCATTCAATAGAAACAAACTAGATTTCAGGTCATTACAGTGCGTTTTCTTGGGCTACAGTCAGAGTCACAGAGGCTATAAGTGTTTAACACCCTCTGGGAAAATTGTTGTCTCGAGAAATCTGTTATTCGATGAGCAGACTTTTCCTTTTAACACAATTTTTCCAGAAACTAGCTCGGACAACAGCTACACGGGGTCAACACCATCAGCGATTCCAACGATTCGCCCCACAAAAATAAATGCTGCCTTGCCATCAGCTCAGCAGCCTGAAACGTCATACAACTCAACAATGTTACATGATTCAGCTACACCTCAACTCACAGCAATACAGCAAAGTCCAATTTTGAACTCACACCTTGTGCCACATAGTCAATCAAACCTAAAGTCTATGCCACATGGTCAATCAACTCAATGTGAAGTCAATCCCAGTGCTGTTAAGATCCCAGTCAACGATCATCACATGCGCACCAGAGCCAAGGCTGGTATTCATAAACCAAAGGCGTATGTTGTTCTTATGGAAGAGCCGGAATCAGTGGTTGATGCTCTAGAAGATCCACAGTGGGTCTCAGCCATGGAGTCAGAGTTTAAGGCGCTCTAAGTCAATCACACATGGTCTCTGGTGTTGCGAAAATCGCGCGCGCAAGTGCACACGTCGAACAAATAATATAGTTAGTAAGTTCAGTTCGTTCCCACGAGGATTTATAATTAAATGCGAATCAAAGCCGACTACAATTTAATTCAATAGAGAATGTGATGTGAATAGAATAACTTCTAAAATATTAAACAATCTAATTAAAATTAGTTAAAGGTGAATGTGGGAGACAAGGGTGAGGTTTCACTTCTCTATCCTATTGTCGGGATTTCTAGACAAACGAGAATAATCAATCCTATGGCTGTGCTAATCGTGTTCACGTAAATTTTATCGCTAACCCTCGCTAGAGTGATATTAACGACCTAAGACTACGAACTCTTTTTACCTATCGGTCTCAAGGCAACGAACCTAGCTTGCTTTATGTTTTGGAACACTCACTCGACTCCCTAGCAGTTGTGGCTATCTCTAGACTTCACAAAATATACTACGGTACTCTATTTTATTCGCACGACTAACTAAACCTCGCTAGAGAGAATAACTAATCCTAAAATCAAGCATACAATGATCAGGCATATACGAGCATTAAGAACAAAAATAAAATAAACACCAGCCATAGAATCAAATCAAACCTTAAAGCAACTAGAATAAATCCATGACAATTATTAAGAAAAGATCCACCATCACCCTCTAAGGGATTAATTCATGGTGATGGTGGAAGAACTAGAAATGAAACAATAAAAATAATCCATGACAATAGAGATTCAGAAAGAGAAGAGAAAGAAAAACTAGATTGGTTGTCGCAGACTCGTCGCAGCCTCCAAAACGTCTCCGGTCTTCTTCTCCGTTCACCCCCGGCTCCTCCGTGGTGTTTTCTCTCTCTTGGACTAAAAACCAACCAAGAATGCCTTCTGCATGGCTCCATTAGGTTATGAAGTCGAGCTCGTCAACATTCTACAGATCTGGCCTTCAAAAATTGATCCAACGGCTTAAAATCGAAGTCCACGGGTCAATATAAGCTGTTGTCGGAGCTCCATCGCGTCGCTATGGTCTTCCGTCGCGTCGCGGTGGACCTCATCGCGTCGCGATGGGCACTCTGGAGGTCTGCGCGCTGCTTCACTTTTTATCCCATATCTTGAGCTCCGGGTATCGGAATTGAGATCCGTAAAATGTTCCGAAATCCTTGCGATCGGCCCGTCATCCTAGGATGCTTTATTTCTCTTTCTCTTTGGCATATATAATGCTCATTTTCCTATCTTTACATCTTATAGATCTTTGCACACCTGAATGTCCTGAAAACTTCACACAAACTACAAAAACTATCAAAATACTTGAGGATAAACATCGATTCTTCGCTTAAGTTCATCTTATAATCACGTAAGAAACACGCTTATCAAACTCCCCCAAACTCGAACTCTTGCTTGTCCTCAAGCAACAAAAATAACAAAAACGTAGAAAAAAGATTAAGCACACGAACACAAAAAAAAAAAAAAACTAAACAGCAAAAAGATAGGTTCAATATTATTGTTATTTTGATCGATTCATGCTTAGACTCTATTTTTACTTTTCAAATTTTTTTTGGCTTCGGAAATTCAAGGTTTTAAACGCTTTGTTAACTGCTAGAATTCAAAAGAGATATTAAAATCATATGTTAGCTTTAACCGTTTCGCAATGTTTACCTATCTCAAAAATGTTTGGATACCTAAAATTGTCTTCTTGTCAAACAAAATCATAAGACCACAAAAACCGTAATATATATTTGAGATTTGTTATTTACGATTTTGACTTACCATAGGCCTCCTCTTCTCCCTTGATCTCCACTAATATACACAAATCATTTCTAGCTTGTCAAAAGGTCTTATGAGGCTTGTAATGTTAGGCTCGGGTCAAGGGTATGAAAGTGATTTTTTAGTGACTGAGGTTGATCTTAGCGACTCAAATAAGAACTGGAGAACTTCTAACTTTTTCTCCTTCTTTCCCAAGACATGTTTTCCTCATTTACAACTCTCTTTTTCTCTTATATTTTCTCAAACCTTGGCTCACATAGCCTTTTCTATTACACCACGTCGAAACGACTAACACTTCTCTTTTCAACTTTCAATTCTTAATTTTTTTTTTAAAGAAGAAGAAGACAAAGAGAAGGTTTTTACAATATTACTACTCGACGTGGTGTTTAAACGATTTCTTTTTTTGCTACAAAGAATGCATATACTCTCTAGAGACAACCAAATATTCCCCAATATTTTTCTATCTATTAAGCTTAACGAATTTACTTGTTCTCAAGAGTCGCTAAAAATCAACGGGTTCTTTGTGGAATTTAAAAATTATGGCTCAAGGCTTTTTCTGACTAAGTAACGAGAGGGTAAAACATTAGGCTTTTTGTGACCGGGTTCTAAATGATATTCAATATTTTTGGGTCCGGCTTTTTGGCTTGAAGGGTTTATCCTAATGCCTAAATCATTCTTACTAGATCAATGTGTACTCAATTTCGCCTCGATTAGGGATTGAAGAAGGTTCTAGTAAGTACGGTGATTTTAATTCAATTGTTCGACAATAATACGCATCTAGCATTCCTAAACTTTGAGACATACAAAATTTGGGCTTATATGACAACAAAGATTCTCAAAACTCAATTTCCTCCTAACAATTCATGAATTTTTACTCCTAAGCCTAAAGTCTTTAAAAACTCAAAAATCTCATTGACAAGCATATGTGGACCAATCAATTTAACAATAATAAATAACCTATCGAACAACGCAAGTCAAATAATAAAAAAAAATGAAAAAAACTAGAAAAAAAACTAATCTACATCGCAATTTAAATCTCCCCCCAAACTCAAACTAAGCATTGTCCTCAATGTGAAAAGGACTGAAATACGTGGGGGAAAAGGAGACTTACCTTGCGAGTGAACGACCAGGTCACTCGTCGTCCGGCGGTCTCGAGCGCTTTGTGCTCGCATCGAGCTCTTCAACATACTTTCTCTTCGGGTACTTCATCGAGTTGTAGACGTTGAAAGTGACTTTCTCATCTTGCACTCTCAGCTTCAGCTCTCCCTTTTGCACATCGATTAGTGCTCCTCCAGTTGCTAGAAATGGCCTCCCCAAAATGATCGGAATGTCTCTGTCCTCGACCATATCTAAAACAACAAAATCAGTCGGAAAAATGAATTTATCTACCTTTACGAGCACATCCTCGATGACTCCTCGAGGGTATTTGACTGAGCGGTCGGCCATCTGTAGTGTCAGTCGTGTTGGTTTCACGTCGCCTATTCCAAGCTTCTTGAAAATAGAGTATGGCATGTGGTTAATGCTTGCTCCTAGGTCGCACAGCGCCTTCTCAAAATATGCTTCGCCGATAGCACATGGGACTGTGAAGCTTCCCGGATCCTTCAGCTTTTGAGGGAGCTTCTTTTGGAGGATTGCGCTGCACTCTTCGGATAAAGCAATCGTGCTGCAGTTTTCAATCTTCCGCTTGTGAGTGAGGATGTCCTTCAAGAACTTCGCGTAGCTCGGCATTTGTTCGATGGCCTCCGCGAAAGGGATGTTGATGTGAAGTTGTTTGAATACTTCAATGAATTTCCCAAACTGCTTGTCGAGCTTCACATCCTTCAGCCTCTGGGGGTACGGGACTTGAACTTGAGGAAATGCCGCAATTTTGGAAGTTTCGGCTTCTTTTGCGTCAGCGAAACCTGTCAGACCCGATTGCCCATCGCGTCACGATGAGGGGCATCGCGTCGCGACCCGGCTTGTAGTTCCGTCGTCGCGTCGCGGTGGTGACGTTTCCTGGGATTCCAGCACCCTTTTTCCTGCGTTTTTATCTGCATCCTCCAAAACCAAACCACTGCATAAAGTAATAGCATTCACATGACCTTTTGAATTTACCTCTGTGTTTCTCGGAAGTGATCCTTGAGGTCTCTCGATCAATGTTGATGCTAATTGACCCATTTGAGTCTCGAGACTCCTGATTTGGGCCGATTGACTCTGAAGGGCGGTGCGAGTTTCGTTCATGAATGTCGCCATTAGATCCTCGAGGTCCACCTTTTGTGCTTGTTGTTGATGATTTTCTTGTGTTGGCCTGTGAGCTTGGTTCACCGGTTGCCTCCACGAAAAATTAGGAAGATCGTTTCTCGCGCCCGTGTATGAGTTGCTGGAATTCTGAAATGTCGGACGGTTGCAGTTGCCTACAAAGTTAGCGTGTTCCTGAATTTTTATTGGGCATTCTTCGGTGGCATGTCCTCCATTGCACCAAAAACATGGCTCAGACATCGAAGCTTGCACCGCCTTGGCTGGAGCGTCGAATTGCGCCATTTGCTTCGTGATGAGAGCCATCTGAGTTGACATCATCTTCAATAGCTCCGAGTCATTAGATGAGTTGTTTGACGACGATGCATGAGCGGTGTTCGGCTCGGGCTTCAGAATTCTGTGCTCCATAGGGTACTGCTCGTTTGCTCTTGCCAACTCTTCAAGTAGTTCGTAAAATTCTGATGGCGTCTTTGTGAGCACTGCTCCGCCTGCTGCAGTGTTTACTAAAGTCTTAGTAGGGGTTAGTAGACCATAGTAAAATGTACCTAGAAAATCTGCCCGAGCGATCCCATGGTGGGGGCATTTTCTGAGCATCTCCTTTGATCGGGACCATGCCTCGCATAGAGTTTCTCCGTCCCATTGACGGAAGCTGTGAATTTCATTCCGAAGGCGAGTGATTTTCTCGAAAGGGAAGTACTTGGTGAAGAAAGCGTTGCAGAGGTCCTCCCATGAGTATATGGAGTCGGACGGCAGTGATTGCAACCACCCTTTGGCTCGGTCCCTTAACGAAAAATGAAAATAGCCGTAGTCGTACGGCGTCCACCGGAATATTGGGGATGTGGAATGTGTCACACATCTCGTTGAAATTGCAGATGTGCTCATTCGGATCTTCATTGGGGGCTCCAGAAAATTGATTCTGTTGAATCATGTTAATAATTCCCGTGTTGATGTGAAAGCTTTGATCCGCCGTAATCACTGATTTACGGATGGCTGATCGATAACCCTCGGCATTTGGTGATACGTAGTCAATGAGAGGTCTTTCCACGAGGACAGGTTCCTCGGGAATTTGCTGCCGAATATTCGGAAAATCATCCATCGGTTCTTGGTGTTCTTGCTCTGGACTCTCTGGTTCTTGACGCTCGTGCCTTCTTGTCTTCCGATTTCTTTTGCACGTCTTTTCTATCTCAAGGTCGATCGGAAGTATAGCTGATGATCCGTCTTTTCGCATACACCTGAAATGGCACACGAATACGTAGATAAAATTAGTTTAAGAACATATTCAAATTGCAGTATAAATCAGATTCACAAATAATTAAATAAATCCCCGGCAGCGGCGCCAAAAACTTGTTGCAAAAATCGCGCGCACAAGTGCACACGTCGAACAAATAATATAGTTAGTAAGTTCAGTTCGTTCCCACGAGGATTTATAATTAAATGCGAATCAAAGCCGGCTACAATTTAATTCAATAGAGAATGTGATGTGAATAGAATAACTTCTAAAATATTAAACAATCTAATTAAAACTAGTTAAAGGTGAATGTGGGAGACAAGGGTGAGGTTTCACTTCTCTATCCTATTGTCGGGATTTCTAGACAAACGAGAATAATCAATCCTATGGCTGTGCTAATCGTGTTCACGTAAATTTTATCGCTAACCCTCGCTAGAGTGATATTAACGACCTAAGACTACGAACTCCTTTTACCTCTCGGTCTCAAGGTAACGAACCTAGTTTGCTTTATGTTTTGGAACACTCACTCGACTCCCTAACAGTTGTGGCTATCTCTAGACTTCACAGAATATACTATAGTACTCTATTTTATTCGCACGACTAACTAAACCTCGCTAGAGAGAATAACTAATCCTAAAATCAAGCATACGATGATCAGGCATATACGAGCATTAAGAACAAAAATAAAATAAACACCAGCCAGAAAATCAAATCAAACCTCAAAGCAACTAGAATAAATCCATGACAATTATCAAGAAAAGATCCACCATCACCCTCTAAGGGATTAATTCATGGTGATGGTGGAAGAACTAGAAATGAAACAATAAAAATAATCCATGACAATAGAGATTCAGAAAGAGAAGAGAAAGAAAAACTAGATTGGTTGTCGCAGACTCGTCACAGCCTCCAAAACGTCTCCGGTCTTCTTCTCCGTTCACCCCCGGCTCCTCCGTGGTGTTTTCTCTCTCTGGGACTAAAAACCAACCAAGAATGCCTTCTGCATGGCTCCATTAGGTTATGAAGTCGAGCTCCTCAACATTCTACAGATCTGGCCTTCAAAATTGATCCAACGGCTTAAAATCGAAGTCCACGGGTCAATTTAAGCTGTTGTCGGAGCTCCATCGCGTCGCGGTGGATTCCATCGCGTCGCTATGGTCTTTCGTCGCGTTGCGGTGGACCTCATCGCGTCGCGATGGGCACTCTGGAGGTCTACGCGCTGCTTCACTTTTTATCCCATATCTTGAGCTCCGGGTATCGGAATTGAGATCCGTAAAATGTTCCGAAATCCTTGCGATCGCCCCGTCATCCTAGGATGCTTTATTTCTCTTTCTCTTTTGCATCTATAATGCTCATTTTCCCATCTTTACATCTTATAGATCTTTGCACACCTGAATGTCCTGAAAACTTCACACAAACTACAAAAACTATCAAAATACTTGAGGATAAACATCGATTCTTCGCTTAAGTTAATCTTATAATCACGTAAGAAACGCGCTTATCATCTGGTTAACCTACCGGCTAACAAAAAAACTAAAGGGTGCAAGTGGGTGTACAAGGTGAAAGAAAATGCCGATGACAGTTTGAATAGGCTAAAAGCCAGACTTGTGGCGAAGGGATTTCATCAAACTCCGGGTTTTGACTTCTCTGAAACATTTAGTCCGGTGGTAAAACCAACTACAATTAGAGTTGTCTTGACGTTGGCTCTCTCAAATAACTGGAGAATCGCACAACTCGATGTGAACAATGTGTTCTTGAACGGTGAACTTCATGAAGAGGTTTATATGGACCAACCCCAGGGGTTTGTGGTCAAAGGAAGTGAGAGTAAGGTTTGTCGCTTACACAAGGCCATTTATGGGCTTAAACAAGCTCCGAGAGCCTGGTTTGAAACACTACACAAGGCACTGCACAATATGGGTTTTTGCAGCTCAAGGTCAGATAAATCTCTGTTTCTAAGGGTCACTGGTCATTCTACAATGTATATTCTCGTGTATGTAGACGATATCGTTGTCACTGGTACGAACCATTCAGAGATTAAGGTGGTGATTCAAGAGTTAAACAAGAGGTTTGCGCTCAAGTATTTGGGTGATTTAGATTTCTTTCTTGGGATACAAGTCTCGAAAACTAAAGAAGGGTTGCTTCTCACGCAATCTAAATACATCACAGACCTGCTGAAATGAACCAATATGGGGTCTGCGAAAGGCATGCACAACCCTATGATCAGCAACCATAGTCTGTCGAAGTATGGAGGAAGATTACTGGATGATCCTCGCACCTACAGAAGTACAGTCGGAGCGTTACAATACCTGACTATAACTCGTCCTGAGATCTCGTACTCGGTAAACAAAGTCTGTCAATTTATGCAGAGTCCAACGGAGGAGCATTAGAAAGCGGTGAAAAGAATTTTGAGATATCTTAAAGGAACCCTCAAACACGGTTTACATCTTCGCAGGTGCACAGATCTTCATCTCACTGCGTATTGCGATGCCGATTGGGGAGCTGATTGTGATGATGGTCGTTCTACGTCGGGTCTGTGTATTTTTCTGGGTTCGAACCTCATCGCTTGGCAGTCCAAGAAGCAACAGGTAGTGTCTCGTTCGAGTGCAGAAGCGGAGTAGAGAAGCTTAGCGAATGTTGTGACTGAACTATCCTGGTTGAAGTCACTTCTCAGTGAGCTCAAGGTGTCGGTTGATAAACCGCCAATAATCTGGTGTGACAACCTTAGCACTGTCAGAATTTCGGCGAATCCGGTTCTTCACGCCAGGACCAAGCACATTGAGTTGGATCTCTTTTACGTGCGTGAGAAGTTAGCAAGCAAGGATATTGACGTCAGACATATTCATGCAACAGCTCAGTTGGCTGATGTTTTGACCAAGGCTCTACCGAGTGGCAAGTTCTTAGATTGGCGACCAAGGCTTCGGGTGGAAAACTTAGATGCGCTCGAATTGAGGGCAAGTATTAGAGTCAAAGCATAATCAACACTGCCACATGGCGTTATGTCATTTGTCAAGTTTATATTTCTGTTATGAGTTAGTTACTGTGATTGTTGATATAAATATCCAGATTGTGTAAACATCTTCAGTAATGAAAATATCTTCATTCACTCATTTTCTTCTACAGTAGTTCAACACATCTATTAGAGAGAGAGAGAGAGAGAGAGAGAGAGAGAGATAGAGAGAGAGAGAGAGTCTTATATTCAGACTTAGGCGATTGCGAGTAAAAAAAAATGCCTGCGAAACGAATCCATATACCCATAACCAGTAGAAAGATAGAGTGAAAATAGTATACAATTAGAGAAGAGCGACATCCACAATCCTAAGTACGTATAGAATTCTTAACTTTTCGTAACTTAAATCAAATTCAAGAGGCCTAACATTATGACATATATATCAAGTAATTGTAATTGAATAAAGTTGGTATATGTATAACATGATATATCATTAATTATTGACATGATATTGAATATGGTATACGTATAGATAACAAGAGGCCAAAGTTTGATAACAAAAGTGATGAAGATATTTTTCCAAATATTTAGTACATAATCGTGTAGTTATTTTATGATGAAATTAATATTGTTGTGGTAAATGACAACCCCAATATTCATGTGAGTGATGTTGATGTGAATAATGTTGCGGAAAACCTAGTAATATATATTTTAGAAATAGTGTTGCGGAAAACCTAATAGACACTGAAGTTGTAGATCTCTGTCTTTGATAAAAAAAAGGTGAAACTCGAAAGAGATAAAAGTCATTTTATAACAATTCAAAAATTTTATCATAAATTTATTAGTAATTTTGAAAAGGCATTAAAACTCGGACAAAATACCGAGCCAATTAAATGGAGATGCCAATAATGTATGTTTTTAATTTGAACACAATAATGAGAATGAGTTATCGATAATGTATGTTTTTTTCATCTGCGATTCCAATCGCTACTACAATATTTGTCGATACAAGTTTCCCAATTGATATTATTGGAATGTCAACATCTGAAACATTTACTTTAACATATATATCATATATCTTTAGGACATAGAAAACCCTAATAAGATCCTACGAATCGCAGACCTAATATAGTTTCTCATAGTCTAAACAGGAAGAAATAATAATTAGATGCGAATTTTAGGGTTTGACGAAGGCTAGAAAGGTATTACCTAAGACGAGCTAAGAACAAATATGAAATGTTCGAAGCAAATTTTCAAGGTGAAAGATGCCGAAATAAGATGAATAAAATGAGTAAAATCTCTGAGATTTTTGATTCCAAAGAAGAAATCTTAAATTGAAAGACTGATTGAAGAAAAAATGAAAAATGTTGAACAAACGGAAAGATCTCAAACTCAGAGCCAAAATGAGACTGAAACGTATGTGATAAATTGTTAATAACCACGTGTCTTACATTGAAATCTCATGTGGCAGCCATATAAGAAGTGTGTTAATAGGAGATTTTACTTATTAACTTTCTTATGGATAAATTTAGGTAGGTAATTTAATTCGTCAACAAAATATAACATATAGATTCAAGTTTAATTTCGACCTAATTACACACATTGCTAGTGCATTTAGAAACAAGGTAATTGAATTCGTCAATAAAATATAACATATAGGTTTGCCAAATAAATGTCATAGCTAAAAAAAATTTCGTACATTCGCATCTGATTAGCAACAAATCTACCTTAAAAAAATTCCCCAAATACATGTATACACAGTACACACACATTGCTAGTGCATATATCAAATATTATACATAAATTTTCTAAAATATGGCTCGTATGTTCTGAAAAATGGCTCTTCTGTTCGCTATAATTAAACAAAGAAAGGTATATAAAAAAGAAGAAATATAATTCTGAAATATAAAAACCTAGTAAACCCTCAAGCCGTCTCTCCCGGTTGCTCGCCTTCTCCCACCGTCTCATCGTCACCAACTCCAGGTCATGTTCGAATTCTTAGCTTCACCTTTTCATTTTATTTTGTTTTGTTGACGTGTTGATTAGCATTGCTTGGATTCTCTATTTCACCGCGGCAATGTATACCTGGTGTATTTTTAGTTTATATAATTTGAAAATCGTCTAAAATTCAAGTTTGGTTCTTGGCGAGTCTAGTCAAGATCTTTTAGGTCCAGTGTCCCTGATTATAAGGCTTAGATGATGGTTTTTGTTCGATTTTGGGGGATTTTGTCCTTCCTGGGTTTTGACTTAGAAGTTTAGGGTTGCGTTTTTCTTAGTTGAAACGGAATAAAAGTTATCTCTTATGTTCGTGTATTTGATTCAGTGACTTTTAAGTTTGATATCTTGCTTTCCATATCCATCTTTTGTGTACCTGATATTCTCTACATTCTGCACAAAAAAAAAAATGAAAGGAAATCATTTTGAATTTGCCACACCTAACAGTGGATCAATATTTGATATAATTTTGCAGAGGAAGACTTGGCTTGTAAAGGATGGCTTTAGTATCTCAAAAAGCCGTTTGTAAGTCGAAGAGGGATAAGATGGACGAGCCTTCTTACATGCAAACACTCGAAGAAAAGTCGGACAATTCTGCAGAAGAATCCGACGAGATTGACGATCTGAGGATCAAGAAGAGAAGAAAAGCTCAGAAGGAACGAGACGAGAAATCGGCCGTCGAAGAAGGAGCGGAAATGAAGAATCTCGAGAACGTTCTGTTCGCCTCTCTTCGTTCTCCTATCGGATTCGTCAACAAAGACGATTCTGCAAATAACTCTCTGATCTCTGGTAGATTCGAATCGCTGGACGAGTACAGCGATGAAGAAGAAGCCATAGTTGAAGAAAAGAAACCAGTCTGGGTTGATGAGGAAGAGAAAGTCACGAAGATCAACATCGCCAGAGACAACAGGGTAAGGAAGCTGAGAACAGAAGAGGACGAGACTCTGATATCAGGCTCCGAGTACGTCTCGAGATTGAGGGCTCAGCATTCCAAGATGAACCCGTTCACCGAGTGGGCTAATAAACCCGATTCGCGAGATTCCGAAAATTCCTCAGATGATGAAGATCCGGAGAATCTCCTCGAATCGAACGAGGATTTGGTGGTGAAAAGTAGTTCCAGAGGAGGAAAATTACTCCCGGGCCGGCTTGAATTCTCGACTCTCGTCGACGCGAACGCCGAGGATCGCTCGAAGGGCGTTGTCAGCTCTGTCGAATTTCACCGGAACGCTCAGCTATTATTAGCGGCCGGGCTCGATCGAAGGCTCAGATTCTTCCAGATCGACGGAAAACGAAACACGAAGATCCAGAGCGTCTTCCTCGAAGACTGTCCGGTGAGAAAAGCCGCGTTCTCGCCCGACGGGTCTCGGGTCGTGGTATCGGGTCGGAGAAAGTTCTTCTACGTGTTCGATCTCGTGAAAGCCAGCATGGACAAGATCGGGCCTTTGGTGGGGCGAGAGGAGAAAAGTTTGGAGCTTTTTGAAGTCTCGCCGGACTCGACCACAATCGCCTTTGCGGGCAATGAAGGTTACATCTTACTAGTCTCGATGAAGACGAAGGAGCTCGTGGGGACTCTGAAAATGAATGGGACGGTGAGATCGATGGCTTTCTCCGGCGACGGAAAGACGCTTATGTCCTCGGGCGGGGATGGGCAAATCTACCACTGGGACCTCAGAACAAGGACTTGCCTCCACAAAGGGGTCGATGAGGGCTGCCTGAACGGAACTTCTCTGGCTTCTTCTCCGATCGGGTCGCTCTTCGCTGCCGGATCGGGAACCGGGACCGTGAACGTCTATAATGGGGAAGAGTTTATCGGTGGGAAGAGGAAACCCGTGAAGACGATCCAGAATCTGACAACTTCAATCGATTTCATGAAGTTCAACAGGGACGGTCAGATCTTGGCAATCTGCTCGAGGTTGAAGAAGAACACCGTGAGGCTCATCCACGTTCCGTCGTTCACTGTGTTTTCGAATTGGCCTCCACCAAAGAAGACGATGCGATACCCGCAGTGCCTCGATTTCAGTCCCGGAGGAGGCTTCATGGCGATGGGAAATGCTGCTGGGAATGTATTGCTTTACAAGGTACATCATTACAGCCACGCCTAGAGATTTTTAATTCTGTCCCCACCAATTTTGTTGTTGTGCCGTTATACTCTTTATGTTGGTCCTAAGAATCAGAACTTTTTTCTCTTTTCCTTTTGAATTTTCTTTACCTTGTGTTGAACTGGTGCTAGTCTACATTACATTGAAAGAATCATAGTGCGAGGAGTTATTAAATGAAATGTCCATCATAGTGCGATATATGATGTGTTGTTTCTTTTTAGTGCCATTTTTAGATACTAGCTGTATTTTGAGATGTATCCGAAGAGAATTTTGAGAAGATATCGTTGAAGGCTTCCTCATTCGCAGGATACTAGAATATATTACATTATCTAATACTGTTCATGTAAAATTTATATGCTCTATTTTGTATATACGACGGTAACCAAACGGTATAATGTAAGAATAACACGAAATATAGTAGATATATGCTGGAGAAACGATAGTTCTATCCCTTGGAAATCGAACACTAAACTATATTACATTATACACAAAATAGAACTTTTGCAACAAATAAAATAACATATACTAGTTTTATTAAAATGAACAGCATGATGAGTACTCCCTTAATCACATACCACCTCCAACAAAAGCTTCACTGGACTGCGCAAATTGTTTTGTTATTACTTATTATTCTCTTCTTACCCTTAAAATCTAACAAGGCGGAATGATTTCTTAGAGCAAGTCATAAATCTGCAAGAACAGTTGATGCAAAGAGCAAGTGAGTCGTAAAATTGACTGCATTGTTTTAAGGGCACAAGAAGAAAAGGAAGTTACATTGACGGGCATCTCAAGAACGACGAGGTTGATGCTTTCTTCAATGCTTTTGAGCGTCACAACCTCTCCTCCCACAACCATGTTTATCACTATCCCATCTATTATTCAATCACAGTTCATCAGTTTATTCATTTGAGGATAATTGCAATTACAATTATAATCGAAACACAGAACCTGTTGCCAAACAAGTGTTGATGCGGCGCAAGTATGTTTCCTGTCCAAGATCAAAACAATATATGCTAGGCACCATTAGAATCTGCGCATAAATTTTGAAATTCATGCTCTCGGATAGTCTTTACTTACAATCCGGATTGTTATTATAATGCTAAACCAAACAGAATCTATATGGAAGCTTGGCATGCGGAGTTCTCAAGAACAGAAAAAACTCATCGATTTATCCTTGGTTCATATCGAATGGAAGTAACTCTCAAAGATCCAAGAACACAGCTTGGATAACTATCTCTTCCTATCTCTAATGTGACACGAGTTATATATCCGAGTCTAAGCAACATTTCTGGAGGCATTTCTGTAAAAAAAAAACTAATCTATCGAGATACATATATACCTTCTTAGAAGGCAACTCGTAATTGATAAGAATGTGAGAGGCGATCGGCGATTCTCCGGCAGAAATCATAGGAAGACAACCGTCCGTCGCGACCATCATCTGAATCTTCTTCTCTCCGCTTTCTTCATCGTCGTCCGTGCTAGCTTTTCGGCTCCAACGAATGGTTGCTCTTCGAAAATCTTCGAGGATCGAACTACGATCCGCTTCAGCCAGATCGCTGTACTGTTTCGTCACAGTTATGGAATTCCTTGATATCCAAGAACAGAAAGGGTGTGTGGAAAGACTTACGAGAGATGAGAGAGAGATGAACGGGAGAGAGGAAACGGCGGAGACGACGGCGTCGAGCTCGTCACGTGAGCTGCACGTGACCACGATCGGCAGTCCCACCCTGTGGCTTGCCATGCCAACCAGCTCCATCAACGTAACCTGCAAATAGTAAAAATTGAAATCCCTAAAATGAGTGTCAATCGATCGAGAGAGAGAGAGAGACCATCTTGTATTGAAGTCTATCAACGGCGAGATAGAAATGGCGGTGGCTGCAGAGAAGAGAAGCATTTCTATGAGTGAGTGATTTTGATTGAAGAACGAAGAAGAGATAATCAGAACCTGGAATGAGAAAGAGAGGACGGAGAAGCAGATTCGGAAGCATCAATCGCCATCCTTTTCCTTCCCAAATGTTTCCTGCTCTAAAAGAATTTAATTGTTGTCATTTCAATTAAAAGAATTTCTAATTTTCACGGTCATTTTTTTCCTGTAGTTCACTTAAGTTTGGTCTTGTCGTTTCCTTCCTGTCGTTTTTTATTCATTTGTAATTCTTGTTGTCGTTTTTATTAAGGGAGTCAGGGCCGAAGCCCCAACCAAGAAACTATCCGATAAACTTAGATAAACATTTAGATAAACAAATCCCGCACACGGGGCGGGACATCGCGAGCAACACAAAAACCAAAATCATTAGAGCTCCAAACCCATTGAGATATCTCATGAGCCTTAAAGTTAATGTTTTTGGGAATCCAAATGAAAATTATAATGTCATAAAAATTAACCAATTTTCAAAAATTGGGAAAACAAAGTCTTATATTTCCAAAATGGGCATTTAGAATGAGCATTCAAACTATTTATAACCAGTTATCTCCTTTAAATGCCAAAATTTTAATTCTTTTAAACTTTGCCACAAAAAGCGCCAAAGTGCACAGTTTAGAATCTCCGCTTACTCAGCTGAAGAAGCCACTATCTGCTACGTCAAGTCCAAGAACATCTTGTTGAAGTCCGCGAAGCCACCACTCCTGCCGCCGCTCTGTTTTCTTTGAATGATGCGTCCACTTCCGATGTCTATTCACAGGTTATCTCTTCTTGAACTTCCGGTTGTTTGAGCACAGCCTGAGCACCCTGGCAACTGTCGTTTTTTATTCATTTGTAATTCTTGTTGTTGTTTCTATCCAGTCGTTTATCTTTCATTTAATTTTTTCCTTGTTGTTTGGTCATGTCGTTTATTTTTTCATTTGAGTTTTTCTATTGTCGTTTCTATTGTTTAGAATCTAAATCATGATCATCGTTAATCATATGATATCATAGAAGATATAGATTGAGGTTAGTGAGAATGACAAGTAGATTTATGTGGAGATACGTTACATGCCTGATTGTGAATCCTGTGACGTAATCATCGTCGAGGGTATAACTGAAAACATATGCTACTCTCTGGGGAGAAACGTAATATAATTTAAAACAAGGGGAGTGAAACATGGAGCCAAAGCCTAATTTCTTTAACTTCTCTCTTTCTCTCTCCCTTGCTTTGCTCATTCTCTCTCTCCCTCTCTCTCTCTCTCTCTCTCTCTCTCCGGTACACACACAGAGTAGGGCTTTTCTACGACACTCGAGCCCGGTCCTCTCTAATCCTACGCATCGCCGGAGGTAAGTGCTCTTATCATTCGCCCCTTTTCTCTCACCTTCTTCTATGCTGCTCAGCTCCGAAATCGGAATCGACTCCCGCGGCTTTTCACGAATACGATCTCTTCGTTTCGGCCTCTAGCTAATCGCGGAAATCGATCAAATTTCGAGATCTGTTGTGTATCCTATGTGTATTGATCTCCTCTCCCTTTCATTTTGCTTGATCAGGGTCTAGAATCAGAGTCGCAGAGACGGAGAGAGAGACAAAATCTACGGCTTGATTCCGGCGAGATCTATGGGCTAAAGCGATCTGCGGATTGAAAAAGCTGAGTTTTAATTCCGCTTTTTTGTTGGGGCGGTGTTATTGAGCGAGATAGAAACATCTAGGGTTAGGAATTTTGATGCTGTTGATTGGGGCCGCTGTGAGATGGCAAATCCCGGAGTCGGGAACAAGTTCGTGTCTGTGAATCTGAACAAGTCTTATGGTCAGCCACATCACCACCACGGCCACGGATCCTTCGGCGCCGCCGCCAATCGCGGCGCCGGTGGCCGCGCCGGAGCCGGTTCCGGCGCTGGAATGGTGGTCCTTTCGAGGCCCCGAAGCTCGCACAAGGCCGGCACAAAGCTTTCGGTTCCACCCCCCTTGAACCTGCCTTCTTTGCGAAGAGAGCACGAGAAGTTGGACTCCCTCGGCTCCTCCGGGGGGGCAGCTGGCACCGGCGGGGCCTCCGGGAGCGGGACCCGCCCGTCCTCCTCCGGCATGGGCTGGACTAGGCCCGGCCCGGTCGTTCCTCCGCCGGAGAAAGAGCCCGAACCGATCTGCCAGGTGGCGCTGCCGCCCAAAGGGACTGTCTATCTGCCTCCCTCGGCTCGCCTGCCTTCGTCGTCGTCGAGTCTTCCGGCGGTCTCGTTTCCGCCGCTGGAAAAGGCTTCGGTTTTGAGAGGCGAGGATTTTCCTTCTCTCAGAGCCGCTCTGCCCTCTGTTGCTGCTGCTGCTGCTGCTGCGGCGCCTCCGCAGAGGCAAAAGGAGGCGCCTCAGAAGCAGAAACAGGTCGTCGAGGAGCAGAAGAATGTGGATGATCACCGGAAATTCAGTCCGAACGGTGGTGCTCGGAGGCAGGAAGAGCATTTTCCGATCGTTCGGGTGGGCCCCAGATCGGACTGGGCCGACGACGAGCGCGACACGAGTTTTAGTGTCGGCGATCGAGCTCATCACGGGTTTGTGAAGAGCGACGCGTTTTGGGATCGAGATTTCGATATTCCGAGATTGAGCGTTTTACCGCACAAGCCTATGCAGAATAACAATAATAATCATAATAATAATAGTTTCGAGAGGTGGGGTCCGCAGCGCGACAATGAAGCCGGAAAGTTTGCTTCCAGCCAAGTCCCGAAGAGAGAAGGAAACTCGTGGAAAAGCTCACCCAATGGTCCGAGGCCGTCCAGTGCCAGCAGAGAGAACAGTAAATACAATCCGTCATCTTTTCCTTTCAGAGAGAACGGGAACAGCAGGTACAGAGACGGGGCGTCGTTGCAGAACGGGTCGATATTCAAACGAGCCATGCCTGTGAACGATCCGATTCTCAACTTCGGGAAGGAAAAACGACAGTTCTCGGAGGAGGATGACTCGTTCGCGAAAGACTACGGAGCGACGGACCCGTTTACGGGAAGCCCGCTGGGAGTAGTGAAGCGGAAGAAAGAGGCGGCGAGGCAGGGTGATTTCCACGACCCCGTGAGAGAGTCTTTTGAGGCGGAGCTGGAAAGGGTTCAGAGCATGCAGGAGCAAGAGCGACGCAGGGCGGCCGAAGAGCAAGAGCGAGCTCTCGAGCTCGTGCGCAGAGAGGAAGAGGACAGAGTCCGTCTTTTCAGGGAACAAGAAGACCGCCGCAGAAAATCCGACGAGGAAGCTCGTGAAGCCGCTTGGAGAGCGGAGCAAGAACAGTTTGAGGCCGCTCGCAGAGCCGAAGAGCTGAGGATCGCTCGCGAGGAAGAGAAGCGCAGGATTTTCTTGGAAGAGGAAAGGCGAAAAGAGGCTGCGAAGCAGAAGCTCTTGGAATTGGAGCAGAAGATTGCGAAGAGGCAGTCCGAACCCAGAAACTCAATTCTCGCGGAAGAAAAAGAGAAGGAGAAAGAGAAAGAAGAGGTCGGGGACTGGGAAGAGGGCGAGAGAATGGTGGAGAGGATCACAACTTCGGCCTCGTCTGATTCCAGCGGATTGAACAGGTCTCAATTCTCTAGAGACGGTGCTGGTTTCGTGGACCGAGGAAAACCGCTGAGCTCGTGGAGAAGAGAGACTTACGACAATGGAAGCGGCTCGGCCTCGCAATACCAAGACCCAGACACCGTTGGTGGGCCGAGAACGTATCCGAGGAAAGACTCGTACGGTGGTCCCAGAATGGACGATTTCGCCGCGATGAAAGGGCAAAGGTGGAACCTTGGGGGGGACGGCGATCACTACGACAGAAATCAGGAGATCGGCCCCGAAATCAACGACCAATTCGGGGATGTTGGATGGGGACAAAGCCGATTCCGCGGCAGTTCGTATACGGAGGCGGAGATGCCGTATTCTTACGGGAGGTCTCGGTGCTCGGCGAGGCAGCCTCGTGTTCTTCCTCCTCCCTCCTTCGCTTCTGCGCCGAAGCCCTTGCTGTTCAGAAACGAGGTTGAACGTCCGACTTCTTACGTGGATAGAAATGAGTCTGACTCTCAGATTCCTTTCAACGGGCAGCCTGAAATGATCAACGGGCAGCCTGAAATGATCAACGGGCAGCAAGAGAAGAACGGAAAAACTACGCCGAAATACGACTCCCAGTCCTCGCTCTCGGTGCTGTCGAGTCCCCCAAGTTCCCCGACACACCTTTCTCATGACGATTTGGACGAGACCGGCGTCTCTTCGGACAAAGATGTCTCTGTATCTGGTCGGGAAAGCGAGGCGGTGGTGCTGGGCGGTGATAAAACGGCCGGGGAAGAGGACGACGAGGAGTGGAACAGCGAGAGTGTTCAGGAACAAGAAGAGTACGAGGAAGAAGACGACGAGCTTCGCCGTGAGCTCGACGACATGCGTTTGGAAGAGAAGGAATCGGCCGAGATGGTAGACAATCTCGTCTTGGGGTTCGACGAGGGCGTTGAAGTAGGTCTCCCAAGCCACGACAAGAACAACGCTTCTTCCAACCTCGTTGACGGTGATGACTCGGAGAACGTTCAACCCCTTGGCGGCTCTCCTAAAAGGGAATCTGAGAACGGAACAACGGCACATCTGAGTGGAGTTGCGGAAGCTTCACAGCAACATCCGGCGGTGGTGTCTCCACTTCCGCTGAGTCAGAGCGAGGCTCCGATCAAGCTTCAGTTCGGCCTGTTTTCAGGGCCGTCGCTGATACCTTCTCCAGTGCCGGCGATACAGATCGGGTCTATTCAGATGCCACTTCATCTTCATCCGCAGATGTCGCATATGCACAACCCGTCTCAGCCTCTCTTCCAGTTTGGTCAGCTTCGATACTCGTCGCCTTTGCCTCCTCAGCCCATGTCTTTCGTTCAGCCCAACATCCCGTCAAGTTTTCCATTTAATCAGTCCCCGGTGGGCCCACTTCCACCTCAGCCCAGTCCAGACCCTCCGCAGACACAACCAGCAGATGGGAATAAAGTCGGCGTGGTGTCGAGGCAGTCTAAAGAAGATGCTATGAACCCACCTGCCAGCGGGGGTTTTACGAGGCCGTCGAACTTAAGGGATCAGCCTCGGGACAAGAACTCGATCGGGCAAAGGGTCCAACAACAAGGCTCCGGTGGCAGAGGGAAGAGATTCGTGTTTGCCATTAAGAATTCTGGGCCGAGGCCGTACCCTGTCCCTGAGTCTAACCGCGGAGATTCGATTGGCTATCAGAGGAGGCCTCGCCGGAGTATTCCTCGAACCGAGTTTCAGGTTCGGGAAAGTGCCGACAAGAGGCAGTTTGCTGGTTCGCTACCGCAGGGAAATATGGGGTTTGATGAAAAGCCCAATTCCAGCGGAAAGGATGCGGGATATTCTTCAAGACCCGGTCCCCGGAGGATCGTACCTTCACACAGAGCGCCGAGGCAGACTTTACAGCCCAAGGTTCAGATTAGTTCGCTGGAAATGGATTCTGGAAGCAAGGCTGAAAAGGGACCTGGAAAAGACTCGTTGACAAAGAGCCACAATCACATCCCACAGTCCGGAGAAGCGAGGCACAAAAGAAACATGTGCGAAGAGGATGTGGATGCTCCTTTGCAGAGCGGGGTTGTGCGTGTTTTCGAGCAGCCCGGGATCGAGGCCCCAAGCGATGAAGACGATTTTATCGAAGTCAGGTCAAAGAGGCAAATGCTGAACGATCGGCGTGAGCAGAGGGAAAAGGAGTTTAAGGCAAAGTCCCGGGTCGCCAAGGTTGTAGCTTAAATTTCCCATGAATAAATAATCTATTTACTTATTTATGAATAATTAAATCAATGCAGGTGCCTAGGAAAACTCGGCCCACAACGAAGATAACTTCCTCAGCAAGCTCTGGTAAAGTTTCTGCAGCTGCTGTTGGAGCCAACACACGGCTTGATTACGTTGCCACGGAGGGGCGTGAATTGCTGACTGGATTTACGACTGCCACCTCATCATCTCAGCCCTTGGCTCCCATTGGAACTCCTGCAGTGAAAACCGAGACCCAGCCAATAAGGTTCTTGTCGTTCCATTGAAGCAAACACAGATATGGACATGCAATTAATTCTGACCAACAAATCCTTTTTTTTACTTCACAGGCCAGTCCAAACAAACTCGAACACGGCAGTGTCTTCTGGAAATCTGGGTTCAGGCTCTTCGGTCGACAACAAGACCAAGGTGTTAGATAATGTGCAACCATCTCTGAACACTTGGGGTAATTCGCGAATGAATCAACAGGTCGGTACCTTGTTTGTTTTCTTGCTCATGTTTTCTCTCTCTCAGTACGCTTGCAATTGGAGTTCTCATATCTTTCCTAGTTTGTTCGTGGTGGGGAGTTATCAAACTTTTCTTCTAGTAGAGGTTTTGTATAGGACTTACAATTTGGTCTTGTTTGAAAATAAGCTTGACAAGAAGAATAGTAGACGTTTCATTATCAAATCACTTTTACTAAATGTTCACGGCGATAAATAAAAATAAAAATGTGATGAGCTCAGGGCTAAGAATCTTGATTTGGTAGGTTATTATGGCTTTGACGCAGACCCAGCTTGAAGAGGCAATGACGCCAAGGCAGTTTGATTCTCGTGATGATTTCAAGGTCGCATCTTCTTCCATCTTGACGAAAGACAAGCCTTTTTCTTCCACTGCAAGTCCAGTCAACTCGCTACTTGCTGGAGAGAAGATTCAATTCGGTTAGAAAGAAAAACAGGAATATTGTTGACATTTTGAGATTTATTTTTTCTACCTGTGTATTGATAAATAAGTTTCTTTTTTGTCTGGCTCTTTTCAGGTGCTGTCACGTCACCGACACTGCTTCCTCCGAGCAGCCGTGTCGTTTCACACGGAATCGGTCCTCCGGGCCCGTCCAGACCGGAGGCCCAACTCTCCCATAATCTCAGTGCCTCAGAGAACGATTGCAAACTCGTATTCGAGAAAGAGAAGCACGCTGCCAAATCCTGTGTTCCTCTCGAAGACTGTGAAGCCGAGGCCGAAGCAGCTGCTTCTGCTGTTGCTGTTGCAGCCATTAGCAACGATGAGATTGTCGGTATTTGCTCTGTTTCAGTTTCTGAAACCAAGAGTTTTGGAGGCACAGGTATTCATATATATGTATATATTGGGGATATTATAGAGAATAATAAGCACACAGATGATTACGGGGTAAATAGAGATTACTTGGTAGTTATTTTTTTTGACGGTAGATGGAATATTGATAGGGTTAATGTTGGTAATTGTTTTGTAAATGGTCGGCCATTTGTTTTACATTGACTATTTTCATCCAAAACCGTTCCTGCCCAAAGTTTAAAATTAAATATAGAGTTGTAAATAGGTCTTTGTTTAAAAATGTATTAACAGTAACATAGAATAAACATTCAAATTTGAAAAGACAAACCGGTAAAGAAATTTGTTAATTTTACTGCCACGTAAGCGCCTTGGCCATATACAACCATTTCACAAAACGTTGACCATTTACAAAATGTGTATTGTTATATTGATATGTATATAATTGATATTGACTAGTTAACTATATAATTGATATTGATATGTATTTCTATTCGTTAACCGTTTTCAGATGGTGGTAAGAATCAACAATTTAGTTGTCGGTCAAGGGGTGAAGAATCTCTGGCGGTATCTCTCCCGGCAGATCTATCGGTGGAGAATCCGCCGATATCGATGTGGCCAAGCCCTCCTCCAAATAGCTCGAGCCAGATGCTGTCCCACTTCCCGGGGGGCCCGCACCCCCACTACCCGCCGTTCTTCGAGATGAACCCGATGCTGGGGAGCCCCGTGTTTGCGTTCGACTCTGCAACTGCGAACAGCCAATCGCTGCCCCAGAAAGGCGGTCCCGCGTGGGCCTCGCAGTGCCACTCTGGCGTGGACTCGTTCTACGGGCCTGCGGCGGGGTTCAGCGGGCCTTTCATCGGGCCCGGGGGAGTGCAAGGCCCGCCTCACATGGTGGTGTACAATCACTTTGCGCCGTTCGGGCAAGTGGGGCTCAGTTTCATGGGCACCACTGCTTACATCCCGTCTGGAAAGCAGCCCTGCGAAGGAGACGCGCTGCGAAACCCGGCCCCTCCCATTCAGCACCTCGCTCCGGGCGCCCCCATCTTGCCCATGCCCTCTCCCCTCCCCATCTTCGATGTCTCTCCTTTCCAGGTTTTGCATATCTACTTTCCTGAATGAGGATTGTATAAAATATGTCTTCGTGTGTTTTCCCATTTTTTCTTAAATTGATTTTTCTTACTTAATCACTAGAAAAGACAACATATTCTTAGATGATAACTCTTTTAAATTTTTTATCTCAAACTCTAAATTAGTTTGATTAATTAGAACATAAATAGAATAAAAATATAATTATTCATGGAGGAAATGAGAAGCCGGATTTTGAATAGTTACCTTTTTTTAATTAATCAGTATTAATTAAAGGTTAGGATAAAAATATAAAAAATAATTAAAGGATAAATGATCTTTTTCACGTTTTTAGTGGTAAATTGAGAAAAAAAACAATTTATAAGAAAAATGGGAAAAAACATGAAAATTTGGATAATTTTACAGTTTAAATTTGATGTTTGGATTGGAATATGAATAAAGAATGTGACATTGCGTGAACAGAACCCGGGGGAGATGTCTCGGTGGGCTCAGGCGGCGCCGCCTGCAGTGGAGCAGGCGGAGGTGGAGCAGTCCCGGAGGCCGGAAGAGATTGTCAAGCCGGCTGCCGCCGCCGTTGCTGCTGCAAAGCCCAACAACACCAACAAAACCAACAGCGGGTACGGGTATCACCATCGAGGGAGCACTTCTCACAGAAACAGCTCCGGAGAGTGGAATCAGAATCAGAATCAGAATCATCGGAGAATGGGGTTCCAAGGAAGGAATCACCAGTCTTTAGGGGGAGACAAGTTCCATTCTTCGAAACCCAAACAGATTTACGTTGCTAAGCAAACACCTTCCTCCGCTCCCCCGCCCCCGCCATCGGCTTGATCGAAACATTATATTTGTTTGTTTTAGGAATAAATAAATTTTGGCTGATTTATCACTGGTTATTGCATGGTCTTATATCTGCTATATTGAAGTGTGTAAAACTAAAGGATTGAAGTTGCATTAGCTTTTGGTTGTCTAGTTAGTACTTTCTAGTGTGCTTCATACATTTATTAATTTTGGCTGCTATTTGTAACCATCCCTTTCTATCTCATTCTTTTATGCTCTCTCTCTCTCCCTCTCTCTCCATCTAATAATACATATTCCCGAAATATCAATCAGATTTTACACTACCTACCTGACATAGAAACACGTGTAAAACTTGTATAGCTGGTAATATAGGTGTAGATTCCCATGAAGAGAATCTGAGATTCTGCTTACGTTTGGTATCAAGCGACACTTACGAAAGAAGTAACCAACAACAAAACCCAGTAGTATAATAATAATAATAGTAATAAAATATATGTCGGAGAGGCATGAGTAGAAAGTGATGAGCTTAGGTGTCACTGGAAGGATCCATGTTGAGCCAGGCATCTCCACCGTCCATCTCCCAAAAGCCATCATCACCATTATTGTCGTTTTTGGCAGAAGAGTGGTCGTAGTCAGAGATGGGAAAGTTGAGCTTGGCTTTGGGTCCCCGGAACTCAATGGCGGCGCGGTCGTAAGCCCTGGCGGCGTCCTCCGCCGTCTCGAAGGTGCCGAGCCAGACACGCGCCGCTCGCCGGGGATCCCGTATCTCCGCCGCCCACTTCCCCCACGGCCTCTGCCGCACTCCCCTCAAGTTCTTCTTCTTCCTCTTCGTCGCTTTCTGCGTCTCCGCCGCCGGAAAATAGTTGCACCCCAGACACCCCTCGATCCCGCACACCCGACACGTCTCGTTCTGATCAGGGAACGAAATCAGCTCCCCCGAGGACGACGACGCTCCGGAGATCACCTTCTTGAGTGTCGACACTATGATCTCGTGCTCCTCGTCGCTCGTCACGCGGTGTCGTTTTCTCTGCGGCTCGCGTGGGACGATGTCGTTTTTCATCGTGGTGGTCTGGTGGTGGTTATTTTTCGAAAATATCTCGAACATCAGGCTTTTTTTTGGTATTATCATGTAGGGTTTGAGTTTGGTGACGATGTGACGTTGATCCTCTCCGGGAGACATGCTATAAACATTTCCGGAAGTGAGGATTGGGACACGTGGCGACACGGCGTTCGGCAACGAGTTCGAAGTGTAAGAGTGTGACGAGCCAGGTGTGAGCTTAAAAGCCACGTCAGGAGCTTTGGGATATTGTCTGCTTACGTGGGCTCGTGACGCGTGGCTTCTCGAAAGTTCGCAGGTCATTAGAGGAGAAGGAAATGGAAGCATTGGCTTTTTTGTTTGTTCGCGATCGCGACACGTGGCGCTCTGGGAAGCTCACACGAACGCTCTATGTTTCTTTCTTCTGGTGAGTGAGACAACGTTTGGAGCTGTGTCCTCCTATGGGATTGCGCCATGTAATCCTCTCTTATTTCAGAAACTGAATTGATTTATTTTTGGATTTTAGAAGGATATTTCTAGAGAGTTCTGCGTTGGCAAAATGCATGCAAATATAAACATGCATTTCTATTTGTTTAAGAAGTCGATAAATATATATATATTCGAACAAGTTAGTGTTACTCTTACACACCTTTCAAAAACTGAAGCTATCAGTATTTCAGCATTCAGCTCTATAGGCCTTCTCCACGTAACATCAATCTGACAATTATATGGAAACATGTTATTTTTAGGTACTTCCTGAACATTCTATAGCTTACAGATTTTAATTGATTCAAATACATAAAAGATTGATTCAGTTTAATAAAGAGAACTAATGGGCTACAGACTTTTACACAGTAAAAAGATTATTTTTAATTTGGTATTGTACTACAGTACTATATTGTCCTTAAAAAAGGTGGTCCTGTCAAGATTATAAGCGCTTTTTCGAAGCAACTATTTGTTATATGCGAGGATACGAAATTATCATCTTACTTATACTAAAAACCACAACAACAAATCTATACATATTTCATTTTGTTGTATTATTTTATTGTGCAATATTTTGAGCGGATATAGTTCGTATAAACACATTAATTATCACTTATTATAAGAATATATAGTCTTTGGTTGCTTATATTCATTAACAAATACATAAATATTTCCATACTCAAAATTATGCATCTATGCTTGGACAAATAAAATTGAAATTCTCGCCTATACGCAGTGTCGGTTTTACGATCACTAAAACAATTGCTTTAACTTCATTATTTTAAACTTTTAAATTAGATAGTAAAAAGTCTCAAATTTAAAATAATTTTTAAGCTTAAATTATTATATATATAAAGGAAAACTAAAAACAACTATTCATTTAGACTCATTTTACTATTCATTGTAAACTTATTTATTTAACCACATAATTGTTTAAAGTTACAAATTATATTTTTGAAAAGAAAATGCCATAAGTTGGTGAAGTTCTCTAGAATTTACATGATTTCCACTATATACATAATAAAATTATAGAATTACTATACATTAATAAAATTGCATTATTAGTCATTCCATTTTTGAAATTTTCTTGACGAATCTTGAACTCATCAGATATATCAACTTTTTTCATTGCCACGCTTTCTATATATTCCAACTTATGTTGCAAAGAAATCAACACAAAGAATTTCTTTTAAGGTATTTAATAACTATTTCTAATTTCAGTAGGTTTAAATTTGATCTTTAGTTTTATCTATACGATACGTTACTGATGTAATTAAACAAAAACATAACTTATATTATTAATTAATATTATAAAAAACTTTGTGCGATTTTTTTATTCCGTCATCTATTTCATTAAAAAATATTTTCAACTATTATAATAATTTCAAATAAGACACGTTAAACAATTCGCAGCAACGCGCAGGTATTTTTGCTTGTAATATATTAAAAAGGCCTAAATTAATTAAATATTGTATTAAAAAAGCCTAAACATTAAATTTGTTATAGACCTCCACAATTCTAGAGCGGTGCCTATACATTTCAAACATGGTGTCTTAATCATGATACTTTTCATCAACGTTAGTTGAACTAACGTGAACTTCCTCTTGGTTATGCTCATGCAAGTCAAGTATGCTTTATTTTGTAAATCACACAAATTTATGGTTATGCTCATACAAGTCAAGTATGCTTTATTCTGTAAATTATACAAATTTATTTATAGACTCAAACACAACTCTCATTAATAGTTCCATTTCAGCTACCATTTCTCTTTCGCTTGTTGATTTTGCTGATTCGAATTGGGCTGATTGTCTTTTTACTCGTTATGTTTGGCCAAATTTTTTATCACGATCATTAGTCATGACTAATATGATCTCTTGCTATACTTTTAAGATATAATGACTCAACTATTTATCTTCTGATCTTGATTCTCCTCTTCAACAAACGGCCATTCTTCATAGTGACAATAAAGCTTCGATCACGTCACCAACAACCCAATCTTTCACAGTCCACCAAAAGTATATTTAATTTGATTGTCACATTATCCGCGAATTTATTTATAGCATCACCTTCACCATAACAAGTCCACATGCAAAGCGTATACATATAGGTGTGGATATTTCTGATTTTCGAACGAATACATAAATGTGTTTACAAAGTCCTGATTATAAGAAAAAGTCACCCGCGAAGCTTCCAAGCATTGTCGTTTACAACTCAAACAAACAAACACAATACTAGTAAAACATGAAAGTACAAATTTTTTAAAGACTTTAAAAGCTATTGAGGGGTGAAAAGGAACCCACTCACACGTCAGCAAAGGTCAGTTGCAGACTTTTCCGCTGACCATAGAAGACGAGAGGAAATCCACGCCGTTGATCTGCTTATCATCTCCACCGTTGATAATCTTCCTCTTCTTCTTCATCCAAACACCAAACAGCTTCAGACCAGCCTCTTCCTCTTCCCCTTCTTCTTCCGATCCATCACAGCCGTCCATCTGTTTCCCGTCCCTCATGATCCGTTCGATCTGATCGGGACCGACTTTTACGTACTTCGTCAGGAAAACTACGAGCTCGTCGCACTGCCTTTTCATCTGAGCAAGCTCCGACGACAATACTTCGTTGTCTCTCTTCAGCTTCTCGTTCTCGCCGGAGATCTCTGCGAGCTGTGCTCTCGCCGCCGCGCTCTCCGCCGCCGATGACGACGAGGATCCGAGATCTTCGCCGGCGGAGGTAGACTGAGTCGCCGATCCCTCGCCGCCGGGATTCTCCGGCTTAGCCGATGCGGTTTTCCGGCGGTGGATTGCTGAGAGAAGCTCACCCTGCGCGAGTCGGAAGTTCTCGTTCGCGAACTCCCATTTGTCTGGTACGACTTTGTGAAAACCCTGAGAATATTTCAAGGCGTATTTGTAAGCAGCACTTACTTATATTAATTTATACTTTTTTTATATATAAATTGCAGGAGAGAGAATGGCATGAATGACTGAAGAATATTCCTTGACATATGAAAGAAGTTAGAAATCAGCATACGTCAAACGTGGATGGAAGAACTAAATTTCATAGAGAAAATGTCACTTCTAACCCTCAGTTTTCACTGCATGATCAATAGGACTTTGTTTTACCACAAATCTCATAGATCTAAATTTTCTTTTTAAAAACTTTTTTCGATACTTTTTTTTGTTGTTAAAAACCCCCCACGAAAACTCCTACAAATTTTTTTGGTTCCATTTTATAAAATGCTTTTGGACGGTGTTTGATTAGTTCAAAACCCGTTGAAGTTTAGAATTCTTGATGTTTGTTTACAAGATGTCACGTTAATGCGTATCTCATTATTTACAACATGTTGTTTCAAGACAAACATACTGAAATGAACCTTACGAGTCATTTTGTTTTCAAAACAAATCATACAGTCATAAACATATCTGACTTTAGTTTCAAATTTTCTTTATTGAAATATTACATTCATGAGTCGATTCGAATCCTTGTTGTAGCTAAGAGATGCAAATTCTTGAGAATAACTACTGAAACAAAAAGAAAAGAAAATAAAAAAACTTACGTAGGTGTTAAGTTGGCGAACGAAGCTGGAGAAGTTGTTGTGTTTGAAATACTTGGGCAGCAAATCCCTCGCAAACTCCGCCGTTTTCCAAACGACAAACGCCGTTCCGTCGTTGTTCCACGAAACGACGTCGTTCGTCTCCGCATCGTCCACCAGCTCGTACGTCTTCGTCAAAAACGGCGCCGGGACAGCCCTCTTCGCCATATTCCCCATTCTACCCCTCACCAACCCCCCTACCCGATTACCAAAATACCCCTACAAACTACTGTGACTAAGCAAATCAAATCTAATCTAAGAGAAGAGAAAAAATAATTCGAGATTGGAAACTGTACGGATGATCAGTGACTAAAGAGAAGAAGAGCGGTGAGAAATTCCCAGCCCCAACAATAGAATCCGGTGAGAGAAAAGCGAGCGCGATTCACGAGATTGCTTCTAGGCTTTGATCTACCAGCTTCCATGGCTTTGAGATCTCCAGACCCAAACGATCATAATTATCTCCTAATTTCTTTCCTTTCTTTCTTTCCACAGATAAGAGCGAGCGAGAGAGAGTAATAATTATGAAAATACGTTTCAGGATTTGTTTCTGCTTAAAAGGAAAAGAGAATAGAAAGTGACGTGTCTTCTAGAAATAACGAGAAAACGCTTTCTCACTCGTCCCCATTCACATCATTTTATTTTATTAATGGAAAACGAAAACCCACCCATACTTTCATTTTTTATTTATTTATTGGTGGTGGTGACATTTATAATTTGACTAATTCCTTTTCTCTTTTAGCTTTTTCTGACAAAACAATTACTTTTTCAAACTTTCTCTTTGCTTGATAGGTTTGTCTTTCTTAAAGTTTTTTTCTTTTAAGAAATGTTTGTCTTTCTTACACTATCATCACACTAGAAATATTATTATCTGTTCATGAAAAAGCAAATCAATTGTAATTTGTTGAATGCTGTTGCTGATGTTTTATATAATTTTAAGTTTGAAAATATTCATTTATATACATATATTATATTTGAAATGTCAAAGATTATTTAATTTACTAAAATAATTGACTTCTGTTCGAACAGTGAAGCATATTATTTGTCAAATTATCTTTATAAGTTCAATATGTATTTTTGTTATATTTTCTAACGTCAGATGTATGTAGGAAGTTGCCTCAATTAATTGAAATTATACGATAATTATTAGTTATACATGCACGCTCTCAAAAAATATTTGTTGCAACATGAACATAGAAAAAAGATATCGGTAATTCATGAATTAAGATTAAATACCAATAATATGGATATGGCCACCTGGCTAATTAATGTGGTAATATATATTTCTTTGGAAAAGGAGATTGAGAGATAAGAAGGCCAAAAATAAAACACGGTTTGGATTGGTCGTGGGTTTTGTTAGAGCAGAGTCGTTGTTTTTGGTCTTTTCTTTTTCGATGCTTCTATACGCCTCAAGTCTCAACTCCCAATATCACTAAAATATATTACTTTTGATAGAATATAATTATAACACGTGGCGTTTCTTATCACGAACCTTCCAAACAAGGGTGTGCATGTCTGGAAATTACACCCGAAAAGTTACATAAAAAAAAGTTACCGTATAATATAGCTTTTTATATATGTATGGCAATTTGTTTTTATTCAACGTTTCTTAGAATTTTTGTTAATGTTTACTTATTTAATTAACGAAAATTTTCTTCAATTTTGTCTTAAAAACAAAAATCTCACCACAATTTTAATAAAATTTAAATACATAATTTCGAAAATTAATTTACAACGTAAATTACAGACTAATAAACGTACCACTTTGACATATATATAATTACAGATTTTAAGAGAGAAAAACTTCAAACGCATGCAAACAACCGCCATTTAAAAAAAAAAAAATTCTCTGAAACCAAAATCTATCGACGAACAAACTCAAGCCATTTTCTTCGATCGATCATTACCGATAAGTTTTTTTGGAGTTCAACGACGTAAATCTATCGGCAATTAATAGGTTTTTATGTTTTCTTATCTATTTTGTTTTTGAATTTTTTTCTGTAAATCGATTTTTTTTTAAATCGGTTTCTTAATCTTGTTTATAAATAATGATCATGAACTATAGCAACACGATGGAGACGATGATGAAGAAGAAGAAAAAGAAGAAAAAGAATGATGTGAAGTTTTCATGGCGGAGAAGGAGGTGAAGCTATCATGGCCACGACACTTCTTCTTCTTCTTCTTCTTCTTGTTTTGATTTTAATTTCAAATTTATGTATGAAATTTGATTTCTTTCATCTAGTAAACTTACCAAAAATTATGTTTTATTAATTAATATTCAATTAACGATGAAAAACTTCAATTAACATTGTAAAAATCAATTAGCGTTGTTAAACGCAACTCTACTTACGTTGTAAAACCTGAATATAAAGAAGATAAAATTATGGTCATCTTATATAATTTTCAAAATTGAAAATAGAATTTCAATAACAAATTATGACGGGCTGAAAATAATTTACAGAACTGGTAATCGAAAGGAAATAAGTATTGTTAATTACTATAAGAATAATTAACGAATATTGAATACATTAACTTTCTATTTTTTAGGATATTCCAATAATTATATATGAACAATTTCATTTCAGTGTGAATTGTAGATCAACTTATCCAAGATGATTATAGGAACAAATTCAGTTCAGTGTAAATTGAATATAAATTAACCAGCAAATACTGAATGATCTTTCAAACAAGAAATGAAATCAATTGATTATCCTGATATTAATGAGTCAAATAACTACCCAAAATTGTAGATTTTATCTCAAATTAATTAAACCGCCAGACTTTAAAATAATTAACGATTGTTTTTGAAAGTTTGAAAAAATTATAAAACAAAATTAATTCAAAAAATTGAAGGGTATAACAGTAACTTAATTTCGTAAATAAATGTGTCACGTAAACGTTTTGGACATTTACAAAAATTTTACGAAACGTTGAACAAAATCAAATCATATTTGTAAACTAGGGCCATTTCGTCAAATTTTTGAATAAAATATATTGAAACTTTAGTTTTAAGAGCATCTTAAATATTAAATTGTTTTTAAAGTTGCCAACTTTTAACAAACATCAAAATATTATTATTTAATTACATCTCTCCTCCACGTCACTAAAGTTACAATTTTTAGTAAAATAATAACAGTGGAAGTTTCTTTCAAAGTATATTTTACTATTATTTTATTTTTTTTAAATATTTCCATCATTGCATTTGGCATCGGTGCCAAAAAATCAACAATGCCAAAAATACATTTTTTAAATTTTCATTCCAATGCATAAGCAATTATAGATGTCATCCATATCATCACAATAGTGTCAAGACCCGAAAGAGCAACCATGATAAAATCTGTGATTCAAGGTATTCCTACATACTCAATGTCCACTTTCAAACTTCTGAAATCATTATGGAATGCAATTGAGCGTGATACCCGAGAATTTTGGTGGACCGGAGAAATTATGGTTAAAATAGTCATGGCAGTAGCCTGGCAAAAAAATTGTTAGCCAAAAAATTGTGGAGGTCTAGTTCAAGTCATTAAAATAGTTCAACAAGGCTTTTTTGGCAAAACTCGAATGGTTCAGGGAAACCATCGGGATCTGTTTTGGGTCAAGATACTTAGAAATTAAATGGGATAATAAGAGATATAGTCATTTGAAACTTATGAATTGTAAAATAGCCAAACTTTTGAAAATATTGGTTTATATTAATAAACCAGAATAAACCGGTCATGATAACTAGATTACCCCTGATAAAAATCGAAATAAGAAAAAAAAATAAAAAAATTAAACCGAAATAAATGCCACTAATTTCAAATAAAAATAAATTCAAAAGTAAACTAACAATCTGAGGCGCTAGAATTGGGAGTTGACAATAAAAAAAAGAGAATCTAAAGATATATAACAGTAGAAATCAACGAAAATATAAAATAAAGAACGTAAATTAACCAAAATTAACGTACCAAAAAATAATACAGACTAAAAGAACGGTTTATTTGTAGTTATAAACAACATAATTCATTTTTAAAAGATGCTATAATCGTTACTTAAAAAACAGACTATAAACAATTAAAACGGCAAGAAAAAAAAGAAAACAGTTTTGATTATTTTAAACACCTAAAAAATAATGTTTTATTAATAATTTGAAAGGGCACAATTGGTAGCCAGAAAAGAAAAATAATGCCATGTCATTTATTTTGGCTATATCTTAAAACTGCTTAAAATATGGCTATAAAGCAATTACAATGTATACAAGTGCTATTTGGTACAACTTTTCAAATTAAATCCAACGACTCGAGTGGATGAAAGGATATTTGTAGTCATAAGGCACTGATTCGAGACAATTCCTTCATAGTGATCAGGAATGGGCAAAACACTCACATCTTCATCAATAGATGGATTTCGTCAAAAATAATTTAAAGAGGTCATTGGTCAACCCTAAATGAAGATGCTAAGGGCAGTTCACTGCTCATCACTGAAACTAAATTGTGGGACCAAAAGAAAATCATCAAAGAGTTTGTATACGAGTTAAGCAGAGAGATATTTAGAATCAATCCATTGCCAAGGGAAAATTGCGATAAAAGGATGTGGATGTCTACATCTTCAGGAAGTTTCAGTGTCAAGACAGCGTAGACGGTTTCTCAACGGGCTTCCTTCAATCCAAATTACGTGGTTTGGAATAAAATTTGGGAATTCAGATTTAACCATAGATATATTCTATCTTTGTGACGCTTGGGCTCTAATTGCTTCCAGACAACAGTCCGGCTTGCGTGACACATCTTATCCATTGACCTACTGTGTGCGACCTGGCTGAAGAATCCCCCGCTCACCGTTTCTTCACCTGTGACCTTGCCTCGCGTTTGTGGTTTGTGGAAGGATGGGGTAAGATCTGGAACCTATCGCCAGAGGTCAAAGGTTTGGACTGCCTAAAAGCTCGAATCCAAGAAAATGAAGAATTCAATTCTTACAGCCTCCAACCTCGTAATCAATTCATCATCAAGGCCATCGTGATCCTGGACTATATTTGGTATTTAAAAAACGCTCGGATTTTCAAAGGTACAACGCTGAACTTTGATTATATGATTTTAAGCATAAAATCTCGCTTAGTAGATATTGTTCAAAGCGAGCATGTTGTGACTTCGGGTAAGCCAATCTCCTCGGAGACAATGCACTGGTAATCGCTAGAAGCTGAGATCATCAAATTAAATGTGGACGCTGCCTTCAAAGATAATCAAACTGCTGTCAGAATAATAGTCAGAGATCATCTCGAGGCAATGCTGTGGAGTTGGACAAATTAGTTTTAGGCCAAGAGTGCAGCTGAAGTAGAACCGAAAGGTATGCTATTAGCGGTCAATGTGGGTTTCTTTTATAGGTATCCCAGACTAATTATCGAATGAGATTACAAATCCATGTTGGACGCAGCTCAGTCGAGAGGTCCTTGCCCGAACTGGTCGTTTACCTCGCCTTTTGAGGATCTCTTAGGCATTAAAAGTAAATTTGAATGCTGTGTTTTTAGTTGGGTTAGGAGAATCAGAAACGAAGTTGCAAATCGTTTGGCTAAGTGGGCCTTACATTCAAATTGTTCCGGTATAATTACCGAATGAGAAATTTCGCTCTCTATGCGGGAATTAATTACCAATGAGGTAATATATTGTCATGTGACACTCTTTCCTTTCGTCGCACTTTTTTAGGGGGTGGAAGTTTTAATGAGACTTTAATTATAAAAATAGTAAAAAAAATTATGCATTGGAGATGCTCTAACACGACGACTAATCTCAATTTCTGGTTGTTAAGAACAGTGAATTATGATTCTTTGGTCTTAAACTTGAAATTTCATGTTATCTTAAGAAAGATACAAACTCATCTATTAACGTTGTAATTTAGCCTTTAAAAACACTATTTCGTCGTGGCAAGCTTAGTAAGTTGCATCATTAAAAAAACAAATAATTGAACATGTAAAATTAAAATATAATAACATTGAAAAATCTTATCAAGGAAACACTTTCAGGTTTGTTCTATTCACGAAATAAAAGAACTCACTCCCTTTCACGAAGGTACTTTTTTCATGAAGGAAACTACCTTTTTTTAATCTTTCAGAGAGTAGACTATTTTATGTGAGTAGTGTGGAGAATTCCCGGAATATAATTTTTCCCTCTGGTTTGACCAAAATACCGAAATTAATAATTACTGTTCCGTCTAAACGGAATGTTGGATTGGACCGAACGCCCACTAAATGATGATGAAAGAAACTAGAATAGTCTGAGAGTTTGAGGGTAACTTTGACATAAACATAAAAATCCGTGATAGTCACTAGTCTACTACTTATTCAATGTACGCGTAACATTTTGCATGTCCGAATTTTGAAAAGTATAAGATTTGTAAAGTCATACGTGTTACCGATTTCTTTGTTTTCCAGACCTCTCCGTGTGTTTTATATGCGACTTGTTTCGTTATTTTTGGTTGAGATTGACTTTTGTGCAAACACTTGCCTAGTCATTTGTGTACTGGAGTTGACATTCTCATATGTGCTAGAACGCCTCTGCCTTTGACACATGTTTGATTGTTAAATCCTATTATTTATATTAGAATTTGAATTTGAAATAGACAGTCCTGGTGAGTGAACTCCAGACTGGAACCCCAAAAAATGCAAAATGCAAAATCAAAAGTAAAATTCCTTTGGAAATGGATATCATCATCTATCATTGTTATTTAATAAAAAAAGAAAACGAAAAAAGCAGTTGGGAGAGGGTGATCAAGTTGGGGCTTGCTTGACGGAGCAAGCAACGACTTGAGCCCATTGCCTCAGCCTCGTCTTCACATTCTGCGGCGTCTCGTCTTTCGTTTTTCCCCCAAATTCGATCACAATCACAATCACAATCACAATCACAAACACAAAATCAGACTCTCTTTCACACAAATTGGATGATCATCAAGGCGTTGAGATACGAACCAGGATCGAAGATGGCGAGGCTGGGGCTGCCGGAGAGCGAATCGGCGTAGTGCTTGTTCACGGCGTAGTAGAACCCTAGCGCCGGCAGAGTATCGGAGAGCCGGTTCGGGTGATCGGGTTCCGCCGGCTCGAACCCGAACCCGAGCTCGATGCAGCCTTTGAGCTCGTCCACGTCATCGTCGGTGACGCTCTTGCTCCTCTGCAGATGCGACGACGATCTCCTCCCTCCGCCGCCGTTGCTCCGCTTCCGCCGCAGCCACAGCTCCTCGCGCCCCATGTCCGGCGACCACGATCGCTGCTTCAGCAGCGCGTGGCTGTGACGTGCCAACGTGGGCGGAGGGAAGTGGAGGGGCGCGTCGCCGCCGATGATCGGAGGAGGCTGGTGGGCCTCACGCGCCGGGTGATTCTCCAGCGTTGTGTTTGGGTGAAGAACTGGGAAGTCGGAATAAATAAATAAGGAAAGGAGGAAAAGGAAGGGTTTAAGTACGAAGAAGAGAATAAGAGGGAGCGAAATACGGAAAGGAAAGGGATATCTTTAATGTTTGTGGGAGACTTTGCGTTCATTGGTCCACCTTTTGATGACCTGTCAATTTCTTTTAAATTTTAATAGAAAAGGATTTGGTGTATCGTGTGGGTTAAGTCTGCGAGTATTACATTACCATAACCTCCCGTATTTATGACTCAATTGGGCCATACCGAATAAATAAAAGCCCAATTACTTGACAGAATAGGCGTCCACGAAATTAAAATAACAAAAAATTAGGTTACTATCAAACGTGAAACTAAGAGATCATAGCTAAAAATTCGTTAATTAATAATAATTATTTAAACGACTAATGTGCAAGTATAGATTATTTCTGGAATGATTTTGTTTGAAAAATAATATAATTTTGGGTAATTCTCTCACGGACTGCCGATCAATCAATGACTATATATATATATATGATGGATCTTGCTTTTCTTTTAATGAATCAGGTTGGTATTTCACATTTTCTACCCAAACACAGTTTGTAGTTGTTTTGACCTGTCATTAAAGTTGTCAATATTTTTGACACTCAAGTTATTTGAGTGCTAATTTATTGACCGATGGACATGAAGATGAAGATGAAGGTCGCAATTTTTATACATTATTTTAAATGATGACACATATTTGAAGGAATTTTTTTTATAAACATTGATATAGATGTCACTAAAAGTTTTTAGACGCAAATATGTTCTTTAACATGATGTTATAGCGGTTGGAAACAGTTTTGAATTTATGATTCTTAGATAGAGTAAGACACAATTTATTATTGAGTTTTCGAATTTACTCTGTTCGTAGAAATTGAATGATTCTGTATGTATAATGTTGAGATTGTGTAGTATTAGATTATATGTGAAATATCATACTGTTATGAAAAATTCCTAGTCCATATAATAAACATGTATATCAATGCTTATAAGCAAATGCCTAAAAGATAATTTTAGGGGTTCATTAGTCAAAGAAATCAAGTCTGCGGGTGTGACTAAAATTATGAAGACTCCGTTCAAGGTTGAATTATCATATTATCGAGTCTGGAAGAACTGTAAATGTGCGCTTAACGATCTACATGTTGATTTTGAAGAGTCATATAGTCATGATCTAATTGTTGATGAAATGATTAGAGAGAAAAATCTACATGGCACGATATTGTCAAAAATCAAATTTGGTATGTAAAAATAATTTTTTAAAGGTCACACTCAACATTTGTTTTATAGATGTGCAAATGCTTACAATAGAGAGTTATATTTTTGGTTGAATATCATTTCCAATGGCAAGCGAAAAATTAAGAAATACTTATTAAAATTAGTCTTGAATTTTGGTCTCATAGCCATTTTGTGGTAAGAAGTTTAATGCCACGACCACCAAACTTTTTGAGGGTTTGAATGGTGTTTTGAACGAAGTGAAATGTTGACCTATTCACGCCTTTTTTTGAGTTACATAAATCTTAGTAAAGAATGAAGTGCCAACAAAAGTAAGTCAATTCTGAAAACTAATCTTACAAAATACTGATTTCAATATGCTATTTGATGTTTAAGAAGCCGCTCCATCTATAAATAAAAGTTTTAGTTTCAAATATACTTATATTCAATAAAAAGTATGTTAACAATTGTAAGTTACTTGTTAATTCTTGTAAGTTGATGATGGTACAATGCAAAGAGTATTTTTTTTATGTTGACGGGATTACATGTATATGTTGTTACTGGCAACTAGAGGCGGCTCAAGCTAAATGAAGGTTTTGGGTGAGAAAGAAAATTGAGGCTTTTTGTAATCATAATTCAAAATTTCAAATTACAAAATATAAAATATAAAATGTTACCCAAAATCCACTGTTCTTGCTTTGAGATAAAAATTCAGATATGAAATCTTTATAATCAAGTTTGTCTACCAACTCCTTTTCAACAGATAAAATTGCGAGTCCACTGAGTATTTTTTGACACATGGTTCTTGACACATGGTTGATCTAAAGTAAGACTTGATCAATTTTAACTTGGAAAAACTTTTCTCTGCGGATGCAACAGTAACATGAATAGTCAACATTATTCTATAAGCAACATAAGCATTAGGAAAAAAAATCAATGAGTTTAATATAGTTAAGTATTTCCATCGAGTTATTATTATCATTTTGAAATATTTGCCGAAAAACTTTTAGTTCATAAAATAAATCCAATCCATCTAGATCAGAATTTCCATCATACCTTAAAAAACATTCAAAGATTCAAACAACATTTTTTCAAAGTATCTTCATCTAATAACTTAAGTTTTTTAAAGTTGAACAAAAAACCAAATAGATTTTCAAATACTTTAAATTGTTCAAATCTAATTTTAAGAGAAGTTAGTACTTGATCAACTATAAAAATAAAATATTCAACCCTGAACAATTTCTCACAAGACTTTATTTCATCTTCAACATCATTTTCTTCAAAATGTTTTTTTTTTCTACGAATGACTCTTTTTTCACGAAATTTAGGAGGTATCTTCATCTCATTTGCAATTTCTTTTGCGGAAAATATAGCGGATACAAATCCATTTTCACGATAATTTTTAAAAAAAGAAACAAGACCTTTTAGTTGATCTATCGCATCATCGATATGAATATCTTTACTTAGTTTTTACTAACCGAATTGACAACAAACAAAATATCATACCAAATAGTCATACCTAGCAAAAATTCAAAATTCTTCAATTCATATATTGCTAGACATTTAGCTTCATTTTTTATTTTGGGATCTTCACTTATTTCATCTTACTCGAATAAAACATTTCTAATTTGAGGCGCTTGAAATTTAGTTCCCTTACACTTTCAATATGACTTTCCCAACGAGTTTGTGATAGTGACTTGACCGTAAGACTAGGTATATTATCTTTTAAAAATTTTCATCGTTTGGGAGAAGAAGAAAATAATGAGTAAATTCGAAAATGACATGGCTCTAACACAAGAGTTTGCAACATCACAAATTACTAGATTAAGACTATGACAACCACAAGGAATATATAAAGCACTAGGATTTATAGATAATAATTTTTTTTGCACACTTTGATTTTTTCCTTTCATGTTAGATCCTTGCATCTTGTATATCAAGCCCTAAAAATTTAATTTCTTCTACAAGCTCATCAAAAAGTCATTTTCTCGTATTGGACATTTCTCTATTACCAATTTTTTTGACTTCTTATCTAATTTTTTCCATCTTACTGGATCGTAAATACGACTTAAATTAGTATTGATTTCTTGATTTTCGCTATCATTTATGTTATTGTCAATTTCTTATGTATTGTCAACAATTGGTTCATTTCTACTATCATCTAATACCTCTTGCTCTTCATCAATTTCTTCATTCGATTCTTTATTTTGCTTGATCTGTGTTGGTGTATAAAACAAAGTTTTCACTAACTCCTTTTTGTGACTTAATAAAACTTTCTAATTTTTTTTTATTTTGAATTTTTTCATACCCCGATTGAAATTTCCTATTTGACATATCTAACACTAAATAGTAATATTTATAGAGAAAAAAAACACACAAACAAAGTTTATACATTAAAAAAAAATTTTAATAGAGAACAAGATATTGAAGAAGATAAAATTCGGAAATATGAAAATTACTTGAGCTTTTTATGTTGAAGGTGACCTTTGTATTTGAATACTACAAAGATGGAGTTGCGTTGTTCTTTCTTTTTTCTTTTGTGGTTTTTAAAAATTGTTTGAGTTATAAATTTAAAGTGAAAATGAGATATGACTTTTCATATTTCTTGTGTTTGAACGTTATACATAGCCAGACTTCAAATATTTTAGTGTAATCCCGTTAAAGCTGTGTGACTTTAAAAAATTCATTTTTTATTTTGTTATTTATTTGTTTTTTTGGTTAAGAAGTAGAGTCAGACTTTTTTGGCTGTTGCCCCTCTTTGGGCCGGGCCTGCTGGCAACTCAAACAATTCTCCTGATTTTGCTGTCATCTTTTTTAATTTTAAAACTATTTTAGGCTATATATTATTTTAGCTTTAAATCCAAATAATACAAAAAAATAAGTCTCATTTTGAGCCCGAAATTAAGAAGTGAAATGGAATCCATAACCCGTAAAGAGGAATAAGTTGATGGGTACTTGAAATTTGATAATATGGACGGGCCTCACGTTTGGCAGCATTAAAGTGAGGTTTGAGACAACAGTCAATCATGGTCTTCCGTTGGCAAAACCGGGTTGCCATTTAATATCTTGATCTTCTTTTCTTACAACCACTTCTTCCGGATTGTAACATTTTTTACTGCATGTAAAATTACGCGAAACATGTCATTCTACCTGAAATTACAAGATTCTTTTTCATTAAAAACAACTCATTTTTGTTTTTTTGGTAGTTTCTGCCAAGATGTTTTTAATTTTGTTTATGGTTTTTCATAATTCATATTGAATTGCATAACTATTAAGCGAAAACATCATTAACTACTATTTATTTAGAACTCTTGGCACTTATTACCTTTGACACATTAACTCACCCTCTTTCCCCATGAATGCAAACCAAATAAAAAAATAAAATAAAAAGGTTTGACATAAGAATGGCATCGGAGGAATTAGAATATAAACATAAAATTCCGGTGCAATCTGTGAGTAATAAAAATAGGAAATACAACGTAATGGCAGTCAGGGGGTAATAAATGCAAATAATAAAAATGAAAGACGAACGTGCAATTCCCCGGAATGCCAGGGAGTTATTCAACTAACTTTATTTTATTTCTAATTTTAATAACTCATATACCATTTGTCTTCGCAATTACTTTATTACAATTTACACCGCACTATTGTATTCTCCTAAATGTTTGAAATAACTTCGTATAATAAAAAAATGGGTAATTTTGATGCATAACCATTTAAACTATAGCTAATTTGATTTTACTCAAGGTTTCGTTAATAAATTGAAAATATTCAGGCAAATTAGTTAACAAAATTTTAGAGCAAAAAATATCCCCAAAAACACTTCCCCCAAAATATAACACGTAATAAATATAAAATCAATTAATATTCCGAAAATTAAGGGCATTAACCGCATGAAGTAATTATAATTTCCATCAATATATATTTTTCAGTTTTAGATTTTTATTTTCGAAAAAAATAAAACGATATATGCAACAATTAAATAATAAAACGTTTTCTGCAACATATAAATAACATTACAGTGTTAATAACGTAAACCGATTCTGACGAAACAAGCAAATAACATTACAGTGCTAATACGACGTAAATATGATGTAAACCGATTTTGACGAAAAAAGCAAATAACATTATAGTGTTAATAAGACGTAAACATGATGTAAACTGATTCAGACGAAACAAGCAAAATAACATTACAGTGACGTAAACCATATTAATTACGAACACGTACCAAAATCTTGAAGCGATAAATCATCATCATCAAACAATCCCATAGCTCTCGAAATCTTTTTTCCCGACCAAAAGTAGAAATATACTATTTTATTATTTTGTTTTGGCCAGCAATGAGAGAGAAAACGATTTTATGAAGATAATATCAAAAAATATAATGTTTTTTTTAATATAGGATCTTAACAAATGTGGAAATAAAATTTGATTGAGTAATTAATCCAAAATCTCGAGAATATGGGTCAACACGTATTAACCAAATTTGAATTTTGAAATCCAAATTCGAAACCCAAATTTAATATCAAAATTTCAACAAAAATCGAAAAATTAAGAATAGTTTGGACTAATTACATTATGTAAATGAAACTGTCTGACTATTTTCAATCTATTAACGAAACCTAGGGTATATTCAAAATGGAAACGTTTTATAAGGCTATAGAGCCAAATATTTGTAAAAAATTGGCTCTATATCCATTCTTATATCTAGTATTTTCAATATATCCAACGTCTTGTAAAATTTTTATAAATACTCACCCAATTTTGTTTACACGAATATTGGGTCCAAACAACCCCATTTTGTAGCTTTGTAAACATTTTCAAAGTCGGATAAAAACAATTCAAATAATTATGTAAACAATTTAAGATGAATATTTTCACAAAATTTACAAAATATTAGGTATTTTGAAAGTAGTAAAAAAATTTAACTTATAGAAATAATTTCGGATTTCGGGGGGCTATGCTCCCATCCTGCCCATGGATTCAGTTCGCCAGGTTGTCTCTTGCCTGCCCATGGATTCAGCAGCAGTTCGAAACAACCCATGCTTATTAATGTTATGTTTTTTCAAATAATAATTATGCTATGCTTTTTAATTGTTGCAACTACTTACAATCGCTTGCGGATGTTATTTATTTATTTATAGGTTTATAGATCTATAATGCCATTCTTAATTTACCTGAATTGCAAATGCAATTTGATTATATCTGTTATCTACAAATTTAATAATCATGTTTCTCGGAATACCGGGTAACTCAACCATTCTTAGGATAAAAGGCCCGTGGACAATAAATTCACGGACCGACAAAATTAAGAAATTTTACGTTCATAAGTTATGAACGGAACCTATCAATCAGAACTTCGAAAAGAATAGAAGATAACATGACTAGTCAAAGAAAATAAAATACGTGTAAACAAAAGCACTCGTATCGCTAAAACGAACATGTGCCGGAATAAGCCGAGGAAAGAAACCTCGCATTAAACTGCAAGGACATGTGATTAATCACCCCACGATCCACCCGAAAAATCACTAACCTACTACTTAGGATAACCACCCGACGGTTGTAGACAAGTACTATAAAAAGACGCGAGGATCACTGGAAGCAGGGCGACCGATTTTTAGAAAACTATTAGCTATTATCCACCTATTCCTTTGCAACCCTTATATCATTTTGCTCTCTTATATTCAACATATTTGTTATAAGAGAAAGTGTTGTTCCTACTCTTTGTGATCCCGTTCAGTATCCCGAGAATCTTGGAACGAGATATTATTTGACCATTTTTTCAGGTTAACACTATCTAAAATAAACATAACTCAAAAATGAAAAAAAATTAACAAGTATTTATTGCAACAAACTAATCATTAATCTAAATTTAATGATTTAACTCAAATTCTATTTCATGAAGGAAATAATCCAACCATATCTAAGTTAAATCAAATTGACTTATCACTTAATTAAATCAATTTTCGGTATTGCGCTCTTCAATTTTAGAGTGATGACGAACTAAGACTCAAGAATAAGAAGAAAGAATGGAAGATGAAATTTGGGAACGTGTCAAAAGGAATAAGACCCGTGGGAGAGTATTCTCATTAATTGTCAATCAATTACAACATACTCTATACATAATGAGCATATATATGTAATCAATAGTTAATTAAAAACAATTAACTTTCTAAAACAGTTGAAAATGTAAATTTTCTTTAATGCCATTTTGCTCATGAGATGAAAGAGAGCAGGTGAGGCTAACGATTTCGAGAATGCATATGCAAACTGTATTTTGGAGCAGATCTGCAACAGTTTGAACCGGCCTTTTTTGAGGTGTTCACGAATGAGATAACAATCTTCGTTATTTCGTGGAAAGTTGGATTCATGACTATATGAATAAGGGCCGGGATATTCTTTTGTGATAAGTCTAACCATGGATGTTTAAATTAAAAAAGTAACATCAACATCTTCAATAATAACAAACATGTTGAATGTTTCTTGTACTCGATTCGTATGTTAAAACCAATTTTTTTCACATGTTAATGCTTCTACCATCTGCGGATGCAAGCTACATGTTCTGTCGCCGATGATGCGTCCCGCGCTGCTGAAAGCCGTCTCCGATGACACGGTTGAAACAAAGATGGTGAGGATGTCCTGAACCATCGTAACCAACACCGGAAACCTCCTTACATTCTATATCCACCACATCAATAGGTCTAACCCTTCATCATCCGGTTTGACTCACTCGTTCCGGTCGTAGTCCATTATCTCGAGATGAGAGTGTGTCGACTGAGCTCGGCTGACTAGACCTGGGCTCGTGTTGTTGAGGAGATGGACTGTACGCATGAGCGTTGACGAACCCATTCGTGGCGTCGTGAATGCTGCATCTGGACTGACTAGGCTGCGTCTGATATTGTTGAGCTTGGCTTCGTAGACACTGAAAAAATTATAAAACGCTTCAACGATTCTAGAAAAATCAAGTGTATAATAATCTTGATCGACAAAAAATTGTCTAATGTACTTGAGAGTTTTTTTAAATCAACTACTCTAAGTCAAGAGTCTATGATGACTCCAAAACCGTATAGTTGCCTTGTTTTGATCATATTCACTTTATTTCTTATTAAATTTAAATTAATACTATAACGCTCAATTGTAGGTGCATTTGACTTAGTTTATTTTGGTCAACTTTCACTTTTTAAAAGTTAAATCATATTTAGGCATTTGCTAAAATAGATTTTTTTTAAAAGTGAAAAATAGCTTTTATATTTTAAGAAATCAAAAGCTAGAATTTGTAGTTTTTGAAAAGCGTAGTTTCTGATTTCATTATCTTATTTTGATCTACACTAATTTTGATTTTTGATTATTTCTATATTTTTTTATCAAATAATTTTTTTGACATCACCGAAATTTCTTAATATATTTCTTGCAATAAATATACACCCACTTAGATATATTTTCTATGTACCAAAAAATATTTTATTGTTACTATTAATTATATTTTATATAAATGATTAATATTTATAAATATAAATTAATATTTTATGAAACACTAAATCAACTTTTACTAAAAATTACCGTTATTTTATAAAAATTTATCAAACACTTCTGCTTTTAAAACAGCCGATTTTTTTAAAAGCAATTTTAAAAGTTTTTTTAAAAAAATAAAGCTAAACCAAACGAAGACTGTGTTTGCCTAGTTTTACGAACACTAAACTTAAATAAAAATATTTTTCCATATTCATCGCTTTGTATGCCTGTGTGCGTATTTATTACTTTGTGGGTCTATGTGTATATACTCTCATACGTTGATTTAGCGGATCCTTATTTATTATTTATTAATGTGTTTAAGTGTCATACATTTTAACTTTTTTTGCATGTGGTATGACCTTAAGTCCATCGTACGTGTTGTTGTGTATGTATATCTATCTAATAAATATACGTCCCGATAGAAGATTACTGTTCATAAGAGTTTCCCTTCTCAGTGAGTTTTTCCACACTTCTCTTGCTGCGTTAAACGATCGCCGGTTGATCCCAGATCCCGCGCGCTGTGTTAAATCATCGACGGTCGATTTTTTCAGTTGTTCTCCATCGCTACGTCCGACAGTTTCTTCACTCGTTGCTTGCTCTCAGATCTCGTGCGCGGAGGTAAACCTAGCTTTGAATTCATTTATTTTTCTTAAACATCGGTTGCTCTCTGCGACGATTAGATGCGGTTTATATCCTATTTCTCGTTCTTCCTTCGTGCTGCTTCTCTTCTTACCCTGATTTCATGCAATTTCGATCTCAGCTTTTCTTCGCGTCCGCGTCTTCGTCCGTCGTATCAGATCGGCGTTTTCGTCTCTCTAAATCTTAGGTAATGATTTAGTTTTGCGCGTTAGGATTTGAGAATTTTGTGTTTTGGGGATTTGATGTTAACGAAGATGTAGGAAACTCTACTTTTTCAGGTCTTTTGTCATTTGACTGTTTTGGGGAATTTCATCATTCGCCGAACAAAATTCATAACATTGATTTATAAAATCGATAAAATAAATATAGGAATAACAATTTGAATGATAAAAAAAATTAGAGTACTCGTTCCAGCCGAATTTAATAGTATGTATTATGAATTGATTCATATTACGTCGGTACTCTTTGCAGAAGTATCTTATTTGTTGAAAAAAGTATCTTACTACGATTTATCTCAAATTGAGAAAATGAGAGTAATGATAGTAAATTGACAGGGAGGAATGTTATCCTGTACGGAGGAGGGGCCAACCGTAGCAGCTCCTAGGGCTCACCCCTGTATTTGGTGGCGCTCACACATGAGTTCCCGGTCTATTCGAGGCCTCACATTTTTTGGGGAATTGGTGAAGCTCAAGTTCTATTCTACCATTCAGTGCTCGGTTACTATGCATCCCAAGAGAATGAAAACTCCTATCAAGCTCACCAACAAGTGCACCAACTTTCTCTAAATTCATTCAATTATCTCATGTGTTCATATGTTACTACGTGCATATTTGTTGGTTAATAGTAACGATCAAAGTCAAACAACGTTAATTAATCAAACATGTTTGATTTTCACTATTTTTAAAGTGTAGAAATATAAGAAGATGCCATATCTAACCCACATGAAATCATATATTTACATTTTATTGGGAGATAATATCATGTGTAACAGGTTTTACCATTCAGAGATTCGAGAGTATTTTTAATTAACAATTTGTAATATTTGTAACACTATTACAAATTTATTATGTTAGATGTTACATTTTAAAAGATAATATATTTTTAACTTTTTAAATCCAAACTAGTTTAAAATCGCTCACATTAAACATTTACATGAATTCAAATACTTTATTCTAATGACTAATTGGATTTATTCCAACTTATTCCACAGATTATTGAAAATTCACCTTCAAAGTCAGAAGGAGACGACTATAGAATGTGTGAAGTGTACAAGAAGGCAGTTACAACTGATTCGTTTAACTGATTCAAGGCCAGCTAGGATCGATGCCAACTCAAGACTATCGGGTGAAGATTGAAGCAGTTATCGAGTCCTCATCACTTATAAGGCTTTTGTACTCATTCTATAATAGATTAGACCTATTTAATGTATTCTATTTTTCTCCTTAGAACTACTAAACATTTCTGAAAGTTTAGTTTGACTGTTATTGTCATTAGTGATATGAGATCGATCGAATTGAGAGAAAGGGAAGATATTAATCAAGCTCGAACATTATTTTGTGGAGGAGTTCAAAGGGGAATAGGTTTAGGCTAAACCTCGTTAAAAATACTAGTTTTGTGTTCTTCATTTTTCTGTTTCTTGTGTTATAAGTTATCTTTGTGTTGTTAGATTGAAGTGTGCGATTTTAAGATTGGTTTTGTTAAGTCTGTTTTCAATAGTGGTACCTGAGCGAGGTTGAAAGATTGATTAAAAATCAAATCAATCCAAGACCTCCCTACAACAACAACCTGTGAGAGATTGGAGCTTCAAATCTTGTGTGTGGATCGTAGGATTGGATATGTCAAGTAGTACAAGAATCAGAAAAACCACGTGAACAAGTCCCAGATCATTCATCCAGTTGATCTGGCATAGATACTCAAAGAGTTTCTCAAGATCTCTCGCACTGGACTGCAATCATATATATGAAGATCGATATTGAGAAACTTGATATATATGGTGATTTTCGAATCTGGCTGCACATTTCACATGACAAAAAACAGACACTAGCTCACAGCTCAAATAACTCAATGAAGGCAAAGTGATCATATGCAATGATGCAGCTTGTTCGGTCTAAGGTATATGAAATATGCATATCAAAATGCATGATGGTGTCATCATAACCATCAAAGAAGTCAGGTATGTGCCAAAACTCACTTGAAACTTACTATCTGGTTGTGCTTTTGATGATCGAGGGTACTCAAGCTACATAGAGAATGTGATAGCCAAATTCACCAAAGGAGCTATGATTATGTTAAAGGCACAATAATTTCAAGGTCTCTGCCATGTACTTGGCGAAACAAGTATTGGCTACACAGGTGTGATACAAGTCACTGAAGATATCAAAGCAAATATGTGGCATAAGAGACTTGGGCATATCAGTGAAAAAGGATTTCAACTAATGAGTGATATAATTTTTCCCGGGAAGGATAAGATTAGTAAATTTGACTCCTGTGAGTATTGTGTGCTTGGCAAGAAATACATGCTCAAAGTTCAACTCTTCTAGTCACAGATCTTTACAAAAGTTGGACTATTTGCACTATGATCTTTCAGGGCCCTCTAGGATTGCAATTCATGGAGGTAATTTATATTTCTTATCCATTGTTGATTACTATCGGAAGGTATGTACATACTTATTAAAAGATAAAACCGAAGCGTTTGTCAGATTTAAAGATTGGACTGATTTAATGAAAAACTTGATTGACAAGAAAATTAAACTCCTTAGAATAGACAATGGATAGGAATTTATAACCATGAGTTCAATAAATTCTGTAATGACAACAATATTCAAAGATATAAATTAGTAAGGTACACACCACAATAGAATAAGGTTGCAGAAAGAATGAATAAAACGTTATTAAATAAAGTTAGTAGTATGCTTTTTCATGCTGGTTTATCAAAATCATTTTGAGGTGAATCTATTATGACTTCTGGTTAATAGATATCCCCCAAGTGCAATTGATTTCAAAACCCCATAAGAAATGTGGTAAAAAAACAACCAATTTAATTAATTTGAAATCATTTGGGTGTCTAGATTTTGTGCACCAAAATATATGCAACCTCGTATTTCTAGGATACCCTGCGGCCCAAAAGGTTATAGACTTTGGAACAATGAAAAACTGGGGTTAAAACTATAATTAACAAAGATATAATATTCAATTAATTGAAATTTTCATATTTCTCTACTAACAACCTGCAGTAATTGAAAAAACTGCGGTTACAAAAGTTCATATAGAAAGTTTTATTCATGTGGAGCCACTGTAAAGTCATTTACAACCGGCAAGTGAACCTGATGATTCAAGTTCTTCCCAAAGTCAACCTCTGGATCAAACTAGCACTACAAATCAACAAAATGAAGATATTGAGGAAATTATTTCTGACATCAGTCAATTGCCCACATCTGCTGATCTTGAGGAGTATCAGTTGACAAGAGACAGGGCAATAAGAGAATCAAGACCCACACGAAGATATGAGTTCAATGCTTACTCAAAACTACTTGCCTATGATTTCCCTACAACACTTTAAGTAGACTATGAAGGGCCTCTTAATCATCAAGATGCAATTTCTAGCAAGGAGGCTCGAAAGTGGCAAGCTACATGAAAGAAGAGATGGAATCACTACATAATAAATGCACCTAGACCACCCTAGATCAAAGAATCAGAAACAAAGTAGGTTGCACGTGGCTATACAAGGTTAATGAACTTGCTATGATTGACTCTAAACTTAGATAAAAAGATCGACGAGTAGCAAATGGATTTACCCAGGTGCTGAAATCCACTACAATGAGATATTCTCACCCATGGTCAAGTATAAGAGCATAAAGATCATGCTATCACTAGTCACTCAATTCAATTTAGAGCTTCATAAGATGGATGTGAAAACAATATTTTTGCATGGTAATCTTGATGAAACTGTTTATGTGGAACAACATCAAGGTTTTGAGGTCAAGAACAATAAAGACATGGTTTGTAAATTAACGAAATCGCTATATGGATTGAAGCAACCCCCTAGCAATGGTGCATGAAATTTTACTAAGTCATGGTCAAACAAGGTTGTCTCAGAAGCTCCTATGACACATGCTTATACTTTAATGGAAATGATATATGTAGCATAATTTACTTACTACTCTATGTAGATGATATGCTTATCATCAATAAGTCAAAGTTGCAGAGTGAAAAGTTGAAGAAGGAAATAAGCTCATAGTTTCACATGAAAGATTTGGGGTCAGCAAAGAAAATTACGGGGATTAGTATTCTCAGAGATAGAAAGGCTGGGAAGTTAATTTTATTGATAAGCGCGTTCTATACGTTATTATTAAGCATTCTTAAACGAAAACTTGATGCGAATCCTTAGGTGTTTTTGATAATTTTTGTAGTTTAGGTTGTTTTTGTTGCAGATTATGTTAGGAGATAAGATTTGGAGGGCAGACGCGAAAATGAGCGAAAATGAGCAAAAACCAAGCCATAAGAAGGCTCAGCGAGGGGCACCCGAGTGCCCATCGCGTCGCGATGCTGCCTCGTCGCGCCGCGGCGGTCTGTGGTCGCGTCGTGATGGATGCGTCAGGAAAGGAAAACTACGCACGTGGGCCACACTTTTGGCCCATAAACTCGTTTTCAAGAGCTAGGGTTACTCCGAAAAGAGCAATTTTGCCTATATAAGCAACAAAGCAGCCACAAGAACGATATTCCCCATTTCTGCTTAAATTTTAGAGAAAGAAACTGAACGTAGTAACAAAAGGCTTTTGAGAAGAACCACAGAGACGCAGCGAGACCGCGACAAGACTGCGGCAACCATAACCCATATTAGTTTTCTTCTTTCCTCTCTTAAAACTATGTAGTTTATTTTCCCTAGCTTAATTATCATGAACTCTTTTATTGCTATGTTTTCCTTTTCGTCCACCATCACCATGAATTAACTCCATAGAGGGTGATGGTGGATCTTCTCTTGAATTATGTTATGAATTGATATTGAATTAGAATTTGATTTCATTTCAATTATCCGTTTTTGCTTAGTTTGTTTCTAATGCTTACATGAAATTGATCACTTTGTGTATGTTATTCGAATTAATCAATTACTCTAGCGAGATTTGATAAATTGAGCACTAGGCTAGCTAATCCTTGAATTACTGCGTTGTCTAGAGATAGTCGTAGGATTTAAGGATTCTTTATGTGTTCTTGTTGAGATTGCAAATTAGGATTTAAATCTTGAAACCGAGAGCTAAAAGTTAATTCTGATCTAGGTTGTTAATATCACTCTAGCGAGGGTTAGCAATATTAATCTGTGAACACGGATACTGCATAACGAAATAGTGAATTAAACTCGAAGTCAAATAAGTTATGTAACGGAAGAATAGAGAAGTGAAACTAGACTCTTGTTTCCAATCGAGGCAGCAACGCGGACTTCTTTTTCCTCTTTCCCCACAACAGTTTTTTGGATCCGTTGTGGAAGGTGGCGCTGCGCTCTGAGTGGTCATCACCGTGCGTTGATCCCACAACAAATACCGTACGGATTGTGGAATGTTTTAAAATAAGTAAAATTCTACAACCCTTAGAATAAAGGTTGTAAAATCACCTATATTCCACAACCACTAGGTTAAGAGTTGTGGAATAACCTACATTCCACAACCCTTATCTCAAATGGTTGTGGAATCAACCACATTCCAAAACCCTTAATTATAAGGGTTGTGGAATCTCGGATTCCATAAAAGTTGTGGAAAGTCGGTTGTAGAATCAAATATTTCTAGCAGTGTCAGATAAACGATTAAGAATAGAAGATATTTACCCCGTCAATGTTTTTGAAAACTTTTAGATGCGATAGTCGAAACGAGACTTTCAAGTCGCATCCAAACTTGTTCAATTGTGCAAAATAATTCGCGAAATGCTGAGTTAAATATGACTGGTCGCATGTGAATCGTTATTGAGATGCGACTTTTTAGACCCGAAAATATTAAAAGTTATATAAATGTAAAAATTTATTAAGAATTTTTTTGGTGTCAAAACACATATTTCATAATAAAAACACATTAAAAAAAACCATTTTACTCAGCTGTCAGATATATTTTTGAAATTCCCTAACATAACCAATAAAAGTTTTGACAATATTTATTTTCCTCTAAAATCTGACTTTCCCCGGAAGCTCAACATAATTAAAACGTAAACGACGCACGTGATGTCATGAGGATATCAGAGTATAATTGTATAAAACCCTCCAAAATACTACAATAAATATACCCCAAGTATTGACTCACTGCACCCGTTTCCGTCGCATGGACAATGCTGGCTGTGTGACAACAGTCCAATTACGACCACATAAATAATAATTTAAAAATACTGGCGGTGAACTATTGCGTTTCAAAAGCTAATCTTTGATCCCCTATTATATTAATATATCACAGTCAAAACATCACGCCATTCTCTCTTACGTCGAAACACAATAAACAACCTTTTTCACGCCCCTATAAATTCAAAACCAGTCTTATTCCTATTCCACACCACCATCTCAACGACAACAAACTTACCCAAACTTCCGAATCCCAACCTAGCTCGATCTGCAATACATATCTATATATATATATAACATATATGGCTGGTAGCAATATGTCGCCGCGGAGCATCGACATGTCGTTTGACCTGGACGAGGCGTTGACTCTGCCTGAGTTTCCGAGATCCCGGCTTGACGTTGACAGCCTTGCGACGGTGGAGGCGGTCGGAGACGAGTGCCCGGTCTGCATGGAAGGATTTGGTCCGGAACGTGTCGGAAAGAGGGTCACGTGCGGCCACGTGTACCACCGGTCCTGCATCGCCGATTGGTCTCTCCGCCATAACTCTTGCCCTCTCTGTCGCTCCAAGATCTTCCAAGAAAACTTATAACACGGAAACGAAATATTTCTTTAATTTAGTTATGTACGACATTTACATTACATGAGAAGTAAATTTTGACCATTCCCTTCGCTCATCATTCAAAATATATATTTACATATTATTCTTTTATGTTTATATTTATTGTTATTTCAGAACAAGTTTTATATATATTCTCTGTGCTGTTTTTTCTTTTATCCAGTTATATATATATTGGTGTAGAATCAGGGCAGGCCCAAGGGTTAAGCCACTTAGGTAATGACATATAAAGGCTCGATTTACTTGTGGAAAGAAGGTTCATGAAAATGTCTATTCTTTATTTTATTTTATAATAAAGGCCTCAAAAAGTAAGCTATTATATCGGCCGTCGGATTTATATTTTTCTAAAGCGACATAATAGCATAGGCCGGTCCGTATAGAATGAAGGGAAGTATGTGTTTACTAAGAGCACTTTCAATTGAATATTTTAAACATTCAAGCTGCTCTAACGAGTAGTACATTAAACACTCTCAAAGCTTAAGTTTGAGGGTTTACAATTTAGTTCGTAATGCAACAGACAATAATGTATCGTTAGTCTTAAAACATGAAAATTACGTGGTCAATAACAATTTCAACGAAATAATGTAAATTATTTAAAAACAAAATAGAAAAAAAATTATGATTGCTGATGAAAATTTCAATAAAATACAGAAATACGACAAAAATATTATTGCATAATTTTAAATATAAAATCTAAATACTTACACATAAATATGTTTTAATTTCAATTACACATAGTATGTTCAAACATTAGAAGTTAAAAAATAAATCAATATATTCATTATACATAATAATTAAATAAATAAACACTGAAATTAATAATATAAAAGAGAAAATTTTCAAAATTTTCCTTGGAAATCATAATAGTCAAAGCATGTCGTGGTTCACATATGTGGTTGAATGTTTTTTTTTTTAAATATATGTCTGTACAACTTAAATAAATAAGTTTTATTTTGCATCATTTTACAACAAAAAATCAAATAACATGACAATCAATATTTTTGTCTTAACTGACACAAAATTGACGATACTTTACTGCAATTTTGGAAAAAAATTTCCAAAAATTTTGTTAAAAATGCAACTGACTTATTGAAATTACATGTAACTCAACACAAAAAAGAAATTTCGTTGAAATTTTGTGACGAAACGAAAAAATAAACTTCTTCCATAAGCAAAATTTGGAGCTTTTTCACCAAAAAAGTGGATTTTCATATTTGAGAGTTCACTGTCCGCATACCTAAAGTTATTGCATCTATATGTTTAGTTACTTTTTTCAAAATTTACAAATGTTGTATTTTTAATATATAAAATAAAATAATATAATCAAATGTTTATAATAAAATGATTTGATATGTGTTCAGTGGATGAATAAAAAATACAACACAATGTACATCACGTGTAAATAAATATTAAGGAATATGAAAGTATAAATAATATTTAATATAATTAAATATTAAAAATTAATATGTAATAAAAATAAATGTTTGAGGTCTAAGAATGTCAAAAAGAGAAGTAAAAGCTTGGCCTACATGTAAGCAAGTCAAGTACTGGTTTTCAAAATGAAGCTTGTTTTGGAAAGGCATTAAACATGCTGGGTTTGAAAGTTATGAAAAGCAGCACTAAGATGGGAGACACAATAATATTTATGACCTGGTTGTATGTATAATAAAAGGTATACAGTACGTTGCAGATGACAACATAACTAAAATTATAATTCATGTAGCTAAATAAAATAGTTCATAAGAGAAATCGATCAAGGTATTTATACAAATTAAAAGCCAATTATCTTTTAACTAGCTCAATCTCATCCGTTGATTCAAAACCTTGATCACCAACGACTCAAATGACGCCAAATCAGCAAATTAACTTTCGGAGATGAGACTGACATTCACAATTTTCAATATTTAAATACACGTGTGTAATATTTTGTTATTCTTGTCTTTTAAACGTTGAATCGTATTCCCTAAACAATTTGCTTATATGCACTTAATTTACATGCCAACTTAGCTGAAGTTTTAAGCATGGGTCAGTACAAGTACACATGGTAAATAATATATTAACTATTTGTACACATTTTAGCACAAAATACAATAAGGAAATACAATGATAACTATAGAACTATTGTATCCTAGCTCAAGATAGACCAAGGTTTAAATTATCATCAGTAAGTTGCAGTGTATTTATGTTATATCCTTAAAATTTTAGTATTGGTATATCGTCAAATACTCCAATTTAATATTTAATTTTTTTTAAAATTTTGACAATTTTTTAATTTTTTCGATACTCAATCTACAATTGATGTAGAGTTTTTATTTATTGAGTTTTTTAATATTTCACAATTGTTAACTATTTTTAAATTTATTATAAATATTATAATATTCTTATAATATACTCGTAAATATATTCGTCGATTCGATATACAGAAAAGAAAAACCTAGAAATGTTCATGTCGATAATAAAAATATTAAATAAAGAACGCTAGCTCGAGGAAATTTCTTGGGGATGAAGCCAAATTAATAAAGTGTGTTACTGTATGGTATATTAAAAGTCATAACGTTTATAACATGTGTTGAAATGCATGTGGGAGCACGAATGAGTCAACACTCATGTGGTCTTCGAGCCAATTAACGTGAGGTAACAATGATAATTGAGCCAAATAAGAACAGCTTATTTAGTAAACAGTAACAATGATAATACCAGTGAGAAGTTGTTAGATATTAGATATGAAGTATATATGAAGTATGAAGACACTCCAAGACTAGAGAATGATACGAAAGGGACAGTTTTGAATATTACTTCTATATATTTCGCGCCCACCCGCAAACCTGTCGCCTTGGAATATTTACATATTTACATGCATAGTTATCAAATTGGCAACAACAAAAATCAAATATATAAAAAGTTAGACAAAATACTATTCTTTACGGCAGACTATGCTTCTTAATTTTCGGTTGGTGTACTGTGTAAAGCTAATATTATGATTAATTTGGAATCTATAATTCCGTTTTTTTTGTTTAATTTTTATATAAATTATTCTTTCATTAGGATTTGGAAAGATACCCTATACGTAGTAATTTATGTAACATAAATAAAATTAATTTTTTTTGAAAAAAAAGTAACATAAATAAATAAAGTAGATAAAAGTTCGCCACGAGAGAAATTGAAACATGATGATAAGCCAATTTCCACATGGACACGTTTTACTTGCTGAAAGTTCAACGTGCGTAGGCTGGTCAAAAGCGAGGGCGAGTGTGTCCAAGAATAGCAGCAATAAAGAATCTCCACTTTTTATCTGTACTATAAATACAACCAAACACTGGAGGATAATATCACACAGCTCAGAACATCTCCAATCTTTTCTAACTCCGAGACACATCAACCTCATAACAAATCTCGCTAGATTCATATAATTTTATCCATACTAACACTCGCAATAATATATATCATATAAATGGCGTCAAACTTGTGGCCCATCGAAATGAGGTTCGACTTGGACGACTGTCTGTGCCTAGCTCAGGACACCACGCTCCGGGTGTCAGCGGCGGCGGCTTCAGCGGCGGCGCTTCCGACGGTGGAGTTGACTCCGGAAGACGACGTGTGCTCGGTCTGCATGGGAGGATTCGGGTCGGGTCACACCAACAAACGGGTCCCATGCGGCCACGTGTACCACCAGTCTTGCATTGCCCAGTGGTCCCTCCACCAAAACTCTTGCCCTCTTTGCCGCTCCAAGATCTTCTTCTCGCAAACCTAGATAGTTAACTTATCGATATGCTAAATTCTGTATATAGTTTGTTCTTTTTTTATCATTATTCAATTGATTATTTAGGTTCTTCTTGTGTTTTTCATTTAGTGTGGGAACGTATATACGATATATCATGTTTATGCACTATACATGTTATTATGGAACACAGTTTCGTTTTATGAGGAGATAGTAAGAACATATATGATATATGCAGTGTGAGAAGTACTATTTACTATGATTATGATATGGCTTTTATTTGTTTATTAACAATAGTTATATCTAGTACATATTTTCATATACGAGGACGACATAGTAATAATAACTATATAGTTAAATAGTGATAAGAATGTTAGTCATTATTAAATATTCATTTGTGATAGACCATTGCTACTTTGGATTGGCTGAGTTTTATTAAGCAAGTTTTGACGCAATATGTCATATTAATTTATCGTGATACTTTCCTATAACAGTCTGGGATTCTATAGCACTTGATTTGAACAGTCTTTTGATTCCCAGAGATTAGTTTTTAAGGATTTTTCCTCTTTAATAATGAAGCGTTTATGGTAAAAAAGTCTTAGAGAAGACTTTTTTTTGTTGGATACGATAAAAGGAGTTGCTGCCGCCATTAGCATCTTTGATGTTTTCATTGAGTTTACAGACTTTTCTAGACGTGCAAGAACGGTTGGCTAGAAAATTGTGAACTTGATGAAAAGTAATGTAGAATCAGATTACACATTGTGATTTATTCGCGATTTGGATATGTCTTTGCTCGTGAATGAATTAATCATGCCTGAGTTATTTTTGTGATAGAAAGAACACGTGAAAGTATGTCTTTCGTGGAATTGTGGGGGTTCACTAATTTAGAGGAGGACTAAATTAGATTTCATTCTTATAGTTAGTAATTTTGCTTTGATGTAAATGTTATTCATATAAATTTATTTATACTGAGAATTATTCATCTAATGAAATCATTTTCATCAGATTATCACACACACACCTCATATGTAAGAAACGTTACTCCGAACTGTGTTCCCAATTATATGTGTCAATTTATTATTTATGTTGTGTTTATATTGGCATCTTTATTTGCTTGTCCACACTATTACATTAATTGTCCGTGACACTTATCCGAGCAGGTAAATTTTTTTAGAATAATTCAAGTATTATTCATAAAGATAAATACGAGTATCACATATTGGGACTCGCTGACAGATAATCGAAAAAAAAGTAAGGATAGGTTATCAAGGAAAAGTGGGTAACTCAAGCCTTTAACAACAGCGACGAGTCCATATTCAACCTTTATAATTTGGTATTTATTTATTTATTTGTATAAATCCAACTGATCTTATTATTGGTACAACTTCGTTATATTTAGCTTTTAGTTACCAGCAGTCAGCATAGGTAATCGAAAGTGTTAATTATATTAATTGTCAGAATTGAATTGTCTTGATTTTAGTACTTTGTACCTTGTGGACTTTGCTTAACTCTAATTATATATATTTCCAAAGTTACTTATAAAGTTTCTTTTTCACGAAACTCAAATATTTTTAGTCTAGTCTGCATACAAAGCATCTTTCTCTTTGTACAACTAAAATTGAATTGGATCTCCTATCAAATAAATAAAAAATCAATAAAATATATTTTATCATTAGTTACTTCGTTTAGGCATGTGATCATGTTTGAAATTTTATGTACATAAATGCTGAAGTTACCTTTAAAATATAATTTTTTTAGCGTTTTATCATGTTTACGTTTGATAATTTCATTATACCTAACGTCTGGTTAGTTTTTCGTAAATAACCAAATTAATTTTTTTACGATATTAATGAGTCTAAAATGTCCTTCAAACCGTTTAGGCGGGAATCCAAAGAGAGCTAAATTAGTCCGAAAATTTTTGTTAACAAAATTCAATGGGTATTTACGAAAAATTTACTAAACGTTAGGTAAAATGAAATTCGTAAACTTATATATTGATATTTTGTTAATTAACCCTAAAATATAACTACATATTGCTCTTGTAGCCATGAATCTTTTGGAGGGAGAGACGTGTTTTTTAAGGTTTAATGTTGATAATAATCATTTAAATGTTGTGGTCTTTGAAAATGGTCAATGTTGAGTTATTTTTTTGTAAATGGCCGGTCCAATTAAGTATATATTTTGAAAATAATCGGCTAATTAAGAAAAACAAAAACCATTACTTTTATTTGGATCCGGAAAACGAAGCGTCATTACTTATGAATTGAGTGTGAGTCATTCATTCGAAACGAAAGAAAAATCAAATTAGAGTGAATATCATATCTGCAAAATCGTTGACGAACATGGTAAGTGTAATACCGAATTCATAAATTAGTTTTTGTTTACTATGTATTTACAGTAAAACGAAAAAAAAAACATTGAAATTTGAAAATTAAAATCACAAAATTTAAAAAGGACAAACGGATATGAAATTTGAAAATAATATTGCCACTTAAGCGTGATGACTATTTACAATAATTTTACGTAATATTAAACATTTTCAAATTTTGTATGTTTCAATTTCACATATACACGCATGACTATCTATGTTTAATGTTTACTAGACTACGTTATCAAATCTGCAATAATTCCCGCTCCATATATCACGCTTCATCGCTCTCGATCTACTTGTGTATATTTTATCCCATTCATTCTTCGTAGACCAAAAGCTGTATTCAAGCCTCAATTTTTTTATTGTGACAAGTTTATTTAACGAATTTTAATATATAACATGTTTTTAATTTCGTTTTGGAAATAATAAGCAGACACATGCCACAAAGCTTGGAGTATCTAAGACATGTATTGTTCACCAACCCTAGCTAAACGGATTATTTGTTTCCTTTTAAATTTCATTGTTAGGAAACTAGACTCATTTGTATGCCCAAATTCAAACCTAGCAGACTGCATAAAAAGGGGTTAGCAAATAGAGTATAATTTATATTAAATATTTGAACCAAAATATCGTTCAAAAGTAATAGATTTTTTATTCAATTTTCATTTTCACTATTTTTTGAAGTAATCTTTGTTCTTTTAGTTCCCCTTTTAAAACTCAAATAGTCATATATACTTAAAATCTATTGTAAAACTAAATGAAGATTTTTTTTTCGTGGATAGTTAAATACATTTTGATGAAGAAGAGTTTGAGCTTCGTCCTAATTCATTGGTTGCCACCTAAATACATTGCTACTGATGAGAATCCCTCCTGAAATTATAGTTGCACCGATTCTTATTGAAGTTGATGGATTTTGTTTTTACAATGGAATCCGGTAGTAGACATTCTGATGAATCTCAAAAGTTTTCGTCTATCTTCCGTACTCCTGAAATATTTCAACACAAAATTAGATTTTAAATGTGATTGACTTTTGGAAGTTAAAAACGAAGATAGAACACGTAAAATGTGATAGATGAAAGATTGATAGGAAAACAGTTCAGATTGAAAAATATGAAGTGTATTGAAGTTCTACGGTATTTTAGTCCAAACTAAAAAAAAGAACGATCATCTGAAACATAACTCATATAATTTTTAAATTTGGTACATTTTGTAGGAATATAATGTTATAGCATCCATAGTCTCTTCCTTTCCTACTACTTTTTCTTGTACAAGTTATAAGTTAATTTAGATTTAGTTGTTCAATAATGGCGCCTAAGATCTCGTATACGCTTCAAAGACACACTGTGGATGATGGACCAGCCTTCTTATAGGACCATTATTGCAATGACTCAAAAAGATTATTCACTCGATTCATTCAATACATGTTAAACCCGCTTCCACTTGATGAATTGTAACCAAATCAACTTGGCATCGCATTATTATATGATTTTTTTTTTAGCTATTTGTCTTTTTTATGCGTCTTATTAAGCAAGTTGACATTGAATATTCAACTTGCCTTTTTTTTATTACGACTTTATTTGTCGCTCTGCATGGCGTCGATTGTACATGTGCAGGAAATTGCATTAATCAGCACAATATAAGTTATATACCATACTGTTAATGCTACAAAATAAAATCGATGATTGACTCGTTCACCATATTATTTCAACTACAAAAATAGAATCTATAGATCACAATTAAAAAAAGATATCATTCCAATGCCTTCATATAATTTTGAAAATTTATCCTAAATTTGAGTTTAGTTTTGTATTTTTTTTGTGGGAATACTATAATAATCATTACATTATCAGCATATAATGCATAATATGGCAATGCATCTACATGTGTATTATTTATTATTATTATAGTAGCATTTTGCAATATCAATGGACCAGTGATGGGAAACTAGACTTTATGCGGGCGAATTTGCATTTCAAAAAAAAATTATAATGTTTGCCAGCTGAGAAAATTGAAAAATAAAAATTCTCAGATTCCAAAAACATATCGCAAACTTACGAATTAGATAACATATACGCGAAGTTGACTTATCCAAATGATGACTAAATGTATATTTGATATATGCAATTTTCCCCACCAAATTTAATATATCTTAAGAATACTGTAACCTGATCTCCTGCAAGCAAAAATAAAACATAATACTTTTGAATTTTTCAGATTATTATCCGAGAACATGTCGATACGACTTTTTGCCTCAAAATAATACACTATTTATGTACTGAGAAAAGTCAAACACGTAATATGTCTTAGATCTTTGTTAGACCTTCTCCTTTATATGGATACACACACGCATAAAGAAAACAATACTCAATGAATTTACCCTACTAGTTTTTCTCACTCCATCTCATATATTAAGGAATCTCTACGAAAATTAAATACGTTAAACAAAGATATATTTATTGTTTTAGTAAATACGGTTATATTTTATTTTATCATGTTAGCAATAGACGGTTAAGTCTTGTGTAAATCAGAGCCGTAAGATAGAAATTTGTTTGCTTTGCATGCTATGATTGAACAACAAATTGTATTTGTGTCAAACAATTGAGAGGCACGTATTAGTTGATGAAAATTTACTCATTCAGTTAAATAGAATATATCGGGCTATCTCTCTCTCTCATGATCTTTCCATTTCCAACGACAGAAATCACTCGGAGATCAGCCAATTGCAAAATTATCAAAGTTTTGTACCTCACATCAATCCATTAAGTCCCACACTCGGTCGGAACAATTTTCAATTCTGGAGCACACATGTTCTCTTAACCACAAGAGAGCATGATCTAAAAGGTCTTCTCTAATGCACAACCACAACACTTGCGCAATTTGTGAATTCTACCAATACATATGTATCTGCATCACAAGCACCGAATCCAGAATACCTAATCTTGTTAAGTCACGGTCAACTCTTTCTGGCTAAAGAATGCTCGGTCATGTCAATAGGTGCCGCATATCTGTTAATGTCTGGTCAACTCTCAACTTGATCTTTAAAACCACATCCAATGCAGAGTTATGCAATTGTGTGTGACTCTGTAAACCACAAATAAAGGAAGTCAAAGCATTAATGAATATGTACTCAAGATGAAAACATTTGACGACAATCTAACCCTCGTTGGATCAACAATCAAAGATGATGATATAGTGCTCTACATTCTTGGTAGTTTGGGATATGAATACGAATCGCTAGTGGTGAATCGCTAGTGGTGACAAGTCACCATTCTGGTGATTTGTCATTACCAAAATTACAATTCACACTTCAATCACATGAAATGAGAACTGAAGCATCAAGTTTTGTCTGCAACACTGATCCGCTATAAGCTCCAATGGCAAACCTTGCTATAAGAGGGGGACATGGAAATCATGAAGGACAATCTCGAGGACGTGGACGTGGTAGAACCGGTGGAAGGAACTACACCAACAACGATTGTGGGAACAAGCCTATGTGTCAACTATGTGGAAAAGTTGGATACTTTGAAAACAAATGCTACCACATATTGATGTCCATTTCAATGGAAATCAAATGACAGCCACCATCACCTCAACAACAACCCATTATCAGAAAAAACAACACCAAGCTGAAGCGCGAGGCTAAACAGTGGCAATGCCTCAAGATCAATACTCCAAACCAATGATGGTTCCTGGAAAGCTGACCAACTCACCATGTCACTTCTGTTGTGGCTAACATCAACGACAATAGCGACTACCGGGGTAAGAACAAGCTCACAATAGGTAATAACTCGCATCTCCCTATTTTACATATTGGTGTCTCATCATTAAGAAGTTGAAACCTACTGTCAAAAAAAAATTTACACGTCCCAATCATAACCAAAAACCTCATTTGCATATCCAAAAGTACTAAATACTGTTGGAATAGGTCTAGGGTTAAAGAAAAATTTAACATTAATCAAATTAATGGCGGAATTTAAAAATTTCTTTTTCAAGTAAAACAATTTTACTAACCTAGAAAAAAAAACATATACAAGTTATATATTAAAATCATTATTTAATTTACTAGAACACGAACCTTCTTATGAAGCTTGATCTTGAAGCGTCTCGAGAAGGTAGATCCTCTTCCTTGGCTCGCTCGTCACCTTCGCACCTAATCTTGAACCCGAGAAACCTAAGATTTCTATTACATGAGTCAAAAGAGGCTTTGGAAGGATTTGTGTGTGGGCACAATTGAATCATATGAACCAAGAACAATTCTTGGATCATAAGCTAATTCTCTAGATTGAATGTGAATATAGGTGCAAAATAAGAAGAGTATTTTGTTGAGAGAGAGAGAGGGAGGTTCGGCCACAATAGGGAGAGAAGAAGAAAATTGCTTAACCTTCACATCTCTATGTGAGGCTTTATTTATAGGAGAAGGAAAAATCTATAAAGGTCAATTATTCATTCATGAATGAATAATGTATTCATGACACAATATTTGATTTTTCCTTCCCCTTTCCCTCATTGTATGGCCGGCCATATGGGTGCATTAGTGAGGAAATTTGTTTCCTCACTTAGCACATTTGTTTCCTTCTTAAGGAAATTCATTTCCCTTTTTCTTTTGGGTAATTATCCTTATAAGAAAAAGGAAATAAAACTCTCCTCTTTAATGCTATGTTGGCCGAATTCTTCATAGGGTGATGGAGCATCTAGATGCTTCCTTATTTCTTTTAAGACAATTCTTAAAATACCCGTTGTAGAATTATAATTGCACAAATAACGAAATTAATTTCATAATGCCTCAAACGACTTTTCGGCTTTAGAAAGTAATTTATATTTTCATCAAATGAAAACATTCAAAATCTTATTTTGACATTCACATCATTTTATGTCCTAGTGGACAAATATACCCTTTAGACATTTTTCGAGAAAAAGTCTAGTTCAACATTTGAACTTATTTTGACTTAGCTTTTAGTTTAACAATCCTACTCTAATGACCTGTAATAGTGACCTTATGGATCCAAATGAACAAAGCTTGAGCTTCTATACTCGGACTCAAAAGTTCACAAACCTTTTCTGAGTATTAGCTTAATGTCGACTGACTCCACTAAAGAGTCGACACTGAGAATCTCTCGGTTCAAATGAATTTATTTTCTACTCAAGTTCAACTTAATTATATTGAGCGGATCCATTGAATGTTATCTATGTTTACCCTTCATGAATATCATCAACTAGTTGGGACTTATAAAATTACCATTTTACCCTTCTAGTTGTTATTTCCTCAACTCCTTTAGTACTTGTGAATAAGCTAGAAACAATGTATTGACGAGGAGCTAACAAGTCACATTGTTTCATCCAAATAAAGTCGCTACTAAAATTTGGACACTGCGCAGTTCATTTATTTACAATCCAAGTAATAAAGCATGAGGTGATATATATCGCATCTCAGCAATCTTATACATGAATTCCATATCTATGAGAACTTCACAAAGTTGGTTCATGACATCTTCATAACTTAATATCTCACCAATAGGCCTTGTCTAGATCACACATGGGACCTAGAATTTGACTTTCTCAAATGAGAGTATTAATGCTATGAAATGACATGTCTCATTTCAGGATTTAGGTAAGCATGATGCGATTCATACGTAGTGACCTTGAGATAGAAGATGTTAAATGGTTTGTTCTTCTATTGTCTCTAAAGGTGCACTGGTCAATTCAGTATCTTCGAAAGATACACTGGAAGAACTAGAGAGTTCCTAACTCTCTATGTCTCGTAACCAGACATCCTAGATTCTTCCAACAATCATACTGGGATCAATAGTCCGTTGATCTTTAGATTGCGAATATATCGTTTTAGTCAAACCATGAAGAGTTTGTTCACGCAAATCTACATTTGTCTCTTCATACATTGTTAGGTTTGATTAAGGACTATAAGACTATTGAATATCATAAATCTTCAATCAAACTAAAAAGAATGAATGAACGTTTCAAATTTTATTAATTCAATCAGCAAATTACAAAGATTTATATATTACATCAGTATGTAAATAAACAATCTTTCAATAAGGACTTTACAAAGATTTATATATTACATCAATATGTAAATAAACAATCTTCTTGTGGGCATCTCTGCCAACAAATACAACAACATATTCATAGAGTTCTATCATGATCCATGTCTTATGAATGACAAGATCACGGGGAATGTGTTGCTAGCCTTTGTTAAGGGTGGACTGTACCAATTAGATCAGTCAAAATTGTCTCAACAACTAAAACCACGTTTTCAAGCCTTTGTTAGCTCACTAAACGAAAACTTGTTCATTGTCAATCAGTCAAAGTCAAATGGATATAAATTTTCTTACCATTTCAAACTTATGACCAACCTCAATCTAAATATCATGCATATAAATTTTCTTACCATTTCAAACCCATGCCAACAACCAAAACCAAACCACAATATAAGTCAACCACATCACAACTAAGCCAAAAACACCACAAACAACCATAACATGGTTACCATGTCTAAAGCTATTTTTTTTTATGTACAGTCACCAATTTGTGAAATATAAGATGAATCACTATATGTTGATGATGCTTTGTCTAACCCTTTGTGGAAGCAAGTCGTGGACATAGAGTTTTAGGAACTGCAGGATAACAAGACGTGGACACTTGAACTTGAGACACAAGCTGCACCAAATGGATTTTCAAAGTCAGACAAAATGCATATGGCTTTTTGAAAAAACTCAAGATAAGGTTGGTGGCGCGGGATTCAAACAAACAAATGGATTTGACTACTTCAAAACTTACAGCCCAGTGGTAAAATCATTCCAATAAAACTGATCTTAGCTTTAGCAGGCACTTTCAGCTAGGACATCTAACAAATTGACATCAACAATGTATTCCTTAATGAAGTCCTACATGAGGAAGTCTACACATACCGATCGGATTGGTTAGAAGACAAGTCAAGACCAACCCACGTGTGCAGACTACACAAAGCCTTGTATGGCCTCAAACAAGCCCCACGAGCATGGTACGAGCATCTCAACTTAGGTGTACTCAAATGGGGATTCTGAAACTCGTCATCTGACAACTCTCTTTCTATCTACAAAATAGAAGATAAGTGTATCTACATGCATATGACATTTTAGTCACTGGCAACGATAACAAACTAATAGCCCATGCAATCAATGACCTTGAGAGAAATTTCATTCTGAAAAGCAGAGAAGCATTAGGTCAGTTAGTTACATCATAGTTTTGAAGCTAAGAAACAATACATGCCTAAAACTTAACCAAACCAGATACCTTAGACACTTACTTCACAAAATTAACATGTTAAACTCAAACACAAATTCTACACCCATGTGCCTAAGCCACAAACTCTACAAAAATGACAGTCTAACTTCGACCACATATAAACTTTAGAAGTACTACATGATCACTACATTACATGATAGGAAAAGACCAAATATTTTCTTCACTGTAAAAAAACTAAGCCAATATGTTGAAAACTCCACAGTCAAACACTGGGCTTCCTACAAAAGAATCATTCGACTCTTAGCAGGTACACAAACACATGAGCTTCACTTCACACCCGTAACACAACTACAACTCACAACATATGCAAACGCTGACTACGTTGGTAACTTAGATTATCAGAGATCTACTACTGGTCAATGTGTTTTCCTGGGAGATAGCCTTATCTCTTGGTCGCCAAAGAAACAATACGTCATCTCCAGATGCTCCACAAAGTCAAAATAAAGACAATAACACAGGTCTCCACGGAACTGATATGGCTAAAATCCTTGTTTTCTTGGAGTCAACCTCGAGTCAGGTCCAAGTATAATCTAGTGCGATAACATGATCAAGGCTTTTTCTTCAAATCATGTTTTCTACGTGCGTACCAAACACATTTAATTAGACGTCTACTTCAAACGAGAGAAACTGCCAAACAAGCAAGTCAAATTCAGATACATACCAACTGGTGTAAAAATTGCTTACATCTTCAAAAAGCCCTTGAATATACCCTATTTAAGTTCTTGTCTTCCAAACTTAACATTTCTCAACCAAATCTAAGTTTGATGGGGTGTATTAGAGTTATAGTTATGTTAGCAATTAGACTGTTAAGTATGGTGAATCAGAGTCGTAAGATAACAGTTTGTCAGCTATGCACGATTGTGATTGGACAAGCATATTGCATTTATGTCAAATATTTTAGCGACACAAATTAGTTAATGAGAATTTACTCATTCAGTCAAACATAATCTATCGAACTATATATATATATATATATATATATATATATATCTTGATCTTCCTCGATTCCCGTCCTTGATTTTGTACATATTTAGACAACTAATAGTAACTAGGAAATTCATTTGCATTTGACATTTGACGTAAATTTGATAATTTTTCTCAAAAATCCTCCCATGTACCACATTTGACATTTTCATAAACTTGATTATGTGAATTCCATTTCGTACTTGATAATAGAAATTGCAGTATATGATTATTTGAAAAAGAAAATGGAGAAATCAAGAGTACTATGTGAACCAAAGATTAAATGGCCGTCGAATTTCGGCGAAATCTCGTCGAAATTCGCTGTTTCGGATGTTACTGACAAAAAATGACCTATATGATTGTTTTTTGCTGATGAAAGTCGTCGTTATTTGCGCCGGACTTCGGCAATGTCCTTTAGATTTGTATTTGGATATAATTTAACGACTAAAAATGAATAAAAACTCATATAGCTAAGATGATACTTATTCTATCCCCGCGTCAAGGCCTACCCGATGTCTTGGACTTGAATCCATGGTAGCGTGTTTTTAATGTATTTATTTTTTTAGTTTAAAAATTAATAATTATATAATGGGCCTTTTTATATAATTAATTTCTTATAATATTGAACAAATAATTTTAAACTATAGTTTTAAGTCTAAAATTTAATGTATATTAAAATTAGTATTTTGTATTTTGAAATTTTGAACTTATTTATTTATTTATATGAACTTTATATTTAAACTTTATAATAAATCAACGATATTTTATTTTAGTCCAAAACTTAATATCTATAATATTAAACCCCTTATGATGTGAACATATTATATTGAAAATATAGTTTTAACTAAATTTTAAGTTCACGTTTAAATGTAGATTATTAAGATTTTATAAATATTATTATTATAATTTTTGTAATCTTGAATTTTTATAAAATCAAGATTTTTATCGTTATAATTTTTCGTATTTTTATCATATTCTGATGCGACCAACGACATTCCCATTAATACTCTTTTTTCGATTTCTCACATTCCCAACGAATTTTCGTTTGGCTAACGATATTCAGCCATTTACCTGCACTTAGTTGTTCGGACCTCGGTGTGAACACAATTTTACTTTTGGAGGATGGCAAATATGAATATAAGAATCAGTTTCTAAGGAATATCACACCCTCTAATATAATATGTAAGGTGTATCGTTATTCTACTATACACCTATAAACTTTACCTGAAAATATTAAAGGAAAAAAATGGCCGTTTTGGAAGGGCAATTATACCTATAAATTTTTTGTTACATTTACAAAAGTCGCATTTGAAATAATCAGTCTAAATAACGATTATATACAGAGCATGAGACTGAGCATTGTCAAGGAGCTGTATATATTCTTGAATAAAAAAAAAAAAAAAAAACAAATCGTATTATTTGAGAAAGAAAACAATTGGTCAAAGTAAGAGCTAGTTGAAATATAGATATATAGTTTAGTTTAAATCTAACGATAGTCGTATATCACTTATTGCAACGCACATGGTTCTCTCATTAATAATTCAATCCAGGACTCACAAACCAGATATGTACAAATGGCCAAGTTAAAATAGTCGCAATCTTCAACTTGTTTTTCATCAATCAAGTAGCCACTCCTATTTATCATTATATAATACTAACATTCAAGATTCAATTCTTTTATATGATACCATTCCCATCTTGTCACTTCTTTGATATTCAACCCAAATATTTCTTTTCCGCTGCAATTATATCTTCTCAATGTCCACTTTGATCAAATCATCGGATTTCCCGATCATTTCTGATGCACAGTTCGATCTGGACGAGGCTCTCACTTTCCCAATCATCTCAACTCACGGTGATCACCGCGACGATCGTGGTCGGAGTTCATCAGCAACTGAAACGATTGAGCAACAAAACCCTAATTCCGCGCTTTTACTCGTGACCACGTCGACCGTGGTTGACGTGGATTTCTGCGCAGTCTGCATGGATCGCTTCAACTCAGGTGAGTCCGGAGAACGAATCCCGTGCGGCCATGTGTACCACAAGGATTGCATCACCGTGTGGCTGTCCGTATCTGATTCCTGTCCGCTCTGCCGGTGCCGAATTTCCTGCGACCGCCAATTCACGCACATGGCGAGAAATATTGACGAGTATGTTTATAGTCAAACTAGTTAATTAATTCTTTATGTAAAATTATATATATATATATATATATATATATATATATATATATATATAGTTACTATTATAGCTCTAGTAAGTAAAAACAGAGCGATCGATCAAAGTGCGACTAAAAATAATTTATTATTTCTATATAAATTTACTGTGGTTTGGGATTAGCAACGTTGGTCCGCCGTTGAATTCATTTCGAATTTGAGAAATGTATTGCTTGTGAAGTATGTGTTCGTGTATGTTTTATAGATCTATCCATAATTGATTGGAAATTTTTTTTTGAGTAAGCGTGGTCGGTGCCACGAAATATCATAAAATCTCTCACGTATGGTTACAAAAATATAAATAAACAGAAACCACGGGAAATCAAATGAAACGTAATAAACTCGATCAACAAAGGATCTAAGTGGCCGTGCGGGACTTCAACTCGCGATCATCGGCTCTAATGGCCTCCTCCGAACAATGCGGGACTGAATCCAGCCAAGTCGAAAACAAGTGATGGTTAATCGCATAGCGCTCAAGATTTTGCGCCGCGACATTACAAAAACGATAAATATGTCTAATACTAAAAACCTTAAACTCCCTCATCTCTCTGAAGATGCTGTGCATGATCGTCCCAAACTCTGTCGCAGGCGTTGCACCCTCGTTAATCATCTTTACCACCCCAAGTAGTCAGACAGGATTTGTGATCTCCTGCCGCCGATGCTACGGGTTAACTCTATGCCACAGAAGAAATTAGAAACTCATATTCATAAGAAAGCGATTATATAATTACAATATTAATTTTGAAATATATATATTTTGTGGTAACTGTGATTGTTGTGTAAGCTTTTTGGGCATTGTATGAAGCTTTGGGGTCGTGAGATATTTCTTTTACATTATATGAAAGATATATGTAAAAAAAAGAATGATAAGAGGCGATCATAATGCTGTGTGTCTCCATCAATTATCTTTGCTTTTTTAGATTTGTATGTAATACTTTGTTTTTCTTAAAAGTACTTTTAGAAATTGCTTTTAGAAAAAAGCTTACTTTTACAAAAGGTATTTAGTGTTTATTAAACTGTTTTTAATTTAGTTTTTTGTAAAATTAAAGTTTATTTAGTGTTTGGTAAAACAAACAAAATTATAAAAAGGATTAAAATAATTTCAGAGATAAATATTTAAATAATTATTATTATTTTGGTGTTTTATTTATGTACATATTATTGCTGATATAGTATTTAAATTTTGACCAAGTAGACTAACAAAATGAAATTTTATATTTAAATATAATTTATTTGATTAACAAACTTATAAACTATTAATTTGTTGGTTCTATTAAACTTGCAGCAATCTCATCTCTTAAGTTATCCAAACAACTCCTACAAGTTTTACGTTTTTCATATTGGTCTCTAATTTATTAAAAGATTTGATATGCAATAAAATTTGTCGCCAACAAATTTATAAAAAACTTATTAAACTGTTTGAACTATAACATCTGTAATGAGAACTTGAACGTGTAATCTCATTATTAGGATAATTAATTAACTTGGTTATGAGAGTAAAATATTAAATGTAATATGCAGCCCAAAAATCAAAATAAAAAAACTATGCTTTTTAACTTTTAAATTTTTTAGAATTTAGCTTGTTTTTTCCAAAGTGTTTTAGGAAATTCTTTTAAAAGTAATTTTATCGAACACTAAAAGAATATTTTAACTTTCAGAAAAAGTTAAAACGGTGTTAAGTGTTACTAAACGACCCACTTTCAGGCAATTTCTTTTACATTAATATTATTGTATATAGAAGGCTGTGTATCAATTAAGCTGAACTCTTGTACGGAAAAGTAACAATACATATTAGTATTTTTTTACAATAAGGCTGTATATCAATTAAGCCGAACTCTTTTACGGAAAAGTGACTATACATAATACATTGAACACATCAAACGAATTTTTATATAACAGAGATCCGTCCGGATGTTACCGTAAGTAACTTACGTATGTAGATATCACACGCTAAAAAATTTCCAATTACATATTTAAATATGTAATTTTCTATTTAAATATAATGAGTGTTAAATCAAAATCCAAATGACCATTTTTTAGCGTCAGCAAATGACCTTTGAATGGGCTTTGGGGTACTGTCGTTCAGCATTCCGTTGTTGCTCTCTCAGCCAGTTCACTATTACAAAGCAGCGCCCAAAGTTTTAGACGTCGGTTTCTGGCGTGAAAATAAGCAAGCAATACTAGTAAAAATGAAAAGGTACGCAATGGTGCATATATTTACAAGGGTTACCTAATAGTAGGTATCGTATCAAAGATAAAAATAGGTTTTCTTCAAAATAAAAGAAAAGAAATGGGAGGTCAAAATATCAACGCGCAAAAAAAGGTGTCATGAAAATTGATCAAGTTTGTCACCTTTAAATGACTTGCCAATCAAAATCATTCAGATTTCGCTAAAAAAAGGAATGGGCTGTTTTGTAAGAAAAATAAATTAAAAGCACACTAAATACGATTACAATACAAACTGGGAGCAGAGAAATGGGGATTATAATCCACTACCAGTACTCGATGGGCAGAAAGTTGATGATTATGCATGTCGTCGCCTCTTTAGGTTTGTCTCGTACTTGTAAAGCAATTTTCATTTATAATTTAATATTCTTATGTAGCCTATGGAAAAACCTGGAGTTTTATTAAGTTGATCACTTCGTCTAGGGATAAGTAACTATACATAATACGTTTAGCGTATCAAACAAATTACCATTACATTTATGTATGCTACATTTGTAAGAAAATATGTTAGCGTGGTAGCTAGCTTTGTTTCTTAGTAATCTCACACATACTTTGACATAAAAGTTTTTAGTTCGAACTCTTTGAAGGGCAAGATTGTATAATCTTTTACGTTAATAACTTTATACTAAATAATGCTTCTAAAAGATTTTAATCCAAAATATTTAACATTTACTAATTCCAAAATACTTAACGTTTTGTAAACATAGTGTAAATATCCACATCAAATTATTTACAGAATTATTTGGACTATTTTGGTCCGAATTTAAAATTGTTTACAAAACTGCAAAATGAGTGTAGTTTGGAACCCAATATTCGTGTAAACAAAACTAGTTGGATATTTACAAAAATTTTACAAAACTTTAGATATTTTAAAAACACTAAACATAAAGTGGGTAAAGAGCCAATTTTTTGATATTTAAATGTCTTGTAACGATTTCTTACCCTTTAAACATTCGATTTTATCAACCAAAAAGCATGCAAGAATAGAATCAATCAAAACATGAACGAAAAATAACAAGACACAAATTTTACCGTGATTCGGTCAATCGGCATACATGCACGTTAAACTCCCCCGGAGAAGCTCATTCTGCACTATCAAGAACCAGGTACAAATCTCAAACCTCACCGAGTTTCAATCTCACAACACAAACGCACGCCCCAATACAATGACTCTTTATCTCAGCTTTACACAAGGAAACGTCGATGTCAACATCAAAGATCGCTCAAGAACAAAAACTCACAGAGAATAAAATATAGAGAGAAAATCGCGTAACAGATGGGTATCGGCCGAGAGGGAGGAATAATGAGATTAGGTCTTCGAGTAAGACCTTAAGTTGTTTTTATATGAAACATTACATAATAGCCGAGGACCGTCGGATCGAAACTAAATCAAGGGCTCAGAAATGAAACTACTCTCACTTTCGTTTTTAGGGAGAAACGCCAACGACAACATTCAGCTCTCATAACCAAGTCATGCATCAGTTGGACTTTTGGGCCTCGAAAATTATTGGGTTTCGATCCAACATGTCTATTTCTTTTGAATGAATGTTACATCAATATCGACATCGCGTTTCTTTTTAAAAAGTTATTATTTCAGTGCTTTTCGCCGACATGTTTTGAAAGTTATTATTTCAGTGCACGTTTCTGCGTCGAGGGTCGTAAAACTTATGTGCCTTGCTTCCTTCTTCGGTCCCAAGGTACACCATCGACTAACTATGATTATAGAGTTTCTTGAGTTGGAGTCTCACAATCTTCACATGTGCGGTGCACCCAAACACTTTCAAATGCTCCAGATGAGGTTTCTTCTCTTTTCATGCTTGACAAGGGGTGCACTCCCCTAGTTCCTTTGTTGGTGAACGATTCAGCAAGTAGACTGCGTGTCATACTTCTTCTCCCCAGAACCTCGTCGAGAGTTGCATGCTTTCAGCAAACTCATTGCTGTTTCCATCACATTCGTGTTTCTTCTCTCCACCACACCATTTTGTTGGGGCATGTACGAGGAAGTTAGGTGGCGTTTGACTCCCTCTTATCGTATAACTCTCTGAAATGCTAGGACGTGAAGAGACATATAGGAATGCAGGATACATGTATCACCTAAGAGTAAAAAATGCGTGCACATCCTAAAAATATTGACCGTCCCGTAAGATTATACGTTTCTCACTACTATAATCTTCAATTGAACAAATACCAATTTCAGACTTCAAGCCGAGGTCATCAGATGACCTGAATTTTAACATTTGCCAGGGATCCACTAGTGGTACTTTTTTTTTGTTATCACGTTAGTGCCGCTAGTCTTTGTCTTAGTGAGCTCGTGAATCATGACCTTCACACACTGCACTGCGAGGCGTGCAGTATAGCTCTCGTCAAGTTATCCAGCTAGTAACGAGCTCGCAATGTACAACCTTCACCCGTTACTTTGAGTGCTCAGCGCACAGACCGTTATGGTCCATTTTAGCACAAAAGTCTTGGACTTGTGTGTACCATCAGTATTAGTTTAGTTAACGTTTGGGTACCCTCAACTAGAAGTGTACTCGTTGATTTCATTTACCGAAGAACATTGTAGGGTTAAAGCCTGGAAGTATTCATTGTTTCCCTTTCTTTCTCGTTATATATTTTAAGTTGAACGTCGAAATGTGACTTTCCATTATTCAACTCTCGATTGAATTCGGGAATCTACAACTCTTTCGAAGGTTGGGTCCTAACCTACTTCCTAGAATTAGGAGATTAATTTAATTATACATGCTATAAATATGGCTGGTTCAGAATAGTCTTTTAACTTAACGGGCGTACCCGAGTTAATATTTCATGCAAGAGAGGTCGAAACTTTAAATTTCAAGTAATATGTATTTTATGGCTTTTACCTACTCTTACTTACTAAATTAAATTCACAAGAGAGCATGATTATTCTCTTGGTAAGTAGTTAAATTATGTCTCCTAAGTTACCTGGACTAACTCAACAGCAAATTTGATGATTCCCAAAGATGTTTCATTTTCACCTTCTTCGAGATATTTGATGGCTTGGCGAACGTCGAAAGAACTAGGATTTGAAGTTAAAATTTGCTACTTACGAGGTTAAAATTTTTTGAAGGCTATGGATTATGCGGGACTAATTTAAATCGGCTCAAGTTTCCAAAATTTAACTTATAATTTTTGAGTTATCAAATATTAAACTTATTTAAAACTCACATGCTTTCGTATGTAAAATGATACGTAATAGAGTTCAGCAATAAAATACGAGTCTCAAATGAACAAAGCATGCTAAAATAGATAACCGAGTAATTTTCCTTAATTAATTAATTAATTTAAATCCTTAAACATTCTTAAATAAATAATTTAGATTATTTATTTAAATTACTGAATAACTACGAGAGAAAACTTTCAATCTACTTTTCAGATTCTATTAAACGTTGTACACGGCTAATATTTACAAGATGACGGAGTTTTAAATCTCGACAGTCAACTTTCGGGTCTCGATGCCGGTTCCAAAGCTCAGACTCGGTCGACCTTCACACCTTCACGTAAATATGAAAACAGATTACAAAATCCTGTATTGAATTAGTTCGAAGGATTATATTCATTGAAATTCTCGATCTCTGAATTCCGAATCTTGACTCCATTCAAATTAATGGCGAAAGTTCATAACATTTTAAATCTTCTCGTGGATTAAGACAGGGTGATCTATTATCTCCAAGTCATTTTGTGTTGCTCAAGATGTGCTGAACAAACAAATAAAACATGCCCATGGTTGTAGATTTCTAAACAGTTTTCATGGTCTCGGATCCTCTATGACATTAAGTCATCACATGTTGCAGATCCTATGATTCTCGTCACTTATGAGAGTGAGCGATCTCTTTTGGCTCTAAAGAAAGTTTTTGAAGATTAAGATGTTTCAGGACAGTTAATGAATGCATAAAAAAATTCTTGCATCCATAGCTCTAAAAGAAATGCTTCATATGCTCAAAACATATTCAATAGATAAGTGGTTTTAAAGTCTCATCATTCTCAGTCAGATACTTGGGTATCCCTTTGTTCAAAGAGATTGCTCGTGCTGAATATTTTGATGAGCTGATATTTATCATGAATAGCAAGTCGGCTGGTTGGAAAGCCGACCTTTAATCTACAGCGGGTAAACTCATTATTATTAAATATTTTTTGTGTAGTATACTCCCATGCTCTATTAATGTCCTCCCCATTTCAAAATATGTGCTTCATAGACTCCATAATCTATACAACTTTTTTGGGACGATAAAGATAAAACTAGATATCATTTGGTTGCGTGGAAGAAATTCTTCCGTCCTTGAAATTTGGAGGTCTTGACATAAGACTTTCTGAACACATGTGTTAAAATAATGAAATAAAGACAGCCTATGGACTAGGTTTATGAAAAATAAATAAGGTATAAGTAATCATATCTTTATGGAGTGACTAATCTCAAAAGTGGTGCATCAATTTTTTGGAAGAAAATTAGATCGGCCATCCTGCAATACTTAATAATTCTCAATCGCAAATTGGGAATGGAGTGATTGGATTTTGGTAAAGTAACTGGTGTGGGATGACGTTGAGTGATTTTACTCTTTATAACGGTTTATCATTGGTTGTCGTGTAAGAGCTCAAAAATTTAAGACTCATGGATCGTATTGAATCTCTAACCCTAATCAATATATGACAATAAATATGGTGGACTAAGCTTACAAATGACCTCAACGACCTCTTTTGGATTTCTAACGTTCCGGTAAATTCTTCACCGCCTATTTTTATTATTGAATTTTTTTCCATAATTTTAATGGTGATAATTTTGAGTAGAATGTGAAATTTTTTGAAGTATAAACCTCCACATCCATGAATCTATCATATTTGCTATATTATATGAGAAATTTGGAAAAACAGATGTGGTAGCCATTTTGATGATTGTAATAAGGATATTTTGAAAAACAAATATATGAGGCTGTTTTTTTTCTTTTGCGTGAACACCATCTTGGTTAAAATATCGAACAATAACAACTTAAATAATGGATCTTGCTGGGTATCTTTGGAAATGCCAAGGAATGACCTCAAGTTAAGTATTGATGGCTCTTTCAACGAAGGTCATGGTTCTATAAGTGAGTTTGTATGGGTTGTTGCTAGCTTTGTGCTAGTTAACTTTAACTTTGCTACTAAGTTGAAAAGTTTAACCATTACTATCTTAAATTGAAAACTTTGTGGAAAATTATCAAGGTAACTGAAAATGATTCAGAAGTTCTTGTGGATGCTATAAATGGTAATGGTTATCTTCGTGGGCCTATACTGAAGAGTGGGGATGGGCTGGGACTGGGCCCATTTAATTCCAATGTGACTTACAGCTCAAGAAACAATCCATCCTGCTTTTTAATTAATGAATAACGAGATAGCCACTTGACTCGTCGTTTTTTTATTTTCTTTGTCGTTTCTCGTCTAATGGCCTAGAAATACGCGTAAGAAAATCCACGTGTAAGCCTGGGACTGAGCCCACATTTAAGTCATTGCACACTTCAAAATTACTATAACCCCTAACCACTACTTTTCGATAGTAATTAGGAATCGTATATAAGTTTTCTATAAAAAAAATTAGGAATCATATATTTTGTTATATATTTTAAACGAACGATCGATAAAGACTATCGAATCTAAGCCATCGGATAATAAATATAAAACTGAGAGGAGAGAGAGACTCAAAACACGTTGCTCTGTTTCTCTGTATCACCACGTTTCGTCGTCCATAAATAAAGCGACGAAGAGAAGCAAAAAAAGCTTAACGAAAAATTCGAGGTTCTGAGATTTAGTAGTGAATTAATGGAAAACGGCAACGAAACCGTTACCTTCTCGGCTCTCAACTGTATCGACCTCTCCGATCCAGATATCGGCCACTCGGTATCTTTGCTTAAACAGGTTAACTTTTTTTTTTTTTGTTTAGATTGAAATAATAAAATAAAGTAAGGAAAAGTATCATAATAATAATAATTATAAAACCTAATTTTGTGAATTGCGTTTTAGGCGTGTTTGGATTGCGGGTTTTTCTACGTGGTGAACCATGGGATTAGCCAGAAATTCATGGACGAGGTATTCGATCAAAGCAAGAGGTTCTTCAGTTTTCCAATGGAAGAGAAGATGAAGCTTTTGAGGAACGAGAAAAACAGAGGTTACACGCCCATTCTCGACGAGCTTCTCGACCCTGAGAACCAACTTCATGGTTTGTTTTCTCGTTAGTTAATGTCGCAAATAAGAATTCCTACGCTGATTTAATAGAGCTGCCAATTTGAAGAGGTTTTCGTGATTTGTTAAAGTAGGAGATTACAAGGAAGGTTACTATATTGGAGTTGAAGTACCTGAGAATGATCGAGAATCCGAGAAGCCATTTTTTGGACCTAATCTTTGGCCTCAACAAGGTATTTGTTTCTACTATCACTAAATATCTGTAACATAATACATAGATATCGTTATGTGAGCTTAAGATTTGTTTTTTGTCTTATTAATACTATTCATCTGCTGATTTTGTGTGTGCTTTAGACAAATTACCTAAGTGGAGAGAGACGATGGAGAGATTTCATGGAGAAGCCCTGTAAGCGTGTGTGATATGCTCTGATTAATTCCTTCTATTATTTATTTTTATTTTCCTTAAAATAAATAAATACAGAGAGGTTGCTAGAGCTGTTGGGAGGATCATAGCACTCGCTCTCAATCTCGACAAGAACTTCTTTGACACGCCGGAGATGCTCGGCGAGGCTATCGCAACGTTGCGGTTGCTTCACTATGGAGGTTATGATTCCTTTTTCTGTTTCTTTGTTCCGGTGGGATATCGCGGAGAAAAGGGGAGCTATGCTTTAATGTGGTTACGTTTGGTTGAATTGATCAGGTCAAACCTCGAATCCGTCGAAGGGACAATTCGGGGCCGGAGCTCATTCCGACTTTGGCCTGATAACCCTTTTGGCCACGGATGATGTGTTGGGCCTCCAAGTAAGAAGATACGTTCGGTTTCATTCCTTGTGAACTTTTTGTTGTAATGTTTGGCTTCTTGTATATGATAATGCTGCAGATTTGCAAGGATAAGGATGCAGAACCTCAAGTATGGGAGTATGTGAAGCCGTTGAAAGGGTTAGTACTTAGAAACTATACACCACCTTTCTGTTTCAATCAATATTTTCTTCTTCAATTGTAGTTATTCTACCTCATAAATGGTGATTTTAATTCTTTTGCCAGAGCTTTTATTGTTAACCTCGGAGACATGTTGGAGCGTTGGAGTAACTGTATTTTCAAGTAATGTCCATTCACCTTCCTTGGTGTCTTCTGTTTTTTGGGATTATACTTTTTTTAAATAATTAATTATTGTTGACTTGTAGGTCCACATTGCACAGAGTTCTTGGGAATGGTCAACGAAGATACTCCGTAAGACTCTCTTTTGGAATACCTTTTGTCCTTTTTCTGGCACTAACAAAAAGTTCGTTATTTTTTACGGGGAAAAGTTCAATTTGTTTTCCTCTTCCGTTTCTCACTTATATATTTTTTTTTACTATTAAAAATTTATATATTTGCAGATTGCATTTTTCATTGAACCTAGTCACGACTGTGTAGTTGAGTGCTTGCCCACGTGTAAATCAGAAAAGAATCCTCCCAAGTAAGTCTCATCATGTTACGTAACCACATTTAACATATCAAGAGGATGAGATGATTAATTTTTTTTAATAAAAATACAAAAGCGTTTTCTTACACCTTTTAATGGATTTGATCAGGTTTCCACCGATTGTATGCCGAAACTACCTTAGCCAACGGTACAAGGATACACACGCAGATCTCAAAGTATACAAAGATCGATCATAAACCCTAAATCTCGCTCAGCGTTTTAGATTGAAGATGAATCCCTTTAGATTAGGAGAATTATTAACTATATATCGTTTCAAGTAGTGTGATAAAGATATGATTTACGAAGAATAGAGAGGTGATAAGTCATGTAATGGGGTATATTTATATATGTTGGGTTGAGCATACTTTCCTTCGGAACGGCATGATATGCACCAATAATTATTCTAATGTTGACAAATATTTATCAACAATCAATAAACCTGAAAGTTATGAGATAATCATTAAGATTCAAACCCTTAAGATTATGGTCCTCATCACAAGTCAATTAAGTCTGTAAAGAGCCAATCACCATTTTCATAAGACAGTCTTACGGACGTTTGTATTAAAAGAAAATATTGGCTAAAAATTATGGGTTCCCGACATTCGTTAATAAAATATTCTATATTTTTAAAAAATATTTTAATATTACGCAAGCAATTTTCGTATTTTATCGTAATTTTTGTCGGCCACTTCAATTCCTATCGCAATTATTTTTCGAATTTCCACATTATTTTTGCCAAACTGGAAGTTAAAAGTCAAAATAAGTTCATTTGTTGAACTAGATAATTTTTAAAAATTGCCTAAAGATATTTTGGGACAAGGACTACTCTTGTCATTGTCTTGGACAATTAAAATAAACATCTAGAAGCATGTTGTATAATGAAATATTCGGCCACAATATACCTTGATTGAGGAGATTATTTATTTAAAACAAATATATATGAAAATATGCACCAAATAAAGAAAAAGTTTGTTTAGGGTAATAGAATGATCGGCCATAGGATGAAATATAGATATTGTAGAAATGGATAATGAATATCATATCTATGAATATGATTTATTCTTTATTGATTTGTATCAGCCCACTCATTCACCTATAAATAGATATTCAATTTGAGATGTGAAAACACACAAATTCGATAGCCAATATTCTTTTTAAACTTGGTCAAATTATCTCTCTCTATAAAAAAATCCGATCATCTATCTCTCTCTTTAAGGGCATTTGATCTTTTGCATTACCATTTTGAAAAAAAAAAATTAGTTGATTTTGGAAAATGGACTTAACAAAAGTAGTAGATTGGACAAATTCTTGTAATAAAACTGCACGCTCTTCTCAGCTTTCATACAATTTACTCGACGCAAGTAGCTTGAATCTCAAGTCACCAATTTCCTTTTCCCTTCTAGCCATTTTTAGCTTATGGCATCCCACAAAAAGTAGGTTCTCTTACTATTGTCAAGGTTATTAAGAAAGTATATGTATATAGTTAATCACCAATTAATTATGCATTTTGCATCAAATATTATATATGTCTCTAACATCCCGTTTTACCAATTTTTTTAAAATTAGTGATTCCGAATGATCAAGATCACGAATTGTATATATTTTTACACTCGACAAAGTGAAAAAAAGGATAGACTTGTTTAATATACATGAATTGGACTTGTATCCAAAGTAAAAGTCAATAATACAAAATAGCATATAAGTCAGTGGATCGGCGAGGCGTTTAGTTACGGGTATATGTATCATAAGCCCCACGTTTCGCCTTAACTATTAGTCAAATCATCGTGACTATTGTCATCATGATTCACATTCCGTATAATGAATATGAGAAATAACATTTTGGCTGGTGAATATTATTCCGATCGAATAAAGTTTTCTTTATGAATACAAAAACAAGGCGACAGGAAAAAAAATAGACAGCGAGAGAGAAGAAAAGAAAGAGAGAATAATCTATCACCATAAAATTGAACTTGAAAAACAAGCAACACATGAAAGTATACGTACGATACAAGGAAGAACCGCCCACGTTGGGATAAAGACACAGCACATATTTCAGCAGCCATTACAGGACACACACTTGAGGTTTATTCGTCAAAGAGACCACACATAACAAAACAGGGAATGTAGCGAAGAAGCTCTCATTGGCGACAGTTAACGGAAGCTTCGGTAATTGGGAGTGTACATGCAACTCTCTGCATACTTGACCAGGTTCTCCGGGCGAGGAAGACGAGTTGCCAAGCCTGACACGCACACACACACACGTATATAATCCCACTTCAAAACATATATATATATATATATATATATATATATATATATATATATATATATACTAATTTCATTTGAGGTGATGAAAAAGATGGACCAGTCGGTTTTACCGAGTTCGTAAGCCTTGGCAGCGACGGTGGCAGCGATATCAGCGGAGATTTTTCTGATGTTAGAGAAGGGCGGGTATATCAGCCCTTTGTCGTAGTTCTCCTCCGACACTTGTTTTGCCAACGCCTCCGCTGTTTCACACATGAAACATACACTCAACACAAATGCTCGAAAACTTACGAAGCACTAAAGATTGAAAGGATTATTTCTAGTTTATCAAGTCGGGTTTTTTTGTTCTTTCTGATTTTGTGAAGCTGTTGTTGTTTTTGTGTATAACTTACAAGCAGCTAAAAGCATTTCATCGTGGACACGGATCGCTCCAGAGATGACCAATCCCAGTCCCAATCCGGGGAATATGTACGCATTGTTTGACTACATCACAACAGAGAGGATATAAATAAATAAATATTAGTCACTGAAGCTCAGTCACAGGTTTTCGAAAATTAGGATTTGGCCAACCTGTCCGGAATAGTACACTTTTCCGTTGCACTCAACGGGATCGAATGGACTTCCACTCGCAAATATTGCGCGACCCTTTTTGAGAGGAAAAAATAATCAGTCTTGTTCTTATTTACTTATTATTATATTGGTAAACCACAAACGGTATTATTTATATGTTAATGTTCATTGGTACCTCACTCCAAGTGTAAGCTTCTTCAGCTGTGCATTCGGATTGTGAAGTCGGATTTGATAGAGCTAAGATTAGCGGTTTCTGCCAAAGTATTAACCACAATAATTTAAATAAATAAAATAGAGGCGGGTTTAAATTGAAGAAAAAGTTAAGAAAAGGTCTCTCACCTCATTGCAAGCGCTTACGGCCTCGATCACTTCCTTAGTAAATGTTCTTCCGACCCCAGATGACCCGATCAGAACCGTTGGTTTCAGCGCCTGAAAAGTCAAACAAAAAATCAACGACCTTTTCAAAGTATTCCGTGCGGGTTTCAAATCAGAGAAACTTTTTAGTACGCACCTTGACAGCAGAGAGAAGATCCTTAACCGGTTCGTGCTCATGAGCCCATGGCTTCTTGAAGTGCTGAAGCGACTCTTTGCGAGAGCTTACAATCAGTCCCTGCATGATCAAGGAAATTCAATTAAAGTTTCAATTATCAGCCTATGCTTTGGGTCTCTCATATGTATGTTACCTTCGAATCGACGAGCCATATTTGTTTACGAGTCTCTTCCACGGGAGTTTTTGTCTATCATATACAGAGACAATAAACAAAAATAAATCAGTATGCGAAAAAAAAACCAAAATCAACCAAGTGTGAATGTAATGTAGATATATACCTGCTTGGACATCTCGAGAGCAATTAGCTCTGCTATACCGGTCCCGGCCTGAAATCGTTCGAGTCGATCGAGTAAGAAGAAACCATAGAAACAGAGACGCATAGAACATAAAGAGAAAATTGAATTTACTTACTTCACCGGCACCGAGGAACAAGAACTTGTGATCAGCCAAACTACCACCGATCAGCTTAAGCGCTGAAACAACTCCGGCGAGAACAACCGATGCTGTGCCCTAAACCAAAAAAAGGAGGAGAAAGTTCATACATGTATAACAAAGAAACTTCAAAGAAAATATATTAGTTAGCTTGATGATCAATATAATCCTCAACACACCTGAATGTCATCGTTGAAGACGAGATGAGTTGTTCCGTATTTTGCCAAAAGCTCGAAAGCATTGTGGTTCGCAAAATCTTCGAACTAAAATGATGACGTAATAAATTTTGACATTAAGCGTAGAAAAAGATTGATATATCTTAAAAGGTCATCAATATTTGATTACAAATAAACTACCTGGACAAGAACTTTCTCCCCGTAATTTTGCTTCACAGCGCTCATGAACTCGTGTAATAGATCAGCGTATTCCTGGAAATAATGTTCGATTTTTTTTAACATATCCACTATTATTATCATCAATAATAAAAAAGAAATTACAAAACAGACCTGTCCTGTAGCTCTCTTCTGCTTGAGACCGATGTAGAACTCATCTTTCAACAACTGCTCATTGTTGGTTCCCACATCAATTGTTATGGGCAAACACTAGACAAATAAAAGGAAACCAGACCCTTTATAGTGTAACTTGCGGTGCAAGAAATGAAAACATGAATCATTTTCCGACGTATTTGCTTACAGCCGAAGGACGGAGACCTCCAAGTGCGGTGTAGAGAGCCAACTTGCCTACAGGGATACCCATTCCCTGAATACATGTTTTTCAGATCATGATCAGCAAAACATTTCCTATCCGATCAGAATAAAGAAAGAAAAGAAATAACCTGGCAACCGAGGTCCCCAAGTCCCAGAATACGCTCGCCGTCGGTCACCACAATAACCTGAATGCTCTTTTCTGGCCAATTCTTGAGTACCTCCAGAACTTTACCCCTGGAAAAAAAGCAAAAAAATAAATTACCCTAAAAGAAAAGAGAAAGAAAAGGATGTAGGTGTTATTACTTGTCGTTCAAGCTAACGTAGAGGCCCTGGGGGCGGCGGAAGATGCTGCCGTACTTCTGGCAGGCTTCGCCGACGGTGGGAGTGTAGACGATGGGAAGCAATTCCTCGACGTGGTCGACGAGAAGCTTGTAGAAGAGGCGTTGGTTCCTTTCCTGAAGGTCCATCATGGCCGTGTACTTCTGGAGAGGCACTTCGTATTCCCGGATGTTGTGCATCAGCTTCTTCACCTGAAGCTCCTGAGACGACACCGTCGGAGGAAGGAGCCCTCGCAGGTAATGCGCGTCTCTCTCCTTGTACGTGAATCCCAGACCTTTGTTGTATTGTGGGTCTCTCAGCAGAGAATATCCGCTAAACACCACTTACTTTTCAGTCTCATCAAACTATTGAATTCATTATAAACATCTGGTACTGTACCTGGCGACTGAGAAGGTCCAGGGAGTGACAAGCTGGTCCTCTGTGGCACGATCCTCGCCGTACACGTCCTCAACTCCGCCGCCGACGGTGGATTTGGGGCACAAGTCCAGAACGGAAGCTCCGTCTCTCATCTCCTTCAAAGTACTTTCCATTTTCAATTTATTCACTAATTTCACGGATCACGTTGCTCTCTTCTCTCTCTATCTCTCTCTTTGGGAAACTCTGTTCTTGTATATGTTAATCCACTGAAAATGTGCATTTAAAATACTTATAGTGGACCAATGACTTTCATTACCCACTACTACACAACGTTTTTTATATTGGTGATATTAAAACTTCAATAGTTTTTATCACGACATGGAACGGAAGATTAAAAAAAATGTTGTTTCAGCGCTAATTGCTGTTTGTCGTTTTATGTGGCCTCTTCTTACTAATATTTTTCTCACTAATTACCATAGAAGTAGTGTTTGTGCATGTATGGATGCGTTTGTGGAACAGGTGTCACACGTTAAAGGTGTTCGCGAGCGTGAGATTTTGCTTTTGCGTACGTAGCCTCGGTTTATCAGTACCGTCACCTTGACAGGCGTCAAAATTATATCAAAGAAAAATACACTCTACTAGTCTACTACTACACCTCATCAAATTACCACACACTTCTCTCTCTTTTCTCCCTTAAAATGTTTTATTATTGTCAAAAGAGTTGCAATATGTCGACCTTTGTTTTAATCGTTTTTAACCATCTAAATAATGCAGTAAGTTCATTTTCGGATTGAAACGCCTGGATTTATCAGGCGATTTATACATTGGTTAGGTCTTTGCTGCGACACCGTGAAAAAGTTCATTCAAATCACAAAAGGGAAAGAAATGAAATTGTGTCATCAAAACTGAAATTTACTAGCTAAAATATAAATGAATGGTAAGTTCATGGCGGCCAAGGAGGACTTTAGGGGAGATGGTGAGTGGTAGTCATATTAGTGTCTCTTTCTGAAAGTAAAGGCCCCACAAAGTGGATAATTGGAGACGGCTGCGATATTTTTTCGATATTCATATACTCTTGTACCTCACCACTAATTAACTTCAATAATTGATCCTAGAAAGAGAAGACGATAATTAAAGAAAGGCATCTTTGTTGCTATAAACAAAAGGAGGACATTTAAATTAACGAACTTTTGAGCCCTAAAATTAACTTTTATCGACCAACATGTGTATTTCGTCGAAGAAGTATATGAAAACGGTTTTGAGGTTATCCGTGTTAACAATCTCTCAACAAGGAGTATCAATACAAAACAATTTAAGTTACTTTTGTTTACTTTTGTTTACATATCTCATTTTTTTATTATACGATGATGATGATAACATCTCTTTTTTTGACAAAAAAAAAATAATAAAATAATATATAAACCAATAATTTAATTTGTGTAGTCCCGTTTATAATAACTTTTTATATAAACATCACTTGAATAACTTCATATGACCAGAGAGCAAAGGTGCCAGATATCAAGAGGGTACTTTTATCTGTGGGAATTGCTCAGTAGTAGTAGTAACTTTGATATATATATTTTTAATTAACTACTTCTCTTACATACACTTATGATCATATTTATTTAGTGGTAAAGTTAGTAACAGATTTATAATAAAAAAATATTATTTAGCAAATAATTTGTTAAAGTCCCATTCTCGTACTATACTATGAAGAGGAATACATTCATTGCTACGCTCAACGACAAATTGAAGTGGATCCCCTCTGGTTGGAGTGTTAATTATTACATCTTTGACAAATCACAACTAAATGACTCTTATGCTCTCAAACGATAGATAAGATAGTACAATGATAACCCCATATTTATGCTCTCAAATGAAATTAAGATAATTTAGCGGTAGTGATAATACCACTAGAAGTTCGATCCATGTCGCAGCAAAGTTGTTTTCGAAAAAAATTATGCTCCCAAAAAAAACTTTTATTACGTCGATTCATTCATCAGCTTTATGACGCACGTTGTTCGACAAGAATAACCACTTATACGCATCCTAGACAGTGGCTTCTTATTATTTTGGATCATATTAGAGAGAACAAAAACATATAATCAACGTCAAAAACATGGACTTGTCATTTAACTTATTAAGACTAAGGAACATTGCATTGTGAATGATATGGAATCGGTCATTTTCAAATAATGAAAAAGCCGCCGGGGTTGAACAATTCACGTTGATCTACGGTTTATAAGGTTATAAGGCTAGGAATATCACCAGACATATTGGATTAGCATGTAAGAATTTTGTACAGAATTTACCTGTCAAAGTCAAAAGAGCTCCTTCAAAACGGATTCAAGCATGAGAAATGACATTTCTCCGGTGATAGCGATTTTTGCATCGTAGTGAAACTTGAAGAGAGCGGAACCGGCAACATTCCATGCAAAGCTACAGATGCCAACGCTGCCACGAAGGGCAGCGTAGTCGTAGGTCAAGTGATATATCGCGAGAGCCTCGTTCAGAATGTCATTCATGTTCCTCGTACTCTCTTTAAGTTCCTCCGCACCATATAGGAGCTACGTTACATAGAGTCTCGACGGTATGAGGAGGCAAGTAAGATGTCAAAGTTAATTCCTTTTTGTCTATGTTAAGAGATATGATTATCACTTGTAACCTAATTTTTCAACGTAGTAAATTTCTCTCCTCAACCCTCTTTATTTTCCGTATTCTACTCATTTGTTGTTGATTTCAAAGAGTCCGGTGTATTTACCTTCTTATACTTCTTTTTAACCTCGTCGGCAGCCTCATTTTTTATGGTAAGCTCCGTGATTTTCAGAGCGTCGGTCATTTCTTCCCTGTACTTCTTGTAAAGAACATCCCATTTGTTCAAGCAATCTTCAGGTACGTCGACGTCGAAACATGGAAGCTTCTGAATCTCTGTTAATAATGAAATGTTAATATAATACTATTTTTGTTGTTCACAACAGTGAAAAAGAAAAGGGCGTTCCTTTCTTTGAACTGTCATCGGGTTCATATGCATCAGCCATATTGTAGATCTTTCCCAAAACTGATACGGATTGGAAGGAGTTTTCTCTTTCCATGTAATGAGGAAACCTTGTTGGCCTCAACTCTCCGGGTACCTCAACCTGCATAAAATGAGATAACAGAGTTGCAGCGACGAAATAACTGGCTATGAAAGTCACGGAATTAACCTTTGTTCCTTTTTTTGGAGCGTCCAGTGCATCGTAATAAATATCGATTAACTTGTTTATGTTCTCATTGACGGCCTTTTTCTCTTCAGCGCAATCATCGCCTAAAGTTAGATAACGATCCATCAGTGCAAGCCAGCTGTCAGCTGCTTCACTTCTCGCAAAACTGATAAGAAACTAAATATTAAAGCTATCCTGAAAAAACAGAACCTGAGAAAATTTTCAACTTGTATCAAGTATCAAAAGACAATATATTACAATGAAATAGCCAAAAAAAATTAGTTGAGGTTTGGCCTGATTATTAAGCAAAAACAGCTAAACTCAGATGACCATCAGTTGAGAGATGAGCATATATATTGTTCCCCCAGGAAAAGATTTGAAGAAGAGGACGTAATTTGGATTTCTTGTTCACTGTCGTCATTATGGAATTTTGGTCATCCAATTATGGCAGTGATGCTTCACACGTAATGTATAGAACAATACCAGACAAGATGATGCACATTTGACATGACATGAGCCAAATAGACAATATAACACCATCCAAGAAAAATATACCTTGGTTTAAACCTAGTGGTTAAGAAGAGCTCGAAAAGCTCTCCCTCCAACTCCTCAGCAGAAATCTGGTCTGGCCTTCTAGATTCAACCTTTCCCGTCGAGGGCTTTTGTATCCAAGGTTCACTTGCCTTAAAATACTTCAAAAACTGAAGTAATTTACAGTGATCAACACAAAGAACAGTATTGTTTGATTAATCATTTTATGAATTTAATGGATACATTAAGGCTTGATCTCTGATTTTAACCAAATTATGTTTTGAAGTTTCTCTTTATGCCATTGAAGAAAGAAAAGATAACGTAATTACTATGACTTGTCATTTTTGTTCAGGCAATATGCCAAAAACTTAAAGAAGTATCAAATTCCAAATATTAGACAAGTCCTTCTAGAAAAGTATACACATTCGGAAAAACCCAGTACATATCTACGAATGTTTTTTACTGGTATGTAAAATTTAAAAAATGAAGATTAAGGATAGCTTGCGTACATGTAAACCAAATTACGTGGAAAAAAAATAAAAAACCGTCGAATCTGATCATATGAAACAAGGTTATATGAAGAAATAAAATTATATACACACAAACCTCGAGGTTCATTGAAATCCAGTACATATCACCATCATAATCACCCCCAGCAATCTCATCAGCAATTGATCTTGGACCTTTTCTGGGGAAAAATATAGCATACTTTGCGTTTCCAACAAATGATATAAGTTCCTCCACGTAAGTCGCCTTTAAAATATGGATATCACCAAAGTGTAAACCTGGATTACGGTACACTAGTACTTTCCCAGAAACTTGTCCTTTATCCCTGGACATATCATCAAACAAACACAGGAAAACATTATTATGGTAAACACAAATATTCTTATGATAAACACAGAAAAATATTCTTATGATAAACACGAAGTGGTTAGATACTATAATTTTTAAATGAAGAATATGAATATGTGCATTAGTTTAAATTTGCCTAACAAAATAAAAAAGAGAACACAAGGCAGGAATAAGACGTACAGAACAATGCACACTTCATCATCTTCTAGTTTCCCCGTGGGATCGGTTGTCCCCATCAAATAAAAAGAACCAGGTACATGAATCTTTCCTCCTCTTAGACTCTTTTTCTCCTCCTTCATTAATATAGAAAGGCGATACTGCAAGTATGACTCATCAAGAGGAATACCACAAGAAATCATTCTAGCCACAGTATAATTGTCCATGTTCCCATAGCTCATAGCGGCTGAATTTTTTTTGCAAGCACATGACAGTAAAAGGATGAAGAGCATCAGAAGGAGAAGAAGGAAAAAAGTACAAGTAACTTCACACAGATACGTATTTACAGGATATTGATCCCGATTCACAGGAGTGTCCAAGATCTATTTTGTGTTCTACAAATATATAAAAAAAATAAAAAAAATAAAAAAAAAATAAAAAAAAAAATTACAGAGCAAGGAATACTAATATACCTTTCAAAACAGATCTTTTTTTGGTGAAAGCCCCGTCAGCTTCTTTCAAAGCTTCCGCGAGTAAATCCCTAAAAACATTGTCAGGCACCCCTCCGTAGCTGAGGAGTGCAATTAAATACCTTGACAAGAAGGATTTCTTTGGTGTATTGCTGCAATGGAGAATTATACATCTACTGTAAAACAGAAGCAGAAGATTGATACATTTTGACATTCATTTTTTTCCGTTTAAACACAGTTAGAGATCTGATGTTTCTTTTCATTGTAAAAAGCATATAAAGAAATGTGCCACGTAATCTCTGAAAAGGTTAGTGCCTTTGCTGTGCCACCGGACGGCGGAGACTCGATCTGTGGTTTATGTTCGTTTATAATTCCTCTGCAAGTTGAGGTCCCCTTCGAAGAGTTCGTTTTGTGGTTATTTTGTTTGGGAGAAAGAATGGGAGAGAAGAATTAGCGATAGACAAATTTGTTCTAAGAAGCAATATGACTTTTTTAGTATTATCTTCAAGAAGACTTGAAATGTAAACAACTTACAATTCAAGCATGTAAATAAAGTTAACAGCATTCTTTATTTGGCTATATATATAGAGCCTGGAATACATTTCATACCATATAGATATGTTTGTTGAGCTAGATGGAGATACCTTGTTCCGACTACTTCCAGCGAGTTCGCCGACTGAAAGCTTAAAAGTTTAGGGTCTGGCTCAACTTTAATCATTGAATGCCGTATCTGGATCGTTCTTGGTTCAAGCTACATAATTCAGAGCACAAAGTATAATTTAACAAAAATAGGACTTTACACTATTTGTATCCAGTCAACTTAAATGAAGAACTTCGTTTTAAAGGCATAAAGTCTCATCTTGTTACAAAATAAATAAATAAAAATTGCAAATAAATATATTAGAGACAGTTATACCATTGAATGAAAAACTATGAGTCCAGTAAACAGCATATATATTTTGGAAGACTAAAATTCGGCTCGGATCATACTAAGACACACAAACCATGTTTGTATCGCGAGGCAATAAAAGATTTACCTTATTGTTCACAAGCAATGTCCCTTTGACCGCATAACCGTTATTAAACAGTCGGAATTGTATCAACATAGGCTGGAGAGAGCAGAAAAAAAAAAGAAATAGTAACTAAAATATACACCTTGAATTTAACTTAAATTACAGCACTTTGAAAGTGCTTCAAAGTCTATAAAAGGGAAGCTAACTTAGTTTGTGTGTATGCATTTGTATATGTATGTAAGAAGCAAAAGAAACTCATCTACACATACGGGTTCTTGTGTCCCAAATTCCCTTTCTGCGTCGTTTCCTGCCGCATGCACGTCGGGGCTACTGATTATCTAGATGAAGATAACATGAGAATGTAAAAACATTGTTCTCTGATCAGGCAATTTGATGCCAGACGCAAAAGAAAATATTTGCTTCCATTTAAATTTATATATACAGAAATTCTATTATTTATATTCTAGAAGGATTATAATTACTTTGGTTCAATTTATATTTATTCTCTGTCTCCTAGACTTGTAGTAAGTTTCTAATTCTTGTTAAGTTGTAAACGTGTATTTACAATTATTCCCCCCGAAAAGCTTCAATATATAACAAAGAAACTTAGTGACTGAATTTGTAATCCTTTTTACCCACAACAATATTCGTAAGACTTGACGTTTCTTCATCAAACTGATGCAGCTTCAAATTTCTAAACTATAACGCCTAAACAATTCAAGGGAGAAGCATACAATTTCAATCAATTATAGGTTTCCTAAATGATAACCAATCTGATACATGTATTAACACTAAACCTTATTTTTTCTTTTCTTTAAAGGAAACAAGGGCTTTTATTAATGGTATAAAAACCTACAAAAATACAAATCCGAGAGTTAACAGGGACATCCCAGACAGAGGCCACGCACAAACACGACAGACCAGACTGAAAGGGAACCATAAACTCAATACAAGGCAGCGGCCCGGTCCTTTATCAAAACAGATAAAGAGAGTTTAAATTCATTACAATTAATATGCAACATGTGTTACACCAAAAAAATTATCTTCCTTCTTACTAATGTATTCAACGAATGCCTTCTAATTAAAAGACATTGCTGGTAGCAAGGTCAACTGATACCTTTTTTACACAATTATTGATTTTGTGTTCGTTTGGTAACTCTTATTAGGGGCTCTTGTAAAAGTTAAAATATTTTTTTTGTGTTTGGTAAGTTTACTTTAGAAAAAATTTCCAAAAGCACTTTTGAAAAACAAGTTAAATTCTAATTTTTTTTAAAAGCCAAAAATCTTAGCTTTTGGATTCTAATTTTTGGGTTGTAAATTGCACTTTACTATTTTATTCTCATAATCAAGTCAATTAATTAATCTAATAATGAAATTACACATTCAAGTCCCCATTGCAGAGATGTGTTCAAACAGTTTTATAAGTTCCCTATAAATTTGCTGACGATAAAATCTATTGAATAGCAAATCTTTCAATAAATTGGAGATCAATATGAAGAGCGTAGAACTTGTACTAGTTGTTTGGATAACTTGAGAAATGAGATTGCTGTAAGTTTAATAGAATCGACAAATTAATAGTTTAGATGTTTGTTAATAAAATAAATTATATTTAAATATTAAATTTCATTTTGTTGGTCTATTTTGCTGAAATTTAAATACTATATACGTATTTATATGTACATATAAATATAACACCAAAATAATAATTATTATTTTAATATTTATCCCCAAGGTTAGTTTCGTCTTTTTTATAATTTTGTTTGTTTTACCAATCACTAAATCAGTTTTACTTTTACAAAAAGCTAAATTAAAAGCAATTTACCAAACACTAAATAGATTTTTTATTAAACATAGCTTTTTGTAAAAGCCATTTTCAAAAGCATTTTTCTTAAAAGCAAAGTGTTACTAAACAGTGCATTTATCTAATACAAGTACCAACCTGAATATCAGTATCTTTCAGACATTCCCCTTTCTGCAAATTTCTTGGACACAACAATGCCAAATCCTTAGAGATAAATCCTGTCCCATCTGTATGGATAAGGGGTTTTCCATCTCTATAGACACAATGGCCTGATTCATCCTGAAGTTTCAACAAAGTTATTTTGCTTGGGCATAACCTTAAGTGAACACTACAGATCTGAAAAGAGATGAGCCAAAGAATTCTACCAAGCAGTATTCATCTTCTGTTATGATGATTTGCACTGTGCTCAGATCAACATCCATTTTAAGAGTCTTGGACAATATCAAGGAATACCTGAAATTTACTAGGATAAGTAAAATGATTAATGAAACTTGTAGAAGCATGGTCCTCTAAAAGATAATGGTGATGCTAAAGCATACCTGGCCATATAGTTGGACACACTAGATACTGTATGCGCATGCATAAATAGCCATCTTGCTTCAGAAAATGATTTATTGTATAAAATATAAGATGCATCCTGATCAACTGATGCATCTGAATGGATACGGATGAAAAAGCACTTCACTGGCGATGAAGTTGGATTTTTCCTCTTCTCTTCCTTTCCCCCGTCTTTAAAAACTGATCCAAGTATGTAAGTCAGCAAATTTAAGAATGATAATATGTGAACAAAAAGGATTTTAATGGAACATGATCGCATTTAAACATAATCAAGAGAAAAAAAAAAAGACCATCAGGAAATTTCAGTACTAGGTTCCATAAAAAAAAGGAAAAAAAAAAAACAAATATTTGCAGTATTAGGTTTGTAGCCTTTTATACATCTAATTAAAACAAACAGTTACAGAAAGCATTCTCCTTCATGTAAACTGATGACAGAAGAAGGAGAAAATAATATAAAAGACACGCCATCCAAAACATTGAAAAGGAACACAAACAACCACATAACTAAACGCAGGAGCACCCAAGAATATAAAGAAAAAGTCCTAGCGCGTATACATAATTAGCACTTCACCATAAGTTGAGAGATTTAGAGCTTGAAAAACTCACCAAAAAAGCGATAACACCTTAGGCCAACTGAAATTCCTTCTTTTGCTATCTTGCGATACGCAGCATAGTTCAGATTACGTGCGGTACTATCCTCAGAAAACTTGACCATCAAAACATTATCATCACCAACGACCTTCTGCAAATGAGTCTTTGTCCTCTCTAGAAAGGGTCCCTGTAATATAAGGAAATAACAATAAACACTGCAATATATAAATGAAGGACTTGTGAATATTACTAAATGGACATCTAAACATATATGGTATTTGGCACTCATAAAGAGAAAACGGAGAAGAAAGTGATGGTCCTAGTAACTACACACAGCCGAAGTCTTGAACTGTAAAAAGGAACTACAATTTACATACATGTTGGTTTGCGTATCAGAGCTGTTACCTTGAATCTGTAACCTCCGTTTTGAGAAACGTGACAATGATAAACGTGTGTTCTTCCTGAATCCCAATCATTACTCTAACATATCACCAACAGAAAAGTTATTGGACGATTGAATCTCATTTAACTGCAAAACAATACAAAAAGAAATGCAATCTTAATCTCATATATTCTCAATTCGAAATTCACCAAGCGGCGATCTTGGCGGTCAACGTATCTCCCACCAAAGCGCTTCCACAACTCCTCTTCAAACTTTTTCATTTGAAGATCCTTTAAATCCCTAATTTCTTCAGCGGTAATGACGCTCTGAAGCTCATATCTAAATACATTCCAAGTTATATACCCAGTGACCATTTAAACAATTAACGAACTTCCAATCAACTCCCAAAAATAAAATCTAAACAGTACCCGCCAATATAGTTCAGAATCAAGAACTGCTTTCTGAACTCCAACTCCCCCAGTGCCTCTGCCTCCGCTCTCCCGTTTCCACTCAAAATGTCCGATTCAATAGAACCATCTAGACCTCCAAAATATATAATATATATTATTACAATTTACACTTACAACAAGTTTATAAAACCAGCTTAAGAGGGAGAGAAGAGAATACTGCAATCGCGAGAACCGGAAATATTAGGGTTTTTCTGAGGCGGTGACGGCGATGTCGGCGGTGTCGGAGTCGAGGATTGGCGACTGCGGAGGAGGTAGACGATGAATCCGGGGAGATTTCTGACGGAAGCGGAGGCAGCAATGATACCGAGCACGTATAGAGCTTCTTCCTCGCCGACGGCAGCCAGCTTCCGCCGTGCATCCGCGTTGATGGACGGGAGATTGTGCTTGGAGCAAATTTCGCGGAGCATCCTCTCCGCTGATTCGGGAAGAGTGGTTTGACACTCGTTCTCGTTCACCATTTCAATGGTGGTTGTGAATAATAGAGAAACGTTAAGAGTCGGAGCTTATTTAAGAAGAGAGAGAGTTCGATTTTCCCGCTCGGTTTCAGTGCGGTAAGCGAGCACAGTGTAAGGGAAAATAAGTCATTTCTGTTTCATTGATCGTGTCAGACAAACACTGTTTAACTTCTCGTGGAAGTCTCGTACTACATCTATCGTCGTTTCAAGTCAAAACTTCTTTCTTTTGGTCATCAGGTCACTGATGAGAACGTTACATTCAAATCAAACGTAACATTTTGCAAAGAATAAAAAATAAAATCTAGAATTTCCGTGTTCGATACGATTGAATTAGAATTTGAAGCCTTGGTTGCAGTTACTCGGGTATTGTTGTAAAATTAAAATGGGAATGAAAATGGACAATATAATAAAAAATAGAACTTAATAATAAAATATATTCACTTGTTTGCTTTATTTAAATAAAATTTGACTTTTCACTCATATTTATGTTTAGTATTTTTAAAATACCCAACGTTTTATAAAAAAAAAACCTTTATTTTATGGACCCAAAAACGTGCAAAATATCCACATTATACTCATCTTTTGAAAAATATCTAAAACTGGACTTTATTTGAGAATACCATGCGGCTCATATATAAGGTTTATTTGAGAATTCAATCTCATTTTCACTTTCCAATCCACACGAATTTTCTCTAAATCCGTTGTAATCACTTAAAATCATCATCAAAATTGGTATGTTATTTCATTAACTATGTTTAAATCATTTTTTAGTCATTATTGGTGTTTGAATCGTTTTTTAGTCTGGAAAAAAAATTCGTGCAATATCTAGGCTAAAATGTACGATAGAATGCCTTGAAAATCATCGTACACCATCGTACGATATCATGATCTGCCAGGTTTTTTATCTTACGTTGATGTTTAGTCAAGTTTAGATAATTTTTTGACAAGTTTAGAAGATTTTTTGACATATTTAAGATTTTTGAGGAATAATTAAGATGATTTTATTATAAGTTATGATGATTAAGTAATTTTTGTGAATTTATGATGTATGTTTCATGTTTGGGTAGTTTTTTGGACAAGTGCTAATGAACATGTTTTGCAGTTTTAATTAGCGTTGGTGGAACGTGGGTTAGAAAAAGCGATAGATGAGATTTTAGTAAATCTTGTACGTATACTACAAAAGAAACGACATATGATGAGTTGGTCAATATGATTTACGAAGTATCCATGGTCGATAGGATGGAGTATGACACAAAAATTGAGGTCACGTACACTTTGAATAACGTTGTGTTGGCGCTAGCAATCTTGGTTTCCGATGGTGATGTCGCATATTATATGAAACACGACTACTGGACTAAATTTCTGATATGCATGAGTTTTGAACCGAAACAAATCATGTCACTGATTGCTTATGAGGCAAACCCAAAGTGAAGAGGAAAACAAGTATTGAAGGTTCCTCGCATTGAGAGCAGAAGACAACATCATACTCTCGCAATTGAAGTCTCACAAAATAATCTGAAACCAAAAGAAAAAGACCTTATGGTCGATGATGAGTTTAATTCTTACAAGAGCGACGAAAAAGAAATATATAGACGTGATGGAGATTATTTTGACGTCGATTTTGAAGATTTTCTGAAGGAAGTGAAGATGACGGCGACAGTGAGGACGTTGAAGGCGGTGAAGATTTCCAAGATTTCGCGAATGATGAAGAGTATGACGAGTTTGTTGAGAACTTCGAAGTTCCTTCCGGCAAGTACCATCCTGAAGTTAATCCATGTGGAGGATCATCGATAACTTACACTTGGAAAGATCTTCAATTCACGCAAGAACAAGTAGTTCAGGAGATAGAATATGGACAAAACCCGAGTCAATCCTCTACGAGTATAAACCTTAAACATTAATAGTTAGAATTTATTTGTTGTGAACTTAACCGTTTACTCTTTAATGTAATAGGTAGCTCAAAAGACGTGTACTTGGGAAAACAGTTTGAGAACAAATCGGAAATGAAGAAACATGTGCACATCTACGCCATGAAAAACAATTTCGAGTTTTGAGTTAAATCATCTTCGACAAAAAGGTGGTACGTTCTTTGCAAAGATGAGACTTGTACGTGAAAACTCAGGGGTGTCGTACAGTGGTCGAGAATGTCGGAGGTTGTTCCTTCAAAAAAGCTCACTCATGCTTGTGTGTAATTGGTCACGTGTTTAAAGACAAATATTTGATCAACTCAATTGCCGATTATTCAGCACACAACGTTAGAGAAGAAGTGAAGACAAGATAGGGTTTTGACATATTGTACTTGAAAATGTGGAGATCTAAAGAGGTAGCTACTGGACTCGTTCGTGGTACACCTGAACAGTTATATCAGAAAATACCTTTTTGGTTGTACATGTTGAAGCAAAAAAACCCTGGCACGGTTACTGATTTTGAGAGATGGTGACAAATTCAAGTATGCATTTTTGCTATTGTGGCGTGTCTTAAAGGATTTAAGTATTTTCGGACGGTCATCTCTTTGGATGGTTCATTTTTTAAGACTAAATACGGGGGACAGTTGCTTCTAGCGATTGTATTGGATGCGAATTCACATTTGTATCAAATCGCTTTTGGCGTTGTCGACAGTGAGTGTCATGAATCATGGACTTTGTTTTTTTTTAAGCTCAAAGAAGTCATCAGGGAAGACGTACATCATTTGGCATTCATATCCTATAGACATGTTAGTATGAGTCATGGTGTCGAAGTTGCTTTTCCGGGAAGACCTCATGGTTATTGCTACCATAATATGCAGCTTAACGTTCAACACAAGTTTAAGACGGATCATTGTTGAGGTGAATTGTATGAAGCTGTGTATTCTTTCAATAAGACGTCATTTGAAGCTCAATTCAGTCAATTGAGGCGAAAAGATACCGAGATGGAAAAATATCTCAAAGATATCGGGTTTGATCGATGGGCAACACCGTTCTTTCATGGGAAAATGTAATATTCAATAACTTTGAATCAAATATTCATTATCTGAGACCGTAATTGTTATATTTGACGAATATGATATTATGACGAGTAACAATGCTGAAAGTTTTAACGCTAAAACTAGACACACTAGGACAAAAAAGACCTTTAGAAGCGATAAAAGTCGCTTCTAAAGGTCAAAAAGTTGCTTCTAAATGACCTTTAGAAGCGAAATTAGAAGCAACAAAGTCGCTTCTAAATAGTCGCTTCTAAAAGTCTGTCGCTTCTAATGTTTTGAAGCGACGAAATTAGAATCGACTAGTCGCTTCTAGAGTCGCATCTAATGTTTAAAAAAGCTATAAAAAAACCGTACCAAAATATGGTTGTTTGGGCATTAGAAGCGACATTAGAAGCGGCTAGTCGCTTCTAATGCCCAAACAGCAAAAAAAAATTAGATTTTTGGTATATTAATTAAAATTGTTACTTAATCAATTAAAATTATTATTAAATATTATTATTAATTGACAAACCTAACTAAAAATGATCTTAGAGCTAAAATATATTAACAAACTTATTAAAAACGATTATCAATACTCATTAAAACATATTAACAAAAAGTATAAACAAAACTAAGAAATTAAAAAACTAAAAAATTAACTAACATATAAACCAATAACCTATAACAAAAAAACTAAAAATCAAACCAAATAAACTACAAAAAGTTAAAAACTTACCGGTTTATGTTGCAACCCGAGACTCCGACGACCTAAAAATTAACAATCGGAAAAATAATTTCAAAACAAAACAATTTAATTACAAAAATAAACAAACAAAACTAACTATTGAAACGACAACTAAACTAACTAAAACATATTAACAACACAAAAAAAAAAAAAAAAAACTTACCGAGACGATGCGAGAATGAGATGCGAGACTGAATGAGGCTGCGAGACATTAAAAAAATCAAGACAATAAAATACATCAAAACATAACTCAAAATCGTAAAACCAAAACATAATAAACAAAAATTAAAAATTAAAAACAAACAAACCTTAATTGCGAAGAGGCAACGGAGATAGTCGCAAAGGAACCTGGTGAGGAAATTAACAAACAAACATACAAAATTAACAACTAAACTGTTGCAACTAAATTACAACTAAACTCGGGGTCCTTGCCGGAGGAGGGCTGAAAATAAAAAAAAAATATCAAGATCGGGACATACACACGGTTGCAACGACGAAGAAACTTACTCGAGACAACGAAGAGGAGCAGGCCGGCCGGAGAACCGAAAGCGGAGGCGGAGGTGCAGGTGGCGGCGGAGGCACATGGGCGGAGGAGGAGGGGAGGGGAGTGGAGGCGGAGAAGGGGCGGAGGAGGAGAGGAGAAGGGGGGGAGAAGGGGAGAAGGAGGGGAGGAGAATGGGAGGAGGTCGGAGAGGTGGCGGAGGAGGAGAGGAGAAGGGGCGGAGGAGGGGGGGTGGAGAAGGGCGGATGAGGTGAGGAGAAAGGAGGAGGGGCGGAGGAGGAGAAGAGGGCGGAGGGAGGATGGGAAGGCGGAGGTCGGGGAAGAGGCATCGTCATCTTTCTCGTCTTGGCCGAGGATGTCAGCTTCCTCTGCCGCTAAACCGACAATATTGATTTCTTTGTCGATGTTTCTTGGCTTAGCCGTATTTTCTCCTTTGATGTCTATCGGATATAGACATTTCTTCATCTGATCTTTGAGAATATCGAAGAAGCCTTTCTCTGCTGGCCTAGGTCGTAGCATTTGAAGGACGCCCAACTGAAAACCTAAGAAAAATGTTAAAATTTACTAAAGGAAAATAAAGGTTAAGAAAAATATGACAGAGAAATAAAAGTTACCGATTTCTTCGTCAAAATATTATCTACGTCCTTCCTGAGAACGAGGACAATGCCCGACCACGAATGCCTTTTCGGAATTCGTTTTTCGATGCTTGTTCTGAAGGCTTGCACAATCTCTGGGATCACCTCGTACGCCCAATACTGGAAAGCGTGAAGATTCCCCGACAACGTATACTTAGCCTCTTTTTGTTGAATGATAAGCGCATTATAAACGTGCTTGTTTGTACTTTCAAAAGTGAAAAGAAGTTCGTTTGAGAGCATTTTCACGTGTTTTGTAGTGTTTTTCTTAATTTTCAGAGTTGATGAGTGAAAAATGACAAATTGAGCATTTGAGGACGATGTGGCGATTCCAAGGAATTCAAAACATTTTTCGGATCTCAATTCCGACACCCGGAGCTCAAGATAGGCGATTAAAGGCGACATAGTGCACAAACTTCCAAAGAGCTGTGCATTTGCCCTGTGTGGTCACTGTGTGGTGCACAACTCATGTGCGCCTGCCTGTGCGTTTGCTGTGCGGTGCACAGGTTGCCCAGCCAAAAGTTCCAGATTCTTGTGCGCTCGCTTGTGCATTTGCTGTACGACCCACAGACCCCGATTCTAACTTATTTTTTACGCGTTTTAATTGCAATCTAAGATGTTGGATGCAATCCAATGGCCCATATGAGCTCCGAAACCTAGAAAAAACCTACAAAAACATTTTAGTTTATGCTGAAACATATCTTTTGTTTTATTTTGAGTTTTGCTTTTCTTTTCGGCCATAGCCATCCGAGAAAGAAGAAGCATTTGAAGAGGATCATCATCGCCACAACCACACCTTCACCATTCACAGTTTTTATTTCTCTTCTTTGAATCTTTGGAACTCCCTCTTTTTATTCATCTCCTTTTATTCTTCGTTCGATTATGGATTATGGATTCAATTTTGTAGATCAATATTCATATGCTCTATCATGTTTATTTATTTTAATTCTGTGTTTAATGCTTGAATTCTCTTAGCTACTGTTTTCATAATATTAGGATTGTTTGATGCTCGGAAAAGATCATGGGTTAGTCGTGCACAAGGATTAATTTACCGGATACATTCCTAGGATAGAGATAGCTAGGCTGTTTCGAAGTCGTGTGAACGTTCTTATTTTTAATGCTAAGCGTTATTTTTAGGGGTTGAGATCGAGAGAAGATATTCCGACATAGGTTTAGATTCTTAGATGTTCGGAAGAAATCTTAGATTACAATTATCGTGAGCGTGATTAATAAACATGAGAGTGTGTGTTTTGTGCTTAATTTCTAAATCCAAACCATAGGAATAACTTGTGAAACCATAGTTCTTGCTTTCTCATTATCGCAATCTTTCATATTTTAATTGTTTTTACTTTTGTTCTTTTTAAATAATCATCACAATCATCAATTCATTAAGTTCAATTCGTGCTAGTAATCTCGTCAATTTAATTAAACATTTTCCTCGTGGGATCGACTCGTACTTACAAACTGTACTACTTAAGCGACTACGTGCACTTACGTACGGAAAAATTGTAACATTGAACGTCGGGCTTCTTCTTCAACTTCGTCTCGAGGGCGTCGAGGTGATGCGTTAAGTCGACCGAGAGCGATTGAAACGTCTCGGCCCAACTCATGTTCCCCCACGGTAAACTGTAGAAGAAGGGGAGATCTTTTACGTATTCGAGGAACGGTTGCCACCTTGGCTCAATCACTTTGTTCGCCGGTTCTCCCAATAGATAATCGAGAACAAAGACGCACCTCAGCAAAGATAGGTTTCGGCTGAGAGAAGAGAAAGGGAAGAGAGAATGAGTGAGGGAAAAGAGTGTCAAGGGTATTTTTGTCTCTTTTAGGGGCTAAAGTCCATATTTGGATATTTTGAATAAGAAGGGTTTAATGTGGATATTTAATTATTATTGGGTCAATAAAATGAAATTTCTCTTTGTAAATTTCTTTTAAATGTTCACCCATTTTTGTTTACACGAATATTAGGTCCAAACTACCTCATCTTCCAGCTTTGTAAACTTTTTTAAATTCGGGTCAAAATAGTCCAATTAATTATGTAAACGATTTGAGAAGGATTTTTACACAGAGCTTACAAAACCTTGGATGTTTTGAAATTAATAAACGTTTTTATAGGTATATAGCTAAAAGACTTTTTTTAAATTAATGAAATAATTGAATGGAATGGATTATGAAGTGATTAAAATGTTCTCGTCTTCCCCACCTTCAAATTGTCCAATCCGAATGTCACTGCCACTGTGCTTCAAACTCTCAGCAAACGACGATTTCATTTCCCTCGTCTTGCGCGTTTCCCTCTGTCTCCTCCAATTCCCCTTTAATGGTCACAACATCACAAGAATCTTCACCAACTGCCACAACCTCACATCCAATCTCAACGCCGCCTCCGTCGTTATGGAGATAGCATCCGCTGCGGAGATCGGTGAGGAGGAAGCGTTGGCGGGCTGTGCGCTGTGTTGACTAACGCCGTCGAAGCGTGTGGCGACATCACCGTCTACGGTCTTGGCTTCTCGTCGATCAACCACTCTTACTCTCCCAACGCTGCCTATTTCATCTCTAACAAAGACTGCGACGAAATTCAATGCCTATCCGCCCCGAAAGTCTCCGCGTACAACAATGATCATCATCTTCTGCTGCCGGAAGGTCTGTTTCTCTTCTAAATTTAATTTAGGGATAATATTTTCTTCTGATGGCGTGAAATTGAATAGTGAATCAGAATGTGGTTGGTGCGAGGGTCCGAGAAGCAGAGTACTCCGCGTCTATGTTGGAATTTGGGATCTCGACGGGGATGAGACGGCGGAGGAAGCACGTGGATTTTAGGTCGGAATAGTTCGAACAGGGCTCCAGGTCGTGGAAGCGAGTGGTAGCATCGGCGACAATGTCTTCGATCTCTCTTCCGCCAATTCCGACAACGACGTACGATTTTCACCATTAATAGTGTTTGGTTGTTTCAGAGTTTTGTGCCAGCAAATAATTTTATATTTTATTTTTTAATATAATTTTTAAGGATAAATTTGAAAATTTGGATGATTATTTCATGGAATGCTCTTTATATTCGTAAGTTGGAAGAATGAAATTGAAATTTTAACTTTTGGTGGAAAATTTGAAAGACTATTCTTAAAACATCTCTTACTACACGGCATGTCGTGTGGTATGCTTCAACCTGACGTTAATTGCAGCAACATATATAACATGTGATATAGTGTACATGTTTATTAAAAACTTGTTGTTAACGAATATTTAACACGAATATGCAATGGCTAGACGTTAGATTATAAAAATTTGACAGCTATATCTATTTGTAGATGTTTGAAAAAATGCAGCACCTATATTTTATATTTAATATTAAATGATTTAGATTTATTTATTTTTCTGATAATATTAAAAGATAAGATGTGACAATATAATGATAAAGATTAATTTACATCTAAAAATTTAATGTTTTAGATCTATTTGTTTTTTTTATAATAATGTTAAGAGATAAGAAGAGACGATATAATGCAACCGCTATGTTTTAGATCTAAAGTTTAATAGTATAAATCTATTAACTTCTGTATGGTGAGTTTCATACTTGAAAATATGACCTTCTTTACTATATACTTATTATTATCATAAACAATGAACTTTTAATATGGTAATCATTTCATATACTATCTTCTTTTTGCTTTGCTTCTTCCAATAATGAATTTTATGAAGATCTACTAAACAAAGTCATATCTCAAACTATTGAAACTAACAATTTTATGTTAAATTATATGCTAAATGTCGAAGGATGTCATCCTTAATAAATTTATGGTCATATAGTTATCAACTGTGATCAGGAACATGTCGCTTGCAATATCTTCAATGACTATTTTGCAGAAAATCTTCGATATCCAAAGACAGTATTCCGACGAAAATTTTGAATAAGCAAAGTTTTATTTCTTCAAATTACTTTTTCCAACAAAGAGATGGACTCGGTAAACTCGAGTTATCTAATCTGCAAAAACTAACAGCCGCATTTTGAATGTCGGCATATGGAATACTTGAAGCAAGTTTGTCGCGCTATTGGTGAGGTGTTTGAAAGCCATTATCTTTGAGCACATGATGCTAATGACGTTGCAAGACTATTCCACATTAATGAACGTAGAATTTTTTTAAGTATGTTGTATAATTTAGATTGTATGCATTGAAAGTGAAAAAATTGTCAAACAGCTTAGGGAGGTCAATATGTCCGACTTAGGGGATCTCCTACGACTATTCTAGAATACGTGGCTGATTATGATTTTTGGATATGGTAATGCATATTTCGGTCTTAGGGATCTAATAATGAATAATGTGCTAGATGCATCTCATCTTTTTGCTAATATTGATGAAGGTACTGTTCCATCGGCCAATTACGTCATTAGTGGAAAAGAATATAATATGAGTTATTATCTAGCCGATGACATATATATACTCAAAATGGTCGACCCTTATTCAAACTATTCACGATCCACCTGGTAAAAAAAGTTATTTGCAAATGAAACAATAAATATGTAGAAACGATATGGAGCGTGCATTTGGTGTGTTGATATCAAGATTTAAAATTGTGGATGTACCATCCCGCTTTTGGAGTAAGAAAGTGTTAATCTAGTCATTGAAGAACGAGCCAAAGTTTCAAATGTAGAAGTTGAGATTTGAAATTGTAGTCGGACCATCCCGCTTCAAAAAGATGTTTGATTTCAACAATTTTTAACTCGATGCCAACAAATAAAGAATAGAGACCCTCATATTGAATTTCGAAGATTAATTTAGCACTTGTGGAATGCATATACTAATTCCGATAATTAGTATTATGTAATTTATCTTTCCAATGTATATTTTTTATGTTGAATTATTAAAATGTAGTATATCTTTTTAGTAATGTAATTTTCAATTTTAATTTTATTTATATATTTTGCTAAGTAATAAATAATTTTAATCACTTAACTAAAAATATAAAGATTGTAACAATCTATTGAAATATTTATTAATAAAGAGATTGAATCATTGTAATAATATAATGGAATAAAAGGTGTATTTAGTGTTAAATTTGGTGTTTTGGTCGGAGTTAGAAAAACAAAATTAGTGCGTAATCAATAATCTAAAGTTGTGTGACTTCAGCACCAAATATATAAGATAAGTTGGAGTTCACAAAAAATTGACTTATGAAGAGTAGCCTATCTGAATTCTCGCGCGGAGAAGGATTTGAGAAGATTTTTTGGGGATATTTCTACATATATACGGATACTAATATCAACAACTTGATGTAGCAATTCTATGAGAAGATTTCTATGACAAATAGATATAGTTTGTTTTACAAATTATTGTTACGCATTTAAATGTTAGTCTTCTAGGGTTACGTTTTAAATCTTAGGGTAAACAACGTTATAGCTTCCATCTCTTTTTTACACGGTATTTCTATATTCATTCTCTCCCAATTTCCGTATATTTCTTTTTTTCTTAAAGACTTGGAGGTCCGAGAATGATAATAGCATCTCCTCAATTTGTTCTTAAAGTATTTTTGGTGTGGTTCCTATGTAGATTAAATTATCTTTTATAAACTATAACCAACTTAAACACAAAAAATTTAAAAATACCCAACATTCCTTTGAGTTATGTATTGTTTATGTTTGTGTGTTTCTTCTCCAAGTCTATTTACGTTATACTTACGATTCATTATCAGATTGCGTTTACTTTTATTTGTTTTTGTTTATTAATCCGGTTTTCATTTACATATATTTACACACAAAAATTGAGCGTCAACGTTCACAGTTCCGGAAAGTTGAATCGATGATGATAGTCTTAAAAATTATAAAATAATATTATATGATGACTCAGACTTGAAGAAATTTTTAATGAACATTGATTTAAATATAAATACTGTTTTTAGATGTAAAGTTTTTCTTCAATATGCTCTTATGTTATTGTGGTTCTAATAATTTTGAATTTTGGGTTTTTAGGTCAAGTAAGACAAGATATATCATTGGATGCTCAAATATTTTTTGTTCATGGAAGTTGTGTGCGTTGGTTTGCACTACGTCCCGAATATGATTCATTAGATCATATTCAAAACTTCATACGTATTATAGAAAATCTTTAGTTCATAAGAATAAACATGCATCGCCAATTGTTTATTTGTGTGAAAACAACTTTAGGGTTCATAATCAAATGAGATTAACCCGGTTGGTGTGGCTGAAATTATGAAGACTCGGTTCAATGTAGAAGTATCAGATTATCGTGCTTGGAAAGGTCAAAAATGATAAGAACATCGATCGACTTGCTCCGAGACCCAATATTCTACATACGACATCGGCGGATCGTTCTACGAATGAGGAACGAGTGTGGAATGAATGACGCCACGAACGGTTGCGAAAGACCGTCTGATGAGTCGGGTTTGAACGCCACAAGACTAGTCTTGATAATTTCGGTAAAATTTCATAAGAACTCAAGAGAAGACTCTCATATTTCGTTTTCCAAATTTTGAATCTGCTTCTCATTAAAATGAATATGTATTTATAAGCATGAAACAAGCCTTCATGCTAGGAAAACCAAAAGAGACTCATTTAAACCCCCTAACAACCATTAAACATAATCTGAATTAAAACTCATTAAAACCCACGAAAATTAATTAAAACAAACAATAATAACAACATTTTATTTTCAAGCTAAAAAAGCCACTAAATGGGACTGAAATAATGAAGGTAAAACAACAGTCACTGTCTTCATTAGTATGACTAAGGCATGCACATTTTTGCTTCAATTTATCTTCTCCCATTAGTAAGCTGACCACTTTTGTTACCAAAGTGTAGATCTGCCCAACCCAAAATATACTTCTTCCATTGATTTTGATTTAAACCATGAAATTCTTTATTCATGAAATTCTTTATTGAAATCTAGAACTCTTGAATTTGGAATAAGTTCGATGAAATACCTTTGTTCCTTTGCACGTGGGATCACATCAGAAAATATTATTTGAAGGATTTTCGTGGTGATTTTAAGATGTCATACAACCATTTACCATTTATTGTCGAAATGATTAGAGAGAAGAATCTCGGTAAGTTTTTTGTTTTTATTATTACTATTATTTACATATAGTTCAGATGTTATTAATATGTGTGTTACTTATATTTAATATTCATTACTGCCCAGGTACTTATACTGTAACGAAAGTTGAATCCAATGGTACTTTTAAGTATTTTTTTCTGTCATTTGAGGCTTCCGCGTATAGGTTTAGATTTTGTAGACCAATCATATCAGTTGATGGCACTTTTTTGAAAAGCAAATCAAATGAAACTTTTGTTGATATCGGATTTTGTCGGCAACAATCACGAAGCAAATAAAATATACTTTGTACGAATTATATTTAATAAAGGAGATCTCGGTAAGACGTAGTAAATATAATATCAGATATATAAAGAAAAAGGAATGAAATTGGCCGACTACGAATTTAATTAATATCATAAAGAATACAAAATAATTTGACAGACGAAGTGTTATAAATACAAGAATGAATAATAGAAATAAACGGTAATAACGAATGTATAATAATGATCTCAACTGACTAATCTAATCTAACTTTATAATAAAGATGGGCTGACGAGTTTGCAACACATATCGCAGAGATCGTCGAGTCACCACGTCACATTTGAATTCTTCTTTGATCCGGTTAATGGTACTTTTAAGTATTTTTTTTCTGACATTTGCGTCTTCCGCGTATAGGTTTAGATTTTGTAGGCCAATCATATCAACTGATGGCACTTTTTTGAAAGGCAAATCAGATGGAACTTTTTATGATATCGGATTTTGTCGGCAATAATCACGAAACAAATAAAATATACTTTGTACGAATTATATTTAATAAAGGAGATCTCGGTAAGACGTTGTAAATATAATATCAGATATATAAAGAAAAAGGAATGAAATTGGCCGAACTATGAATTTAATTAATATCATAAAGAATACAAAATAATTTGACAGACGAAGTGTTATAAATACAAGAATGAATAATATAAATAAATGGTAATAACGAATGTATAATAATGATCTCAACTGACTAATCTAATCTGCATTTATGATAAAGATGGGCTGACGAGTTTGCAACACATATCGCGGAGATCGTCGATGAGGTCGCCACGTCACATTTGAATTCTTCTTTGATCCGGTTAATGGTACTTTTAAATATTTTTCTGACATTTGAGTCTTCCGCGTATATGTTTAGATTTTGAAGACCAATCATATCAATTGATGGCACTTTTTTTAAAGGAAAATCAGATGGAACTTTTTATGATATCGGATTTTGTCGGCAATAATCACGAAACAAATAAAATATACTTTGTACGAATTATATTTAATAAAGGGGATCTCGGTAATACGTAGTAAATATAATATATGATATAAAGAAAAAGGAATGAAATTGGCCAAACTACGAATTTAATTAATATCATAAAGAATACAAAATAATTTGACAGATGAAGTGTTATAAATACAAGAATGGATAATAAAAATAAACGGTAATAACGAATGAATAATAATGATCTCGACTGACTAATCTAATCTACATTTATAATAAAGATGGGCTGACGAGTTCGTAACACATATCGCAGAGATCGTCGATGAGGTCGCCATGTCACATTTGAATTCTTCTTCGATCCGGTCAATGGTATTTTTAAGTATTTTTTCTGACATTTGAGTCTTCCGCGTATAGGTTTAGATTTTGTAGACCAATTATATCGATTGATGACGCTTTTTTGAAAGGCAAATCAGATGAAACTTTTGTTGATATCGGATTTTGTCGGCAACAATCACGAAACAAATAAAATATACTTTGTACGAATTATATTTAATAAAGGGGATCTCGGTAAGATGTAGTAAATATAATATCTGATATATAAAGAAAAAGGAATGAAATTGGCCGAACTATGAATTCAATTAATATCATAAAGAATACAAAATAATTTGACAGATAAATACAAGAATGGATAATAGAAATAAACGGTAATAACGAATGAATAATAATGATCTCGACTGACTAATCTAATCTACATTTATAATAAAGATGGGCTGACGAATTTGTAACACATATCGCGGAGATCGTCGATGAGGTCCCCACGTCACATTTGAATTCTTCTTCGATCCGGTCTTCGCGGCGAGGTTCACTCTGTGTACTGAAGACTTCATTAGGTCGGCCTTAATGACTTCGTCTAGTGGGCCGAACTTTGATTGATGGACATGTCTAGTAAAGACTACGAATATTGGACTTTTAACGGGCCCAAAATATTACAATTAAAAAAGTCAATTTTATACCCCACAACTTTACTTTTAGATACCGCTCAAGATGGAGATAATCATTGTTTTCCTTTAACGTTTTTAGTCTCGTTGATTTTGAAAATGACAATTCCTGGTTGTGGTTTATGTCAAATATTAAAATTGTGTACGGCGTATTTTTTATGTTAGACACAAATCTATACATAAGGCGATCAACACAGTGTTTCCGTAAGCCAAATTTTCCATATGCATGCAACAATTGTTGGGATATGTCAAAACTCAATTTGGTAAAAGTTACATCCAGCCTCTTTTTACAGATGTACAAAAGTCTACACATCTAGATAGTTTGAGTTTTGGTTAAATATCGTATCCAACGACAGGCGTAAGATTAAGAAGTACTTATTCAAAAGTAATCCCAAATTATGATCTCGTAGTCATTTTCTGGGTAAGAGGTTCAACATCATGAAAACAAATATATCTGAATGTTTGAATGTTGTTTTGCGTGAAGCGAGAGGATGGCATGTTGCATGCCTTGTGTTGAGTTACAAGCACTTTATTCAATAATGGATTGTCAAGAAAATGAAGTTAACTCCAAAGATGGATTATTAGCTAACCAACATTAATCTCAAGATGTTTTATGACCATCAAGAAGCTGTCATATCTATGGATGTAAGTTCAATTTTATAAATTATACGTTCATGTCTATAAATTATAGGGTCTTTTAGCTATATACCCATAAAAACGTTTACTAATTTCAAAATATCCAACGTTTGGTAAATTTTGCGTAAATACTCACATCACATTGTTTACAAAATTATTTGGACTGTTTTGACCCGAATTTGGAAATGTTTACAAATATGCAAGATGAGGGTAGTTTGAACCCAATATTCGTGTAAACAAAACTGGGTGAGTATTTACATAAAATTTACAAAACGTTTGGTATATTAGTAACACTAAACATAAAAGTGGGTTTTTAGAGCCATTTTTTGTAAATGATATGTTACGCAAATTAATATATTACACTTTTACATATCATATACAGGTTAATGCAATTAATGAAAACCTATTTAAGGTGGTTACTTGTGTGATTCGTAGAGTCGTCGATGTGGAGTGAAGGAGCTTGCACATGTTGTTACTGGCAACTGAAAGATTTTTCTTTATACCGTCAAAATTTACTTTTACGTATCACTGTTTTATTGGAAGGAAGCGTTTGAGATTACGTATGCTAAAGATGTTTTTTTTTCTATTTCGCACGAAGGTGAATAAGAGTTGCCTTCTCACCGATGTCATAAAACTTTATATTAACAAGCGATAAGCTGGGTGGTCAAAAGAAAAAAGCTATGTGTCAAAGGGTGAAAGAATGCACCCGCATACTCAACATTGTGAAAATTGTGGTCACAATAGGCATAATAAAAATTGTAATAATTATGTTACTGTTAATTTTGGATGTTAGTTTATGGAAAATGGCATTTCGGTGTTGTTTCTTTCATCATTTTTAAGTTAATTAATAAGATCTTCGCTTCGCAGCTTTCTTTTGTCCTTTGTAATGACTCCCTCTTCAGATCCTACAAAAAATCCTCTGCGATGTTTGTGGTATTAGACATCGCCACAGTACTGTCATAAGGCAGCAGAATTTGATCACTGGAAACTAGCAATGAAGGATGAGCTCAATATACGTAAATATTCGTCAACAAGTTACATTGAGTTTTCAATGCTAAATTACATACAGGGTTTAATAATCAACTGGCTAATGAAAACAAAGAAAAAAAGAAGCCAAAACTGTGGCGCCAAAAAACAAATTTGATGTATAGGTGGTCTTCAACAAAGACCTAATTTACTTTGATTTGGTAACCAGAATTCACATATCCAATTCGCAGAGTAACGAAAAGAATGCTCCAAGTTGCAATATTCTCAATGCAATCATGGCTCACCCTGTCATCAAGGCCGGGAAAAGAAAATCATATAACGAGGGGTGTAGTTTCATACTTCTACAGCTTCTCAATAATCACAGTAATGGTGTGTCTTTGGCGGATAACTCATCCGCTTGTTCCTGCATATGAACAATAAATTCGTTCAGATACACGCATGGAAAGACACTTGCAAACAAAATATAAATATATATACATATATTCGGGTTGGAACCATACCTGAAGTCGATGTAGTAAATACATCAAGAAAAGATGTACAAATACCTGGGAATGGTTGTCAAACTGTTAAACATACAATCATCTAGCAAATGCAACTGTTATTTCTAATTATTGATATTTATTTTACCAAATAAAAAAGCAGGATGACTCGTGCTTTCGGATTCCGCCAAAGAAACCTTGTGGCCCTTACAGCCCCAGAGTCCAATAGCTTCGCCGCCTTCTCCAACTGCGCTTCAAGGAATATCAAGGGGTCAAATATAAAATTTTTTACTCAGTATTTAACAAGGCATATAAATATTCAAACTTGATATATCGTCATTGAAGACCAGACCGAATGCTTATGAGAAACGAGACAAGCAATATAGTACTACATGGAGTTTCTCCAAACACAAATTATTAATACTATTGATGAATTCAGTTCAAAATTCAAGAGGTGAACCATTCGCTCCAATAGCGAGCTCAATAATTCTTCTCGTGAACCCTAGCGACTTATTTATACTAGAATATAATTCAATAAATGAAAACAAAATTAAATAAGTAAATTATCAAAATAATAACCCAGTACCTGCACTCTTGCCCCGTCCATGTGGCGGTGATGGAGTGGAAGTGGCCTGCATTGTTAACAGAAGTATATGCTAATCATGTATTCACATTATCAAAATAGAGAAGCGAGAGGCTGTGGAAAGATTAAGCTGAATATTCCAATTTTAGAGAAATACATCTAAGACATTCATATTAGTTTTCGGATGTTCAGCTAATATGCATGTATGCAGATTTCTGCAATATGACCAACTTAGTATGAGAAGTACACATTATAGGCTTTTGCACAACCATATGGAATCAACATACTCGAGTTCGGTATCTTCTTCCCACGATGACGAAGGCCGACGGGAAAATCTGCTTCGTTCTGCCTCCTCCTGTTTAACACTTCCGCGAATTCACATAAGAAAGAAAATATGTTGCTATAAAAAATGGAAACTGGAATCGGATCTGAGCAGCTAAGGGAAGCTGCAATTGAAACCTGGGTTTCTCTTAGACGTGTTAGTTCCTTCTCTAGTTGAAACTCTGCTGCAGCTTTCTCACTGGCCATGGTTTCTAATTGTGTTTGCTTGTAGTACTGCGTACGAGAGTATAAATAGATACAAGCCAGTCAAAAGAATGTCACATACTAATTTACTAAATGAGTAGCACACTTGACCAGAATTACCAATAAATCAGTTAGTTCACGGTAACGCTTCTCAAGTTCCATATGCTCCTGCCAAACAATAAAACAAACTCAGTCATGTTTTGGATATCACAAATTCAAAGAGAACAGCTTGATTGAGAGCAGTGAAGAATAAATACATAACAGAAATTGAATGCCTCACATCAGTAGGATATGTTGATAAATGGATAATCGAACAGATTACCTGGCGTGAGTAATGCTCAGCATCCCGCTTCATGGCAGCCATTTCAACTCTCATCGTCTGCACTTCAGCCTATGATTATCACATAGTAAGAAGGTAACTAAACAGGCTATCGCGTGATAAAGTAGAAGCAGAACAGGAATTATATTTACGTCGAGTGAAGAAGTCCTGTTCTCGGCTTCTCTCTGAAGTTGGCGAGCACGTTCCACTTCGTCTTGCCAGGCCTGAATCTAAGTAATTCGCTATAGGTGAGTGAATTGTAACAACCTAACTGTTTTTTACAGATACTGCCAGAGGAATTAAAAAGGGTTTAATTTTGCAGTATTCATAGAGATATGGGCTTCACTTAAAACCCACATATGTATTTAACTTATGTTTTTCTTTTATCCCAATAAAGTTGAGAAATCAGGTCGAGGACTAGCTGAGTGGTTTAGAATAGATGAATTTCCAGTAGTCAGGGTCAACTGCAGAGTTGTAATATGTACTAGAACATGTATAAGATTCTATCGACATGTCAAATTTTCATTTATAAACAGAAAACCTGAATTGTTTGATTTGCATCTTCTGGTGTCTTTTTTTGTCCTCGCCGGACACGAGCTTCCATATCTTGCAACTCTTGGTTTAGATTTGCACATTCAACCTGATGATATAATCAGCAGGGAGGAAGTTAAGCAGATTAATAATCCTGATAAAAGAAGACTAGTATTTCCTACCTCAAGCAGAGCCAACTTCTGTTCAAGCTCTGCTGCCTTCGCAGTTTTCTCATCAGCGATTCGCTGCACCAATAAAACTAAAAATTAAATTATGCAATTATTTTTCTATCCAAAAATCACCATGAAAACTAGTCATGAATGTGGGTTGCCCGAACATTACCTGTATCCTTGCAAGGGCAGTGGAAGATTCCATAGCTCTATGTTCCAGCTCCACTTCTCTCTCCATTGAAGCCTTTTGTAGCACATCAGAAGATTGGAGTCAAAGAACCAACACATAATTTTTTTTAGCATGAAATGACAATATGTGCTTTCACTAACCATCTTAGTCGCGTTATGTGCAATCCTCTCTTCATCTGCCCGCCGTTCCACAGAAGCCAGCTCCTCCCGTATTGCCTGTCAAATATATTCGCTTGAAGACCTCACAGTAAACACAGAATATATATTTCGAAAACCTGTTATTGCACGTGAAAGGGAAAAATAAATTAACCCTCACCTGCATCATTCTTGTTTCTGTAAGCTCTCTGTTTCTCATAATAGACTCCATGTTTGCCTGTAAAAACATAATCACATTGCTTTTTGAGGATAAGGACGACTGGACTGATCTTTTTTATTTCTATGATTTGAACAGATTGATATTCGCCAGGTGTGTATATATATATATATATATATATATGAGGAGAAGGCAAGTATACTTGACCTGCAACGATGACAGATTTCCTTCAGATGAAGTGGCCTGCTTCTTAAGTGCATCCATGGAATTGACAAGCGCCTCAATCTCAGAATTCTTAGCAGCCAAAGCCTCCACCATACTTGACTCTACTCTTGTCACCTCACTTTTGGATTCTGATATGTCTTTCTGTAACTGCTTGATGTGCGACTCGTACGATTTACTAAGCTCTCGCTGCTCAAAAAGAAGCAAGGAAGAAGATTAATTAGCATGTGGAAAAATGACATAGTTAACAGAGAGAGACAGAGAGAGAGAGAGAGAGGCTTTTACTTCTGAAACAAGAAGTTCCTCAAGCTGAGCATTTTCAGCTTTGTACTCTTGAAGTCGTGATGAAAGCCCTGCACACACCTGAGAGGCATAAAAAAGAAGTAAGGAAAACAAAAAGGAAAAATCTTCTCTAAAAAGATTATCCATAATAAAGAGGAACATGCAAAATGGGTATCGATTGAGATCTTACCTTGGCCAACCTTGCCTCTTTAGACTGACCTGTAGAAGTAGCAGTTTTAAGAAGTCTTTGGGCCTGCATCAAGAAAGGGTCGTTGAATAAGAACGTGGAATTGCACCAAATGAAGCCCTGTAGTAATTACAAAACATAAAAGTATATCAGATTCTTCGTGCAATATTAAATACTTAACCTCTTCAAGTTGTTCTTGCACTTTCATCGGTGTCGATGCATCCGTTTTCGAATCTTCTTGCTTCACTTGTTTGGCAGGAGTCTCAAGCTTGGCATCAGCAACTTTGGGTTGAGTAACATTGATGTTCTCAGATTGAGAACTCCCTTGGTCAATCATCGGAGGGCTAAACGTATCTGCAGATTCGATCTCCATCTCAGGGCCGGTCTCCACCATATGATCACCACTAGCTATCTCAATCTTTTGGGGAAGTAACGGTAAAGAATTTCCTTCACGAACTTCTGGAGCAATTTCTTTTGGAAGATCACCATTCGGAGTCGGTATAACAGCTTCTCCAATAGTTCCCTCCTCGGCAACAATTTCGAGAAGTTTCCCACCATCGATGTCGCTTTTAGCATCTTCATTTACCGAGGAAATTGTTACAGGAATTTCAGCTACCGGCGTGTCAATGCTTGAATTATCTATCTCCTGATTGATTGGTTGGGACACACACTTGGCAACAGGTGTCCCATCGCTTGGATTCTCAGGAATTTCCTTTTCTTTATCGGGTGTTACATTTACTTGTGGTGTACTTACTGTGGACGTCCCACTTGTGGCGTGTTTCTTTTGAGCCTGATTGCACATTGTGCAATAGAAGAAATCAGTTTAAGTCTCGTATTTGTGTATGTCCAGGTCTTGGGAATGTGCAACATGTTTTAACAAACAAAATACCTTTCTTTTTGCCTTTGTCGTTCTGGCTCGAGCTTGAGATCCTTCCCCATTAGGAGCTAAGTCATTAAGGAAAGTGCAAGCAAAAACAGAGGTCAACTAACTCGTTGGTATTAAACTTTGGGTGCAGCGACAATCGACATTCTAAATATTTTTCCAAGTTACGGTTTGTAGCATTTCGATCATCACAGAGATTATTTAGAAGAGATGTTTTGTACATTATTTTCAACTATCAGCTTAGCTATGACTATTAATGATACGTACTGACAAACTTTTTTTTTTATCTAAAATTGTTAAAAATAACGAGGGACGATTGCAAAGGACCAAATCTCATTCGATAGAGCGTCATATTGTTTTAAATAAGCATGTTTATGCAGTCGATTACAATAAATCAAAGTGAAACCAATACCTTGAACCTGGGGATCAGATTGCTCATCTGCCAGCTCATTCACAACCAGCTTTGCTCTTCTATCTACTACTTCGAACAAATCTAGACACGGAAAAAATGTATAAATTGCAACTTATTCTTCCATGTATACTAACACAATTCACAATGCCGGAGTCTTCAAATTAAATGGAACAAAAATCTAAGTTGGAATAAGACAGTCCTTGAAGAGATGAATGATTAGCTGATTAATTTGATCATCAATTGGCTGACTTTATTACCGTTGTGTTTTGTTCATTGATTGTAGTTTATATTTCGTGAGTATTTGAGAAATCATTCGTCCTGTCTAAGCTTTCTCTTCTCAAACAGTTAACAGAGCTCGGCAGCTATATTGCGTTGGGTAAGTCGTCATTACCAATACAATACAGCTACCTAAAAACCAAAAATACACTCGTACGAAATTCCTTTCCCAAATACCGGACACATCATCCAATATTAAGCCTCACGCAAATTATCTAAATCTTGATACAACGTAGCTTATTATTCACAGACGAACTCGGATCAGACTTAAAATGCAGTATATAAATTCAGAGGAACAATAAAATTAATGTCGGAAAGAGCAAGAAATTCCCACCTTCCGCGGCTTTGAGCCAGGAAGCCATTGGCAAGAGAGCGAGTTCGGATCGAGAACAAGCCTTGCCTCGAAGGCCGTGGAACTAAACAAGGTTCTGATTCACGAACGGCGATCAAAACGACGATGTATCAGAGCGTTATTTGTTGAGTTCCATTCACTGATCTATTGTTTGGGCTCTAGGGAGTTAGGAAAGAAGACGAAGATTAACAATTAAGCATCATATTTTCAGATTTAAAAAACTAATTGATGTAATACCATGTGTCACGTTAAAAATAACGAGGGATAATTGCAACGAAATTTTCTTCTTTCTCTATTAATTTGTTGTACTTATGTTTGCTGGGATCTCTCTGCTATATATTGCTCTTTGTCATGATTTATTTTTCTAAATCTACTTTCTCTCATTATGATTAGTAGGAGAAAACAGTGTAGGTAATCTTTTTTTTTTTGTGTCAGTTATTAGTTTCATACAACTATCTGTCAAATACGAATTTTAGAAGGAAAAAATAATTTAATAACAAAAATTCATAAATATTTTATGTAACAAACTCCTCAACTACACAATAAGACTTTATATAGCTCACTCGCACGTAGGACTAAGAAAAATTAAGAAACTAAAAATAACTTAACTACCTATTATGTTAATTGTACAACCATTTATACACTATTACCGTATGGTTAAAGGGGTTATATTTTTGTCCTAATTCACACAAGTGTTACAAAATCTATATATATCTTATCATTCTTGTCATATTAGACATTTTTAGACTTAACCGTAGACTTTAGGCAGTAAGTTTGCAACGACACTTTCTGTATTCTATTTGCCGTTGTCGCTTATCGATGGCGATTATCGTTGTCCAATATTCTTGTGGCTAAGTTGTTGGACTATAGTTATCCAATTCCAAGGAACACGAGCTTTCTTTTGTTTAGTTTTGAAGTGGGTGAATGTGAGATAAAACTAGGCTTCTTTTGGCCCAAAACAAAAGGAAAAGAACTGGCCCAGAATGATTTAGTCATAAGTTTGGCCCAAACATAAGGAAAAGGATTACGGATCTCAAATAGAAAATAGTCGAACTACCACCTTCTTTTTCTAAATTTTTCATAGTCGTTTATTTCCTTTCCAAAATATAAGTGTTTTTTACTTAAAAATACAATTTACGCTTTAAAAATATAAAAGTGACACAAATATCATACACTACATTATCGGAAAAAAAATAAAAAAAATTTGTAGTGCTGAAATAGTTTTTAACTTTTTTAGTTTAATTTTTGTCTTCAAAAAATAGATAGTAACAAGTTATTATAGATATGGAATAAAATGTAAAAAAAAAAATTGGAGATATTTTGATCTTTTGTAATCGTACTTGAGAAAACAAATAATTTTAGTTGATTTTGAAAAAAACAATTATAAATGGTGGTATTTGAGCAATTTCTCTGGTTTTAAAAACAATAGAAGTTGTCATTTATAGGAGTAAAACAGACCTAAATTTCAATTATGTTTTTATAGATCTAATTAGGACTTCGCCAAGAGAGAGAAACAAATTTTTTTAATATACATTTGAAAGATAATTTGGTTTAATATACTCTCTCTTCTGATTTTTTGGAATCTAATTGCCATCACCTTCCTTATTTATGTATGTGGTCATACCATTAAACACTTTCTTCATCTCCACCAACTACAATCACCGTTCTCACTTCCGGAAAAGACACGACAACCACTTCCGTCGACCGAAAAAAATTAAATAATAGATTTTAAATATTAAACTCGTATCACCATATTTTCATCATCTATGTATGTGCTCACACAATTAATCACATTCGTCATCTCCACCGGCTTCGCTCATCCTTCCCGCCTCCAAAAAAGACACGACAGCCACCTCCGTCGACCGAAGAAAAGTCAAAATATAAATTTTAAATATTAAAGTCGAATATTATCTTTCACATATTCCGAATTATCACCAACTAACATTTTTTCAATTTTTTCGACCATCTCAGCACTCTGCAACTACATGTTCTTCATTTTTTGAGTTTTTTCCGCTTTCCAGAAAAAACCCATGTTTTCACAAAATTTTGAATTTTTTTTACAACCTTGTCAAAAAATTTATCAACGTTCTCGTGACAATGTTGTCACAAAATTCATGATTTTGTGACAACATTCATGACAATTTAGTCATGGAAACTTGGGTCTCATGACCTAAAAAATGTCAGGAAATTAAGAATTTTGTGACAGTTTAGTCACGAAACTCGTATTTTCTAGTCACAAAAGCGATAAATTTCGTGACAACTTTGTCACGATTTTTTTTCGCTTTCATCAATTAATAAGATCGACTTGGCTGAAATTTTATGCACGTGATCCAACCTCGTACGTGATGTTCAAATGGGTTTGATTTTCTTTTAAATAATCACGTATTTATATGTGTCTCTACTAATCATGTATACCAACAATGTAAGAGATCTAGTCATAAAATATTAGTATATTACTATGCACACAAATTTAATTTTTAAATTGCAATTTTTAATTAATATTATACTCAATTTGGTATGTTAATATAGTACTCACGTGTACATAACTAACTAATAATCATAATATGACATACTAGAATATCAAAATGTAGTTAAACTACTTGAAAATATAAATCACGAATTCAGGTGCTTGTTGGACGGAGAAGCTTGATCAACCACTTAAGGTTCCATATTATTTAACAAAATTAATAAGTAGCTTATCTTTAGTGACAACATTTAGTCTATTCGTGATAATTTAGTCATGGAAATTTGGATTTCATGACCAATAAATTGTCACGAAACTCGTATTTTCTAGTCACGAAACGATAAATTTAGTGACAATTTTGTCAGAAATTGATTTTTTACTTTAATCAATTCTCATAAAATCGACTTGGTTGGAGTTTATGCACATTTTTCAACCTCGTACACGATATTTTGTTGGATATAATTTTTTTAAAATAATCATGTACTTATATGTTCCTCTACGACTCATGTAGACCAACATTTTGAGAGATCTAGTCATAAATATTAATATACTACTCCACACACGAATTTAACTTTTAAATTACAATTTTGAATTAGTATTATACAACATGGTCACGTGTAAGACATTTCGTGACCACTTCGTCATAAATCTATATTTTCGTGACAACGTTATCACGAAAACATAGATTTGTGACAAAGTGGTCACGAAAAATTAAAAAATTCGTTCAATCGGGTTTTTTTTCGGATAAAATAAAAAAACAGATAGATACAAAGAGTTGGGATGATCAGAAAAATCGAAAAAAAACTGCAAGTTGACAACAGTAAGGAAGATATGAGATATAATATTTGAATATTTAATATTTAAAATTTAAAATTTTGGAGATCTTTCTGTAGAAAATGGTTGTTTGATTTGTTTAGGAGGCGGAAGGTTAGATGGAGGTTCTTAAGCTCTTATTCATTTCAATTTTCCAAATTCAAATTGATTTCAGACTAATTTAATTTATTAATTAAATGTTAATTACTATTTATCTCCGAAGATACACCAAATTAAGGAAATAATATCCGATTAGTGTGTATTAATATTCAAATCCAAAATAGTAGTAAAAATTTCGGGTTGGTCTTTAGTTTTCGATAGTAACTGAACTGCCTATTTAATTTTTATAATAATATTTTCTTGTATTATTTTCAAATAAAAATCTCGAAAATCATGATAACCACCTCGAGGTTAATTTCTACTCATACAATTTTAATTTCGATTTTATATCATTTAAATATAAAATAATAAAATAGGGTAAATTTGTAAATATTTTCTGACATCACCACATAAGAAAAAGTGGCTATTTTTCTTAGAAAATAAAAAAAGTTGACAATTTGTAATTGTAACGTTTAAATTAGCTTAGGTAAATCAATTTTTCATTTATATATAAAAAATTATTGATATCAAGCAATTTAATGAAAACCATGTCACTAAATCTTCTTAAAATCTCGACTTACATAAGAATTTAGGTTATCCATTTATTAGTTTATGGATATAAATGTCAATAAATTTTGCATAAATACTATACTATAAGGAATTGTGTGTGTCGGAAGAAAATAAATGTTATGCTCATTATTTACATTACATCGAGAAGCACAATGATTTTGGAGTCATGTGAGAGAGACCCTCAACTTAAAAGTTCTCTTCTCGCCAACTCGGGAAATGCTTCCAACATAATACAATTTGTTTCGTGAGCTATATTGAAATTTGCCTTGCCAGCTGATCTGGGTCTCAAGCGAGACATATTCTCGCACTCCTTTCTCTTAGTCCAAGTTATTTTATTTTATTGTGCACTCACAAAAACATTACACAATCCAAAAACTTGACAAAGAAAAAAAATGGTAGAGCAGAAAATTATGTCACTCAAAAATTAGTTCTTTTAAGCACTTAATTGTTGAATTCTCATTGAGATATATATCGTACCGTCGACCAGTTTCCTAATATTTTTGTCTAACTAAGATTACTTTGTAAAAAGATTAATTAACGCTAACCTAGTACATTTAGTTTCTGTACTCAAAATAGAAACACTACTTTGGATCGGAGGTCTTGGATTCTTTCAATAATTGATCCAAAATTTAGGTAAGTGTCCAATAAACTCACTGTATTCATTATATAAACTAGTAGCTCACTTTTTTCATTCCCACCAAACAAAGAAAAACCACCAATCTTTATTTTATATTTTCTGTTTTGAAATTATTTTTAAAAGTTACTTTATTTGTGGCTCCACCCACACAAACTTTTCAGTTGTAGCAAACTTGCAAGCAGACAAATAATTGTTTATGTGTTAGCACCAAATAGGTCCCATGAAACAACCCAACAAGCTCTCTCTGAGAATTGTTAGCCAATTATTTATATATATATAAAGATCTAACACATATAGTATTCTTATCCACATCTTATGACTATGCAATCTGATCAAACTGGCTATATCTCCAAAGAAAATTAGTCGTTTATTTGGTAAAATATGAACGTTAGTGCTATAAACTTATAATGTATATATCTTATAAAATGGATTGATTTCATTAAGATAATCTGAGCTTTTTCAAGGAAGTGCATATACGCATGGATTATTTGTGTATCATTCATAATCAATATGTGCTTTATAAAAAGAAACCTAGTGCTCAAGTATTTTTCAATTTTTTTAAAAACTACGAAATGCATTAACTTTGTACTCACTGATACTAGAAGATCTAATGGAATACCTTTCCATTTTGTCGTGTACTTGAACGTAAAGGCAAATTAAAGCGCTCAAATAATTCATTCCGTATTCAAATATTAACTAGAAATAGTACGTTGATCAATTTTGTAAATGGTCCTGTTATTGACGTGGATTTTTCAAAGAAAGAAGATTCTGGATTTTTATTTTGGACTACATAAAACTCCCATAACCACGGAGACACTTATAAATGATAATTATATGAGAGGAAGAAAACGCTTAATATATTTATTAGTTTTGCAGCTAGCCAGCTCTGATTTAATGTAGATGAAGGATTTAATCACGCTATGTGACACCTTATATGACATAGGTCAATATCAAAATGGTCCATCTTAATCAATGATAGAGGCATACCAAATAAGCTTACTCTTCATAATAACAATTTCAAGGGAAATAAATACAAACCCAAAACAAATATTAAGCCAAAAAGTAATATAAAAAAATGTATTATGGCAAAGTGAGATCTATATATGTGCCTTCCCTCCAAGATAAGCATGACATTTAAAGCATATACATATATATATATATATATATATATATATAATGAGAGAGAGAGACTTTTAGTGATTGAGAGAGACTCTTTTCAATTATATAGGGCTACACATAATAATCTCTCACCGGCCACTATTTCTTAAGGTCGTTTTTTCCGCTTTTACCCCTTCCGGATCTAAGCAGCCAATGGGGATGATTAGATTAATAATGTTACTTTGGCTGTACTAAGGTTCAGAATATTGGTATACTGTATACCCAAAAAATCGGAACTTTAACATCGATATCAATATTGATATACTGTCAAATTCTTATATACTTTTTAAATTTCGATGAATTTTTATTTTTTTCGATACTCGACTTTTAAAATTAGTTGTTCGATTTTTTAATATTTCACATTTGAAAACTATTCGTAAGTTGTTTGTCATAAATATTGAAATATTTAATTTTTCTATAATATGAATCTGATAACATATATATAGTTTAAAATATATTTATTGTTATTCTGTATATTATTGATAAATTTTTAATATTGTCAATAATCGATATAAATATATTTGTTAATATTTAATATACCCGAAAAATTAAAATTTGGAAATGCGTATGAAAACATTTGGATTTTGGATTGTACAATTATTCAGGCGTCGGCCATATATATATATATATACATATATATGTATATATGACCCTGTATATAAATGCATTCCCTCTTAATTAGATATTGGACCGTAAGAAGTGTGATCCTAATTTATTGGAGATAAGAAGTAGACGTATGAGGGATAAATATGACGTGTTGATAAGAACGACTACAGTAGGAAAAACATAATTAATTTTAAAGCTACAAAAACTCGGAGCTTTTGCAAATAGTATGCAACATAATGAGAAGTAATAATTTGCTAACGAGTGGAATCTCTCAAAGGTTTTACGACACTATTTCATTGAGGAATCCTCCATTTATATGAATTCGAAAATCATAAAATTTATTTGATAATATAGTTTAACATCTATGTTTTTGTATGTGCTTTTATATGTTTAATGTACCTAATTGAGGTATATATATAACAAAATATATATATATATATATATAAGAGGAAATAATACCGTCTGCTCAGAGAGACCTCTGTAATTACTTGGTTATTTTCTAGCATAATTTTTTGCTCAGTAATTCAGTTGAGCACTAGCTAGAAAAAAAAAGTAAAAGTCAACGAGTGAGAACTACTGTCTAACTCGTTTCACACTTCTACATATATGTATTTGTAGCTAGTGGTTTTAGTTATTTCTATTTCAAAACTGCTTTACACATAAAATAGAACAATAATAAAAAATAAAACAAAAACTGATGGAACATTGACCTTTCATCTATTGGTTGCGAATGAAATTTAATCTCAGAAATAAAATTTCTTGCTGTGATCGAGTTTGAAAAAAAAATATATCTTTTTTACAAAAGACTTGTATAATTACTTACCATAGATCTATTAAAACTGTTTTTATTTAAAATACATGTATGTTGGATAATTACTGAATGATGACAGATATTTTGGTCGCTTTCATCGTCATGCTTATATATTACTGGAATTCAAATATAGTAGTATTTATCTCAATTTCTTTTAGCATTTGCGGAAAAGAGATCTTTCACTATCTGCATGGCTACTGTTTATTCGAGATTTTATTTCCCTTAAATAATTATACATTGTCTGCTAGTTATATATGTGTATGTATGAATATATAGTATTTTCTTTTGGATAAAAAAGTATATTATATTATTAGGAAATTAATAATTTCTCAGAAAGGAGAAGTGTACATTTGTGTGATAAATGAACACCTGCACAAATACAAATACAGAAAAAAGGAATGAATATGTATAGTTGTGTGTACACATATGCCCTACGAATAAGGGGGGAAATTGAAGCCGACAATGACTGTATTTGTAATATTATTCCATAGAAAGCTTTTTTTTGTATATAATTATTTTATCGGACACTTAAAATGTGTCATTTTCTTGGCAGTTTTTTACATTCTTTCTTACATACACAGAGCAGTGCCAGTGTGTATTTAATAATAAAGTATAGAACGATTCATAAATCAGAATAACTTGATCAGAAGTCCTGAGGAATTTTGCAGTACTTACGCAATAAATGAAGAGGCGTACTCGAGAATTATATTCATTTCAGTTGTGAACTTCTGAGAAAGCCTCAAAACCTATTTTCCCACTACGAGGATATTGTCATTTATGCATAACCATACATATACATGTCATTATTGATTACATTACAATTATTGTATACGAATTGATTATATCGTGTAGACTACCACATAATATATTTAAAAATAATATTAATTTGACTAAGTATACGATGAGTAAAAAATGGACACAATAATATCACATTTAAAAAATGCTTAAGACATGATGATTATGTTGGAAATCGATCCAAATCGTTTCACAGCTGGAAAATGGTTGATATATACCTAAGAGCCAAAATAGCTAGATATCCAACGTAACGGTACAATAATAATAAGAACAATAATATAATAAAAAGAAGACATCAATCATATGTAACAAACAAAGAGCGTGGGAGCGGAAAAACAATAAAACTGTTCTAGCGTTAACTTTTTTTTTTCTTTTTCTGTACGTGTTCATCTTTAGAACAACATCCGGGTCAGGACTCGTATACATGAGCTAGCTTGCAAATTAAGATGATCGAGCAAACAAGAACCACTAGTGTGTAATATATAAAGTCTCTATTATATATCATTGTCATGGACGAGACCACTTCACAGACAAAGCCCTTAAACCTAATAAATCCAACGCCACAAACCCACCAACCTCGAAAGCCAATTCATAAAATCTCTCGAGCACACGATAGTAACCAAACATATATACATACAACGCTCTCTCTCTCTATATATAGATATATAGATATATTTAATACATTACAATAACCTTTAACCATATGAGATATTACTTTATATTACTTCAATATATATATATATATATATATATATATATTATTCATTCACCACTACTCTGTGTTGCTTCTACTTTGTACCAGGCTTTAGTTTTATCAAAAGAAGATACCACGTTGTTATAAATATTTACAGCATTAAAATCAAGAAGCAGAATATTAAAAGTTAAGCAAAGAGCGGGATAGCAAAAAAAAAGACTGTCACTATATTGATATACGATGATACATAATTTACACATGGCCTTTGTAATTGTATGTGAATAATATTATTACACATATCCTTGATCAGTATGCTTCCCTGTATATGTAAATCTATCTATACACAAATATTATAAGCAAAAGAGCTGATATACTTGATTACGAGACTCACCATCTATCTCTATACACCACAACAAAACTTCACCAAACCATGAATATATATGCCAATAATGAAACTTGTACTCTTAGCAACAAAAACGAAAAGGCACAATTATGAAAAGTAAATAAAACCCCATTTTGGCTGTCAAATTATTATCAACAAGAGATCATATGCATGAAGGGAAATCAGCCATAATAGACTGGACGATAAGGCGACTCGAGATAGGCCGTTTTCTTCTGCTGCTTCAAGTTCTTGTAAAACTTCTTAATGAAATCCTCTGCTTTCGCGTCCACGAGGCTGTCCCCTAGACCCTCGTCCTTGATCGGGAACGGCGAGTCCGTTATCCTGAGCTGCCTCACCGCCGCCGGAGTCGCAGCGAACCCGGGAAGCGCCGGCGAAGCCTCGGCGTAGGTCTCGAGCATCTTCTGGACGGCGGCGAAGGCGTCGGAGTCACTGATGACGTGGCGGTGGTGGTGGCGGCGGCGTTTCGGGAGGTTTGGGAAGAACGCGGGGCTGTTGCTGCAGCTGAACTCGTAGTCTCGCGGCGACACGAATGAGAGGGCGTTTTCACCGGAGCGGCAACTAAGGGCGGCGGAGGCCGACGAGCGATGGTGGTTTAGGACCATCAGACTCTCCGCCACCGCTTTTCCGGCGAGCTTGCCGCGCTTGAACAGCAGGTTCAGCTCCATCATCATCTTGCTCTTCGACATGCCTTTTCTCATCATCGCAAACGCGATTCGGACTATGTTCCATAGCTTCTTTGCAACTTCCGATGTGCTTGCTTCTATTTCCATTTTTTAATATTTTATTGGAAGAGAGAGAGAGAGAGTGAGAGAGTTGATTTTTTTTTTGGGTTGTGTTTTTGTTATGGTGAGAATGGGAAATCGGAGAAGTATTTAAAGGGGGAAGAGAGGGAATTGTTTTTATTTTTATTTTTAATGAATTATAATATAAGGTGATAGGAAAGTCCTAAGGGAAAGGGAAGCGTGTGTGTAGGGGTGATATTTCAATTAGGGCTTACTTGGCGTTCTGACAGTGGTTTTGAAAAGAACAGTTTTGAAGGTGTCAATTTCCGATTGGTTCTTATGAGTATAGTCTTGCTTTTTTTATTTTTCATTTTCTTTTTCTAATTTATGTTTGATAAATGAAAAGTGATTGATTGACTCCAATAATTAAATTTAGGACCCATTTTTTCTTTTACGAGTAGCTTGATCACCAAATAAGAACATTGAGCTTGAGCGTTTTTGCGTTACTAATCCTAACCTTATTACTTATATATTAAGAGTATTTTTTTGAACGACTGATTTGAATCTCTTCACCAATTAAATGAGTCCTCAGTACTCCTCACCATCACCAGGCTCCCGTTCATATAGAAAGTCTTTCGCTCTAAGTTTTTATTTATAAGTCCTGACGTATAAATCCATGGTTATCATAGGTACGATTGTGAATATATATAATAATAAAACAGATTAAGGCTTACAATTTTCGTGGGGTTAAGAAAGTATATAGCATTTTGAATATATAGGAATTTTGAAATAGTTAATGTTTGAAAATAAATTGGTAAATGATCAGCTTAATGTTTAACAAAAAAATTTGGACAAAATACCCCTAAACGTTTCCTGCCCATTTGTAATGCCACGTCATGTCGTGCATTACGTTTATTGGGAAACCAAAAGTAATGATAAATGCGTTTTGATTAGTACATTTCGTGTAAATCAATTTACGTAAATCAAGCAAGTAATGATAAACGTTTTAATGACTTTCGGGTTTTTCAATTCATTTATGCGTGAAAGAAACTCAAAACATAAAAAACTCTGCTTTTCTCTCTAAAAAGAAGAACATACCAAAAATATCTCCCAGTGTTTTGAGTTCGATAGTTGTATTTCACGGCGACGATTAACAAACGAAATCCTTCTTCGACGTCGAGGTCGAAGAATACAACATGCAAGTATTTTTGGTTTAAATAGCGTTTATATTATTCGTTTTAAAGTTTTTATAACCGGTTTTCGTGAAAATTTTGTATGAATATTTCAAGTTTTTCGATGTAGGTTTCTTTAATCTCTTCTATCTCAACATGTATATGTGGTTAAATATTGTTTTATTTGATGTTGTTAAAATCGATTTAGGGTTTGTAGTTGATGGTAATCTTGATGAAAACGATTTATGGGTATTTCAAGCGTGTTGAGAAAATGGGAAAAAAATCAAGCGAACGACTGAAGAAGGAAATTATGAGGTATACCAAACCAGCCATCTTTTTCACTTGGGATTGAAGATATAAGTTGTTTAACTTATGTTTACAATTGTCTTTTATCAAACTGTTTTACGGTGTTAATAAGTTTTATATAATAGAAAATTAATGGGTGTTAGTGGGTTTTATGTTATGTACAAAGTGTTTAACTTATGTTTTGATACATGTGGTCATGTTTTACAAGTAATGGACACAGTTAAACAATCTGTAAAACAGTTATACAATACGTAAACATTTAGAATTCACCTATAAAACTGTTAAACTGTAAATAATTTAATGAAAAACTAAATGTGTTACTTATTAACTTGTAAATAACAGATAAGCATAAAAACCGATAAAGTACATTGTTTTGTGACAAGTATTTTCGTAAAACTATTCTGAAACAATTATTTAAGGACAATTATTTGGTGGTTCCTATTGTTGGTGAACGTAAATTAATGTTGTGTATTTAATAACTTCGAATAATAGAAGATTTTACATAAATGCTAATATTAATTCGAGAATGAAACGACCATTTAATACGATTTTAGATGTGGCCAATCAATATTTAAGCACGCTTATCTCGATTGTAGGCGCTCACTTAAAATAAGAAACTAATGATTATATTTTTTATTTTATTCCCGGTGCATAATGATCACAATTCAAATTTTGAATTTCAAAATAATTAAAAAAAATTCGAGCTAATAAAGTCAAATCAGTAAAGTCAACTTATAAAATAGTATGTCACGTATACACTAATGTCATTAATTAAATTTAATACAAACGTTGTCCATTTAATAATTGACCCTCCAAACGTTGTACCTTTGGATCCCAAAAGTTTACAGGAAATTTCAGATTTATTATCACGGTCACATAGTTGATCAGCTTGATCCAGAATTAATCTCACGAGCACGATTTAAATTTAAACCGGCATGAAAACATTTTCTCGTGTAAAATCTGCACGCGCTGTCAAAAGCAAGAGGGGACACGCTAATACTAATATGCCATTTGTATTATTTGGTTTCCCTGTGTCGATATATCTAAATTTATGATTATTAAAGTCGATCTTAAAATACTTCTGAGGTTGCACGATGAATAAAATTGGACTTTAAACAATCCCCCGGTTTTCTATCGCCAAGAAGTGAAAAAATGGGAAGTGTTTTTTTTAAGGCAAATGGAAAGTGTTTATAATTTCACTTTTAACAATAAATAATTATTTGGATAAAATTACATTAAGAATATTTAACAATATATAAAGGATACCGGTATTTTAACTCTTTCAAATTTAGATATCAGTCAAATTAGTGAGTAAACAAAATAAACAAGTAATTATTAAAAACTATATAATTAATATATATAGTAATTTATAACAGAAGAGACACGGGAAAGCCATCCATTAAATCAGAAAGATGTTTATTTTCTATATGAGAGTGGATGTGTAAATGCAATAATGTAGATTGCATAAAGGTCCTTTAGCTTCGACCAAATTACATAAACAAAAATTGCTCTAATTAATCAAAGTAGACATTGAAATTCCAATTTAACTAAACATTTTTATTTACACTAGTACAAAAAATACTTTTAGATGCGACATTTTGTCGCATACAGAGATCCAAAGTCGCATCTAAATGCACTTTTGGATGTGACATTGGATGCAACAAAGTCGCATCGAATATGTCGTAGCTAAAACTTTTCGACGGGATATGTCACATTCGAAAGTGTCTACTATCAGACGCAACAATTTTGATGCGACAACTCTAAATTTAGCAAAAGTAAACGCGGTAAATGATAGGATGCGACTAGTCGCATCAGAAGGTTTGCGCGCCAAGAGTATCCGATGCGACTAATCGTGTCCAATAAGTTTCCCGCAAAAAAAGAAAAATATTTTTTTGTTCGCAGTCTTTGGATGCGACACAGTCGCATCCAAAACCTTGGCGAGAAAGGCAATGGATACGACTATGTCGCATCAAAAGATCTGAAATATTAAAAATAATTATTTAATACAGAAACCAATAAAAATAAAAACTAAATTAAATCATAATTTAGAAATTAGCATAAATAAAATAAAATAAAATAAAACCATACATTTAATCATAACATAATTCAAAATGTTTTAAATTACGAAAAAGAAAACGTAAACATAATAAATATTAATATTCAAAGAAACATAACAAATGTAGAAACACTACTTCTTCTTTCTAGACTTAAAACACTTTTCCATTGTCGATGATGCTCTTCCGCCCCTTTGGTTCTTCCTCCTCTTGTCCTTTCTCCGCTCGAACAGTCTCTCTGAAATTCTGCGAAACCCGGCGTCTGATCTTTGCGTCTTGCAGTTGGTGAGGGCGTGAACTGTTGATCTTGCATGGGAGAGCAAACTAAAGAATTTTAAAAAGAATTGACAGACTTTCCCCTATAATATGAATAAACCAAACCTACAATTTAACATTTGTACAACTAAATCACCAACCAAATGACTCTAAACTTATCATCCAAAATAATTAACTTAAACAATCTATTAAACATATTTAACAATCATAATTAACTAAACATATACAACAACTTCAATTAACAAAACATATTCATATATTTAATTAACTAAACATATTCATATATATTAATTAACTTAACATGTTCATACAATTTTAATTACCTAAACATATACAACAATTTCATTGAACTAAACATATTCATATAATTTTAATTAATTATACATATACAACGGTTAACATTTACTAAAAATATTAATTTAATTTTAATTAACTAAACGTATACAACATTTTCAAGTAACTAAACATATTCAACTATTATAATTAACTAAACATGTTCATACAATTCCAATTTATTCAACATATTAAACGATTTCATTTCATTAAACATATTTACTCGTTTATATTAATTAACTAGCATATTTAAAGTTCAATAAACTAAACATATTTTAAATTAACTAAATAAATAAAATAAAATAAAATTTAATTACCTAATGTAGTGACGAACCAGAAACGCGTTGAACGAGATTTGGATCGACGACCGTAGAAACGAGACTGCAACAAAAATAAAAATACTACTTAACAAAAATTAACAAATATATATGAAAAACATAAATTGAAAAACTTAAAAATACTACCTAACACGCGGAAGAGGCGACGGCCGACGAGACTGCGAAGGAGGTGACAGTTGGCGAGGCTGCGGCGGAGGCGACCCTGCGTTGGACCGAAACGAAACTAAAAATCAAAATCAAAACAGAAATAAAAACAAAAAATTAAAGCAAAATCTCAGTTATAAAAATTAAATAAAATACTACCTAACGTGCGGAGGAGGCGACGGTAGGCGAGGCTTGCGGAGGAGGTGACGCTACGCTGGACCGAAACCGAAATAAATACCAAAATAAAAATGAAAAACTAAAGAAAAACCGAAATAAAAATCTAACCTGGCTTCGGTGGTGACTCGGGGCAGTAGGGTGGAGGATGGGCGGAGGCAGGGAGTGTTGGCAGAGATGCCCACAAGAAAATTGTTTATTTACATATTGATGTAATATATAAATCTTTATAAAGTCCTTATTGTAATTTGCTGATTATATTAATAAAATTTGAAACGTTCATTCATTCTCTTTTTAGTTTGATTGAAGATTTATGATATTCAATAGTTTTATAGTCCTTAATCAAGCCTAACAATGTATGAAGAGACAAATGTAGATTTGCGTGAACAAACTTTTCATGGTTTGACTAAAACGATATATTCACAATCTAAAGATCAACCGACTATTGATCCCAGTATGATTGTTGGAAGAATCTATGATGTCTGGTTACGAGACATAGAGAGCTAGGAACTCTATAGTTCTTCCAGTGTATCTTTCGAAGATACTGAATTGACCAGTGCACCTTTAGAGACAGTAGAAGAACAAACCATTTAACATCTTCTTTCTCAAGGTCACTATGTATGAATTGCATCATGCTTACCTAAATCCTGAAATGAGACATGTCATTTCATAGAATTAATATTCTCATTTGAGAAAGTCAAATTCTAGATCCATTACGTGATCTAGACTAGACCAATTGGTGAGATATTAAGTTATGAAGATGTCATGAACCAACTTTGTGAAGTTCTCGTAGATATGAAATTCATGTAGAAGATTGCTGAAATGCAATATATATCACCTCATGCTTTATTACTTGAATTGTGAATATATGAACTGCGCAGTGTCCAAAATTAAGTAGCGACTTTATTTGGATGAAACAATGTGACTTGTTAGCTCCTCATCAATACATTGTTTCTAACTTATTCATAAGTAACAAAGGAGTTGTGGAAACAACAACTAGAAGGGTAAAATGGTAATTTTATAAATCTCGTCTAGTTGATGATATTCATGAAGAGTAAACATTGATAACATTCAATGGATCCACTCAATATAATTAAGTTGAATTTGAGTAGAAAATAAATTCATTTGAACCGAGAGATTCTCAATGTCGACTCTTTAGTGGAGCCAGTTGACATTAAGCTAATACTCGGAAAAAAGTTTGTGAACTTTTGAGTTCGAGTATAGAAGCTCAAGTTTTGTTCATTTAGATCCATAAGGTCACTATTACAGGTCATTAGAGTAGGATTGTTAAACTGAAAACTAAGTCAAAATAAGTTCAAATGTTGAACTAGAATTTTACTCGGAAAATGTCTAAAGGGTATTTTTGTCCACATGGACATAAAATGATGTGAATGTCAACATAAGATTTTGAATATTTCCATGTGATGAAAATATAAATTATTTTCTAAAGCCGAAAGAGTTGTTTAAGGAATTACGAAATTAATTTCGTTATTTGTGCAATAATAATTCTACAATGGGTATTTTAAGAATTGTCTTAAACGAAATAAGGAAGCATCTAGATGCCCCTTCTCTAGCTATAGAATTCGGCCATCAAAGGAGGAGGGAATTATTTCCATTTAATTATAAGGATAATTACCCAAAAGGAAAAGTGAAATGAATTTCCTAGAGAAGGAAACAAATGTGCTAAGTGAGGAAACAAATTTCCTCATTAATGCACAATGCATGGCCGGCCAACTTAGGAGAGAAAGGGGAATGGAAAATCAAATATTGTGTCATGAATGCATTATTATTTCATTAATGCATAATTGACCTTTATAGATTTTTCATTTTCCTATAATAGACCCTCACATAAAAATGTGAAAATAAGCTTTATTCTTGCTCTCTCTTGCATTGTCGCCGACTCTCTCTCTCTCTCTCTCTCTCTCTCTAGAAAATATTCATTTTTTTTTGCATCTAGATCCTCAATTGATCTAGAGAATTAGCTTATAATCCAAGAATTGTTCTTGGTTCATATTGTTTAATTGTGCCCACACACAAATCCTTCTAAACCTCTATAAACTCTTGTAATAGAAATCTTAGGTTTCTCAAGTTCAAGACTAGACGTGAAGGAATCGAGGCAAGGAAGAAGATCCACCTTTCTCAAGACGCATCAACTTTGAAGATACAAGAAAGGTTAGTATTCAAGTTGTTTAAATAATGTTTTTAATTATAACATGTATATGCACTTTGCCTAGGTTAGTAAAATAGTTTACTTGTAAAGAAATTTTATATTCCGCCATTAATATGATTAATGATAATTTTTCTTAACCCTAGACCTATTCCAACAAATGGTATCAGAGCTATGGTTAAAGTATAAGCATGTACATGTTATTTAAAATCATTATAAAAAAATTGTTTTCTAAATTTGCTTGAATAATAGTTTTTCAAATTCTAGATCTTATAAAATTTTAATTTTTTTGGTACGACCTCTAAAATTAAATTTGTGTTGATTTTCCACTTGTTAAATATGCTATATAAATACATTAAAAACCGTTTTTAATTATTTTATGTTTAGCATACTCAAAATTAATTTTTTGACAAGTTTAAAAATTTGTGTACATAGTTTAAACTAGTTCATTGCACTTCTAGTTTAAAATTGTTATTGAATATTTTATATTATGTTGCTTATTTTATATTGTGTTTAATTATTAAAATGTTAATATAACACACAATTGAAATAAAAATATACAATTAAAATGTTTCAATAAACCTTTTTCCTATTACGCGTAGATCTGACGTACGTTTAATTGTTTTTCAAATTTTTGGACAATTTTTATGGCTCAGTAAAATGGACATAACTCTTTGCTCGGAACTTGAAAACTAGTTTTTCTTAAATCAAATTAAAGGTACGAAAGATAGCTATCCAATGCAATTGGTTTCAGCTCAATCGGATACCGGATGTGTCATTTGTGACCTTTTAAGTCAGAGGTGTACGGTAGTCCGCGAGTCCAAGATTTTAAATCCGGATTTTGCGACTTCTAGCTTCCTCCCCTCTTCTTGATGCTTTCGTGGATTTCTGACGTTCACGCACTCAACCACCATGAAGATTCCTTGAAGGCTGAGGGTGGGCAAAGGCTGGGCGGAGGTTGGTCGGAGGCAGGGAGAGGGGGAGGCGGGCAGATGCAGGGAGGAGCTGGGCGTCGGAGGGATGGGTGGAGGGAGGGTGAGCGTCGATTTAGAGGGAGAGAGAGAGGGAGCTGAAGAGTGAAATGGGAGAGGAAGGAGGTTTACATTCAAACCCTAATATTAGATGCGACAGTGTCGCATCCGTTGGTAACCTTTGGATGCAACATGTCGGATCTCATGCCACCATAGGATGCGACATTGTCGCATCTGATGCCTCTAAAAAAAATTCCACGTTGATTAAAAGTCGGGGGAGGGGGAAAAATTGACCCGCCCAAATTTTTTTGACTATTAGATTCGACATAGTCGCATCTATGCTCTTGAAAATTAACAATATAGATTCCACGTCAGTTAAACATTACGAAAGGGGGGGGGGGAAATTGACCCGCCTAAATTTTTGAGAACATCAGATGCGACATAGTCGCATGTGATGGTCATATGAACCTTTCAGATGCGAATTTTTCGCATCTTTTTCTCTACCCTAGGCAAACAAATATTTCGTCATATTCTCTTGTTTAGATGTGACATGTCGCATCTAAATATGATATTGGATGCGACTTTTAGATGCGACTAATCGCATCTAAAAGTCATTTATAGCAGATGACTAAATTTGTATTAGTGTTATTTAGTATATACCAATACTTGATGATGTATTACTTATTGGATATTTTTTGTATTATTTTGTCTTTTTTTTATATTATGTTTATTTATGAGAGAAATTTTGTGTTTTTGTGGTTATTAATTCGCTATAAATAAATAGTTGTTGTAGCGGGTTTCATTACTTATAGGGATAGACTATTCAATATATAACGATTTATTTTAGTTGATTGATATTGACCAATTTTTTTCAAACGTTGGCTATATAAAAATGAGTAGAAATCGGAGCAGAGTTTGGAGTTTTTTTTATAGCAAGGTAAAATTATATTAGTATAAGTTGTCAAATTATATCTTCAACCTAAACATATTTAAACTAAGTTTAATCGATTAAAATGACATTTATATCTATATGGCAATAACATTTTTTTAATTCATTTGTTATTAATTATAGGGTTATTAAAGACAATAGGTCTACAAATAGAATGCATTTTTAATATTATTAACATTTCGTTAAACTTGTGTTAATGTTCCGGTCAAATTAAATTTATGTTAATGGCCAAAATTTAAAAGGCAATCTAATAAAACAAAAATAATTAATTAATTTGACACGTAAGCACTTAGACAATTAACATAAGTTTAACGAAATATTGATTATTTTAAAAATGAGATGATAGACGTTGGTCATTTCATCAATTATTTGTCAACTATAATTAAATGTATTAGATCAAATCAAGAACAACTATATTTATACCAAAACCACATTATTCCAATAATATTTTAATAAAAGTAAACCCCATATATTTAGTTAAACAAATTAGCTTTGTAGAACTAATTATCTATGTTAAGTTCATATGAAAAGACAAAATAATAATATAATAATTGGCTAAGAGTTATAAATAAATATTTATTAGAAGTCCTTTTTTGATTTAGCAATTTTTAGTTTCTCCTACCCGCAGCGGCGCAACATTTAAATTCTAAGCTAACACAAATCTTGTACTTTGACTCGCAGAAATTAAGCTGAAAAGAGAAAGATAAGCAATAAATCATTGTTCCTTGCTTTTAACTGGATATATATTGTTAAGGTCAGATTTCGTCAAATCTATCTTAACACCGTTTGTGTCGTTTTCATTCATCAAAGGACGAGAAATGGAGGCGAGACGCGAGGAAGGATTGTCTTCGCGAGGAAGGCTCGTCGCGAGAAAAGATGTCTTCGCGAGGAAGGCTCGTCGCGAGGAAGGATTGTCTTCGCGAGGAAGGCTCGTTGCGTGGAAAGATGTCTTCGCGAGGAAGGCTCGTTGCGAGGAAAGACGTCTTCGCGAGGAAAGCTCGTCGCGAATAAAGATGTCTTCGCGAGGAAGGCTCGTCGCAAGGAAAGATGCCTTCTCGAGGAAGACTCGTCGCGAGGAAAGACGTCTTCGCGAGGAAAGCTCGCGCGAGGAAAGACGTCTTCGCGAGGAAAGTTCGTCGCGAGGAAAGCTCATCGCGAGAAAAGATCTCTTCGCGAGGAAGACTCGTCGTGAGGAAAGACGTCTTCGCGAGGAAAGCTCGTCGCCAAAAATCTTCACAGATAAGGTTGAGTTTAAATAGGAAAGGAAATCGAAAAGGTCAAAACCGAATGAGATAATCGCGCAACGTATTCAGTAAATTTTGGAGAATATCTTGTATTTTAGGTAGTTGAGATCCGAGATTAATGAGGAAACTGTAGCAGACAATTCGGGTAACCGTAGGTCTATAAATACCAATGTAAACTCTCATTGAAGGGGAGCCCGTGTGAGAAATAATCAGTTTATACACTTTGAGTCTTTCCAGAAATATTCCCTGTAATTCTTCAAACTTCAAAGCTAATAAACGAAAGAAACCGAACCTCATTACACTGATAAATCAAGGATATTATAGACCTCACACTATTTCTTTATTACAATTACTATTATTTATCCTTGTGACTGTTTCAGAGGGTTCGTCACTTTTCGCCCTCTACAGTTTGGAGCCCACCGTGGGGCCCAGTTTCTTTCTATCTCACAGCTAGGAAGGTGAAGGAATCTGGGAAGTATTTTGAAGCAAGATGGCAACAGGAGGGAGCAACACTGGACCTGACCAGAACGAGGCCGCATAGGCGGGAGCGCTTCAACGAGAGGTAGCCGACGCCATGGCGACGATAACAGAAGCCAACAAGAGGTCGGAAGAGTAAACCAAGCTGAATAGACAGCTCATGGCCCATCTGGATCATATGATGGCCGGCGGAGGATTGGAAGGATGGACGCTCCGGCGCCGGTGGTCAACAAAAACCTTTTCAACGCCACCGCCCACACATCAACGACAGGCCCAGAAGGAGGCCCGACGATCGCGTTGACGCTGACGTTGGAAGAAGAGATCAAGAAGGTGGTGAAGGAGATGTCCTCTGGCATCGAGTCGAGGATGGGGCAAGTGGCATCCCAAGTACACAAGGCAACAAGCTCGGCGCCTGAAATTGATCGGATGGTCAGGGAAGCCAGAGCCACTCCGTTCTCATCCAAGATTCGCGGCGTGGAGTTAGGAGAGCTGCCAAAAGTCAAGATCACACCGTATATGGGGACGTCGGACCCGAATACCCACGTGAAGTCCTTCAGGATCGTGACGGAGTGCATAACGGGCGAGAGAGAAGGTGGAGGCCATCTTGTGCCGCCTCTTCGTCGAGAGTCTGCACGGCCCGACCAGTGATTGGTTCGCCAAGCTGCCCTCGGATTCCATCGACGACTCCGACGATCTTGTCACAACCTTCCTGCGCCATTACTTGATGTACGTGCATAGTGACGCGACGGTCACGACCCTATGGGGCCTCTCCCAGGAGAAGAACGAAACGCTCTGGCAATGCGTCGAGAGGTTTAAGGCGGTGATGGTCAGGAGTTCGATATAGCACACTCCAGAAGAGATACGCACGGGGGAGATGAAAGACCTGGTGTTCGACCAGCGCCGGCCATGGAAATTAACAACTGAACGTGACAAAAACAGCAAGAAGAGCCGGCCCAAATCGGCAAAGGTAACCAAGGGGGAGCGAGGAGGAACCCCGCTGCTGAGAAGCAGACAATAGAGCGCGTCGAGGACGACCGACCAGCTACGAGGTCGAGGATCGAAGTGATTATGGGCGGATCTCGGTTGTGCGGAGACTCCATCAACAACATCAAGGGTTTTCAGCGAAGGGGAAAGGAACATAACCGATGAGACGCTGTAGCAATCGATTCTCCCGCGAAGATAGAATTCGTGGAGAATGAATAATGTGCCGAGACGCACGACGATGCCTTGGTCCTCATGCTCAGGATCGACTACATCGACGTGTGCCGCGTCCTCATCAACAATTGAAGCTCGGTCGACGTCATCTTCTTCGAATGCCTCGAAAATATGAACATTGACGGGTTAGTGATCGAGGGACGCCGCCGCAAGGTGTCGGTATTCAACGGAGATGTCGCTATCTTGCTGGGGACAGTCCACCTCCCAGTCCGCGCGAAAGAGGTCCATCGGATGGTGCAGTTCATGGTGTTAGACGTCCCGTCGCACTTCAACTTGATCCTATAGAGGCCTTGGATCCACTTCATGAGAGCCGTGCCTTCCACGTACCACCAGTGCATTAAGTTCCCTGGAGAAGAAGAGTAGTGGTCGAAGAGATCAAGGGAAGCCGAGATGCTTACCGCATCTGGTATATGATGCATCATAAGCAGGTGCACGACAGGAAAACACCCGAGGAAGTCCACGAGGCAGAAGCGATCAATTTGTAGCAACTATATGCGGCCGCCCCGAACGAAGAGCAAAAGAGAAGGAGGGGTGAGAAGGAGAAGGAACGAGGCGACAAGTTCATCAAGGTACTCGTCGCCGAAGACCTCGAGGAGCAGACAGCCGAGGAAAGAGAGGAAGGACCCCAAGTCGAGGCAGTGGACCAGGTCTGCATTGACGATTTCGATCTGACTCGAACAACTGGCATAGGCGTCGAGCTCGCCCCGGAGATCAAGATCCAGTTGATAAATTTCTTGAAGAAGAACCGAGGAAGTTTCGCTCGGGCTCACGAAGACATGCCAGGGATTGATTTGTCAGTAATAGCTCATCGCCTCAACACCAACCCGAACCACAAGCCCGTCGTGCAAAAGAGGAGGAAAATGGCCCCTGACAGGAACAAGATCATCAACGACAAAGTCGACAAGTTGCTCTCGATGGGCGCAATCAGGGAGGTGAAGTATCTTGAATGGCTAGCAAACACTGTCCTCGTGAAGAAGAAAAATGGCAAGTGGCGAGTCTGCGTAGACTTCACTGACCTCAACAAGGCTTGTCCAAAGGAAAGCTTCCCGATGCCGCACATAGACTGTCTCGTCGAAGCCACACACGGGTACGAGCAACTCAGTTTCATGGATGCTTACTCGGGGTATCACCAGATAAGGATGCACCCGCCTTCATCAGCGAGAGAGGGATGTACTGTTACAAAGTTATGCCCTTCGGGCTGAAAAATGCGGGCACGACCTATCAAAGGGTGGTAACCAAGATGTTCCATGTGCAGATCGGAAATAGTATGGAGGTCTACATCGATGACATGGTCGTCAAAACGTTGAGAGCGACAACACACATTGAGCATCTGGAAGAATGCTTCAAAATCCTCAACCAACACCAGATGAGGCTGAACCCCACCAAGTGCACGTTTGGCATTTCCTCGGGAAAGTTCTTGGGCCACATAGACTCGGCGGGGAATTGAAGCAGATCCCGAGCAGATCAAAGCAATCAAGAACATGCCCTCTCCTCGGAATCGACGGGAGATACAGAAAATGACGGGAAGGATTGCTGCCTTGAGTCGATTTATCTTGAGGAATGCCGACATAACACTTTTTTTCTACGAGCTATTGAAGAAGAATAAGAAGTTCAAGTGGACTGACAAGTGCGAGGAGGCGTTCCAAGTACTGAAGGTCTATCTCTCACCGCCTCCCATAATGACGAAGCCACAGCCCGAGGAACCATTGTACTTGTACGTCGCAGTATCTGATCAAGCGATTAGTCAAGTACTGGTGTGAGAAGAAGACGGGGATCATAAACCAGTCGCCTACATCAGCAGAAAGCTCCTCGACGCCGAGACGAGGTATCCGTTGATCGAAAGGTTAGCCTTCGCATTATACGATGCATCGGAGAGGTTGAGGCACCACTTCCAAGGCCATACCATCATCGTCATGATTGACAGGCCGATCCGCGCCATTATCCATGGTCCAAATCAATCAGGCCGGATTACCAAATGGTCAATCAAGCTGGGAGCATATGACGTCGAGTACCGGCTCTGAACGAGTCTCAAATCCCAAGTCCTCGTTGATTTCCTCATAGAATTACCAAGGGAGCCGATCGACCTAAGAAACGAAGATAGCACGTGGAAGCTACACGTCGATGGATCCACCACTTCGCAAGGGTCTGGAGTAGGGGTCAAGCTCATCTCCCCGATGGGAGATGTCACAGAGAAAGCATTCTGACTCGCCTACCGCTCCACCAACTACGAAACGGAGTATGAAGCTCTCCTCATCGGCATGCACTCAACCCTCGCTGTAGGAGTCAAGAACATCAACGCATTCTCGGATTCTCAGCTGGTCGTAAAACAAGTCAGCAGTACGAGAGGAGTGACGAAAGGATGGAGGCTTACGCCAAACTCGTGGAAGACCTCTCGAACAGGTTCAACTACTTCAACTTAACGCAAGTGACGCGAGGAGATAATACTCATGCCGACGCCTTGGCAGGTTTGGGCTCAAAGATCGAGGTCGACGAACTCCGATCGATCACGGTAGAGACAATGGAGAAATGAAGCATCAAGCGAGAGGAAGGATCAGCAAAGAAAAAACTCAGATCGAGCGACGAAGGCGAAGAAGCAGAAGCGGAAGAGACCAACATTAATGAGCTCAAAAACGAAGAAGACGAGGACGACGAGCGAGGAGTAGTGAACGATGACGAAGAAGAAGATTGGTGAGCATCCATCAGGAATTACATCCCGGAGGTGACATTACCCGACGACCGCCAAAAAACGAGGAAGATCAATTCCAAAAGCTCCAAGTATACCATCATCGGGCAAAAACTTTACTTGAAGAGTTTCACCGGCCCTTACCTAAGGTGTCTCGGCGAGAAAGAAGCATAGTATGTAATGGAGGAAATCCACAGCAGGGAGTGCGGAAACTATTCCGGCGGACGCTCTCTACCGAGTAAGACTAAGCAACAAGGTTTCTTTTGTGAGACCATGGTCGCCGATTGTGCCAGGCACGCCAGGAAATGCGAGAAATGCCAGCGACACGCACCAGCGATAAACTGCCCGGCAGAGGAATTGTCTTCAGTGACCGTCCCGTACCCTTTCATGAAATAGTCGATGGACATCGTCGGTCCCATGCCTGTCGGAGCGAGGCAGAAAAGGTTTATGCTCGTCGTCACAGACTTCTTCACCAAATGGGCGGAAGTTTAGTCCTACGCCAACATCAAGGATTTCGACGTCGAAAGCTTCGTGTGGAAGAACATATTCACGCGCTTTGAACTGCCGAGGGAGATCATCGCGGATAATGGCTCCCAATTCATCTCAGAGGAGGTTTAAAGACTTCTGTGCACAATGGAGAGTGAAGTTGAACACTTCGACACCCAAATATCCTCAGGGCAACGAAAACGCAGAGGCAGTCAACCGGACGATCACCGACAACATCAAGAGAAGACTCGACGAGAAGAAGGGACTTTGGGTCGACGAGCTCCCCGGGGTACTCTGGGCTTACTGAACGACCCCTCACTCTGCAACCGGGCAAACTCCTTTCTCCTTATCGTTCAGAGTTGAGGCCGTGATCCTGGCGGAGGTAGGAGTCCCAAGCCTTCGTCGAGCAATAGCACCGGGCGACGAGGAAGCCAACGACCAGAATCTACTCCACCAACTCGATCACGTGGATGAGAGGCGCGAGCAAGCAAGTGTACACATCGCCAACTACCAGAACACTATTGCTCGCTATTACAACAAAAAGGTGCGGCTGAGGAGGATTTAGGTTGGCGAGATGGTCCTCCGACGACTCTTTCAAAACACAGGCGAGCTGAACGACAGAAATCTAGGGCAAAGCTGGGAGGGCCCGTACATAATCACCAACGTCATCAAGGCGGGAGTCTACGAGCTCAAGAACACCGAGTGAGTCAAAGTAATCAGAAGTTGGAATGTGAAGCACTTGAAAAAGTTTTACTAAAAACTTCATCGTCTCAATCTTAAATTGCAGTAATTAAATTGTAAGTTTTCTTGTCAATCATGTGTTTTATTATTCCCTTTTAATTACCGGGGAGTCCCGACCCCTTATGTTCGGGAACATTTGCGTGGCTTCGGCCTTGTATTCAATGGATGTAGGGTACTCTTCCCTCGCGAGCCGCACCCGATCGGGGGACTCGAAGGGTTTAATGAAGTCTATTATTAAACAAGATGGCTAGCCCGAGCGAAGCAAGTAAAAAAAATACAAAAGGCTCCCGATGCCAAATATTCAAAAGGCTCTTTGATGCCAAATACAAAGGGCTCCTCGATGCCAAATACAAAGGGCTCCTCGATGCCTAGAATACAAAGGCTCCCGATGCAAAATATCAAAAGGCTCCTTGATGCCTAGAACACAAAAGGCTCCTCGATGCCTAAAACACAAAGACTCCCGATGACAACAATACAAAAGGCTCCCGATGCCTAAAACACAAAAGGCTCTTCAATGCCAAAAATTTCAAAGAAGGCTCCCTACGCCAAAGTCTAAAATGAGGCTCCCGATGCCCAACAACAAAACATAGTGGCGAGAGAGCCCATGTTTACACAAGTTAAAGGAGCAAGAATTTCCTTAGGCGACGAAACAAGTCAACAAATAAAAACTTACGCAAAACATTATAAGAATACTCTGCTTATCATTATCATTATAATCACAATTAATTTCTTTGCTTCCTCCTCGTTTCGATTTAAAAAAATGGGGGAGCGGGAGATATACATTCTTCCATGTCTCTAAATAAGTAAACTTTTAATACGAATGCTATTTGAATTTACTATTTTCAATTTAACATTCTCAATTATATTTTATATGTTAGCTCATCAGATCAATCACACACAAGTACAAAAAAAAATAAGCATGCATTGCAAAGAGAAAATACGAGAAAGACAAATCGTTTTATTAAATGAAGTCTCGATTACAAACTTTGGAATACTTTACAAATAATTACATAAATAAATACAAAAAAGAGGGGGGATCTACGCCGCCGGCTCCCGAGAAAAGATGAGGTCATTGTTAGACCCATGCTCGCCAAGCGAGCCGGGGGTGGTGGAAGGATTCCCCGCAACAAGAGCCGACAGGCGACGGCCTTTGATTGCCGAGTGATTGCAAGGAGACAAAGGAGGAGAGTTAGGGTCCGCGGTGGCCTTGTCGTCGAGCTCCTCGGCCTTCGCCTGCTCCTCGTCATGACCCCGCTGCCACTCCGGCAGTTTAGTCCGGAGATGCTCGATCATCGCCGTGGTCGGGAAATCATTGACCATGTTGATGTTGGCCTGATAAGATGCCGCCATGCGATTAGCGTTAACAGACTCGTCGAGGGCTTGGAACCTCTACGATGCCCGCTCGAGTTTTCCCTTGGCCCTCTCGAAGAGGCGCAGTCGGGCATGGCGCTCCTCGCTCGACTCGGCCTGTGCCACCTCGAGCTCCCCGGCGAGCTTCTTCAGGGCCGACCCGACTTTGGAAGGCAAACAACCTTCCTCGGCAGCGGGGATGCCCACAACCTCGCCAATCTGGGCGAGGAGCTCACTCTTCTCCCTAAAGGCCTATGCGACCTCTTGATGGCGCCTCTTCTCCTCGGTCAAAATTTCCTCCTTGACGGTCAGCAGGGTTTTCTGCTCTTCAAGTTATCGTGCTCCACCTTGACCTTGAGCTCGGCGAGTTCGACTTCGAGAAGCTTGCATCGAGAGGTCTCTTCCGCGAATACGACTCCAGCTTCTCGAACTGCTCGCGATGTCTACGCTCCCCAACAATGGAAAGCTCTAGTTGCCTCTGGGCTTCCTGAAGCTTAGATCCCAACTCCCCCGATTCTTGAGCAGCCTGGTTAGCGTTGTGGCGTTCAGCGATGATCAGATCGTTCATCCGAGCCATGCCCTCGAACAAACACGCCGTCACTTTAGGATAGCCCTCGAATCTTCAAGAGGCTCGCCAACTTCAAGCGAGCCAGGTGCTCGCAAAGACAAGTCCCAAAACAAGTAGGAGGAGTACTCTCTCCAGTCCTTGGAAGGCGCGCCCGGAGTAGGAACGCAAGGAGAATCCCTAAAGACCCGAGGGGAAGATTGGGACGCCGTTAATCCAAAGTGGCATCGGGGTGAGCGGCGAGGAGTAGATAAAGCATGAACGAAGGGGACGAGTCCCAGCTCAAGAGCAGACGCTGCCCCCACGTCGCTCACAAGAGCCGCGACATTCGACTCCTTGGGCTGTACTCCCACAGGATCAGGCCTAGTGCCCTGTAGTCTTCCATCTCGCTTGATGAGCTCCGCAGTGGAGGAAGGAGCAGTGAGGTCTCGCCCATCGACGGATAGATGAAGAGCTCAATCGGTTGAGGAAGGCTCTGGAGGAGACACGACCACAATCTTCTTCCTCTCCTCCTCAAAAAGGTTGTCGAGAGGAGGAGGCGGGGGAAGGGGAGAGGAGGAGCCCGCGACGTCCGAGGAGGAAGCGGTCGTCGCCAAGACCACGTTGCTGAAGTCTAGGACAAGGTCCAGCCTCCTCTTTGCACGCCAAGAAGAGCTCACGCCGCCAGCGGACGTCTTCGCGGCCTGTCCGACCTCGCCTGCGGTGGCAGAGGTCGAAAGGGCATCCTCCGTGCTCCTAGAGGACCGCTTGCTCGCGGAGGGCCCAACCTGGGATGATTGCCCCCCAGGGCCTCTCGGTTTTCGCGGGAAGGGGGCCGTTTGCGTCCTCTCGGAGGGGCGTTTCCTCACGAGGGGCTCATCCGGGGACTCCTCCTCCTCTCGAGGAAGAACCCCATCGGTGTTGCCAGGAACATCCCTGGGCTTATTTACCCTCTTCGGGATTTTTGTCGGGGCAGAGCATGAAGCATTCCCCGGCGCGTTGCTGATACGAAATCCAGCTGGGAACTGGGTGTGGATGTGAGGTCCGTGGATGTTGGCCTCTAGGAAGACCCCGACATCCACTAGCCGTTGAGGTCTGATAAAATCCGTCGCTTAGTTGCGACGCTCGCTGGCAAGAAGCGCCGCGTGAATTTTCTTGAACCTAGCCTCAGCCTCGGTACCGACGCTAGGTTTAAATTGGGAAAGAATTTGATCAGCCTCGACCCATCTCGTCGAAACTTGTTGTGGTAGCCGAAGGAACGAGCGTTGATTTTAAAAAAAATAAGAATGCTCCCATCCGGATTCGTTCGAGGGGGCACTGAGAATGATGTGCTCCCTGACGCGGTGGGAGAGGGAGAAGCGCCCTAAGGTCTTCGGATTCTTGGAAAACTTGTAAAGGTGCATCAGGTCCTCTAGGGTGAGGGCCACCTTCTCCTCGAGCGCGATGGCGATGGTGCAAAGAATGAGGCAGATAAAGTGTTGTTGTACTTGAGTGATGTGGACGTTGAAGGCGTGGAGGAAGGCGATGAGGAAATAGGGCACTGAAAAGCGAAGGCCCACAACCCGGAAGAAGGCCTCGTACACGGAAATCCATCCCCCTTCTCTGGGATCGTCAGCCAACTCGTCATCGAGTGGAAGGCGGAGTTGGCGAACATCACCGTCACAACAGTCGCGCCTGATTGCGTCTAGGCGCTCGACTATCATGGTGGAGCAAGGAGAGCTGGTCTTGAAGGTTCGTCCCGGAACCATCGTGAATCTAGGGTTCAGAAGAGAAAAGAAAAGATTTGGAAATGAAAAGTTTTCACAAAGGGGGTTTTTGAAAGGATTGTCATAAAGGCGTGAAAGATATGGATATTGGAAAGATTAAGAAACTTGCCTTCGAATGGAGAGTCTTGAATTTATAGAGAAGAGCAAAGAAGAATCTGAAGTGGTGCAAACAGATCTAACGGTCCGAATGCGAAGAGGCATTAGCCGAATCAACGGAAGGATGTATCTGGCCGCTACAGTACCGTTATGAAGGGACGGAAGCACTCGAGTATTCGCAACCCGCATTAAATAAAGAGAGATGTTTATGGGATTTGAAGGGGTGCGTCCGAAGAAAGAGATAAAGATGAAACCTGGTATTAACAATCGCTGATGGGAAGCTCGTCGCCATGTCCGAAAACGACTAGCGCTCAGGAAGGTCTGTCGGGATAACCCGCTTTTCATTCTACCAAGTGTTTACACTTGCTAAAGTGGGGAACTAACTGTTAAGGTCGGATTTCGTCAAATCCATCTTAATACCATTTGTGTTGTTTTCATTCCTCAAACGACGAGAAATGGAGGCGAGACGCGAGGAAGGATTGTCTTCGCGAGGAAGGCTCGTCGCGAGGAAAGATGTCTTCGTGAGGAAGGCTCATCGCGAGGAAAGACGTCTTCACGAGGAAAGCTCGTCGCGAGGAAACATGTCTTCGCGAGGAAGGCTCGTCGCGAGGAAAGATGTCTTCGTGAGGAAGACTTGTTACAAGGAAAGACGTCTTTGCGAGGAAATCTTGTCGCGAGGAAAGACGTCTTCACGAGCAAAGCTCGTCGCGAGGAAAGATGTCTTCGCGAGGAAGACTCCTCGCGAGGAAAGACGTCTTCGCGAGGAAAGCTCGTCGTTAGTAATCTTCACAGATACGATTGAGTTTAAATAGGAAAGGAAATCGAAAAGGTCAAAACCGAATGAGATAATCGCGCAACGTATTCAGTAAATCTCGAAGAATATCTCGTATTCTAGGTAGTTAAGATCCGAAATTAATGAGGAAACCCTAGCAGAAAATTCGGGTAACCGTAGGTCTATAAATACCAATGTAAACTCTCATTGAAGGGGAGCCCGTGTGAGAGATAATCAGTTTATACACTTTGAGTTTTCCCAGACATATTCCCTGTAATTCTTCAAGTTTCTAAGCTAATAAACGAAAGAAGCCGAGCCTCATTACACTGATAAATCAAGGATATTACAGACCTCACACTATTTATTTATTACAATTAACATTATTTATCCTTGTAACTTTTTCGGAGGGTTCGTCGCATTTCGCCCTTTATATATATATATATATATATATATATATATAATTTGAATAGAACGAAAAAAATTACGAAATAAAAAATAAAAAATGGCAAAATTTATTATGTCATTTTCGAAAACAAAGTTGCGATTCGTTCGTTAATAGATTAGTTCAAATGCAAGGTTCGTTTTTGGGTATATTTTTGTAGAGTTGTTAATGTTTAAGAAAAAAATGACATATAATAAACAAAAATGAACGTCTAATTACTTTATCAGATAAGTGCATATAATAAACAAAAATTTCGACTTAAGTGATTTTAGTTTACTAACTCATTTTCGATATATTAATGTTTCATAAAATTCGTGTAAACAGATCCAATGTTTACGGTGTCATGTCAATTTACATTATAAAATTCAAACTCATATTTCCTTTCTATTTGATCTCTATCTAAACTAAGATGTAATTAGGATAGCATCTAGTATTTGGACGTCGTACGTGTACGCATTTATATATACACACATAAGTTTATACATTGACTTGTGTGGCAAAAGAAAATTTTGGCAAAATTTCAAAGCTCTTAAATTCAAGTTGGACACAGAAAGCTCTTAGTGGGGCAACCGCAGATAATAATGAATATTTGAGACCACCTTATAAGCCTCCCCGACAACCTTTTGACTCCTCAATATTATTGCCAAGTTTCGTGTTTCAAAAGTTACTACTATTTGATGAATTTTCATAATGAAAAGATACACTTTAATTTTTTTTAATGAAGTATAGGATCACAAATCTATTATACTCTTATTTTCTTAGATGGTATTCGAATTGTATAGTTGTGTTAAAAGTTTGCAGTGTAAGTAAGCCTTGAGCCAATCACATAACATATAATTTGATACATAATTGTCACATTCTTGCGGTTATTACATTTGTATTGGTCTATTTTTATTAGTTAAGTAGCTCAATTTTGTTAGTATATTAATTTTTTATGCATGGCACATTAGCTGTAACATATTTAAACAAAAATTTGAACTTAATAGATCATATGAGCAATGACTTTCGACACCTGAATTATCGTAATGAAAGGCAAGAAAATCTTATAAATACATCCTTGTTTATGAAATATAAAAACCGAGCTGCTGCCCTTTAGCATCCATGGCGCTTTTCAATCGAGATTGCAGATTTTTAGACGTGTTGAATCGACGGATTGAGAATTTGTTATCTTGGTTGTTAGTGATGTAAGCGCTCAATTCACAAATTGTGGTTTGATCCAATTAACTATGTGTTATGCGAGATAAAACTAATCACGATTGAACTTGTAAGCTAGCTACTGGATGAATTATGTGGAGAGTGTTTATTGGGTGGAATCGTGCAGAGACACTAATTCAGGGGGAGAGTCTGACTTAGTATTCACATATAGTTAAAAAAATATTTGGTTTTGATATTGAGACTATTCATATAAAGTCATTGTTGTATTATTATATTGATTTAGTGAATTTCTTTTCACCGGATTATATGTCTCTCAAATGTAGGTGACGGTACACCGAACCGAGTTCTCATATCTTGTTTAATTTACATATTTGCACTAAATTATATTGTTGCCTCATATCTGTCTAATAAAATGTTACATAAATTTTTTAACATTATGTGTGACATCCTCACCTCCTATTAACATTTCCAGTTTATAACGTCTGTTTTATTATTTGATTAGAAACACTATTAACATTACCGGCTTATAACGTCTGTTTTATTATTTGATTACAAACACCGTATTAATAAACTAATTTCAGATCACCTTTTCTTCAAAATAAAATGTTACATAAATTTTTTTAACATTATTTGTGACATCCTCACCTCCTATTAACATTGCCAGTTTATAACGTCTGTTTTATTATTGGATTAGAAACACTATTAACATTACCGATTTATAACGTCTGTTTTATTATTTGATTAGAAACGCTATTAACATTACCGGTTTATAACGTCTGTTTTATTATTTGATTAGAAACACCGTATTAATAAACTAATTTCAGATCACCTTCTCTTCAAATGCTTTCTTTCTTTCTAAAAATGGAAATTGATCATTAATTAGTAATTGGTTTGACTTTTGAGTACACAAATGCGAATGGCTTGGTTTCGGTTTAACTAAATAACAAGTTTAGATTGTAATTTAAAAATGTATACACATTCAAAATACGTAGACATAGGTGATATTTCAAGAAAAATGACACCTGTATATATGATTCGATCATATATATATACGCATATTTAATGGAAATTTTGGCGATTCAAAAGAGCCAGCCAGCCATGGTTGACAGAAATGAATAATAGAACCATCTATTGACACGTGACACTCCGCGTGAGGCCTAGTTGCATCTTTCACTGCGGTCCCACATGTTCCGTAACACAGCTTATACGTCTAGTCTATCCGTGCCCTAATGCTTTTCCTTTTGAAAAGTATTCAAAAATCACATTTAATGTGTTTTTATTTGCGAACTAATAAAACTACTAATTATGTAGGTTAAACTTGTTTAATTACAACTGCTGATTTTAATGTTCATTTCTCTACTTTAAATATGTTCCAGAGCTGGTAATTTGAACACAACTCCACGATCGTTGTATTCTTTCTATTTAATTCCCACATAGATAAAGAAGACAAATAAACGCTACTTATGAATCTGTCAAAAAGTAGACCAACGTTACAAGGTAAAGACTGAAGTAATATATATATATATATATATATATATATATATATATAAATAATACAAATAGAACTGGTGTGACTTCTAGGGGAAAAAAGAGTAAATCATGAGACAAAGTTGGTCAATATCTTAGAGACTAAGGCTATACATAAAGCTCCAAATATAATGATATGCGTAACTGGCCAGCAAAAAAGAATACAAAAGATTCTCATAGACTGAAGAGTCATTGCGGTAAATTACCACCATTTACTCGATTTTCGTTGAAGAATACAAAACAAAAAACTCGTTTATTACCACAGTTAAAACATATAGCTCTATTAACGTTTCAAGTAATTTTATAAACGTTGTGATGATAAGTAATTTAATCACTCTTATTGTTATTGTTATTAATATTATCATTATATACACATATATAAAAAGTTGAGTATATTTATCAAGATTTTATAATATTGGTAATATATTGCTTGTGAATGATTAAAACTTATATTTACTGTAGTAGACGTTCATGCATAATTTTTCTATTTATACTGTATACGGAATTATAACAATTAGTACTGAATGAATTTTTTGGGCATGTCTTTACGCGTGCGTGGACTTAAAAAAAGCGAAAAACAATTAGCAGAGACAGATTGAATCATTTTTACATTTTTCTTCTAATAACCCCATCCGATCTCTATCATGCAATTATGATTGAAAATGATTGAACGGGTATAGCCGACTTCTATGGTATTGGTTGATTTACATTTACGAAAGAAGCATGATTCATCTTGCCCCTTTTTTGCAATGAGAAAAAAGAAATCGTGGGAGGTTTTAGCACGCAGTCTTGTATGTTTCTAAAAATTGTGGAGATAATCGATCCACGGTTTTCTTTCCACTTAGTATCTCTCTCTCTCCCTCTCTCTGCGTGTGAGATAGAGAGTTGTAAATATAAGGATATAAAGACGAAAGGTGGTGTTGTGAACGGTATAATTGAGATAAACTAAAGTACTTAGTGAGAGATCATTGAAACATAAAGTCATGTATATTGTATATATAACACTGGAGAGATATACATAAGAGAGAGAGAGAGGAAATTTAAAGCCACCTGGGACCAAATGCCACCTGTCGTGATTGGTTGTCCTCATCTCACGGAAGACTTGTGAATCTCCCGCGATAGTATTGGAACCAACTTTCTTGGCCATGCATTGAAAGGCTAATTCAAATTGACCAAATTAAAAAAAAAAAAAAAAAAAAAAACTAGCAATGTACATCTATCAGTAGATCATCATACATAAGTAAAGCTATGTGTATCTGAATAATTAATATGTGTATCGATCCGTGTATGTGTACCAATATTATTGTAGATTAAGTTTACACGTTTGTGATATACGTACCAATGATATAAGTTCTTGTTCATTTCTTTGGTGTGCAAAATTTGAAGGCGTTCTTATATGATTATTATATATAAGAAGCCAATTACATACTCTTTTCTTTAGACTCCGTGTCAATTGTTGGCTCTCATTCTCTACTGAACGTTACTTTCAAGTAAACAAAAAATGTCTGACTAATTCAGTAATTAATGTTTCTATTCTTAAATCTCTTATCAAGTCGAACAATCTTTCTTGATGTGATTTTCTTATAATTAAATACTGAATAACAAACCCAGCTGTGCATCACCTTCAAATTTCCATGTAATTGAATGTATGATAGCCTAATTCTTTGCTTTTCCTTTTGAAATTATGGGTACAAAAAAATACAAGTTTACTCAAAATGATTAAATAACCATTAACTTTTGTCAAACAAAGACCGAAGATCGGAGACTCTTCCGGATTTGGTACTAAACTCGACCTAATAAAAAGGAAAATTAGCATATATATAACATATTTAATCCCCTCTTATTATGGTCAAACTACTTAAAATTTAAGACACTAACCAAAATGAAAGGCAAAAAGCATATAGGTTGTTTGTAAAAAATAATTTAACAAAAAAAAAATACGAGAGCTACTTCTTTCAATGCGTATATTATAATTATACCCGATACACAAAAATGTGTTTACACTTTTCTCTTGTGCTAATTTTACAAGGAATATCGGTGGTCAACGTATAACTAGAAAAAAAAAATTAGAATTGTTTAGTGCCTCTAAATGTGGCACATAGTGGCGCTTTTAATATTATTAACGAGCTGTTTCTAAATGTGCACAAGCCTAATAATTTAATCATGCCACATCGAAATCCGACACAACCATACTGTAAAAGTGTTTATCTATAGATTTTACATGTTGGCAAGATTTCAACAATATCTCTAGTATCTTCTGTCCATAAAATTATAAGTATATGTACAAGGTAAAGCGATCACATGGACAAGCAATAACATAAACCAAGTTTTACACACATTAATTTTTTATCACCCATGATTTACTTTTATTATATAATCATGGTCCTTATCCAAATTCCCAAAGATTCTCAGAATGTTAATCTTTTTCAAACAAGCTTCATATCATTGCTATACTAAAATATTTTAGACGACAAAATCAATTCGTCCGAATCGATATGATCTATCTTCTTAAGGAAGTAAAGAAATCACATGGTTAGAAATAATAATTGTTAACAGTAATATTAGCACTTTGTTTAAAACAATGCCATGATGAGCTTCTTCAGTCTTGTCTATATAATTAGGACAGAAGTGCCACAAATATTATGTGCATGATACAACAATGGTGCTAAGCATGCATGATTGTAATAATATAAAATATATATTAGCTAAACTAAACTGTACGATGTGAAACCATTTTTTGTTTTGTTTTAGGACCTAAGAATGCAACACAATTAATAAACTAATCCTGGCTTTTAGTTGGGTTGGTATAGTTTTTTCATTTGTCTGCGCACTGATAAAAGAAATGTAATTATGTCTTACTTTAATTGGTTACTTAAAGTTGTAATAAAGCACCTCATTTATATATACCCGAAGAGAAAGATGATAAAGGGTTTTAATGGGACCAAATGCTTTTCAATAATATATTAATGTATGTAACATGTTTTAATCAGCATTAAATATTTTCCTTTTGTTAGTATACATAAACTTAATAAAGCAAAGGCCGTCTACCTCGTGGGGCACAGCACTATTGTCAGTGAATTTTTAAATACCATAATGCATGCAGTCATATGACTCATTTAATTATTTATTATTTTTTTAAAATTAATGGGTCTTTTGCTTCGACTAGAAGAGTACATACGTTTAAGTTTTGATGATAGCTCTTCATCAAAAGTTGAGATTAGTATATAATTAGTAGTGATTTGAATATTTGCATGATATGAGAAGATGATGATGTCTTCATATGGAGTGTTCTTTCAGTATTCTCTTGCTACTGTTACTCTGGAGATACTTTGTCAAATTAAACATATACACCATGTAATATAGATAATAATCAAAACGTTTTAACTTAAAAATATAAACACTTTTTGTATTTTTTAGAAGAGAAATAGTCATTCAGATTTATATGGCAATTTTATATAACATACATTTATAATTCTGCTTTTTTTAATTATTTTTAATTATAATTACGCTATTAACTTAATTTTACCGGCATCCTCAATTTCTAAATTTTTAATTTTAATTTATTCACGTTAAGTTTTCATAAATATAATTGTCATTTTAGATATTTACGGAAATCAAGCTGTCAAAATATTTTTTGGCATTTCTTTTTTACAACATATATAAACAGTAACTAAATTAAAATCACTCCAAATTGGCCTGAATAATATTTGGAATTTTGAAATTTCATTTTGAATTCATAAACTCTATTTTGGATTCTTCAAATAAATAAAATTTTTAAGATGACTGTCTAATTAATTTCGTTTTATTTCTTACACTGTATATATGCAATTTTTAGGATATCCATGATTTCTGGAATTTAATTTAAATTTATTTTATGTTAATAATTCAGAAATATAATTTTCAACTGAGATATTTATGAAATTTAACTGTCACCCGATTTTTTGGAACTTCTTTTTTAGTTTAAAAAATTATCACTAACGTTGCAGTTATTCTTTGTTGTATAACATATATAAATAGTAATTTATGATTCAAATCACTCCAAATTTGGGTGAAAAATATTTAAAATTTAAAATTTCAATTTGAATTCATAAGCTCAATTTTGAATTCTTCAAATAAATAGATTTTTGGATAATTAGTTTAGATTCGGTTAATTTTTAAAAATGTAAATTTGCAATTTTTAGCACACGAAATTTCCTTTGTTCGCATTTTATTAAAAAATGCATAATATTACTTCATTTTGGCTTCATAAATAAAAAACATTTTAATCTATAAATTTGTGTTAATTTCGTTAATTGGCTATAAACCAATTTTGTTAAAAATAAAATGAACTACACTGCAAACTAAATGTTTTAATAGATTATAATACTCAATGGCCCCTAAAATATCTACGTAAAATTATTGAGATAACGTTTCATCATTTACATAAAATTGTTTGGCGGACTTAATGTTTATTGCACGTAATTTAGTGTATTGTTTTATTGTTATAAAAGATATGAAGACAATACAATATAATAGAGAGAATAGGAGCAAGATGAGAAAATGGAGGAGATAATTGTATTACTTGTGTGTTCATATTTTACAATGGGCTCTATTTATAGGTCACAAAATACAATGAAAAGCCACAAATAAATACATGAAATTAAATATAAATTTTAATATAGATAAACAAAAGGTCTTGAATACAAAAGGTCTTGTACACTAAAAGTCATCCAATAACATAATATTTATAACACTCTCCCTTTGGATGACACTTACAAAAATTGTGTCTCGTTAAAACCTTCTTCGGAAAAACCCTGCGGGAAAAATCCTAAAAGGAAAAATAATACATAATTTGTACAATGCGCATAAAAGTTACTTCATTAAAAATTTTGTTAGGAAAACCTATTGGGATAAAATCTAAAGCAATGGAAAAAGAGTGTAACGCGTATTTATCCCCCTCAATTAAACATTAATTTATATCTCTGAACTTTCTCATGCCGATCTTATTTACCATTTTCTCAAAGGAAGATGTATGTAGCGCCTTGGTGAACAAATCTGCAAGATCGTCACAGGAACGAATTTGACAAACATCAATTTCTCCCTTTTTATTAAGCTCGTGAGTAAAGAAGAACTTTGGAGAAATGTGCTTTGTTCTATCGCCTTTTATGTAGCCATCTTGATTTGAGCTATACAAGTTGTATTATCTTTGTATAAGAGAGTTTGGACTTCCTTTATATGTTGAAAGATTGTATGATACACGGATATGATGGATTAAAGACCTTAGCCACACATATTCACAACTTGCTTCATGAAGAGCCAACAATTCAGCGTGATTTGAAGAAGTATCTATGAGTGTCTACTTTGTCGAACGCCATGAAATAGCAGCATCACCATACGTAAATACATAACCAGTTTGTGACTGTGCTTTGTGAGGATCAGATAAATATCCAGCATCAGCGTATCCAATCAGTTTGGATTTTGAGTCCTTTGAATAAAATAAGCCCATATCATATATTCCTCGAAGATATCTGGAAATTTGTTTAACACCGGTCCAATGTCTTCGAGTTAGGGAAGAACTGTATCTTGCTAGCAAATTAACTGAAATGCTATATCAGGACGTGTACAATTTGTAAGATACATTAATGCTCCAATGGCACTAAGATATGGTACTTCAGGACCAAGAAGTTCTTCTTCTTCTTCACCGGGACGAAAAGGATCCTTTTTCACATCAAGTGATCTAACCATCATGGGTGAACCCAAAGGATGTGATTTATTCATATTAAATCGTTTAAGGATCTTTTCAATATATAATGACTGGTGAACAAAAATTCCCTTAGGTAAATGCTCAATTTGAAGGCCAAGACAAAATTTTATTTTTCCCAAATCTTTCATTTCGAATTCACTTTTTAAATATATCACCGTGTCTTCAAGTTCATCATGAGTTCCAATGATATTTAAATCATCAACATAAACCGCGATGATGGAAAATTTGGTTTTTGTCCTTATAATAATTTCACATGGACATATTTCATTGTTGATGTATCCCTCTTTCAAAAGATATTCACTAAGACGATTATACCACATTCGACCATATTGTTTGAGCCCATACAACGATTTTTGTAGATTTATTGAGTACATTTCTCGGGGTTTTGAGATGCATGCTTCAAGAATTTTTAATCCTTTTGGGATTTTCATGTAAATGTCATTATCTAGTGACCCATGTAAATAGGATGTTACGACATCCATTAAATTCATTTGGAGTCCTTCTAAAATTGACATACTGAGTAAAAATCTGAATGTGATTGCATCCATGACCGGCGAGTATGTTTCTTCATAGTCAATTCCTAGTCTTTGTGAAAATCCTTGTGCAACAAGTCGCGCTTTGTATCTTATGACTTCATTTTTCTCATTTTGTTTACGCACAAATACCCATTTGTATCTTACGGGTTTTACATCTTCAGGTGTCTGAACAATAGGTCCAAAGACTTGGCATTTCTCAAGTGAATTCAATTCTGTCTCAATAATATTTTTCCATTTTGACCAATCATTTCTTCGGCGGCATTCATTGATCGATCTTGGTTCATGATAATCATTTTCTTTTGATATATCTACTGCAATTGCATATGCAAATATATTTTCCACCACAATTTCTTTTCAATTCCATCTTTTACCGAAAATGACATAGTTAATTGAGATCTCTTCATTGTCATCTTTTTCAGGTGTTCCATCATCTTATGAAGACGTCTCTTCATTTATCACATTTATTTCGTTAGGAATAGTGATGTCATTTGATGTACCAGTTTTCTTATCTTGTTCCTTTCTTTTTCTTGGATATTTATTCTTGGATCCAACGGGTCTACCATGCTTATGGCGTACTTTAGACTCATTTGCTAGCGTATTTCCCATTTCTTCTTCAGGAAGATTAATTTTGCAAGGAACATTGACAACTAGTATATGTGACTTGGTCACAGTTTTAACATCTGTAAATGCATCAGGTAATGTATTTGCGACTTTCTGTAAGTGGATAATCTTTTGAACTTCAAGTTCACATTGATTTATACGAGGATCAAAATGAGACAATGTCAATGCATTCCAAGAAAATTTCTTGTCTTTCTTTTTCAGACTTTTGTTTATCTTCTCCTAATGCAGGGAAAATTGTATGATCAAATTGACAGTCGACAAATCGTGCCTTAAACATATCACCTCTCATGGGTTCCAGATATCTAATAATTGATGGAGAATCAAAGCCAATTTAAATTCTCAATCTTCTTTGGGGTCTCATTTTACTACGTTGAGGGGGAGATATTGGAACATAAACTGCACAACCAAAAACTCTTAAATGAGAGATATTTGGTTCTTGGCCATTGACAAGTTGCAAATGAGAAGATTTATGATACGATGTTGGCCTTATACAGATTAGAGATGCAGCGTGCAATATTGCATGTCCCCAAGAAGAATTTGGCAATTTTGTTCTCAATAATAAGGGTCGCGCAATCAACTTGAGCCTCTTAATAAAAGATTCTGCTAACCCATTTTGGGTATGAGTATGAGCAACAGGATGTTCAATCGAAATTCCTATTGACGTACAATAATCATTAAAATATTGAGAGGTAAATTCCCCTGCATTGTCTAAACGAATTTTCTTTATTGTATGATTTGGAAATTGTGCTCTTAATCGAATTATTTGAGCAAGGAGTCTAGTAAATGCAACATTGCGAGTGGACAATAAACAAACATGCGACCAACGTGTCGATGCATCAATAACTACCATAAAGTACTAAAACGGCCCGCTTGAAGGGGTAATAGGTCCACATATATCTCTTTGAATCCGTTCTAAAAATGTTGGACACTTAGTCGCAACTTTCATTGGAGATGGTCTTGTTATTAGTTTTCCTTGAAAATATGCCGCACATGAAAAATCTTTAGACAAAAGAACATTTTTACTCCTTTAGAAAGGATGTCTATTTGAATTTTCTATAATTCTTCGCATCATTATGGAACCAGGATGGCCTAAACGATCATGCCATATAAGAAAATTGACGGTTCCATTGATTTCTGGTTAATCACCATGTATGATTCAACTGGATTTATAAAAAGTATAATATAATCCAGAGTTCTATGCTGGGAGTTTTTCAACAATGTGTTTCCTCCACGAGACCATAGACGTGATATACAAATACTCAACGTCATTTTCATTTGTTGTCTCATTGTGATAACCATTGCAGCGTATAGTCTTGAAACTCAAAAGGTTTCTCTTTGATCTAGTAGAAAACATTGCATCATCAATGGTAAATTGTGTACCATTAGGTAACATCATATGAGCTCTTCCGGAGCCTTCTATAAGATCTGATGAACCAGAAATTGTGTTTACTTTAGTTTTATATAATGTAAGATGCAAAAAAATATATTTTATCTCTTAAGATGGTATGTGTTGTCGCGCAATTCTCCAAAGAAAGTGATTTTTCATCGTCTTTAGCATAATCAAAGAGACTACCATCCATGTGTCACAAATGTAATGATCTCGTAGAGAAATCGTGCTGATAACGTGTTATAAAAGATATGAAGACAATACAATATAATAGAGAGAATAAGAGCAAGATGAAAAAATGGAGGAGATAATTATATTACTTGTGTATTTCATACTTTACAATAGACTCTATTTATAGGCCACAAAATACAATGAAAAGCCACGAATAAATACATGAAATTAAAAAAAACTTTAATATAAATAAACAAAAGTCTTGAATACAAAAAGTTTTGGACACTAAAAGTCATCCAATAACGATATAACATTTATATAATATATTAAAATTACTATTGACGAGAGTATCACTTGTTTCCTTAGTATTATCCCTTGAAATTAATTAAGATTGGAGAAACAAATGAGGTATTATCTTAAAATCAAAATGAAATGTAGGTATTGTCTCAAAATATTTTTTTAAAATAAGATAGCTATGTAACTTATATACTCGAAACAGGCGTAAATAATAATAAAAAATGACTGAAAAAAGATGAATGGAAATCTTCAAGGGGTCTTCATTGTCGAGTGAAGACAAAATTGTTCAAAAAATTAATAGCCGTGTAAGTTAACCATCAAATATTGTTAAAATTTAACTAGTTAATCGTCTATTGTGTAACCGTGACTAAGCAAGTTTAAATTTATGTGTATAAAATAGTTGGTCAACCACGGTTAATCATAAAATATTTGGTTAAAATTAACTTTTTTTAGTAATTTTAACTAGAATGAATCTTTAAATTAAGTTATTCGCCCAAATAATTTAACCGGACAAAATATCAATTAGTCGATCAGCTAATTTAACCGAATAAAACCCTCATTCTTATGGCTGATATATTTTAAAGAAATTGTTTCTTTGGAGTCCTATAGGCAACTCATCACCTCACCTCAAATTCATTTTAACGAATTATTTTCTAACGAATTCATGCCAGAAAATCTTCTCCAATCCCGCTAATTCTCAAAATTTTAAACTAAGTATTCAGTTCACATATCCCAAAAATCACGCAATCATATTTCTTTTTTAATATCTTGGATATGTTGATTTTTCAGGAATTTATTTTGATGTAAAAAAAACCTCTAATTAGCTTAAAATGGTGATGTATGAAGTATTATGTTAATTTATTATATATATATATATATATATATATACATACATATATTATTCTTCTTGGCTTCCCTTTCTCGAGCTTTTATAATTAAAAAAAAAAACAAATTTCATTACTTGCTAGTTGAAAAACACTCAAAATTACACATCTAATTCAAATTCGCAAAAAGTAATATGTCATCTCATTTATTTTATATTGCTCTCTTTTTCATTTTCACTCAATGCTATTCTATTTTCTTTAGAATTAAGATTTCGACGCTCAAAATGACCAACAAAGTTGTTACGATCTGAACTCAGAATCGTGAATTACAGAGCTATTTATATTAGCTTAATACAGTAATGAGAAGTAAAATACTAAAAATTTCTTATAACGATTGATAAGATATACAACAATCATCACCCATTCAGTCCAGTAGGTAAGAGGAATATGAGATTGAAAATATAGAGATCTTGCTACATTGATAAAATGCTGGTGTTTTCTTTCAACGACATAGTTTAGTTGTGGCATTTCAACGCAAGAAAATTGGTGTAGTATTCCTTGTTTTGAAAAATAATCAGAGAAAATAAACTCTTTTGCGTTATCTGATCGAATTTTTTTTATGGAGGTTGAAAACTAGTTGGTAAGCATTGAACATAAACGAGGTATGGTTCTATGAACATCAGTTTTATTTTTCATAAGGAAAATCCAACAAAATCTGCTATCATCAACGAGAGTGAGAAAAAAATCGAAAACCATTGTATGATGTAGTCGATTAGGGACCCAAACATCACAATGGACCAAGTCAAAAAGATTTTCAGATAGTCTCGTATGACTCTGAAAATGTAATCTTCTTTGCTTGGCTAATGGACAAATGTAACAAAGATCATGTTTGTTATTTGCTGAATAGGAAAGTTTACGGCTAATAGATTCTAGGCGCTTAAAAGAAAAGTGATCGAGCCTGTGATGTCAAGTATGTGAAGAAACTGAATTGATGTGGTATAAAAAGTCTAATGTCAGCACGTAGAGGCCACCATCCACTTCGCCCTTGCCAATCGTTTGTTTTCAAAGTCAAATCCTGGATAAGTACATAATTTCATGAGAAAGAGACAGTAATAGATGGTACTCGTGTTAAGAAATTCACATAACTTAAACTAAATTTAAAATATGGCAAGAACACTGAATTCTTAAGCACAATGTTATTTGTAATATGTATATAACCAGAGAAATAAATAGGAATTAGTTGGTGATTAGGCAATGTAACAGTTTAGTTATATAATTTCCTCAGATTTATAAAAAGTTATTTATATGTGAAAATATGACGAGAGACTCCCGAGTCAATAATCCAACGCGTGTAAGTTTTAGAAATAGAACTTGGACTATGTCCTAAAAAAAGACCATGATTGACAGCGGTCATGTTGACGTTGTTATTACCTTCTGCATTCATGGATGCATAAGTTGATTTGAGAACATACTGGTGAATCTGATCATTGAAGAGGCCGGAGTTGACTCGATCTTGAACTCTTGATTGTATTCTTGATGAATGAGATTGCCTTCAGTGATGTTTGCTTGGTTCCTCGGTTTTGTCTTGTGACTTGGTGGGAATCAATGTAGGTTATAACAGTTATCAGCCGTGTGACCAGTCATCTTGGAGTGAGTGCAAACTAGCCGATCTTTCTTGAACGTCTTTCTTTGATCATTGACCATCATTTCCATCGGATTGGATTGATAAGGTGTAATTAGATCTGAGCTTACTGACTTCTATTTTTCATCTTGACAAACCATCAAGAACACTTTGTTAATCGATGGAAGAGGATCCATGAGGTTGATTTGACCGCGAACAATATTGAATGAATCATTAAATCTCATGAAGAATTTCATGATATTTTCACCACGAGATCGGAGCTTACTGACTTCTATTTTTCACCTTGACAAACCATCGAGAACACTTTGTTAATCGATGGAAGAGGATCCATGAGGCTGATTTGACCACGAACAATATTGAATGAATCATTCAATCTCATGAAGAATTTCATGATATTTTCACCACGATAGAACTCGTTCAATTTCTTTGATCCACCACAAAGACATGTACACATATGTTTGTAGATGCTTAGTTCTTCTCATAGAGTCTTGATTTTTGTGTAGTAAACGCCAATTGACATCTGATCTTGAACAAGATTCATGATCTCTTGCTGGAGCTCGAAGATCCGAGGGCCACTAGTCTGCTCATACCTTTCTTTAATATCATACCATACGTGAACCGCTGATTCGCCATAAGTCACACTTGAGGCTATTTCTTTGATGCATGAATTCTTAATCCACTCGGTGATGATATTTTTATTTCTCAACCACGCATCCATGTGATTGAGAATTCTTCTCGTCAGGTTCAGGATTATACATTCAATAAACCCTAAGTTGTTCTTGATTCACAGAGCCGTGTCCATGGATTGGCTCCACAAATGGTAATTTTCTCCATTCATCTTGTCTACTACCATAATCATGTCTGGAGTATATGGAGAAAAAATGGATTGATAATGTCATCGATCAAAGATTTGCGAACAGAAGTCGCAACTGTAGAAGAATCGTCGGACAAAGCTCCACCAGTCGACATGATTGTTGGAATCGGCTAAGAACATTGAACCAGAGATGAAATTTAGGAATGAAATTCAGAAAAGATCGATTGAGTTCAGATAATAATCGAATCGCAAAAATTAGCTCTAATACCATGTTATGATCTGAACTCAGAAATTAGAATATTTGAGAGAGAGAATCATCCGATGAAAATGAACTTCATTAGAAAGAATGATCGTGAATTACAGAGTTATTTATATTAGCTTAATACAGTAATGAGAAGTAAAATACTATAAAGTCTCTGTAACGGTAATACTTCATCCCTAATCTATCTAATCCTAATAAAAGTAAAATGTTCTTTTTCATTTGGCGTTTGAATTGTTGCATGATCATTTTAATAATGAATCAAGTAATATGAATAAAAGCTTGTATTTTGAATTTGAATTTTTCTAATGAAATTTGTAGTCGTTTACGACGATTTACGATCAAATTCATAGATTTAAGCTGACTTTATTTTTACGCAATGAACTTTCTTGTTTGAATTGTTGTAGGATAATTTAATAATAATTAGAGTGATTTTGATTGTTTTTTAAAAAGTTAGGATTTTGAATTTTTCCTAATGAAATTTATAATTCTTTATGACGATGTATGATAAAAATTAAATAATTAAGTTGATTTACGTTATTTTCCAATGATTCTAGATAAATTTGGATGAACTACGATGAAGATGAAATACGATAAAACTAAAAAATTTAAGATGATTAACACTAATTCGGACAAATACTGATGAATTTGGATTAAAAATATTTATTTAAAATTCGAAATGAGCTGAAAATTTATCTTTTGAATATTTGTGAAAATGTTAATGTTTATATATATGTCAATTAATAAATCTACTTTTCTTCGCTTTAAATATAAAATAAAGATTAAATTTCTCTTTATGTGAAGTTGAAATCAAGGAAAATATTATAATTGCTACTAAATTAAAAGGGAACTATGCTAATCCATGGAGCTATTATATAATAAAAATAGTAAATGAGATATTTTGGGAAATTAAATTGAAAGAAGATAGAGGAGATGACGTTCCTAAAGCTATTATATAATAAAAATAAAATAGTAAATGAGATATTTTGGGAAATTAAATTGAAAGAAGATAGAGGAGATGACGTTCATAAAATAGTAGTACGTGTCACGGGACAAAATAGTTTGGCCGAAAGCCCGTATACAACAATTTGTCCTCAGAAAGTTGCTTAGGAATTTTTAAGTTATAGGGCTTCGTTATTTATTTGTCCCCTGTGTCACTTAATATCATAAATAGAGCTATACTTTTTCTTGTAGTCATAAATAGAGCTTTAATGTACATATACAACTGGAAGTGTAGATCGATTAAATGCTAGAGCATATTTTAAACCCAGGTTAAATTTATCAAAGGGTAAAAAAATACTAAATTCCAAAATTTTATATTTAGTGAAATTTTTACATCAAGTAAGTAGTGTTATATTAAATTGGGTGTAACACTTCATTTGGGGTTAAGACTGCTTCAAATATAGGTATTATTATAATTTAATTAATTCATATATTTTTTTATATAAAAGTACATATATTAATTAATTCAGATCTTATCAATATATTTTTTTAAATATTTGAAGTTTGTTTATAATAAAATTAATTTCTTTAATACCACTTAAATTAAGTAAAAAATTAAATAATTAAAATTATAGATATCAAAACAAATTACGCTGATAATTAATAATAATAATTATTGGTATTAAAATTAATGAAATACACAATTAGAAGATAATACTGGGAAATTCTTTTTTGCACAAGAAAATACTAATACAAACACCCCTATTCTTTAACAATAAATAAATTACTCTTGATTTATACTCTATATTACACATAATTAATAAACGAAACAACAATGCATTTTTACATATGTATTTTTTTGAAAGGTTCAGGCTCGGAACCCAGCACAAACACAACATCATATATACCCCGGCTTAGCACCGGCAAAAGTCTGATACATCCAGAAACCCCGAATCCCTAACTTGCCACGCCTTTTTACATATATCATGAGCTGCACAGTTGAGACTTCTAGGAACCCATAAAAAAGAAACAAAAAGAAACTGTTCTGCTACTTGTAATATATCTTCATGGGCATCTTCTGTTGGTGTGGAGGCTGTCGATAATGAGTTTATTGTCGCTCGCTAATCGGACCATCTTGCACCCTCTGAATTTGGCAACGAGGAGACCTAGATGAATCGCTTGAAGCTCTGCCTCGTTCGCCGATACAAAGCTCATCTATCCCCACTGAACTTCTTTCGACCTGTTCATCGCCAGGACCCCGACCGCTGCTCTACCTTCCTTAAATGCCACAGCAACCTCTAGCGCAACCTCCCACCCAAAATCTGAATCCTCGGTATGGTCTGACGCTTCCTGTATCGCGTCCTGCAACAAAGGAGTTGCTAAAGCTGCTTTATATTCCAAAACAGCAGAGTTAATCCTTGTAACTCAAGCTTCAAACTTAAGCCCGAACTTATTCCCAAACACTAACTCATTTCTCCATGCCCAGATTTCCTCCAACACTGCAGCCGTTCTCACCATAATTATCTCCCTCCGCTCTGGAGGTACAGTAGAGATAGCTTCTAACATTTTGCTGATGAATTCGAAACCTCTCTGGGCCTGCAATTGGTCCCATCGAACGCCATGGCCTGCAATCATCCACAATTTTCTTGCCCACGCGCACTTAAAAAACAGATCTGTTACTGATTCTTGACCCTCGTTACACACTCTGCAGGAATCTTACAGTACCATTTTTCTTTGTTTCAATAACATTGATGGCGGAAAAACCCCCGCTGCAACCCTCCACAGAAAAAACTTAGATCTAGTCTTTATTTTAAGCTTCCAAATCCTCCTCCATATCACTGACTTAGCCTCCACAGGGACCAGAGTGATTGCTTTATACGCTGATTTAACCGAAAATATCCCATTCTCCGATGCTATCCACATCAGCTCATCTCTGAAGGCACAATGCGAAATTCTGATTTTTAAAACTTCTGCTCCAGCCACGTCCCCGAACAGCTCTATAACTTTGTACTTATCCCACATTCTTCTCCCCGGTCTCATTAAGTATGCGACTTTGAGGTTTGCTCTATCTTCAGCCCCTCTTTCAAAATCAGTGAAATCTGAAGCTCCCCATGAATCCTTGAACACCCTTATCCTTTCACCATTCCCAATGGAATAGCTAGAATTATTCTTAATAATCGGCCTTAGGTATAACAATTCTTTCCATCCTTGTGAATCTTTAACATGTTGGTGTACATCCCATAAAATTTCGTCTTTACAATATTTTTCTTTGAATATCCTTGTCCACAGAGTGTCCTCGTCTGTTGCTAATTTCCACACCAACTTAGCCATCAAAGCATTATTAATATCTTCGAATCTACGCAACCCAACCCTCCAAAATCTACCGGACGAAATAATTGATCCCATTTCTTGAGTGCCAAGTAATGCCCTTTTTTATTACTCCCCGTCCACCAAAACTTACATGCCATCTTATCAAGACTACTGCATAATGAGGAAGGGAACTTACAAGACACCATAGCATACATAGGCACCGATTGAATCACAGCCTTGACGAGTGTCGTCCTTCCCGTTTTTGAAATGCATCTTGACATCCACCCTTCTATTCTTTCATTAACCTTCTGCCTCAAATATTCATAAGCTTTGATCTTTCCTCTCCCCAACACCAACGGGTTTCCCAAGTATTTCAACTCAGGTGCACATTCCTCCATGCCTAACATCGTTCCCAACTTGTTTTTAGTCATCACTGAGACATTTTTGGAGAAAATAATCCAAAATTTCCTGATATTCATCGCTTGACCTGACCAGGAAGCATATTTTTGGACGCAGTCACAAATTGCACGCACCTCCCTTCATTTGCTTTACAAAATAAGATTGTGTCATCTGCAAACATCAGATGAGAGATGCTTGTCTCGGCCGAATCAATTTTAATTCCATGAAAACAGCCTCTCCCTTCCTCTCTGAGAAGCAGCCTACTCAATACCTCCGCCGCCAAAATGAACAGAAAGGGAGATATCAGATCTCCTTGCTGAAGACCTCGATGTAATTTCATTCTGGCTAGAGGACTTCCATTCAACAAAATAGAGCTTGATGCTGATGTTACGCATTTCCATAGCAGTTTCCTAACTTTTCCCGAGAAGCCGAAATTCTTCAACACCATAAATAGAAAGTTCCATTCCAGCCTGTCATAGGCTTTGGACATATCTATTTTTATCCCGATCGACTTCTCTCTCCTTCTTCTTCGTTTTAATGTGAACATTACTTCTCTAGCCACAATTGAGTTTTCGGCAATCCATTTTCCTGGGATGAACGCAGACCGGAATGGCGAAACCAACTTACGCATCACTCTTCTCAAATGTGTAGTGATAATTTTGGTGACCACTTTAAAGCTGAAATTACATATGCTTATTGGTCTATAATTATAAAAAAATTCAGCACAGGGAGGTTTAGGGATTAGTACCACATAAGCATCCGACATACCTGCTTCTAACTTTCCTGACATGAAGAATTCTTGGATACACTTGATCAATGAGCTGCCAACTTCGCCCAGAAAGATTTGAAAATAAAACACCTTGGAATCCGTCTAAACCCGGGGCTTTCATGTCGTTCATTTCCCATATTGTCTTCTTGATTTCCGCCTCCGACGGGATTCTTCCCAAATCTTCATTATCTTCGTCAGTTATAACGTTATCCACTTAACCTTCCAGTTCCTCCGGAACATCAGTATTTGCACTTTCAAACAGATTCCTGAAACATCCTTCCATATACTTCTCGATTTTATCTCTGCTCATAATCCACTCTCCGTGCTCGTTCTTGAGATTACCAATGAAATTTCTTTTTCGTCGAATGACTGTAGAGAGATGAATTTTTTTTTGTATTGGCATCTCCTTGCTTTAGGCACATTTCTCTTGATTTTTGGCGCCACACCCTCTCGATTTTGCCGTTTTCATCAATAAGTCGTTGCTGTAGAGCAGCTCTAACAGACCTCAACTCTGCCCCTGTCCTTTATCCTGAATCATGGATATTCTCCTTTCACAATCTCTAATCCTGCCTTGAGTCTCTCTCCAACGCTTTTCCTGCCACGACTGCAATTCTTTCCCCGCCCTGTTAGTTTTATCCCCAAACCCTTCCATACAGAACTGATCATTCCACCCTCCTTTAACAATCTCCCGGCATCTAGGCTCCTCTACCCACGCTTTGTACATATGTAATCAGATACTACAAATAACTAATAAACTTAAATCTAAAAGCATTTAAATATAAAAGCCTAATAAAAAGCATACCACCAAAAAATATTTATTTAAGTGTAAAATATGGTAGAATACATTCGAGCAAAAAATATCAAATACTATTTTTACTTCAATGGTATGGGATTCTATTAGGCTTTAAGTATTACTTATCGTTAGTAAAATTATTTTAATAAAGTGTATTAGCTATTGTATTGACCTGTATGAGCCGATATATAAGTCATTGTAAACATTGTTGATCAATTAATGGAGTTCATAAGTTTTGAGAAATCAGTTGAATAATTCCCCCACATAACTCTCATTCAAGAATTCAAATCGAGTTATAGTATCAGCCCAAATTTTCGCGATTCAATTCTTATCCGAGCTCAATCTTATTTTTTGAATTCCATTCCTAATTTCCATCTCCATTTTCAATTCCTTCACTGGGTTCTACAACGATATCAGCTGGTGGAGCTTTGACCAGCGATACTTTTGCGATGGCGACTGCTATTCGCAAATCCTCAATCGATAATGTAGTCGATCCTTTCTTTCTCCATCACTTTAATGCTCCATGTATTATTCCGATCACATAGAAGATGAATGGAGATAATTATCACTCTTGGAGTCGATCAATGTGTATGACTCTACATATCAAGAATAAATTAGGGTTCATAAATGGTACAATCGTGAAACCTGATGAGACGAATGCGAATAACATGGATTCATGGTTGTGAAACAACAACATCATTACCGGCTATATTGTTGCGAAATTTTATAACAAAGCACGCAAGTATACGTATAGAACAAGTAATATAGTGATAGAATACGAGTGTCGAATCCACAGAGACCTATTACTGTAACGATTTCTTTAATCTGTCGCAAATTGATTTTAAGATGACTTTGAGTTGAGATATGAAGTAATACGAACTACACTAACGAATTCCAACAAATGACGATTAAATGATTAAAACAATATTTAAAACTATAAAAAGAGCACGAGACACAATTTCACCGGGTAGCTACGAACCTAGGGATTTCCGGGTAAGAACACTAAAATATTTCTATGTATGCTAATCTCATTCTTTCATAAATATTCGCTAGCCTCTCTCGAGTGATCTAGTGAACCTACGCAAATGTCGGATTAATTATTCTCTCGACCTTAAATCCTATTAACGCACTTACGAGCATTGAGAACAAGAACTCTAATAATTTCACAATATCTAAATCGTCAAACAACTTAAACAATTACGATGGGTGAAACAGAGCACGAATGTTAATTCTCTCTCAAGTAACTAAACATTTCAATTAATCAATTCTAAAGGTCATCAGTCTCAAGAACGCATTAAACACAATTTCACACAAGCACACACTTTTATGGAACAATTCTAGCAAATCTAACTCATCCAAACCTAACTGATACCTAACCCGGCTAGATCGTTGTCCTTCTAAAACCTAGCCTCTAATTGGTTTGTCAAGATGAGAAACAAAAAGTTGTAAGCTCAGATCAAATCACACATGATCAATCGAATCCAATGGCGATCATGGTCAATGATCAAAGAAAGATAATCAAGAGAGATCGACTGAGTGTGCATTTATTGCAAAATGACTGGCCATACGATTGATAAATGTTACAAACTACGTATATTTCCACGTGGTTATAAGCCAAAATAAAGGAATCAAGCCAATCTTGCTAAAGGAAATCTCAATCTCCAAGAAAGAAATCTGATTCCAAGAATTAGTCGACTCACAATATTTCCAATGAGCAGATCATCATATTATCAACATGCTCTCGACTCAGAATTAGTGAACACACAAGGTCGTAACTGTTGGCATTTATGCCCACAAAGGAGATTTTTGATATTTAATACTTTTGTATTGGTTTTGTTTTGAATTTAAATAAAAATTGAATATCCATTCTTATTTAAGATTGTGTTTATGCATGAATGTCTATGCTCTGAAACTGTCATCAACGAAAGAAGTGTTAAGTACAGACTTGACAATATACCTTCTTCTGGCTAGTTTAAATAACAGTTCACAATCTAAAGATCGATTGGGCAATTGAATCTTAGTAAAGATTGTTATAATAAATTAAACGATATTTTATTTTGTGATATGGAGAGTTGTGACTCTGTAATTTATTCTTGATATCTTAATGAAGATATTGAACAAGTCGAGTGAAGTTTTGAAGTTCCAAATAAAATCGTTTAATCACTCAAAAATTCAAATTCACATACGAGGGGTATTTTACTAATTACCTAAATCTTGAAGTGAATACATATCCTCTTGTAACGCTTTATGACATTTGATTTATCAATGGGAAATGGCTAAATGAAGTTTCATTAATCTGATGATTGGTGTCATAATACTGTTTCGTTAAAATATGTGATTCACAGATATGGAATTTGTGTTGAAACAATGCTAAGGCATTAGTATCACACCATGCTCTATTATGAGAGTACGACCGAATAAACTAGGCCTCGTATTCATCGAATAAAGAATTCTTTGAAATAAAACATGTGACATGTTGAGACATCTCACTTTATGTTTTTCTCGTTCACAAATAACAAAGGACTTGGTGAAATAATAACTCAAGGGTAAAACGGTAGTTTTACATTCCTCTGAGTTAATGATACACACAAAGGGTAATATCGTAAAATACACTGTGGACCGTGTGAAGAATAGTTTTATCACATCAAACAGAAAACACATATGAACTTAGAGATGTTCAATATTGGTCCTTTAGTGGAATCGACTAATATTAAGAATTAAAAGTCGGAAAAATTTTGTGAACTTTTGTGTCCGACCTTTATTCTAATGCTTCGTTCATGTGGGTCCATAAAATCTCAATGATATACTCTCGGACGAGATTTTGGTGCACAAGAATTGATTGATTTTCTCATTCAACGTGAATTGTGATTTACGCTGAGAAAATTATTTTCTAAGTAATTAAATAAATAATTGGTTATTTATTATTACATTTATTTAATGAATCATATTATGTTATTATATTGATAATAATATAATTTGATGATTCAAATAAATAAAATATGAATATAAATATTTTCTTGTTTCGTGCTTGTATGAAAAGATTTAATGAAATTTCATTAAATAAATGAGATGTTCTAACTTAATTAAATATTATTTTAGAAATAAATTAAATAAATTTGGAAGATAATATTGAAAATATAACCGGCCACTTCTAGGGTAGAAGTGAGGTACAAAATTGTTTAAATGAATTATTTGGTTTAAGTTTGATTAATGGACCATTAATTGTTTTTTACCTAACTTAAACTCATTCTCTTTAATATAAAAGAAGGCTTTTTTCCTCTGTCTCTTGACCTAATTCACTAGTACAAATTTGGTCATCTGCTACAGATGACTTTTAGATGCGACTAGCTTCATCTATATGTCGCATCCGATAGTTCGTTTAGATGGGACTTGTCGCATATAAACACGAATATATGGCGAAATATTTTTTTGTCTGGGGTAGAGAAACAGATGCGACAAAGTCGCATCTGAAAGGTCCACATGACCATCGGATGCGAATTAGTCGCATATGATGTTCTTAAATATTTGGGCGGGTCATTTTTTCCCCCTTTCGCAATTTTTAAGTGACGTGAAATTTATATTTTTAATTTTCAAGAGCATTAGATGCGACTTTGTCGCATTTAATAGTCTAAAAAAAATTGGGCGGGTCAATTTCAACCTCCCCCCCCCCCCGACGTGGCGTTATTTTTTATTTCTTGTTTTTTAAACATCAGATGCGACTATATCGCATCTGATTCTAAGTTTCGAATAAAACCCCAACCTCCTTCCTCTCTTCCTCATTTCAAGTCTTCATCTCTCTCTTTTCCTCTCCCTCTAAATCTCCGCTGCACAACCTCTCTTTGCAAACCTTTGCCGCCCCTCCCTCCTCTGCCCACCTTCTTCCCCCCCCCCCCCCCCCCCCCCCCCCCCCCCCCCCCCCCCCCCCCCCCCCCCTTCCTCATCCTACCACCTTCCTCCGCCCACCCTGCCTCCTCCGCCTACCTTCCTCCACCGCTCGTCCCGCCCACCCTCCCTCTGCCGACTTCCCTCCTCCGCCCCACATTCCCTCCTCCGCCCACCCTCCCTCCACCGCACCTATTTCCCTCCTCCGCCAACCCTCCCTCCACCGCACCTATTTCCCTCCTCCGCCCACCCTCCCTCCGCCCCACCATGCCTCAGCCCCTCCCTTCCTCTGCCGCCCCTCTCTCCCTCCACATACCCTGCCTCTGCCCTTCCCTGCCTCTGCTCACCCTCCGCCGCCCCTCCCTCGCTGCCTCCGCCCATCGTCTGCCGCCCCTCCCTCGTTGCCTCCGCCCACACTCTGCCCACCCTCTGCAACTCCTGCCCGACCTCCGACGTCCTCCGAGCGTCACCCAGCATCTTCATCCCCCTCATAAGTATGTTTATTATTTTCCTCCCAATGTTAAATATTTTGGTTCGAGAGTTAACGTTGTTCCGACCTTCGCACCCTCACAGTCCTCCCGCCGGTCTCAGCCCCCGCCGCCTCTCGGTACGTTTTTAAATTTATTTTTGTTGTAATAGGTTAAGAATTTGGGAGAATTAAAAGTTTACAATTTTTTTTTCTTTTTTTGGCAGCTTGTAGTCATCTGCAGTGTCACCTCCTTCGCAGCCTCACTAGCCGCCACTTGTCTCGTCATCGCCTCCTCCGCAACGGCTCACTGCACGTTAGGTCATATTTTTAAATTTTTCATATATATTTATTAATTTTTATTAAATAGTATTTTTATTTTGCTCGCAATCTCGTTTCTACGCTCGCAATCTCCGTCTCCGATCCAAATATATTTCAACGCATTTCAGCTTTGTCTCTACATTAGGTAATTAAATTTAATTTTTTTAGAATTTTAAATATGTTTAGTTAATTGAAATTGATGAATATATTTGGTTTGGAATTGTATGAATATGTTTAGTTTTTCAAATCGTTAAATATGTCTAATAAATTGAAATGATTTAAAATGATTAGTTTTTTAGAATTTTAAATATGTTTACTGAATTGAAATTGATGAATATGTTTGGTTTGGAGTTGTATTAATATGTTTAGTTTATGAAATCGTTAAATATATCTAGTAAATTGAAATGATTGAAAATGATTAATTTTTTAGAATTTTAAATATGTTTAGTGAATTGAAACTGATGAATATGTTTGGTTTGAAATTGTATGAATATGTTTAATTTATGAAATCGTTAATTGAAATTGTGTAATATGTTTAGTAAATTGAAATTGTGTAATATGTTTAGTTTATCAGTTGATTTAGTTGTATTATATTTCAAGTTTGGTTTATTCATATTATAGGTGAAACTCGATCGAAATTTTGTTAATAGTGTTTAAAATCATCTTCTTTTCTCTCAAGAAAAAAGCGAGGACAGACAATCAGTGCAATTCTGACGAAAGCTTGTGAAGTAGACCAGGATGCGAGAATCTACCAGTACAATAATAGTTAGCAAGCGTTCTCGACGCGATGAACCAAGAGCAACAATTCACGCCCCCGCCAACTGCAAGACGTGACGATCAGACGCCGGGTTCCGCAGAGTTCAGAGAAATTGCTCGAGCGGAGAAGTAACAAGAGGAGGAAGAACCAAAGGCGGAAGAATATCATCGACAAGGGAAAAGTGGTTTAAGTGTAGAAAGAAGAAGTGACATTTTTACGTTTGTTATGTTTCTTTGAATATTAACGTTTTTTATGTTTACGTTTAATATTTACGTTTACATTTTTCGTACTTTAAAACACTTTGAATTATGTTAAAGTTAAATCTATGTTTTAATTTAATTTTATTTATGTCTATTAGTATTACATTAATTTCTTATTTAGTTTTATTTTTATTTACATAAATTTATTAAATTAATTTTTTTTATTTAACCTTTAGTATTACACAGTCGCATCTAAAAGCCGATGAACAAATTTTTTTGTTCTTTTTTATTTTACGCGGGTACACGTTTAGATACGACTAGTCACATCGAATAGTTTTGGCGCAAAAACCTTTGAATGCAACACAGTCGCATCTAAATGTCGTTTACCACCAAATTTAATGTTTTTTTGCGGAATTTAGATGCGAGTAGTCGCGTCAAAATTATCGTGTCTAATGATGGATAGCATTGGATGCGACTAGTCGCATCCAAAGGTCGATTTAGATGCGACTTTGGACTATTATATGAGACAAAATGTCGCATATAAAGCATATTTTGGTACTAGTGATTCACACACTAATTTTCTCACCACCCTGCCGTATTGGCAGATTCTTTTTCTCTCCCCAAGGGAAAAAAGACGGCCAAAAATCCCAAAGAGAAAAGAGAGAGTGAAATTTGATTTCTTCCTTTTTTGTTTGTTTGAAGATTTATTATATTAAATAGTCTTATAGTCCGTAATCAAACCTAACAATGTATGAAGAGATAAGTGTAGATTTTCATGAACAAACTCTTCATGGTCTGGTTAAAATGAAATATTCGCAATCTAAAGATCAACGGACTATTGATCCTAGTATGATTGTTGAAAAATTTATGATGTCTGGTTACGAGGCATAGAGAGTTAGGAACTCTATAGTTCTTCTAGTGCATTTTCCGAAGATACTGAATTGACCAGTGCACCTTTAGAGACAATGTAAGAAAAACCATTTAAATGAAACCATTTAAATTTAACCCCTTCTGTCTCAAGGTCACTATGTATGAATCGCATCGTGCTTACCTAAATCCTAAAATGAGACATGTAATTTTATATCTTTAATATTCTCATTTGAGAAATTCAAATTCTAGATCAATTAAGTGATCTAGACTAGACTAATTGGTGAGATATTAAGTTATGAAGATGTCATAAACCAACTTTGTAAAGTTCTCATAGATATGGAATTCATGAACAAGATTGTTGAAATGCAATGTATATCATCTCATGCTTTATTACTTAGATTGTGAATAAATGAACCGCGCGGTATCCAAAATTAAGTAGCGAATTTATTTGGATGAAACAATGTGACTTGTTATCTTCTCATCAATACATTGTTTCTAACTTATTCACAAGTAACAAAGGAGTTGAGGAAATAACAATTAGAAGGGTAAAATGGTAATTTTATAAATCCTATCTAGTTGATGATATTCATGAAGGGTAAACATAGATAACATTCAATGGATCCACTCAATATAATTAAGTTGAATTTAAGTAGAAAATAAATTCATTTGAACCGAGAGATTCTCAGTGTCAACTCTTGAGTGGACTCAGTTGACATTGAGCTAATACTCGAAAAAGGTTTATGAAATTTTAAGTCCGAGTATAGAAGCTCAAGCTTTGTACATTTGGATACATAAGGTCACTATTACATGTCGCTAGAGTATGATTGTTAAACTAGAAGCTAAGTCAAAATAAGTTCAAGTGTTGAACTAGACTTTTTCTCGGAAAAAGTATAAAGGGTATTTTTCGCCACATGGACTTAAAATGATGTGAATGTCAAAATAAGATTTTGAATATTTTCATATGATGAAAATATAAATTATTTTCTAAAGCCGAAAAATCGTTTGAGGTATTATGAAATTAATTTCATTATTTGTGCAATGTTAATTCTACAATGGGTATTTTAAGAATTGTCTTAAAAGAAATAAAAAAAAAGCATCTAGAAGCTCATTCCCTAGGTGTAGAGTTCGGCCACAACACACCCCAAAAGGAGAGAATTCTTTGCCTTTAATTATAAGGATAATTACCCAAAAGGAAAATAGGAAATGAATTTCCTTGAGATGGAAATAAATAGAAAAAATTGGCTCCATAGCCTTATAATACGTTTATGATTTGGATATACCCAAGGTTTAGATAATGGATTGAAAATAGCCACTCAGATTCGTTTACATCACATGCACAGACCAAATTACCCTTTTTTGCCCAATTTATTTTCGAAATATTGTTTTTAAAAATTGATTTCAAATTCGGAATTTAAATTTCAAATCAGCATAATTTGTGGGTTATTCCGATGTATTTTATTAATTATCCAATCAAGTTTGAATATCATAATTAGTTAGAATCCTCTTTTGAATTAAACTTATCTCTTTTTTATATTAATTACCTAAAATAATTTATTCTCTCAATTTCGGCCGGCCAAAACTGAATATCAACCATCATACTTTCAGTTTTGATCGGAAACAAAGAATTCGAGAGCAATGAGGTTGTTTGATGAAGATGATTTTTATTGCAAGAATCTGGTACGCATTTATGTTTACGTTTTATTTCCGTTATATTTACACTGTCGAGCTGTGGTTATTTTTTTTGGGTTTACGATTTATTAATGCTATTTTTACACTGTCGAGCAGTGGCTTTTTTTGGGTTTCCAATTTATTAACACTATTTTTACATTGTCAAGTTGTGGCTTTTTTTCGGGTTTACGATTTATTAACGTTACTTTTACACTGTCGAGCGATCGACTTAAACCTTCTTTTTCGGGTTTACATTTTCTTTGGTCGAGCTGCGGCTTTTTTTATCCTCATTTTCGGTATTTATATAATAAATTGATAATGGGTGGGACGCTAATTTCCTTATTTATTATTATTTTTAATTAACTTATTACGAGCGGGAAGTTATTTTGGGGTATATTTGTCTCTTAAATTTTGTAAATGAATTTGGCCGGCTATTTTTAACTTATTAACCAAACCTTAGGTATAACCAAATTACATATAGTTTATGTGGGTATCCATCAAAATGACCCAAATAAATATGCTAAGTGAGGAAACAAATTTTCCTCACTAATGCATATGTTGTCATGAATACACAATTGGAAAGGGTTATTACCCTTTTCTTGTTTCCTTCTCCTATAAATAAAGCCTCACATAGAGATGTGAAAATATGCATTCTTGCTCTTGTGCTCTCTCTCTTGGCCGACCCCCTTCTCTCTATAAAATCTTTTTTTATTTTGGCACATAAGTCCTCGTTAGACTTCGGCTAAATTAGCTTTTTAGCTCATAGACTTGTTCTTGAGTTATTGTGTTTAATTGTGCCCACACATAAATCATTCTAAGCCTCTAAAGACTCATGTAATAGAAAAACCTTAGGTTTCTCGAGTTCACGTTTAGGTGTTAAGATAATGAGCAAGAGAAGATCAACTTTCTCAAGACTCCTCTAAATTAAAGGTACAAGAAAGGTTAGTATTCATCAACTTTAAATAATGTTTTTAATTGATACATGTTCATGCACTTTACCTAGGTTAGTAAAATTGTTTTACTTGTAAAGAAATTTTATATCCCGCATTCATATGATTAATGATAATTTTTCTTAACCCTAGACCTAGTCCAACAATTTATTTACTTGATCCAACAATAATATAAACAATTCTGCTATAAATATTTATTTAATTTTGCGAATACCTATTTCCCAGAATTAATGTTGTAAATTCACTATTACAGCAAATGAGATTAAATAATGATTAACATTATTATTCAAAAGTTCTTATCCGCCTTTATCGTAGCCGAATCGGGGACTATTGACCTAGTAGTAGAAGCTTAACGAACTCTACGAAAAAGACGATATAGTCATATCTCATTTTCATCGATTTGTCTAATCTTGATAAGTACTCCATCGTGTAATCCAAGATTGAAGTCTTCTTTAATACTAGAACTATATTTACTCATCATCGTCACGAGTATTCACTGATATAATCAATTCGTGATCAAGATCCTACAAGTTCAACTTGTGTTAAGAGAAGTCAATTTTTCCATTATACTTCTCTTGATACATATCAGCCCTAAGCATTGTTGATTCCCTAACGAAAGATTCTTTCGAACGTTAACTTACTTTGAAAGTGCTAGCAATCTATCGATTCTGGAATCAACCCTATTAGGTGAGTGAACATTAACCTTCTTTCAAGAAATCTGGATTATGTGTCTGTAAATCACTTCTCACTCAAATCATGCTCTGAGAAGACTCCCAAGACGTAAAGTTGTGATTAGCATGGTTAGCCTTTTAGTGAATGAGTCAAAGAGCTCAGAAACATGATCCAGTGTTCATGATCACTTCAGTATTTAGATCAAGTCTCACTGTGAACATCATAATGGCCTCGGTTAGTGCGTCGTAATGGTCGTTAAACGACACATCTACCCCTAGGCATGTCCAGGTCGTACACTTACCACAAGCGTAGAATGCTTCCACGTGATGATCAACATGTACCCATGTGTTCCACATATATGACTTTATACATAACTTTTCAGACATATATCGGTCATCGATCTTATTTTAGCTCACCGCCCGAACTCATGTGCCCAACACGTGACGCAGTTTAATACAAAAACTATGGAAGATATTTGTTATTGATTCTAATTATTTAGAACTCAACTCACTAATCATATAATGCTAATAACGTAATCATATTATCGAATTAATTAAGTATTCATTCGTCATGTTCAAGTGGGCAATATTCCTAACAACATTAAGCTAATTTGTACAGATCCCTTGTGATGTTCAGTTATAAGCAATCCATCACTTATTACGTTACAATTAGGGAAGTCCATGCCGAGACTTATTATACCCTCTGAGGACCTCATTTGTTTCTCTTTTTAGTTCACTTCCGTTCATCTATTTCAAGTATTGGAAGGACTCGACCCCCCAACAACTATAAGACAATCCAGGAAAATCGAATCTGGCACGCTAAGACTGACTGCCGAATTCTCTCAACGTTATCTAAATTTCAGCGACAACCGTAAAAAAATCGCTGAAACTAAGATGTGAGATAAATTTAAGGCAAGGGACTACTTTAATAAAGGGGAATTTCGGAAAATATGTGTCATAGTAGGGGTATATTATGTTTCTACGTGTGATGAAGTTTTATTACATAATATATGTGTCAAATGACAAAAATGCTTTTGATAATATTTTGGTCAATTGCGGTATGTTGCGGTCGATTGCGTTATCTTGCAGAATTTAATATTAACTGTTGTATATTACGGTATGTTGCGGACAAATTTGGTAAAGGACTATTTTTCCCTTTGGCACATATATTTCATAATAAAACTTCAGCACACATAGAAACAGAATTACCTCTACTATGACACATATTTTCCGAAATTTCCCTAATAAATGATGTTCACGTAATAGTTATAAGCGCGTTATCAACTCTGTAGGGTTTACATTAATATTCTTGGGCCTATCCATTTTTCAAAACTTTATGCAAATATTGAATCATAATACCACATTTAATACTATACAATTTCAGTATGGATATGGTCCGTTATAAATTTTACCTAACATTTTAGTACTTCTGATGATAAAAAGAAAAGCCAAAACTAAAAAGAATAAAAAACGTATGCCAAGGAACCAGACACATCACATAGCATAGTCCGGAATTGGAAGTACTGTAAGTAAAAGAAAATATTTTCTTTTTTGTTTTATCCAGAAGATGGGACAAATTCATGGTAAGTAGAAGTTCGAATAGTTATTGGAACATTTCCAATAATCGTAATCAATTTGGATGTTTTTCCACTTATTTTTTTTAAAGACTTAACTAGAAGTTTTGTCTCATCTTTATCCTTATTTTTTGCAAATAAAATTATTATGTTACTTTTATAATTAAATAACTAACTTATTTAATTAATTTACTTAACTAATTGTTTTTCTCTTTATCTTCTTCACCAGACTTCATCTTCTTCACCAACGCTTCATCTTCTGATCTTCCAGAATCCAATAGTGGATCACGACGTCCTAGCAAATGTCGACAAAAAAACTCAGTTATTTCCGGCCAAATAACCTTGATCCAACCTTCCACCCCTAAAAAAATCAATCAACCATTTTCTACCGGAAAGATCTCCGAAAATTTAATATTAAATTCAAATATTATCTCATATCTTCCCTATTTTTGTCAACTCGCAGCTTTTATTCGATATTACCATCCCAACTTTCTGTATCTGTCAGTTTTTTTATTTTGTCTGTATATGGACATTTTAATTTTTTGACAAGTTTGTCACAAAAGATAAATTTCGTGAAAATTTTTCACACACACATAGTTTCGTGACGAAATGGTCACGAAACGTCTTAAATGTGACAATGTTGTCACAAAATTATGATTCGTGACGACGTTGTCTCGAAGTTATAAATTTGTGACAAATTTTGTGACAACGATGTCACACGCGCATAGCTTCGTGACGAAGTAATCACGAAATGTCTAATATGTGATAATATCGTCACGAATTATGAATTCATGATGACGTTGTCACAAAATCAATTAAATTGTTTTCATAAAAAAGAAGCTTCTTTTTAAATTTACTACAACTGAGTAGAAACTTTAAGTGATTGGTCAAGCTTGAACGTTCAACAAGCGCTTGAGTTCGTGAGTTATACATTCATGTAGCATACCTATTATTTGATATTCTAATATGTCATATTATGATTATTAATAAGGTAAATACAAGTGAGTAGTATATTAACATACCAAATTAACTACAATACTAATTAAAAATTGTAAGTTAAAAGTTAGGTTCATGTGCAATGTAATATACTAATAATTTATGACTATTTCCTTTACATTGTTGGTCTACAAGATTTGTACAGATACGTATAAGTACATTATTATTTTAAAAAAGTAATTAATTTCAACAGAAAATGGTGTACGAGGCTAGACCACGTCTATAAACTCCAACCAAGTCGAACTTATAAGAATTGATCTAAGCAAAAAAAAATCGTGACAAAATTGTCACGAAATTTATCGTTTTTGTAAGTAGAAAATACAAGTTTTTAGACAAAATTGTCACGAAACCCAAATTTTCGTGACTAAGTTGTCATGAAATTGACTAAATGTTGTCAGTAAAAATAAGCTATTTTTTATAATCTACCACAAGAGATTAAGAACCTTAAGTGGTTGGTCAAACTTGTACGTTCAACAAGCTCCTTGGTTCTTGAGTTTTACATTCAAGTAGCATACCTATAATTTGATATTCTAATATATCATATTATGATTATCAGTTAAGTATATAAACGTGAGTAGTATATTAATATACCAAATTGAGTATTATACTAATTAAAAATTGTAATATAAAAGTTAGGTTCGTGTGCAAAATAGTATACTAATATTTTATGACTAGATCCTTACATTGTTGGTATACATGATTCGTAGAGTCACATATATATAAGTACATGATTATTTAGCAAAAAATTAAATTCAACAAAACATGGTGTACGAGATTGGACATCGTCCATAAACTCCAACCAAGTCGGTGTTATGAGAACTGATGAAAGCAAAAAACAATATGTGAAAAAATGTGACGAAATTTATCGTTTTCTTTACTATACAATACGAGATTCGTGACATAGTTGTCATGGAATTCTTACTTTTTTTGACCACTTTTTGGTCACAAAACCAAAATTTTTGTGATTAAGTTTTCACAAAATCAAGTAAATGTTGTCAATAAAAATAAGCTACCTTTTAAATCTACCACAATCGATTAGGAACCTTAAATAGTTGGTCAATTTTGTATGTTAAACAAGCTCTTGAGTTCGTGAGTTATACATTCAAGTAGCATACTTATAATTTGATATTCTAATATGTCATATTATCATTATCAGTTAAGTATATACATGTGAGTAGTATATTAACGTACCTTTGAGCATAATACTAACCAAACATTATGATATAAAATTTAGGTTTGTGTGCAAAGTAGTATATTAATATTTTATGATTAGATTCTTTAAATTGTTTGGTCTACGTGATTCATAGATAGAGGCACATATAAGCACATGATTATTTTTTTAAAAAAAGTCAACAAAACATGGTGTACGAGATTGGACAACGTCCATAAACTTCAACCAAGTCGATTTTATGAGAATTGATGAAAGCAAAAACCAATATGTGATAAAGTTGTCACGAAATTTATCATTTTTTTTACTAGAAAATACGAGATTCGTGACATAGTTGTCATGGAATAATTATATCGTTAAATATTGTTGATATCTCAAAATTTTCAAAATGTTGATAAAATATCACACTTTAAAGTGATCATTTTATAAATTACCGTCTAAATTTCGCGATATTTGGAAAAATACAGTTGATTCTTACCATGAACATCAACTAACAAAGAAGAGATTTTATATTTTACCGACGATATCGAAAACAATGAATATTTATCCACCATATGCCGATCTTTGCATAAATATTATTATGGACTATCGGTGATATACCATTATATATCGATTGGCAAGATTCAAATTTAAGATTTGAAAATTTTGATTTGTTTTTGTTTATTAAATTGTTGTAGCTCATGTTTTGTGAAATATGTTTACATATTTCAGATTACGAAGTTGTTCTCTTTTTTATTACTAAATACATTTGAAATTTTGGCAAGTTAATAATTTTTCCGATACTCAGACTTGCAATTGATTCATATTTTTTTGTTAGATTCTTTAATATTTAGTATTTGAGAACTTTTTTAAGTTTATTGTTCTCGTAAACATTGTAATATTTGATTTTTTATTTGTATAATTTGAATTTGATGACTTATATTTAATTAAAATTATTTAAAATATAATTATTATAGAATTTTACTCGATATATCCGTAAATATTCGATATATCATTGATAAAGTATCGATATAATCGGTAATCACTATAAGTATTTTCAGAAGATATTCATTAGCATGTCCGTCGATATTCTGTACACTCGAAAATCAAGACCTCAATATTGATATTAATATCGATAATGAAAAGATTGGTGGGTACCAAAGACTCAACAATCACACAATTATATATCTATGAAAAATACGAAATAAAAAGGAGAAGCTTATTCAGAGTACCGATTTGTGGATTGTATTTCCCAAACGTTTTCAATAATTTTAGAAGCTTATTTGTTGTGGGATACAATATTACAGGAAATCTTTGTATATTGAGCTTCCATTGATTAAATGCTCGGCATGAAACCAGGTTCATTTGAAGCCGAATGCTGGTTTCATTCTTTCTTTTTTACAAAATCAAGTATACCAGTTCCGTAGCTAAATACCCCTTAAAAAAATTATATATCTTGTAAAAGAAAAACAACCAATATTTGAAAGAAAAAAAAATACATTTTATTGGGTATTGGATATTAAAAAATCAGATCATCCGGAATTAAATAAATAATATTGGAATGAATAGAGTACTATGAAAAGAACACTAAATCAAAATAAACGTCCAGAGCCAAGTCAGAATTTGTTGCGTCAGCCTTTGAGCCAGAAATGAAAAACTCACGTAATAGTGCTTAAGTCTATTTAACTGTGACATTTAAACTTACAGCTAACAACCTTTGCTATTAAGAAAAAATTGATCTATATAATCAATGGAAGTCTCGAAGTTGTTATATAACCAAACTTTTTACTTTTTTATGACGTGTATTGCGACGTGTTAATATTGTGCTTTTTGTTTTTACTAATTTATCCTTTTACATTTAATAACTGATTTTGCTATAAATTGGAGATAGTCTAATCATTTTATTACGGTTTATTTATTATAATTGTTATAAACTAATTTATTTGAAACGTTTGCTATTTTGCAATTACAATATTGCAAAGTGCTCTTATACTAATTATCCCTGCGATTAGTCACCGCTAATTTTTAAACAACGACGATGCTTCGGCCGTGTATTCGTCGCGGCTAACACTTATTTATCCGATCCCTCCAAAACCTACGACCATGTTTAATTTCGTCTGTTTCTTCTGATCATGCTTGCCTATTATTTTAGGAATAATAAGCAACTTTACGATATCCTTACTATGTGTACATGATAATTGTAATAAAGGAAATGCGAGGTGTTGCTATCAATTAACTATGAATTGTCATATCACACTACTATCACTTTTATTTAATTGTGGTGTATCTGAGTCCGGAATAAAAATACTACAAATAATTTGAAATTTTGAGGCATACAATAGCTGCAAGGCTGGAAAAAGTAATGGTACAAGTGAAGCTAAAGATAAATATTGTACACACGACCATGACCCACAGATTGGCCGGTCCATTATATAAAATGTTTCCGTCAGTTCATATTTATTTGGATCTCATGTAGATCGGACAAATCCATGGTAAGTAAGTATAATATCTGAAACGATATAGTATTTCGATTACATTAATCAGCATGCATGGTTATAATTAGTTTAAGATAAAAGCTTATTAAATTTATCTACACAATTTTTCTAAGAATATATTTTATTTTTAATAGAATTAATTTTGGTGGTAACAATCAAACTGCAAAAATAAATTAGGAAATATAAATTTCATTTTTTAAACATAAAAGTTAGGAGAGTATAACTGTTAGTTTAATAATATTTAAAATAAAATTATGATCTCATTTTCGGATAAAAACACATTTATCATCAATTGGAAATCTAAATAAACTCTTTCTCACTTGGATTTCATAAGATCTTATTTTATTCCATCAAATTTAATCAGATATCATAATTCATCGAATCATGGCATTCTATTGATTCAGTCATATATTTTACCAAATTTTACTCCCAAATTCAAAATGCTGAATTTTATAAATCTTTCAAATCACTATGTAATCAAAGAATCATTCTAATCACTATTTTTATAATCTTATAATGAGTCCGTTTGGCATAGCTTTATTTTTGGAAAAAAAAATGATTTTTTGATTAATTTTTTATTAATTTTTGGTAAATTTTGTAAAATAGTTGTAACTGTTAGGAAAAGCTGATTTAATGTTTGGTAAACATATATTAATATTTGTAAATAATTATTATATATATATAATTTAATTGATAATAATAATAATAAGATATATTTTAGTATATAAAAAATATACCTAAGTGGGTGTCTATAAATTGTAAAAAAAATTAATTTTTTTTACATCAAAAAATTATTTGATAAAAGTATAAGAAGATAATTAAATCAAAATTTATTTCAATAAGAAAAATAAGAGAGAGAAAAAAATAAAACAAAAGCAAAAACTACTATTACAAAAGCTACAATATTTTTAGTTAAAATTTTTAAAAGAGTTATTAAGTAATATAGCCTTTTAAACATAGGGGTTTTCAAAATGGCCAACATTTGGCCAAATTTTGGTTAGTGGTCTCGTTAAAATTTAACCAAATTTTTTGGACTATTTTCGCCTAAAAACTTTACTGTTGCTATTGAATGAGCGGAAAAAATTTGGGCTAAAATAGTCCAAAAATTTTGGTTAAAATTTAACGAGACCATTAATCATAATTTGGCCAAATATTGGCCATTTTGAAAAAGACATACCAAACGTTGGTCATTCCGCCAATTTTTTGGGCTTTAATAATCTTACCGAAACAGCCATTAATAGAAACATGAGATGGAGAAAAAAAAATCTAACATTTGTTGTCGGATTTAGTTATGAAACAGACATAAATTGTTTAAAATCAGTATTTTGAGTTTGAGGATTTGTAAACAATTATTTCCAGTTTTGAACGTTTTTAAATTAGTGAATCTAACTATTATAGTTTCTTTTTAAAATTGAGTAAAAAATAAAATTTCAGTTTAGAAACACGTTTAATGAGCTGAATTTATTTATCTCATCATCCAGATGTGATACGAAGGCTCAACAACCACACACATCACACGATAAAATTGAGGAGAACATTACAATGTCCCAGGAATCTGTAGCTATAAATATACTAGTAATACATGTAACGTTAAAAATAAAATAAGATTGTCTCCTTCTATTCACTTCAATCTTCCTAAACTTGCAACAAAATAGTAATGGAGGACACAAAGGGTAATAAGAAGAAATGGGAAGGCAAGGCTAGGGCTGACCTAAAGTCCGTTGAGCGACATCATGTGTGGGCTTTATTGGAAGACTTTTTCGGGCTCGACAAGTGGTTCCCGACTCTCTCGGTGTGCCTTCCCGTGGAGGGCGAGGCGGGCCGGGTCGGGTCGGTCCGGTTCTGTGCCGGGTTCAAGACTCCCGTGGACGACAAGACGAAAACGCCCTCGTCGAGAGTCAACTGGACAAAGCAGAAGCTTCTGTCCATCGACCCAGCGGAGATGGTTTTCACGTACGCGATCGTGGACGGGAACGTGGGCTTCGACGCCTACGTGGCAACGTGGAGAGTGGTGGGGTCCACGGATGGGTGCGCAATCGAGTGGCGGTACGAGGTTGACCCGGTCAATGGTTGGGAGTCTCGGGACTTGGACGAGTTCGTTCGTGTCGGGTTGGATGCCATGGCCGCCAAGATGGAACTCGCTCTCCGAGACTATTACCAAGTCACCGGAGGATTCGCAAATTGACTGAAAATGAATTATGGTTTTACGTGTGGTAAAAAAATAAAAGGTGTTAGAGGTTGTTTGAAACCCTTATGTTGCGTTATAGTATGGTAAACACTAGGTAAGTACGTATGAAAGTGTTGTGGTTATGAAGTAACTTATATGCATGATTATTTGATATGCTGTAAAATGTGAGATGGTTGACACGTACCACATTAAAGCAAGTATCTTCTTTGTATGCACTAAAAAATATTTAATATTGAATGTATAAACTTATAGTACATCATATGTATATATATACTAGGTTGAGGTTGAGAACGTGCTTTGCACGTGGGTTAATTAATTTTCAAAACAAATCCTAAACTAAGACGTAGCAACAAAATAAAATGCTCACATACACGAACACTCCAAAAAGAGAAGGATATATAAATTCAAATGTATGTCGGTAGTGTAACAAAATCAATGATCATTTTAAAACTAAAATGACATATAACTACGGGCATTAAGTGCAAGCATTAATTGACCTTGTAAGTTTGTAACTTTTATAGTTGAAAACAAATTACAGTATGCTAACGCGTTTGCAGTATGCGTTTTAGAGAGCTTTTATGCAGATATGCTCACAGAATGCGTTTGTAGTATGCTCGCATACACAAATAATTTACAGATTTGATATTTAAACAGATATGAAAAGAGGTTTCACACATATTTTCGAAATAGTAGTCTAGTTGTAGAATTTACAGAAGTTTCCAAAATATCATTTAAACTCTAAAGGTAAGTAAAAAAACAGCAAAACAGGTTTCAAAAAGAGTTTGTTAGTATTTTCTAAAAAGAAGTTTTTAACTTCTCATTGTAGCAGACAGTAGGTTATTGTTTCTTATTCCATTTTCCTTTTTTTCTTTAAGTTTGTTTTTGATTCATGTGGAGTCACTGCTTATTTTCCTATGGTTTCTTCCTGAATTGTTGATTTGTCTCTGGTTTCTTCCTGAGGGAAGTCATAGACTTCGTTGATAGTGTATTGTGCATTTGAAGTCTTTGTTGTTGTTTTTTTCTGCAGGTAAAAACTCTTGATAGTTTATTGTTGAGTTTTGAAGATTGCTTCGAGTGCATGTAGGTTTATATCCTGGAAGAAGAAGGTAATAAATTAAAATGGTGATGTAAATGTATCCTGTTATATTGAGAGAATAAAAGTTCAATAACCGGATCAGCAAGAATCATACAGGTAGTAAAGTAGAATGGTCATGTATTTGTTGTTTGTATCTATTTTGTTTGTCAACACAGACTACAAAATCCTTCTACCAATTAATTTCAAAATGAGTATCTACGTTAGTTTTGTTGGTGAAAAAACGGGATAAAAACATAAAATCATATTTGAAGTTAGTATACATAGATTAAAAATTTAATAAGTTGAGATAATGGACATGGAATATGGTTCGGGGAGTTGAAAATAATTTAAATCAGCCACTAACTTATACTACTAATTTATGACTCAGAATTTATGTTCGATGTTTTCTTCTTTTTTTTAGTTAGAAAAGGAAATAGCATTAAAGCAAACAAAGTGGAGATCAATATATCAGGTTTAAAGTTGAGAAATAAAACAGAAAGAATTCAGGTGTGTTTATGGTTTTACCTGTTCCATAATTGTCGTTACTTTTTTATCGTTGCAGGAGAACAACTTTTCAGCGGTGTGTCCGAAGCAAGTTGCATTAATTGTCTTGTCGTCTGTATCGTCAGTAAGTATCACTTCAATTCGTAACCTATACATTTTGTAACGTTATTTTAAACAGCGAAAATTAAGAATCTGAAATTAGTTAGTGGAGAGAATTTGTAGAAAGAGGTCATGTGGTAAGTGTATGTGTGTGTAATTAAGACAACTGTTTTTAGTAGGTGATGAAGATGAAATATCAAGTTTTTATCAGAGTTGAGTGGAAATTTTGTAGGCAATGTGGTCGAAATACAATATGTAATTTGATTAGATGTTGTAATAACATATATTAGCATGTATAGAATACGTATTATATTTCTAAAGTAATCAAGTTGGTTGATATTTTAAATTAAGTTCATAAATAAAGTAAGACAGAATGAATAAAATAAATTAATTATAAATAGAGTTTTCCTTGGGATGATGAACAAATATAGAAGTAGTTAATTATATAAAAAAAAAACTATTACACTTACTATTGCGTATTTGTACTTGTACTTATCGGGTGTAAAATAAATCTGCTTCTTTTTTTTGTCCTAGGAAGATGTTCTAATAACATAATATATATCACATGGACATAAAATGAGAAAATCGATATTAGATTTCTTGAAAAAGTATGACCAACGAAAATCCAAAATGCTGCAGGTGATGGTGATGAAGTGATTAAAAAAGATATGCATGCTAGCTATGATAGAGCATATTAGAAATTCGAATCTATTCATGAACTCAAGAAAGAAAGTGAAATAATTTAGATTCTTTTTAGCAATTTAGGGAATTAAATCTGTACCGGTGAAGAGCATTAATAAATTTCAAATAAATGTTCAAAATGTAGGTAAAAGAATATAAAAAGAAAAGTGAAGTGCTGAATGTAGGTAAAAAATAAATGTTCATAGTAAAAATGCAACTTTCCTGATAAACAGAAATACATGAAAAATGCAACTTCCCTGAGAATGGTTTTAGTACTTACAGTAACAAACTTTTCCGACATTGTACCATTCGATCTAGCTACAGATTTTAAATTCAGAAGCTGCAGAAGATAAATTCAGAAGCTGCAGAACATTGTACCATCTTCCAAGCTGAAAGTAGCAGTACCATTCATCCTAATCTGAACACGACAGAATCTCACGATAGTCTCGAGTGCCCCTAGAACTGCATATAAATGAAAGCTTATTTTTCAAATTTTAAGAAATAAAATTCATGAAGCACAAGATAAGTTACTAAATGTACTTTACAAACCATTTCGACATCATCACGTTCTTCCTTGAATATGCTCATCAGCACAGGGAAACCTAAAATCATATTGAAACATGTCACACACTAAAAAAATCCACCCAAACTGAAGATCTTCTAAAGTAAACAAAAGGATATATCAGTATTTATTTGATTCAAAAACTCGTAAATTTATTGTTTCTTTGTCATCATTTAAAGATCAGGTAAATAGGTAATTAGAAAATGTTATAACCTTATCAATTACACAGTAGAGAGGCGTTATAACTTTTCGCAAGAAGGCTTCATCATCTCCACCATATGAAGACTATATTTTCCCCTGTAATAATACTGATATTTCCAGCCAAAAAGCCATGGAGTTCACTTCCAGAGTTTAGAGGCTCAGCGAACCCATCTGATTTTTGTTATCGGATACTTCGGTCCTGTCTCACACTTACACTCATAGGAATTTCCATTTCATATATGAATTTCCAGCCATAAAGGTTGTTGCGCAATAATATTAGCGTAAAAAAGCGATAACCAAATAAAGAAAATTATATCTATGTAATATAAAATTAATTAAAATCATAAAGCTTCAACAAGGAGAAGTACATCTTGGTAGACAGTACATGCTAGTTTCAATAGGACTTTTACATTGTTTCTTTGTTTTGTTTTGCTCTTGATAATGCAACATGATCATGAGAAAACACTCGTTGAGGTAAATACAAACCAACATATTCTAAAGTTTGACCTTGAGCTTTATTAATAGTCATTGAAACACATAATCGAACTAGAACCTGGGTACGTTTGAACGAAAATGAATTATATTGTGATTCCAAAGGCACAAAAGGTATCCTTGGTAGAAAAATAATTTTCCCTTTATTTTGATCTTCAGATATATCAGCTTCAATCAAGTGTGGCAAAAAATTTCGACAAATAAGGCGCGTACCATTACATAATCCTTCTGCAAAATTTATATTACGCAATAAGATAATTGGACAATCTTATTTAGTCGCAATTCGTGTGGTGGAATCTCATTAGGGGTTAAAATATTAAGGAAATCTTGCTCAAAAGTTTTATTGGTAGTTTCGATGGAAGTATAAAAACTAAAATACGTGTGAATATGACCTGTGAACACATAAACAATCATTGTTTATCTAATCGTGGTTTAAAATATGTGTTGTTGTACGGTAAGTACAACAATAATGTAAAGTAAAATCTTATCATGGAATGAGTTAATCATGAGATCGTTGATATGATCTACATATTCATTTTTTAGCGTCAAAATAATTCGATTAATAAAAGTTGAATCAACTTCAGCATTACTTTACAAGCATGGGAAAACATATTTGAGTAACTCATTTAATGAAGTGTCTTCATCGACATATGGAATAATCATATCTTCAGGAATCGAAACATTTTCATCGCTGTCAACATAATGACTACCATTTCCAATTTGCAATAAGAAATTTGAAAATTCAGCATCAGAAGTAGCTCTAATGTTATGATAAAGTTTGTATTTTATGAAAGAAGGCCATAGATAAGAATTCAGAAGTGCAGCGTTACTAATGTCTTTCCGTGAACCTCTAACAATAACTGGAAGTACTTGACGAAAATCACCACCTAGTACAAATATCTTTCCACCAAATGGTAAATCATAATCTGTCAAATCACGAAACAGACGGTCGACAGATTCTATGATTAAACGATGCATCATTGGTACCTCATCCCACACAATAACAGTGGCCATACGTAATAAAGTTGCCAAACCAGATTGTTTGTTAATGTTGCATTGCATTGATTATTTGACTTCAATTGGGATTTTAAATCGAAAATGCGATGTGCAACCTCCAGGTAAAATTCTTGCCACCACTTCTGAAGATGAAGTTGCCAATGCAATAAATCCTTCTTTTCTTATATTCGCAAGTAAACAACAATATACAAAAAAATTCATGTACCACGTGGTCCATCTATGAAAAATATTTCTGGCGAATTTGTATGAACACAATACATGACATGATCAAAAAATGTTTTATGTTCTCCATTAAGTCTACAATAAGATTGCACATGGCCATCGTTGATATCAATTCCCCGTTCATCAATAATCATTTTATCACTTTGCTCAACAAAGTCCGTATTGATATTGTAAGGGACAAGCATATAGTCATTGATATTTTTTCCAAGCATACCAAGCGCATGTTGTATTTCTGTAAGAGCTCATGATTCTGCTAATTTGTGTGAACTTCGACGGTGGAAAAAATCAGCTGAGATATCATCTTTGAATCTAGCCCAAATTGAAGCAGGGTTATCTACTGCACAGTAAGCTAGGATGATGACAAACAAATAACGTAATTGAGATGGCATACCCAGAGAACAAGCTTCTTCAAAATAAGTTTTGTAGTGATCATTGTCTTGTAATAAACTACGTAATAAATAAGTTTCTCTAAATGTTGTGGTTGTTTGTGAGTTAACAGTACGCAAATCTTCAAAATAAATTGATCATTTACAGTGGGAAAGTAATATTCACAAATAATATCGTTCTCCTTCAACAGGGTTAACCGAAACCATTCTTCCAACCATAATTTGTTTCTTTCTCTCCGTCCACATTTTTGCTTGTTTGTTCCACACATAGTATTTTGGAATATCTCTATATAATATTGATCTATCTTTACTACAGCGCTTATTTAATTCGAAAAATCCATAAGCATAGTAGCTACTGAGTTTGATGATAAAAGGAACTGGATATCTTGGTTAGATGCAAATGATACTTGGTGTTTTCCCGGAAAATGTATTTGAAGTGGTAATACATGTGGAAACATTTCATTCACAGAAAAACCAAAGATTATCCATGCACTTTCCGAGGGTGTTATCCACTTAGTTTGTTGGAAATCGTGAATTTCGTTGATATTGGGTGTGTTTGAATTATTCTCTAAACAAACAGAAGTCTGTCATGTCCTTTATAAACATATTTCTAAAGATATTTAATAGTTTTAACAGTTGAACATACCTCAAAATTTAAATGACAATTAAATCTTGCTAATAGCATAGGATTATATGGAGCAACCCAACGATTATCCAATTTTTTGTTCCGGACTGAAGTTTGTGAGGTCGAAAATGGACGTTTATAAGTTGGGTAACAGTTATCAATTAGTTTAGTATGCTCAGCGAGTTCTCTTGGATAACGATCTTTGCAACCTTTTTTTTGGTCATACAAACATTTTTTGGACTTAAAATTCCACAAGGACCATGCATCATATGTTTGATAATAGGAGAGTATAGATATGGCTGCGTAATTTGTTAAGGAATCTCTGCACAAAAAAGTTTGTCTACTTGTTCAGGTGAATAAATTTTGAAACATATCTTCAATATGAGCAAAAAATGAACATGGGCCAATAATTTTTCTTTGATTAGGTCTTTTTTCAACTGCTCTAATTTAGCCTTAAAGATTCGTGCCATCAAATCAGGACGATTTTGCGCTAGCTAGAATGGTTTTTATTCATCTTGTATTTCAGGCCAATTCGAATTACAATTCGTAGTAAGAAATATATCTGGTTTACCAAAATTTCGAACTAAAGTCATTGCATTTAAATATCGTTTTTGCATATCTTGAGGACCGCCAATAAAATTTGTTGGAAGAACAATACGTTTTCCGATCTCTGAGCCTTTTCTAAAACCCATTTCAACATAATCCATAATTCCTTGATATAAATCAGCACGAATGTGTTCCTGATTTTTTCGAATAAAATGTAACCTTTGTCTCTATTTTTGACATACATATCAACCACATATTGTTGGAGTAGTCGACCACTATATAATAAAATTGATTGCTCATTTGACCGAATTTGTAACTTGTAACAATAATATTCGCGGCATGATACTCTAGAACTACGCCGGCCGTGGGAAGAACCTAACAAAAATGAAATGTTCAAAAACGAAGATAATAAAGTAATTACAATAATCTAGGGACAAAAAAACTCTAATGGATCACAAAATATATTTGAATAAGTTTTGGAATCAAAATTTTAAAAAAATATTGAACAATATATTAAAAGAATTTTTTACCATTGCAAATTACAATTGAGACATTTATAAACAACTTATTGAATATCATAGTTCTTTTTTAAGGAAAATACTAACCAGTTTGCTCTGCAGTCAAGAGCTCGTGCATAGTAGTGTGAGAAGACAATGAATGTTCTTGATTTCTAGATGTACGTTTAATATTGACATGCCAGCCTATTTCACCGTATGGAAATAAAATAGGATATTGCAGTGAATGATAACAACCATAATCATAACCAATATTATGCAACTGATTATCTAAACCATGAACGACAATGTCTCGATATGTTCGATCACCCATAGAATCATCATCAACCAAATGGCAGCAACTTGAGAGACAGATGGTGCATTGAATACACGTTGATCCAGTCAAGGATTATCTTTAATCGTGATTAACAAATCACTGACATTTGAAATAGTTATCAAATTTTTAAAAAAAACTTTTGGTATGGATTTGTTGGAATTTATGTAACAAATTAAATAATTTAATTATCTTATGTGACGGAAAAATAAAATTACATCTAACATATTAAAATTATTTTAATATATTTAAACAACCTAAGGCATTAAAATTTAATTACATGTTTAATAAACAGTTTATTAAAATACTAATAACCTATATAAACATTTTATATTTTATTAGTGATTGAAATCGTTGAAAAAATACTTACAAATTGGATAATAAATTATCCCGACGTTGCTCGCTATCGTCGGAAGGCCACACCAATTCCACGCTTCAAAGGATGCTCGTCGGATTGCCATAGGCGCGCGCTGGCCGGTCAGGAGTCAGGGACGCCGGACAAGGACTTCTCGGCGTGCAGGGGACTCGCCGGACAGGTGACCTTCGCCTGACAGGTGACTCGCCGAACAGGAGACTTCTCCGGACAAGTGACCTTCGCCGGACAGGAGACTTCGCCGAACAGGTGACCTTCACCGGACAGACGACCTTCGCCGGACTGGGAACCTTCGCCGGACTCGTACATGGACGCCTTCGCTGGACTCTGGAAGGGACGCCGAAAAGGAGACCTTCGCCGGTTTGCTCGCTTGACAGGGAAGGACGTCGGACAAGGATGCAAGAAGGGATTCCTTCGCCGGATTGCACGCCTGACAGGTAAACTTCGCCAAAATGAAGGCTGGAAAGGAATTCGGCCGACAGGGAGCTTCAAAAACCTTCTAAAACAATTCTAAGAACAATTTTTCAGAATTAAATCATACACCAAACACCACAAGTATGAATCAACGATAATACACGAACGATTCAATTGAGATTGAAAGGGTGGGCTTTCAAGAACTTTCAGGAATTGAATCATGAACAAGAAAAAACAATTTGTTTCTTTTCTCTTTTTAGGATAGTCGGCCGAGAGACACAAGGGAGAGGGAGAGAGTCTTGGCCGAACAAAATTAGGGTTAGGGTTACTATGATTAGGGTATCTGCAACCTTTAATTTATAAACAGTTTTAAAATGGGCTTAAGTTGGGTCAAACCCATGACCCTAATCACTTAAAATTCGGCCAACTCTCCCTCTCATACTCGTCCATAATCTTTTATTTAATTCCCAAATACTTTTGATTTATTTCTAAATTCAATTAATTTATAATCTCATTTTATTTAATATCATATTATTAAAATAATTTCATAGTTATCAAATAAGTACGAAATGAGAAATTGTTTATTTTCTTCTTTTATTAAGTTGAATTACTCAAGTGTATTATTATCAACATAATAATACTCTATGTTTCAATAAAAAAAATAACTAAATTTATTAAGTTATAAAGAAAATAACTTTCTCGATATAAATCACAATTTATATTTAATGAGTAAATCAATCAATTCTAATTCTTTTAATCTCATCCAAGTGTCTATCATTGAGACCTTATGGACACATATGAACGAAGCTTTAGAATAAAGATCGAACTCAAAAGTTCACAAATCTTTTCCGTCTTTTAATTCTTAATATTGGTCGATTCCACTAAAGGACCAATACTGACACTCTCTCTGTTCATACACGTATATTTTCCGTTTGATGTGACAAAACAATTATTCACACGGTCCACGGAGTACTTTACGATATTACCCTTCATGTGTATCACTAACTAAGGGGAATGTAAAATTACCGTTTTACCTCTTTAGTTATTATTTCACTAACTCCTTTGTTATTTGTGAATGAGAAAAATATAGAGTGAGATGTCTTTACATGTCACATGTTTTAATCAAAGAATGTTCTTATTCGATGAATACCTGACCAGGTTTATTCATTCACACTCTCATAACAAAGCATAGTGTGATACTAATGTGTTTGCATTGTTCCAACATGAATTTCATATCTGTAAATCATATAACCCAATATCACATTGTTATGACACCAACCGTCGGGTCAAATGAAACTATAACTTAGCCATTGCCCATTGACTAATCAAATGTCATAAAGTGCAATATCAATTATATATTCACTTTAGGATTTAGGTAAGTACCAAAGTACCCCTCGTATGCGATCTTGAAATTTCGAGTGGTTAAACGGTTTTATCACAGGTCTTGAAATTTAATCGCACCACACATATGACAAGTTCTCCTGTCTTTTAGAAGCCGTGGTTCTTTTGGCGGCGTATATCCTTGATATGATGTCTCAAAAATAGAGATACCTAGCACACATGTATAAAGTAGACTAACACAAACACTTAATAAAATAGTTTTATATACAATATATATACAACTAATTACTGCAATATTTACAAAACTAATAAATCACAGAAAACTAAATTTTCTTACTTGTGAGAAGTACATTAACAAAGAATGACGTTTGAAATGGCATATTGCGGGTCTTGAAATAGTTTGGAAATCTCTCTGTTATGAAAACAATTGATTTCATAAGAACATTAGAGTACATCTGAAGTACGAATTAATAAACAACCAAAAAAATTTCGTATGGAAATATCAAAAAGTAGCTATTAGTTGAAAGACTTATATAACAAACAAAGAATCAATTATAATACATTTTTCAAGCACGTAAATAGGTACGTAAAAGCATGTCTGAAGGAAGAGAGTCAACAGTCTCATAAGACCGTTTCTAATAATTAAAAGAAACCCGATATTAGGATTGCTTCCACTGAAACAGTTTTTGGTCAAAATATTTCATAAATAACGCAAACCTGATTAGATTCTCTTCTCCGCTTAAAATTTATATACGTGCTAACGTTGTGTTCGATGATGTTGACTCTGATACAAAGAAAATAATAATTGTTGTATGGATAGAAAACGTCAATGACTGAATCAATAAAAGGCATCGACTTGTAATGTGGATTTATTACCATGGTCAGTCATTGTAGCACACAAGAGTTCTATAAGATGGGACCATCGGAAACTTGGTAAAAAAATGTACATGATCAACAACATATTTTTTTTATCAAAACAACAAACCTACTTTCAACGGACAATTAAATTCTCTGCATGTATATCCATTGAATTATGAGAAAAAACGAACCAGGAATATGAATGAACCCTATTAATTGAATTACATTGGAACTGGTAACTGTTGACAGAGATGCCCAGAAGAAAATTGTTTATTTACATATTAATGTAATATATAAATCTTTGTAAAGTCCTTATTAGAAGATTATTTATTTATATATTGATGTAATATATAAATCTTTATAAAGCCCTTATCGTAATATGCTGATTAAATTAATAAAAGTTGAAACGTTCATTCATTCTTTTTTTAGTTTGATTGAAGATTTATGATATTCAATAGTCTTATAGTCCTTAATCAAACCTAACAATGTATGAAGAGACAAATGTAGATTTGCGTGAACAAATTCTTCGTGGTTTGACTAAAACGATATATTCGCAATCTAAAGATCAACGGACTATTGATCCCAATATGATTGTTGGAAGAATCTAGGATATCTGGTTACGAGGCATAGAGAGTTAGGAACTCTATAGTTCTTCCAGTGTGTCTTTCGAAGATACTGAATTGACCAGTGCACCTTTAGAGACGATAGAAGAACAAACCATTTAACATCTTCTATCTCAAGGTCACTATGTATGAATCGTATCATGCTTACCTAAATCCTGAAATGAGACATGTCATTCCATAGCATTAATACTCTCATTTGAGAAAATCAAATTCTAGGTCCATTGCGTGATCTAGACAAGGCCTATTGGTGAGATATTAAGTTATAAAGATGTCATAAACTAACTTTGTGAAGTTCTCATAGATATGGAATTCATGTACAAGATTGCTGCGATGCAATATATATCACCTCATGCTTTATTACTTGGATTGTGAATAAATGAACTGCGCAGTGTCCAACTTTAAGTAGCGACTTTATTTGGATGAAACAATGTGACTTGTTAGCTCCTCGTCAATACATTGTTTCTAACTTATTCATAAGTACTAAAGGAGTTGAGGAAATAACAACTAGAAGGGAAAAATGGTAATTTCATAAATCCCGTCTAGTTGATGATATTCATGAAGGGTAAATATAGATAACATTCAATGGATCCGCTCAATATAATTAAGTTGAATTTGAGTAGAAAATAAATTCATTTGAACCGAGAGATTCTCAGTGTCAACTCTTTAGTGGAGTCAGTTGACATTAAGCTAATACTCGGAAAAGGTTTGTGAACTTTTGAGTCCGAGTATAGAAGCTCAAGCTTTTTTCATTTGGATCCATAAGGTCACAAATACAGATCATTAGAGTAGGATTGTTAAACTAGAAGCTAAGTCAAAATAAGTTCAAGTGTTGAATTAGACTTTTTCTCGAAAAATGTCTAAAGAGTATTTTTGTCCACATGGACATAAAATGATGTGAATGTCAAAATAGGATTTTGAATATTTTCATATGGTGAAAATATAAATTATTTTCTAAAGCCGAAAATTCGTTTAAGGCATTATGAAATTAATTTCGTTATTTGTGCAATTATAATTCTATAATGGGTATTTTAAGAATTGTCTTAAAAGAAATAAGGAAGCATCTAGAAGCTCCCCCCTAGGTAGAATTTCGGCCAAACAAGCATCAAGAGGAGAGTTTTATTTCCCTTTTCTTATAAGGATAATTACCCAAAAGAAAAAGGGAAATGAATTTCCTTGAGAAATGAAACAAATGTGCTAAGTGAGGAAACAAATTTCCTCACTAATGCCTTGTGTATGGCCGGCCATCCTAAGAGAGAAAGGGGAAGGGAAAATCAAATATTGTGTCATGAATACATTATTTTTTCTTGAATGAATAATTGACCTTATAGATTTTTCCTTCTCCTATAAATAGAGCCTCACATAGAGATGTGAAGTTGAAGCTTTTGCCTTGTTCGCTCTTGCTCTTGGCCGACTCTCTCTCTCCCTCTCTCTATAAAATACTCTTTTTATTTTGCACCTAGATCCATACTTGATCTAAAGAATTAGTTTATGATCCAAGAATTGTTCTTGGTTCATATTGTTTATTTGTGCCCACACACAAATCCTTCTAAACCTCTATAGACTCTTGTAATAGAAATCTTAGGTTTCTCGTGTTCACGTTTTAGGTGTGAAGGTGACGAGCGAGCCAAGGAAGAAGATCCACCTTTCTCAAGACGCTTCAAGATCAAGCTACAAGAAAGGTTCGTATTCAAGTCAGTTTAATGATGCTTTTAATTTATAACATGTATATGCTCTTTATCTAGGTTAGTAAAAATTGTTTTACTTCTAAAAGAAATTTTTATATTCCGCTATTAATATGATTAATGATAAATTTTTCTTTAACCCTAGACCTATTCCAACAGTAACAAGGTCTTAATTACATTCGACCTTGTTGAAAACAATCAGAAAATTATTCGTACAGTACCTAGATTGTGATTCCATTTTCAAGAAATAAATAAAAACATTTGAAATTAAAGAAAACAAATAACAGAACATGTACGGTACCGAGAAAAAAGAGCATTTGATTTTCTTTACGCCAAATAAAATATTTTTTGGTAATAGAGTTGAAGTTGAAATTAATGGGAGATCTACAATAAATTCTTACATACGCAGCAGCTATAGTGAGACCGGAACCCAGTAGATGGCCAGGAAAAGCAACACTTTGTCCTATTTTAAACTTAACAACTTGTAAACTTAACCCTGCACTTCGTCTTAAAAACTGCATTGAGAGTAAGGAATGTTTTACGGTATTTCAGAAATTAGATAAATATTATATAGTCTGTGTTAAGAAATACATTTTGAGAGAATCCTAAAGTAGAATTTCCCAATGTATACTCCTTTTTTGAAATGCCAAACTCCTCACATTTAAATAGATAAAAAGAACTTATTATTACAATATATATTTTTTTTTCTTCATAATATAACCTTTTTTACCAATATATACTTGATATTCTATATTCAACTCCCTGACTATCCAAGTTCATACCACAAGGTGTTAGATGCAAAGCTTCCAAGACAATAATAGCATGTAAATAACTCAATCATTTGTATTACTTGTCTCACTCGTCGAAACCACTTAAACTCGATCCAAATGCACAGTATTTAAGAAAGTAAAAAAATATTCTTCTTTCAAAATTCTCTTAAACTTTTCTAAAAGTTGAATAGTCTAAAAAATGGTTACATGATATTTGATTTTCACCTTCGATTCCTGGAAATCAGGTTATTAACTTCTCAATTCAGTTAACTTCGAGTGACTGTAGAGAAACAAGACAAACCAAAACTAAAATAAAACCACTTAAACCCGATCCAAATGCACAATATTTAAGAAAGTAGAAAAATATTCTTCTTCCAAAATTTTCTGAAAATTTTCTAAAAGTTGAATAGTCTAAAAGTTGGTTACCTGATGTTTGATTTTCATCTTTAATTCGTGGAAACCAGGTTGTTAACTTCCCAATTCAGTTAACTTCGACAGACTATAGAGAAACAAGACAAACCAAAAATAAAATAAAACCATTTAAACCCGATCCAAATGCACAGTATTTAAGAAAGTATCTAGTTCTTTTTATCAGGCATCAACGGGTGATTTTAGTTATATGTATTTCAGTGTCTTTTAACAAAAAATATTGCACGTAAAACAGCGACTAGGGTTGAATTTCTTAACTATTACAGACCGAGTGACCCTACCAAATCGTCAGTTTCCGTAACAACGTCTCCAATAAGCATCAATCTACTAGGCAAAACCAATCTACTAGGCAAAACCTACATTCATGAACAAAAAGTGGGAATAGTAACCAAGTAATGCATACGTAACAAAATACTTTTTTTAACGGACCAGGCCTCCCGCTCCCTAACATTTTTTTGTGCAAATTGGAGGCCTCGTGCAATAAAAAATATACACTTTTTGTATAGTTTAAAAAAAGTTGTAACTATATAATAGTTTAGTGTTAATACCAAATAATTTTCAAAAAATTTAGATATATTTAACGTTTCGTAAAACTAGTGTAAATGGTTCTAATGCTTACGTGTCATGTCAATTTACATTGTAAAACTCAATTTAAGTGGTAAAATAACAACGTAAATTGATATGACACGTAAACACTATGGCTATTTACACGAGTTTACGAAACGTTGAACATATCCAAAATAGCAAACATATATAGGGCTACTATGTACAATAACTCAATCAGTTTTAATTAACAGGTCACGGGTTCAAATCTCAACCGAATTTTTTTTAATTTTCTTTCAGAACGAAGGCCTTCATTGGTTGGAGGCATTGGGCCACTGCCCCTGTCGCCCCCCCTTGAGCCGGCTCTGGCCACGAACTTATAAACTTACCACGACGATTAAGAGCCGATTGATCATTGCCATCGGAAAACTAAGAGGCATCGCACCACTGCACCAGATGTATTGGAGATGAAACGCATTTTCATTTATCAGTTTTGTTTATTCTTTTAACAAAAAAATTGGCTTTGTACCCACTTCAAGCATTGGCAATTTGTATATAACTAACGTTTTGTAAACAAGTCGTAAATAGTCAGAGAAATTCGTTTACATCTGTTTATAGTTAATTTACCCTTCATATTTTTTCTTAATTTTTAATAATTTTTTTGCGTATTTTCGTCTGTAAACAAATTTATCTGCTTATTTACGACTTGTTTACAAAACGTTGGGTATATCCCAATTGACTATAGTTTATAGTTTAGTTGGTTATATACAAAAATTGCCCGACTTTTAATTGGTGTATAGCACTTACGTATAGATTGAGTTAGTTACGAAGTGTATATATACACATGTACTGTACATTTTTTAGCTAATGATAATTCCCACTCTCGAGTCTTGATCTCTTATTGAATTGAGATCATTCTTTCAAACACTCTCACCTCTCACAGTCTGATCTCAATAAAAGTTGCAAATCATCGAGAAACTCTTCATTGTACAAAAGAATTGTGTGACTAAGTTTTCACTCCCATTCACCGTTTCAATGTACTATACATTGTTGTAAGAGAGGGAGAATCAAGAAGCTTTCCAGTTAACTCAGTCAACACAATCAGATGATACAAACCAAGGAGAGGAGTAATGTTCTATACCTGATAATTAGGAATTTTACTAAGGAAATTAGGTTCTTTTAAATTATGCTTTTAGCGTTATGCTTTTATTTTTAAATGATTAGATATAATAATTAGTAACATAAGGTTAGATGGCATAAGGTGATTATTTCGAATTCGTCTCTTAAACTATTTATAAATAAGTCCCTTCTTTTTATTATTGATGAAGCAATCTCCAACTGATGACTTGATACAAAAAATACAGTAACGTTGGAAATGTGGAAAAACATGGTTTCTACTGCAGAAGAAAAAAAGAATCAAGAAGATGATAACTTAAGAATGAACACTTGGAATGCGTGAATCGCTACAATTCAGTTTCAGCACTATGTAATATACCTATGGTCTCCTGAATCACAATAACTAGTGTGGCAGCTTTCGTGTTTCTCGAGATTACCGGCAAAACCAATCTCATTCCGCTACTAGATCTGCAAGATTGCAAGTGCTCAAAGGGAACTAAAAATTCCCCCCCGTTTGTATCATAATCTCCGAAAGCGCAAGCCAAACTCCCTCAGGCTTTGAAAATCCCATGCCAATCTTCATGTCTGTGTGATCTCTATCTCTTATTCTCTCTACAAGCTGTCCTCTAGTTCATCAGGTACGAGTAACTTTTCAATAGCAGCCTGTTCAAAGATGAAATCAGAATAAAAAAGATAGTTAACAAAATGATCTCCTTCGAAAACATGATGAGATTGGAAAGAAGCGAAGAACCTTGATAGAAGCCACATCGGTTGCAGAAGGTTTCAGATCCAATGCAAGACCATAATGGAGCATTGCCTTGTCAGGCATATTATTCCGTTTGTAAATCCTACCCATCAATGCATAGACACTGCTTTCTCGCGGGGCGCACTCTTTAAGCTCCTTTAGGACTTCTAAAGCTTCATCAAACCTTTCCAGATTCATGAGAATGTTAGCCTTCTGATACATGGGAAGAGGATTCTTCGGATCTGCCTTGATAGCCTTCTCCATCATCATCAAAGCTTCCTGACTTCTCTGCCGTGCGATTGGAAACATATAGGTCAGAGAGCTTTGTAAAGAAGACACTCTCGAAGCTGCAATACTCTGCTAAGCTATGAATTGAGCTACGAACCTGTAGGGTATGCAGTGCTGTACCAAGGTAAGACATGATAACAGAAGACCGTGGATTTATTTGGAACGCCCTTCCGAAGTGATGCTCTGAGAAATCAAACTTCTCTTGGCGGAGATACACCATTCCAAGCCCATACCAAGAATTGTAATGTCTCGAATCAACAGTAAGTGCACTCTGATAGCTCTTGATTCCATTCTCAAAATCCTCCAGTGACACGTATCTGCATTTATAAATAAAAACATAAAAACTACATATCAGCCGACTAGTCATAGAAAAAGATGATAAGCTTGTGCCATAGTGAGACGGAAAATGAAAAAACATATCATACTCGTGGCCGCAAAGAGTATGCGCATATGCAAATCTTGGATTGACTTGTACAGCTCGCTGAAAATTTTTAAGAGCAGTTTCGTGATCTTTTTGCATACTATAACAATTACCCACAGCACACCTGCAATTCGTTGATAGAACGAGATAACGAACAGATTATCATTATTAGTTTTGCAGTGACGAAGCAATCTGACCAAACCATCATAGGAGACCAGATGAATAGGCCTACCATGATTGTGGAGCTAAGCGGTCTGTTGATATCAGTTCTCGAGCCAAGTAACTTAGTTTCATATCCTCCTTCAAATGCTGCACAAAATCATACAAAATTGAAATAAAATATTATGAAAATTTTAGAAGTGCTAGGTGATAGACTTAAATGCAAAGTTAAAAGTTTGTAACGAGGAATCAAAAAAGGCCAAATGAGTAATTTACTACAGTTCACAGAAACAAGCACTAGGCTTATGATTATTAGCCAATGTGTATTTGTAGCAATGACAGTCTGAATAAATCTAAAAAAGGTACCCAAAAAAAATATTAATCAGTGCATAAGATTGGCCTAGTGCCTTTTAGATTGTATTTTGCTTCTTCATAGTTGAAGCTTTCTTTTTCCCTTTTTATTCAATCTCTATTTCTCCTACAAAAATAAAAAATAAAATAAAAAACTTTAAAATACCATAAGGCTCCCTTTCTCACTCATACTACAAAATCGTGTCCAGTTCAGTGATGGTAAAAGAGTGGACAAACTCACGTAAAGGACTGTAGAATAAATGTCCATTCCCTCTAAACTGTAAGGTGATAAGTCACGGGCCAGGCTGAAGGCCCCCGCGGCTTTTAGATAATCTACCAACTCAAAATATGCTTTTCCAACCTGCAATTCAACATGTCAGTTGGTCAAGTAAAACATATATCAACGAGTATTACTCAATGTTTAAAAAGGCGCCAAAAAGGCACGCTTTTGGGCGCGCCTAACGCCTCCGAATGCTAACATCGCATTGAGGTTTACGCCTAGCCAAAAATGAGGCGTTGAGCGCCTTGAACCAATAAGGCGGGCGCCTGGTTCGTACGCCTCGCATCGAGGCGCTGTTTCTGTGCCCAGTCGCTTCTTTCTTTTTTTTCCTTTGATTTCTCTTTTGAAACTTTGGGCTTTAAAAACATAAACAATCGGCCTTATGACTTAGGGTTCTTTAATCAACTCTGACTTAGGGTTCTTCCTTTGGGGATTATTTCAGATTTTTAAAGTTATGTCTATTATTTCAGTTTTTATAAATTGTTTATAATTAATTATGCCTATATTTCAAGGCGTGCGCCTTCGAGGCTTACGCCTCGCCTTTTAAAAAAAAGGCGTCGATATACGCCTGCGCCTTTTTAAACCTTGGTATTACTAAATCAATCATAGGAAATGTAGTATACATTTTAAAGAACGCTCTGTAGCAGAGCAGAAAAAAGGCATGATAATTGCATGGAAAACAAATTTCGTGGAAAGAGAGAGTAGACTTCCAAAAGATTTAGAAATTCTATACATCCTTTGATTGTTAACTAATCATTTCACATTCAATGTGCCCTGTTAATATCGGTTACCTGGGAAAGAACCCAGCCTGTATTATAATGCTTTGAAGGAAGTTTTAGATAGACATCCAACGCCTCCTGTAAAATCAAGACTTGATCAAGAAAAGAAAAAAGAGAATAGACAAGCCCTGAACCATTTCTAACGAAAGCTCTACCTGGCATCTGTATAAGCAAGAAAGTCTATACCCCTCCCCAAGTGTTCCCATGAGGCTCAATATTTCTGACGTTCCAGAAATAATTTTTGAAGTGTTCATGCTACCACCAACCTGTGTGGTTTCCCCTTCGTTCTCTTGTGATCTCATTTCACCGGAAGGTGTTGTACCAGAAATAGATGAGGTCACACTTATTTTTGCATCCTCTATCTCATTGCGTATCCCTGGACAAGATCAGAATTCAGTCCTAAACAACTATTGACTATTCTTTCATTTTTTTCCTTTTCCTTTTCATCAAAGAGCTAGCTTACCACAATAACAAACAGTATATATAGTATCCTGAGAAAATCTAGTGCATTAAAAAGATTCCATATATAATTTGTGATTAAGCAATAGGAGTTTTCACAAATTAGGATCTTGGGGGTACTGATGTGAGATAGAAGATACACCACCTTCATCAATATTTTCGTTAGCCCATGCATGTCCTTTTCTAGTAGCCATATAACGTAACGGCATTGAGCTTGGCTTGGACCCTCCTTGGTGTTTAGATGAGATGGTATTTCCATTCCCAGCTATCATTGTGGAAGCTGCAGTGGTATTGACCCCTGAATCCCCAGATAATCTTGTACTCCTACGCGTGCCAGAATCAGGAAACAACCTGCTTGAAACCTGTAACCAGAAGAACGTGATACTGAGACCAAGTTCAAGGTATAAAGAAGTCAATTTTACAAGTTTACAAATGCAAAATTCAGACGTAGCAGTTTCTTCAATACAACATAAAGTAACAAGATCCCAAATTTGATTGCACAGATGGGGAAAAAATTACCATATTTATGACACTAAGTATGGAATTTAAAAACCTGGCCTTGGGCCACCCACATGTATCATTCAAACGAAAACAGGCCTCGCATTAAAAGGCGAGGGGAAAATGCTTGATTTATAACTATTCAATAGAACTTATTACTAGATTGAGGTGACAATCAAATCAAGTATTAAATTCTATTTTCGAAATAATATATATATATATATATATATATATTCTAAAGACAACAACCGGACATTTATATATAAGAATATAGAGCCCTTACCCTTCGTATTTTTCCTTCATCTACAACTTTCCGTCGAGGGGCTTGGACAGTTGTATTTACTGTTGACTTTGGCGAGCTTTCAGCAGCAACTGCAGCAAGGGTTGGGCCGTTTTGTGAGACATTTCTACACAGCGGCGGTGGAGCAACGCCCGAAAACTGCAAAGCAACAGCACATTTGGTGAGATGAGATACTACTCTACTACTACTAGCAATTTACTAGTGAGTTTGTTCTACATTCCAGAAAATAAATATTTACATGTAGGGATTTTATTGTACTCAATTATATGGTTTACATAAGAATACATGTGTTACTTCTTATCTTATATAACCATAAGTACGAATCATCTCAAAGTAACTTCTTGTAATTACAATAAATTCCTTGAACACCCTTCAGAATTTTAGTACATTGTTAATTACTGTTTATACATCTATAGGAACCCAAACTCCTATGATTGATATCAAACAAGTGATGTTTTTCTTTATTGTAAAATTGCGAATAAAAACTGGCACCTGCAAGCAGTATTTTTTCACACTTTATCAACAAACTTGCATCAAACCGCAGATGTTCTAATAAAACATTCTAAACTAATGCAAAGAAAACCAATAAATTTTTCAAATAAGAAATAGCAATTACAGAACTTTGTTTCTACGGCCTCAAATTATACATCATGATTCACCAAAGTCTTGAAAGAAAAAAAAAATAGCCAAATAGATTTTAAATTGTCCACAACACAGCACTCTTATACCTGCGTAGCCATTGGCGAAGGAGTGTTATAAAATGACAAGTTAGTGGAGCTTCCAGTTAGAGACTGGGTGGATGTACCTCCCATAACAGTACTGTTATGGGAATTTCCTTGGAGATCTCGGATGTTATTTCCTTGCATATGTTTCAATTGTCTGAGACTTGATTCATCAAAGCTCTTTGTAACAGCAAAATTTCGATCTTCATTGGGAATGTGCATATTTTGGGGAGCTGGTGCTTGGTGTAAGTATTGCTTCTGTATACAACGAGCAGCTGGCTCACCAAAGACTGTTGATGCTTCATCAGCAGCCCCTAAGAGAACAAGGAAAAACTATCTTCAGAAAAGATGTCAAAAGAATCAATGGAATAACCATTAGTGCTCAAAGAGTAAGACGTAAACCAAAGAAAAATTCAAATGATCTATACTCCAGTGGCTAACAGTCTAGACAAAAGTACTGGATGATGTGCGCTTTGCAGCAATAGATATAACACGGCATACACATATTATTTTACACACCTAATACACAGAGCTCCTCATAGGCAGCCCACATCAGAGGATTTAGTGACAAAGCCTCTTTAAAGTGATGGATAGCATTTGTTATCCTCTCAGTGTACCTAAATTTTAGAGCAAATAACCAATGATCAAATTGTTAAATATAAAAACATACCATTTAGCAAAAACGCCGTTATTCAGCACTAAGTTACTCAACAATGAGTTTAAAGCACAAAGATTAAATGCCCCAGCTTTTTTTAAAGAACCAAGTCAAAGAAGTAGATCTTCTGTTGAAAACTTTAAAACAGGTGATTCAGCTTTTATACTTTACAGAAGAGATTTTTTTGCAGATGAGCAACCTGTAAATAAGTCCAAGCAGGTAATGACCAGCAGCACCGTTTGGAACCTGGTTATGAAAGACACCAAGTACAAGTGCGATAAGGACTTCATTTCGTTTGAAGTACAAATTTATTAGATAACTCTGAAATAAAAACTCTTAGATTATATTTACGTATCTTTATCATGACAAAGATTAGGGAGACAAACAAAAGATGCTTGTGTGAGAAGTATTACTTTTATAAGCCCATTAATTTCTTCACTATAAAATACGTCCCAATAAACTTAAATACTACCTCTGCACTGGGTTCATTTGGTGGACACAGCGCCACTTCAGCTTCTTTCAAAAAATCCATTCGGAAGCATGATACAGCAAACAAGTAGCGGGATTGAGCCATTTGTGTTCCTTCATTAATATATTGAAAGGGGAAGAAGAGTGATCAAGTTATGCATATTCAGGTTCTAACTTAGCAACAAAAGGGGAAAATCAGAATCATTTGTAACAGTATCAGAGTACAAACTGGTGGAAGAGATTAACAAGATACCATACCTTTTAAAATATGGTATGCACAGTAAGCTTGATTGTTACGTAAGTAAGCGCTGGCTAACAACTGCAAATTTCTCTGCATAAAAAAAAAAAATTCTTCAGAAATAACCCATAAACTAAATTGAATCCAAGAGAGTGAAAATTCCACAGTAAAGAGAACTAAAGAAATCAGTTATTAAGTCCTTAAGCTAGATTATGTGTCAAAATAGAAATCAAAGCCACTGGAAGGAAGTACAGACAATTTAATTACAAAGTGGAGTCCTAGAACCTTACAAAACTACATATATTTATAACTCCGCTTACATACTTCTCTCAACAATTAGCTATTTTAAAACCCGTTCAACTATTTCATCGAACATTATTCAAATGGCACAATCAAGTTCACGAAAAACGCTAGAATAAATATTACACAGTTTCAGTTTTCAGCATCTTAAAAGGGTCAAGAAAATAATTCTTCAAAATTTCACCAACGGGGCTTAATTTTTTTTAATAAAACCAAGTATCTGAACTTGATATACTTTAAGAAAACTAAGAGCTGGTATCACTCTAGAAATCTAGTTTCTTGATACGAAAATCAGTTTTTTTTTATCTTCCACTACTTTCCAGTGACCTCGCAAAACACAATTCTGCACAGAAATAGCACCAGCTTCAAATCAGTCGACAGAAAATGACATCGGAAATCGGTAACGAACTCGAAACCTAGGAATCGTGTGGAAATCGTAATTCAATAAGCTATATAAAAAGAAACGTCGATCTCGATTACCTACGCTAATGTTCGGGACTAGTCACTCAGAGACACCAGCAAGAGAAAACAAAGAAATAAACGATCTTTTGGGTACAAAAATACGAGCATCACCAAGATACGCCCTTTTGTCGATGCTTATCGGTAACCAAGCAGAGCGACGACGACAATCAATGGAAGTGAGCGAGAGAGTAGGTGGAAGAAAAAGTACCTCGGAAGGAAACTCGGAGCAGAGACGCTCGCAGACAAAAATGGCGTTTCGGTACATGAAATCACGGAGACTGTGGTGGACACAGTCGACAAGTATGGCTTCCATTATTGCTTTGCTTTTCTTCTTCTTCTTCGATTTAGAGAGAGAGAGAGAGAGAGACGTCTTGTTTTTGGGGGCTTTTCTAGGTTCAAACTTCAAATCCGGTGGCACGTGCAATTCCTCTACTTCGAAATGACTAGTCACGTGATTATGTTCGGAATGATTTTATTCTTCTTTATACTGTTTTCCGCTTCTTTGGTGACTCGTATTAACTTGAAAAGTTATGAATTATATAAAACACAAGGACTGGTATGGCTATAATACTCTAAATATATAAGTATGATGTTAAATTTCTAATTGATCAACATTTATTAGAACAGCTGATATACATTAATATAGTGTTCGAACGGAACCATACAGAGAAAATAAATTGAGTAAAATCACTAAATTATAGTATAATAAAATCAATCAAATGAAACAGTTAAATGAAAGAGGTTAGAATGCAAAACTGATGATAAATTTGTTTTTTTAAACACGTCCAAGTGGACATCTCTTTGATAATAATTATTTTTTGTATCGAACACTTTTTATATGATTCTCGTATTTTTTTTGGCATATATTTTAACGTCAGTTGTTTGCAGGTATAAAAAATGTTTCTTTAGGTGTGTCATATAAAAAATAGTTGCTAACGTTATTGTAGGGTTTCACACATTGAATACGCTGCAACAAGTGAGCATCAAAAAAAGTTGAAAATCCCATTATAGAATTTTATTGGTTGAATAAGAACAGAATATGTAAATGTATGTAGTTGTATATGTTATTTTAAACTGAGTATTAAAATATAGAATGTGAATTTTAATATGGAAGGTGAGTAGAGCTTGCATCTTTAAAAAAAATGAGTTAGGTTTAATAAGATTAACGTCATATAGTCACCAATATAATTCTCTATTTGGTCGATTAAAGGTTTATTTTTCACCGGGATAGATATCATAGATATCTCGCCGAACTTAAACTGTTGTCGAACCGAGTAACCAATTCTACGTATTCTTTAGCTTGTGTAGATTTATCTATTGTGTGAATATGTGTTACTAACATCAGTAAAAAATTGTTAAAACAATTATAAGCATAACTTTCATTTGGTATTAGAGCGGGCATCATAATCAACTGAGCGAATGATCTATTGCTGATTAACTGTGTGTTGTCGTAAGATAGATACTTTCAAAAAAGGTGGCTTTGTGAACATGACACTTCTTCTAGATGAACATAATTATGTCTATTGGAAAGCAAGAATGAATACTTCTATAGATCAAAAGATGTGAAAATTTGTGGTTACATGGCGGAACTACTCTAAACAGTTTACGTTTTTTGAGTAAGAAAGTATTACATGATATCATGATATCGTGTATTATTTTGCATAATATGACAATAGAAGAGGAACGCGATATCAATCCAACAATTGAAGATCCAGCCGAAGTTCCAAATTCATAATTTGAGATGGTGGACGTCGGAGATTCTCGATTCCAACAATTTTTAACTCGAAACCGACAAATTTAGAATGGAGAAGCTCATATTGAATTTCGAAATATATTAATTGAATACTTTAAAATGAATATGCTAATTCCGATAATTAGTTTGATGTAATTTATTTTTTAAATGTATGATTTTTTATATTATTTTTTTAAAATAATTTATTTAGTTTGACTTGTGTGGAATAAATAATTATTATCACTTAATTAAGAAAAATGCAAATATTATAATTATTTATTAAAATATTTACTAATAGAAAGACGATATAATTATAATAATATAATAATAAAAAATAATAATTTTAGTGTGAAATTTATTCTTGCGGTCGAAAATGGAAAAATATTTACCACCAAATTTAATTATATAAGTTGAAGTTGTCCTCGATAAAAACGACAATTATTTATGCTTGACAATAATTTACCTTATTGTAATTCTATTAGTAAGCAGGAAATGATTTTTCTTGTAATGTCTTAATGTCCAAATTGAGACAGAGGTATAAATAAAAATGATTTTTCTCAGTATTTGTGTCATCATCTCTGAAAAGAAACCACGAAGATAGACTTCCAAAAACTAAAAAAAAATAAAAAAAATAGGAAAAGATAGGTACAGTTACAGGGCTAAAATTTCTAAAGGGCCGGAATATAAAGGTCGCAACAGAAAGCCCAAATAATAATAATCATCGTCAACCCGTGTCCGAAAAGCAATCGAAAACACAGCGTCAAACGCTACATTGCCTCAAAGCTCACATACTCTGTTTCAATGGCGGACCCATCGCTCCCACTAATTCCCACCGGAGAAGGTGAGACAGTCGAGATCGACTATTCTTCCACAATACTCGATATATCGAGCTTTCAGCTCCACGATCTCGACTCGGTCGAGCTGCGTCCGGGTCTGATCGAAGTGGACCTAACTGCGAACCGTCTCTCGACGGTGGACCCTCGGATTGGAACCCTGTCGAGCCTCAAGAAGCTCTCTTTCCGACAGAACCTCCTCGGCGACGACGCCATCGAGCCGCTCTCGAGCTGGCACGCCTTGTCAAACCTCGAGGTATTTGAATTCCTCCATTTTTTATTACTTTCGGTAGTTCTTTGTGTGTGTCAAATCGTCGAATCGTAAGTTAGTGATATTGGCTGTGATGGCGTATTGTATCTATTGCTGTGTACTAATTTACGGTCAAAAGCATGAATTCGAATCAAAAGAAAAGTGTTGTTCGGAATTTAAGCTATGTCGTATGATTACCTCGTGTTCGTTACAAAAGACCAGCTGAGTTTGTTTCGGAAAGATAAATTGTCTCATCAGAAAGTGATAAGTGATGGAAATATTATTAGAACTTTATGTTAGGTCCGAGAAGTCAGTGTAATGCTTTCCTGTTGTTCTTGCAGGAGTTAGTATTCAGGGATAATAAGCTTACAAAAATACTTGATGTCGAAATATTCAAGCGGCTTCTGGTTTTCGATGTTTCTTTCAACGAGATCACGTCTCTGAAAGGATTATCGAAGGTCAGCAACACCCTCAAGGAGCTCTATGTATCAAAAAACGAAGTTACTAAGATCGAAGAGATTGACCACCTTCACGAACTGCTTATTCTTGAACTTGGTTCCAACAGATTGAGGGTTAGTGTTTGGTTCGTTGACTATGGTCTTGGGTGTCCCTTTTTGAATCTTTTGTCCAGTTTCTAGTCCCAAAATTTCACGCGGTTTTGTTACTTTATTCTTGAGTTTTCGCGTCGCTGATTCAGGTGATGGAAAATCTGCAAACTTTTATTAAATTGGAAGAGTTATGGCTGGGAAGGAATCGCATCAAGGTGGTGAATTTATGCGGGTTGAAATGCATCAAGAAGATTAGCTTACAGAGCAACCGTTTAACTTCTATGAGAGGATTTGAGGTACTCCTGTTTGTTGCTGGCAAATTGGAACAATCTCTTGAAACTTTGTTCCTCTTGTTTTGAGTTAATAATAAGAATCTATTTATATTGCACATCCTCATTTCAGGACTGCATTGCTCTAGAAGAGCTATACTTGAGCCATAATGGGATTTCAAAAATGGAAGGCGTATCTACCTTGGTCAATTTGCGGGTCTTGGATGTATCATCAAATAAGCTAACTTATGTGGATGGCATTGAAAACCTGACTCAGTATTTACTTTTGTTTTATTCTTTTCTTTATTCCTATGACAAATGTAGTATGCCATTGTATCTTATTTCCTATGTTTTTTTCATTTCCCACGTTCTTCGTTTTGTTTGTAGATTAGAAGACCTGTGGCTGAATGACAACCAAATAGAATCCCTCGAAGGCATCGCTGAAGCTGTTGCCGGTTCAAAAGACAAGCTTGTCACTGTTTATTTCGAAAACAATCCATGTGTATGTTCTCTCTTGTAACTTGAATGGCCTGAATTTCCTTAAAAGTCTGATAGTGAACTTTACTGATGCATGATTTAGGTGAACTTAAGAGAGATTTCAGATAAAGAAATGTATCCCGATTAGTAACTAATTGATTCCTGTGGGCATTCAGGCAAAGACTCCGAACTACGCTACTACCGTGAAACAGATGTTCCCAAATATTGAGCAAATTGATTCTTATATGTTTGCTTAGAAGGGAAGACAGTGTGTCAGCCTTCTATGAATGAAGATATCTCGCAGCAGCTGTATGACTGTGGCTTTTTCTGTTTTCAGGTAATATTTACATGCTTTTCACATGGGCTTTTATCGCCATTTGTCTCTTCCTTGTGCTTGTTATACTATTTAAAAACCTCTATTTTTCAGGTCAACCATGGCTCAGCAAGCTCTATCGATGCAAAAGCGTCCACTGATATACTTTTTTTTCGAGCATTGACATAACTGTTATCAACAATCCAGTTATTGACTTTGTTTTATTCATTCTCCTTATCTTTTTTGTTTTACCAAACCGTACCAGAAGGTACTACAGATGTTTCTTTTTCCCTCTCTCTCGACTAAGTTAGTTGAAAGGATTCTGGTTTTATATTGAACAGACTCCCCGTGTGCAAATTGAATGTAGAGAACCAAATGAAAAAAATATGTTTTATTGGTTCTGTATTCAAGAGCAATATGTCACTTTTTCACAGAAGCGTTATTTCTAGACCACCAAGTTGGGCCAACAAAAAAAAACGCTCAGGTAGAAACAAACATTGTGAAGCAGAAAAGAGCTAAAAGAAATAACATTACCACAACATTAGCCTTTCAAACAAAACGCGTCCTAAATTCTTCATCATTCAAAGCAAAAAAGGAACATTATACAGAACGAAAAAAAAAATCAGTTTGTTCAGCGACCCCTCTCGAATCCGATGCGGGACCTCCCCGAGCCTCTGTCGCTCTCGTCCCTCATCATGGAGCCGGCCGTAGCCCTCATCGTGCCTCCGGTGCCGACCTTGTCCATCTTCTTGCCCTTCTTCACCTCCGTCAAGAACTGGTCTAAACCGAACGGGTCAGCCTCCTCCGCTGCGTCCTTCTCGAACTCAACTGGCCTTTCCCTCGGCGCAGCCCTCTCAGAGGTTCCCTCGAACGCCCTGTCGGGCTTGAACCGCTCCGTCTTCATGATCTTCTCGAGCTGCTCGTCGGCTCCGCCGTACATCTCCGAGTCCACGTCCTTCTTGGGCCTGTAAAGGGTCGACAGAGTGGGCTGGGCTGTGAAAAGTCCTTTGTCATAAACGTTGTACTGATCATCGGCAGCGAATCCTGATTCCATTCCCTTGTCCTGGTTGAACAGCCTCTGGTCGTACATGACCTCCCCGCCTCTACCCGACCCAGCCGAGGCCATTCCCAGAGCCACCTTCTCGCTGACATCACGGTCTCGGTCCCTCGTGATCTTGCTCTTCTTCCCCATCGAGGCGTCTTTCGCCTCCAACCTCCTTTCTCTTTCCCTCTCTCTCCGCCGCTCCTCGCGGATCTTCTCTCTCCCCACTCGCTCCTCTCTCTCCTCCCTCGTCTCGGAATCAGGGCGGCGGTGGTGGTCGCGCTGGGTGTGGTCGTAGTCCTCGCTCGCCGGCGCTGCGATGGCAGCCGCCGGAGCAGTGACACCGGTGCGCTCCGAGCGGGCTTTCTGGGCGAGAGCACGGAGCTCCTGCTCCTTCCTCTCTTTCTCCTTCATCAGCATCTCTTTCTGGACCTTGGACCGCATCGAGACCGCCTCCCTCGCCTTTTGCTCAGCCACGTACAGAGCCTCCGAGAGCTTCGCGAAGTTGTCGTTGATCTGGACGTCCTGTAAATAAATATGCAACATTTGACAGGTTAAAATTCTAAAAAAAAAACATTCTCACTGGTTGAGTCCAATTGTTAATCACGGTCAACTGAGGTTAACTAATTTATTTCCCCTTCAGATAACCGGATGGTCGTCGAGTTAATTTTGGTGTTAATTGGTTAACCCGTAGGTTTAAAAAATCTAGATTTCCTAGTCCATTTCAACAGTAGTGTAGGAAGGCCACTTAAAAAGATAAAGTGGTTAAAATATTCATGTGAAATAACTCTGTCTCTTGCTCCAAAATATAAAATATAAAATCTCGTCTCCATCGAAATTTACCAAAGCCCCTTGTTTACCTTCAGGCCACAGCCAATCAAGACTCGATTAACTGGACGATCAACCATAAATTTTAGCTTCTCCTTCCGATTTATCGGGTTAATGCTAAACCAGTAACATGTGTTTGATAACCGGTTAATTTTCAAGTTAACATGTGTGTGATTACTCAACCGGCTGGTAAAAAAGTACGAGAATCCAATTAAAAAGAGAAATAGTAAAGATATTGCTGTAAAAAATTCGTTGCTCACCTGGAGGCCACGGCCATCAGCGGCGAGGCGCTTGTCGAGGGGGATGGTGTATCCCTTGGGATTCTTCCAGTTGGAGATGCAGGGCGGGATCTTCCAGTCCTGCTGGTCCTTAACAGTCACGGGGCGCGGTGGAGAGTGCATCACCGGAACCGGCGGCGACCCGGAAGCCCGCGGGACCCGCTTGTGCTTGAACTTGGGAGGCTCGAGCGGGTCCACCGGCATCTCCACCATCCTGATGATCCGCTCCCTCGCCCCCGAGTTGAACGCCGCCGACTGCTGCGAAGACTTGTACTTTATGAACTGCGACTCCGACGAGTGCTTCGGGACGTTCTTCGGCTGGGCTGCGCTCAGCCGCACGTTCACGATCTTCTCCAGCGCCGCCTTCGTCTCCTGCATCGTCTCGTCGATCTCCTTCTGGAGCTCCTCGTCTTCTTTCTCTTCTTCTTCTCCGTCCTCCTCGTTCTTCAAAATCTTCGGGACGATGTCTTTGTGCTGAGAGTAGACGATCTTCTTCGAGTTCTCGTTCTGTTTGACAATGGCGTCGTAGGCGATGTTGCCTCGGGCGTCGACTGTGACGGGAAGGATGTCTGATCTGGGCTTGGCCGATCGGTCTCGGCCCATTCCCAGAGGGTATTGGGCCACGTGGATCTCGGGGAAAGCTCCTCCGTCTCCAAAATCCTCCACTTTTCGGGGGACGAACCCAGCTCGCTTCAGGTACGGAGGGACCGGGTTGGGCTTGATTGCCGAGGCCTGCTCAGCGGCCTCGGCGGTGCTGAATCGCTGCTTGAACCACGGGTCATTCGAGTGGTCATAATGGGTCGCCGCTGTCACTTTCACCGCCGGAAGAAAGTCCTTCAAGTTTGTCGCCATTTTAGGCCAAAATATCGTTCAACTGCTAAACCAATAAGATAAAAACGGGGAAAAAGACTTAGGTCGAAGAAGATAGTAATACGAGATAAAACTGCATATGCGGAGCTAGTCTTAACAACCCAAATTATCATATTTAAGGACGAATTCAAGTAATTCGAAGCACAGGAAATAACTCAAGTAAGATCACAGCACAAGCCAAGCACATATACATATCCAACACCCTTCTCACTACAAAGAAAATACTTTGAAAGAAAGAATTCACTTTAGTCTTCTACAGAAGAGCTCAAGCACCACCAACTGACAATCGATGCCAGAGATTCATCATGAATTCAAATCAGATAAGTATCCAACATCCGTTTTAAAGAAAAATAAAAGTTTCTACATAAACCTATTCAACTTCAACACAGTACTACGTAATTCTCATGAAATCCAAGACGAGCAACACTCACCAGCAACGATAGTATTGTCGAAAACGACTAAATGAACAACTCAAGTCATCGGTATGAAATCGAAAACCATCAATCTTTTAAATAACAAGCCAAGAACTTTGTGGCTAGGTTTAATCGAAAACGACTAGACCAATATTTCAACGTAACTCAAATATACAAAATCCCTAACTTAATCCACAGACAGTGAAAAGAGGGGACATATAGATTTTAGAGTTTTCAGATAACTCACTCCCTCGAGGATCGATCTTGGGACGAGAGGCTCGATTGAGAATAATAAAAGCTCAGGTGTTGTTTAGAGTGCCGACGACGATGAATTCGCTATTTAAGGAGAACTAGACGAAGGAGAGTTCTTGCCGGGGAATATGGTGTTGCCTCAGGCGGTCTCCACAAAACTTTGGCAAAACTGGATTTACGTTGGAACATTTATATTTGAGCTTAGTTTCGCAATAATAATACTTTTTCCTTTAAATAAGATATTTTAATTACTTTAATGACTGGTAGATATTTTTTCCCTTTCTTGAAAATAAATATGGGATGAAAGCGAATTACGAAAATAATATCTAAAATTTAGAAAAAATAAATTACGGTAAAGATTACGTTAGTTAGCCGATGAAAATTACAATAAATACGAAAATTACGATAAAAATAGTATCTTAAAATTTTATAAATAAAATGTCAATTTTCATTTAAATTTTCATTTCATTGTCAATTTTCACTTGTCAAGCCGTTTATCACAGTTAACTCATTAACCAATCATAAATAACAATTTTTTTTATTGGATGTGATATATTTGAAATCTTGAACAAAAAAGAAAACATAAGAAACTTAGAATAAATAATTAACAAACTTAATCTGAAGGCTGGAATTAAGAAACACGACTAACAATAATAAATCTTTTACTATTTTTTAAAATAATTTTTCGACTAATTGATTGTTCTCTCTTTATTTTTCAAATGTAAACTTTTTTCTGCGAGAAGAATTCTCTGTATCAAGTAATAAAATAAACATTTTGGTGATCGTCAAGATCATGAAAACGAAGCTGAAAATCATGACAACGACACACCACACGACGATAACGCATTTGCGGCAACATAATCTCGAATTTTTTGAGTCATTTTTGCCTTAAATGAAAAAATACAGTATTTGTGACGAACTTTCCGGAGCAACGGGATTCTGACGCCATTTCAGCGCGACTTCCCAAATATTCAAACTTTGTTTTCAATTTAAAAATGGTGCTTTTATTTGCAAAAGGAATAATTATACCACATTGTTAGTGCAGTCTGGACCTTATTGTTTCGTCAAAACTTTGATGTTTGCGCTGTTGTTCTTACCATGTTTTGAGAACATGTCTATGCACTTTTTTTGACGTAGTGTATCTGCTTCTCTGTTCATTCATCGCCTTTTAAATCCAACTAGGCTTTTCGAGTGTTGTGTGTTGTCGTTGTTTCTGCAGTATATAAACCCTCTTGTGCACTCTTCTTGAGTTTATGCATTCTCTATTGTGTCGCGCCGCTCCTACACAGACTTAAAGAGCTCTCCTCTCTTGCGCGTTCATCCTGTAAAGAATAGCTTTTTGAAGGAAAAATATTTCTGTAAGTGGATCTTTCTTATACCTTCTGTGTTGAAGACACATAAAATGACTTGGTTCTTGTCAAGGTGAAACAGTGAGTGGAGCTCACTCCTAGGGGGAGCCTTAAGTAGAGTATAACTTGGAAAGAAAGTGTTAGGTTAAGGAATAGTTGATTCACTTGTAAAACTTTTGTAACTTTGCTCTTCCTGTTGGAATATGTCTAGGGTTAAGAAAAATTATCATTAATCATATTAATGGCGGAATATAAAATTTCTTTACAAGTAAACTATTTTACAAAGTGCATATACATGTTATAATTAAAAATATTATTTAAACTATTTGAATACTAACCTTTCTTGTATCTTCAACCATGAAGCGTTTTGGGAAAGGTGGATCTTCTTCTTTGCCTCGATTCTTTCACGTCTAGTCTTGAACTTGAGAAACCTAAGGTTTCTATTACAAGAGTCTATAGAGGTTTAGAAGGATTTGTGTGTGGGCACAATTAAACAATATGAACCAAGAACAATTTTTGGATCATAACCAAATTCTCCAGATCAATTGAGGATCTAGGTGCCAAAATAAAAATGAGTATTTTATAGAGAGAGAGAGGGTCGGCCACAATGCAAGAGAGAGCAAGAATAAAGCTTATTTTCACATCTCTATATGAGGGTCTATTTATAGGAGAATGAAAAATCTATAAAGGTCAATTATGCATTCATGAAAGGCATTCATGACACATTATTTGATTTTCTCTTCCCCATTTTCTCCTAAGTTGGTCGGCCATGCATTGTGCATTAGTGATGAAATTTGTTTCCTCACTTAACACATTTGTTTCCTTCTCAAGGAAATTCCTTTCTATTTTCCTTTTGGGTAATTATCCTTATAATTAAAGGGAAATAATTTTCTCCTCCTTTGATGTGTTTTGGCCGAATTCTATAGCTAGGGAAGGGGCATTTAGATGCTTCCTTATTTCTTTTAAGACAATTCTTAAACTACCCATTGTAGAATTATTATTGCATAAATAACAAAATTAATTTTGCAATGCCTTAAACGACTTTTCGGCTTTAGAAAATAATTTATATTTTCATCATATGAAAATATTCAAAATCTTATTTTGACATTCACATCATTTTATGTCCATGTGGACAAAAATACCCTTTAGACATTTTCCGAGAAAAAGTCTAATTCAACATTTGAACTTATTTTGACTTAGCTTCTAGTTTAACAATCCTACTCTAATGACCTGTAATATTGACCTTATGGATCCAAATGAACAAAGCTTGAGCTTCTATAGTCGGACTCAAAAGTTCACAAATCTTTTCCGAGTATTAGCTTAATGTCAACTGACTCCACTAAAGAGTTGACACTGAGAATCTCTCGATTCAAATGAATTTATTTTCTACTCAAAATCAACTTAATTATATTGAGCGGATCCATTGAATGTTATCTATGTTTACCCTTCATGAATATCATCAGCTAGATGAGATTTATAAAATTGCCATTTTACCCTTCTAGTTGTTATTTCCTCAACTCCTTTAGTACTTGTGAATAAGTTAGAAACAATGTATTGACGAGGAGCTAACAAGTCAAATTGTTTCATCCAAATAAAGTCGCTACTTAATTTTGGATACTGCGCAATTCATTTATTCACAATCTGAGTAATAAAGCATGATGTGATATATATTGCGTCTCAGCAATTTTGTACATGAATTCCATATCTATGAGAACTTCACAAAGTTGGTTCATGACATCTTCATAACTTAATATCTCACCAATTGTCCTAGTCTAGATCACGTAATGGACCTAGAATTTGACTTTCTCAAATGAGAGTATTAATGCTATGAAATGACATGTCTCATTTCAGGATTTAGGTAAGCATGTGCAATTCATACATAGTGACCTTGAGACAAAAGATGTTAAATGGTTTGTTTTCATTGTCTCTAAAGGTGCACTGATCAATTCAGTATCTTCAAAATATACATTGGAAGAACTATAGAGTTCCTAACTCTTTATGCCTCGTAACTAGACATCATAGATTTTTCCGAAAATCATACTGGGATCAATAGTTCATTGATCTTTAGATTGTGAATATATCGTTTTAACCAAACCATGAAGAGTTTGTTCACGCAAATCTACATTTGTCTCTTCATACATTGTTAGGTTTGATTAAGGACTATAAGACTATTGAATATCATAAATCATAAATCTTCATACATTGTTAGTCAGTGAAGTGTTTCATCTGAAGAGAATGTAGGGGTTACCCTGGCTCTTGCAGATATGGGTCTCCCTGACTCTTCTCATGATTTATCATTTATGTCAACTAACAGCTCATAACTATCTGATGAGTTTCTTGCCCATGCATATGATGTCATTTCATCTCATCCGAACTTCAAGTTAACAAGTTTCTACTCCCTCAAAGCCTCTATGGAGGAAGATGAAATCAGCGATGACTTGCTTATTGAAGCATACAAAACGCTGTTTGTCAAATGGGCTGATGAGTCTAATGCTTATGTTATTCAAAATGACAAGATTGCTGATATGGAGAAAACTCAATCTGAGTTATTAGAGTAGATTCAAGAGCTTCAGGCAGACTCGCCCCTATCTGTCACGGAGCGGATCTCCTCTCTTTCTGGATGAGAAAACTCATCTTCTTCAAGTTATCAATTTTCTAAAACTTGAAATTGCTCGTCTTACTCAAGAAGTTACTCGTCTTACTCAGTATGTGGATCTTCATCCTGGTACTGAAATGATGAATGAATTGCTGAAAAATGGCAAGTTTGGTTTTGAGAAATCTGGTCTAGGTTTAGACGGAGGTTCATCCAGACACTCTCAACCTTCGTTTGTTCCTGCATCAGGAAGGCTCTTTCAACCTCATGATCAGACAACTTTTTCTCCTAACCCTCTGCGTGGCAATCAGGGTGTTCCAGTCTCCTCACGTAACATGTCAACCACCACACGAAGACCCAACCCTGCTAAACATGATTGGAGATGCCATTTTTGTGGAAAATCAGGGCATATCCGTCCCTTCTGTTTCAAACTTTTTGGCCGGCTCCTTTTCTCACCAGACAAAGGTTCCCCATGGGAGTTTTCAAAGACCTGTTCTTCATCTGAAAATTTAATATGCTTCCTCCCAGACAACACCCTCGTCAACGGTGGCAAGTTAAGAGACATCAAGCAACTTTTGTCGCTTACACCTCTTTAAAAGCAACATCTCGTGATGACTGGTACTTTGACAGCGGTTGCTCCAGACACATGACTGGTGTCTTTGAATTTCTAACTGATGTTCAATCCTGCACAAAAGGCAATGTCACTTTTGCGGAAGGCTCTACGGGCTCAGTCGTTGGGCGGGAAAATCTTAACGTATCTGGTCTTCCAGCTCTTGACAATATTCTTCTGGTTGATGGGCTGAAGGCTAACCTGATTAGTATTAGCTAACTGTGCGATCGGGATCTTACTGTCACGTTCACAAAGTCTGGCTGCTCTGTTGTTAATTCAGAAAACTCTGAAGTGATGCGTGGATACCACGGTCTTTTGAAATGTAATCTCTGAAGCGAATCGAAAAAATGTGTGGGCAACACTCTTATATCTCATAGATCCTAAACGAGTCGTCTAAATATTTTCTCTCTTATTTCTAATAACAAAATTGAAGCGATTTCGAGAGAGAGTGGGAGAAAATATGGTCGGTTACCCTAGAGTAGGAAAAGCCACAAAATTATCATAAAATGATTGATTCAAATGAATAATGCTTCACTCCGTCCTCAATTTATAGCTTTTCAAGAGAGAAATTCTACCCTATAATTATGGATTTAATCTTAGCCGTTAGATCTTATCTAATGAATCTAAATTTTCTCTCATCCGTCATATCAATATCTAAGAAAATATTTTTATTTTTTAGATAATATAGGATAATTTTTCTCCTTGATTTTTAGATAATATAGGATAATTTCTCTCCCTCAAAAAATCCTTATAGGCAAAATGGAGAAGTTATAGGCAAACTAATTAACCTATTAATTCTCCACCTATTTGAAACAAATAATGAGAAATTTCGATTTCCATTAGCCGGCCATACACTATGTCATAGGGGAAAAATAAGCGCAACTAGCCCACTTGGATTACGTTCGGTTAAATCTTTCGATGGGGAATCAACAATGCTCAGAGATTAGTTTCTCTAAGCCATTTAATTCTTAATCACCATTTAGACGGTTCAGACATTTTGACTCAGGTTTGGGATTCCAATCATATAGATTCCCACTTACACTCTTTTTGTTGTTTAAACACGTGTCTTTTTTATATTCATGTAGTCAACGTTCATTTGCAAGTGATCTCTTAGTTATCTTTTATGTCCAAAGTAATTTATATTCAAGTAATGCATCTACTGCAGAGCATGTTAACACTTTGTTATCTTTTGGATTATACACCAGGCTCTAGATCAAAAGATAATTATTGGTGTACATCCCCTTGGTGCTACAACAAGTCGCACCGATCATGTTTTAATCTTATCACCACTAACCATAGTGTGATTATTGAAGTTGTATCCGTAAGAACTTTTTATTGACCTATTTCCATTACTTAGTTAATTATGGTTCATCCAATCATGTCATATCTAATATACATAAAATAAAAGGATTAACCCTGAACAACTAATTATCTGACTACTTCCAAAAATTACAGTGTAAAATAAAACGTGTGCATATTCTCGGAAATATGATATTGTCTAATGTCTATATATAGTTCTTTAAATGACAATATCTTTAGCCTCAACATGCTCATAATTTATCCAATAAATATGTTTGAGATATCGTGTATCGTCGTTTCTAAACCTCAAGGTTTCAGAAACAGTTAGCTCATCCAATTTACTTGTGTCACAAGTAATACATCTACTCAATAGTAATGACTTATTAGTAACATACTCTTTTAAGAGTAATACTATAAATTATTCCACAAATATTGATCTAAAGATTCATTCATTCATCATTTAAGATCCACGTTCTCAAATATTGAAAAGGTTCAATAGCTTTATCTAGTATGATCTCCGTCAATATCAATAGAGCCGATTATACTAAGCAAAGTTCATCTTCCATATATAAGATCCCTATGAGTTAGTTTGTGGTATCAGAAAGAAAAATGCACAACATTTTTGCTATCATTCTTTCTTAAGAATCCATTTCCTTATGTACCACTCGAATTTCTAGAAGTTTTGAACTCATTCATTCTTACATCTCCCATTTCCTGAAAGCTCAAAACTTAACATGCACATTCATCAAATATGGGTTTATGACTTTCAGACAAGTTACTTTGAGATATTTCTTAATATCATGTCTTTTCTTTAGGAGATGACATTGTTGATGTTGATGACCAGGATCCTCTAAAAGATTATTTCATTGATTGATTGATATTACTGACAAGTATATTGTCAATTTCACATTCATTCATATTATTGACTAGATAGCAAAGTCGATTCATTTATGGGTTTCATCGTCAATGATGATTTCTATCATATGGAGGATATAGTTATCTTGTTTTCCTTTCATGACGAGATTCAATCCAAAGAAGCTCCCATAAAGATAACTATAAATTATTTTATTATTTACGTTATTGACTTAATAGCTCATAAAATCTATTTATAGATCTCATCCTAAATGATGGTTATTATTTTGTTAAGGATGATGCTACCATTAAATTTGCTCAATAGTGATGAAGTTATTTTTCAAAGAAACTCACACTATATCATTTAACAAACTAGAATCCAATAAAAGATACTCCTACTATTCTTACTAGCTAAAATCCAACATAAGATGCTCTACTATATTGAATGAGCAATTGTAGTAAAGATCTAATTAGAGATGTTCTCATTCAATAGAATGACATAAGTGATAATGATCCATTTACACTACTACAAAAGATACTTTTAGAAGCGACATTTGACAATTAGAAGCGACTCATAATCAATTCAAGTAACCAGGTTTCATTAAGGAAGCCCCCATTCATTCAATGTATCATCAACACTAACTTTACATTTTTGTCTCCTCATTATCTTTCATTCGCATAAATCATATGTCGATGTAAGATAATGTTTATTTAGACGCTATCAGAGTTCTAAATAGTCCTTAAACAATTTGAACGAAGAAAGTTTAACCAAGCATTAATAAGCTAATTAAAAAAATTATATACAAATAATGACTTATATAATATCCTATTATGTATATAGATGCAATAAACATTTATGCATAAACAAGTATTATAAATGCAATCCAAGACATTCAATAACAATGAATGAGATATTTATTTGACAAATCCACGTGATTAAAAAAATAATGAAATAAATCATATAAAAAATTAAGATTCATATGTTCTGAAACAATTATACAATAATAACAATCCATAAAAGTTTGGATTATTATTATCACATCACGATGTCCATAAACGACATTGAATCTAACATATGAAAGGAACAAAACCAGCGTGATATTATATCGTCAATTTGAGTATGGGCTTCTCTACAATTCTGGATTGAGTCATAATTTTTTTCAGAAAGCTCATTGGCTTAATCAAGCTCGATCGGATATGCTATGCAACATTAAAATATGAATGCTCATGATTAATTATCCTAAAATCAAATTTAAAATATATTTAATCATGAATTTGAGGTACCATACCAACACTCTTCTTGCTAATTTTAAGTTTGGTCAAGATATGAACTCGTGTTCTATTCAGTTGACCAATCATGTTGCAATGGTAAAATTTACCAATGCTGTCACCCTTCTTTTCTATCCTTTTTTAATTCTTATAGAATTTTATAATTTTCTTCTTGCAGGATCATCCCTCTATGAAGAACTAAGACACGCTTTGGATGAATCATTATTAGAAGTCAAATTCTTCTTCATTTTAGGTATTCTAACTTTTGTCAGCGTACGTTAGTTCTTCAGAAGTTGAGTAATAGACTCGAAAGGCTTTCTAAATGAGATAGCTCATGATCAATCTATATCCAATATAGTTGAATGTGAACTATATGAAATTACTTGAAAAACGAGTTAAGTAATCTCATTCATCTATGCCTAATGTAGTTCAATTTCGGTAAAGAGATTAATCACTTATCCTTTATTGAAGTCGATATCAACCCAGTACCAAAGCACTTATGCATGATTCAATGCGGCGTGTTCTCTTTGCACTAAGGTATTTGATGCATCGAATCAAGAATCTCCATAATAGTCTTCATCCCTTACTTCTTCTTTTTCAACGCATTAGATACGCTTGCAAGTATGTAGGCCATGGATTTGTAGTTATCCATAGGCCACAAATCAAAGTTTTGTTTTTTATTACGAGACTAATTTGAGCCAGGAAAATCAGGGTATCTATGCAGTGAGGGTAAATTAAATGATTTTACTCACCAACATAATATTCAGGTTTGACTTCCACTGAATGAAATTTTCACCATTATGAAGTCTTTCGACAATAATGTCATTATAGGGTTCGAATAATTAGTAAAATCTAAAAGTATATTTATTAGCAAAATGGAAAGAAACAATCTATCATTTGAGGTTTTGGAAAATAAAAACAGGATGCATTGCACAGAATAAAGTACTTAAAAAAACTCAGAATTTTAAAATTTCATGGTAATCCACCAATAGTAACACTTCGTCTCACGTTGGTGGCATAACGTAGTGCACCTGGCATAACTAGAGACCATCTCAAATTAATGAGCAATCACAGTCCATGACTCTTCATAATTATGCTCACTAAATGTGAAATTATGAATGATTTGGCCACACTTTCCTCCTTTCGTAGTCCATGCATGAGTCAAACCCAACATTTCGGTAAATAAAACTTACCCTGCACGTGCCTGAGAAGGCTAGTGTCACGTACAAGGTTCACTCCTCTACGAATCGTAAGAAACACATTGTTGATTATGGCGATGCGCTTACACCTTACAAGGGAAACTAACTTCAGAAATTGATGTCATGAGGAGAGCAAGACCACCCGCACGGTGTTGTATTAATGTTGGAGACCATTTTAATATTGACTTAATATTCCCCATATTTCTCTTAACTTAGCATTACATTTAATATAGGTTATACACTCCCGATGACTAATCACATCACCAACACGAGTGCTTTTAACCTACGCTTAAAAACATTTAAGTTTCGATATATCTTAGTCCTTAGGAATTTTGTGACATTCTAGTCTTAATTATCCTATTGATTCCCCTTCACAGAAAGCTTCCAGCGAGGAGGTAAGATTATGGTTAAAAATCTCAAAGCTTAGACTCTTAGCGACTTGTATTGACAAAGTTGTTCGATCCTTTCAAATCATCAATTTTCCTTCACAAAAGAATATTCCAGCGATGAGGTGAGACAATGGTCTTTTAAAAAACCTCAAATTTAGCCTCTAATCGGCTTGGTGACAAAACTCTCTGATCCGTTGAACTCATCCATTATAACTTATCATAATCCAATTATATAGTTTAATATAATAAATGAAGGCCCATGATAACACGCATACAACTTCTAAGTTATAAGACACATGACATGAGTAATTAAACAAAAGCAAACATGATTTGATTCTGATTGATGGTTTCTTATTTGATTCTTAATATTTACTAACTTGATGGACCTAATCAAATTAGTTCATGGATGCATATTGAGCATCGCATATGTCTTATTGAAATAAAGCAATATCAAAATTATTTATTTTCTAATATTTGTGGAAAGACAATTAATTGAATAAGGCCCAATCAAATGACCTGTAAAAAAATTGATTAATCACTTATATTTCAATGTGTTAAATGAAACTTATTAGGGCCTAACCCATATAGTGAAGCAATATTTGACATTCATATTAAAGTTATTCACATAAGATCATAATTGTATTATTAACTATATTGATGTAGTGAATTCACTTCCACTCACTTGTATGTCCCTCAGCTATAAGTGATATCGCACCGAACTGTGTTATCACATCTTGTGTTTTTTATGTATTAAACTTAATTATATTATTGTATATATGCTCAGTAAAATAGTAAAGTATTACACATATTGTCCCAAACATTGTGTTGACATCTTACATATCGACTAACATAATTTTACCATGGAGTCTATGTGGGAAGTCGAGTGAAAGCTCCTGGGACACGAATTCATGTTCACAAGAAAAAAAATATTATATTTGCGGAAGCAAGATAATATTTTTGTTGGGTGCAATTTAAGCTGACAAATTTGAATTTTGAAGGTTCCTAAGTTATTATAAGAGAAAAGTAATGTTATCTCTTTTATGTTGGAGTTTATGTGATAGCTAGAATTTTTTAAGACAAATTTTTATTTATTTGCGGTGAGGGTTGAAGCCACAATCTCGAATTTGAAAGTGGTGTGACTATTCTAGTTATCAGATTTTTGACAATTTTTTAAGATAATTTTGTTGTAGGTAAGATTCGAACCCACAACTTTTTAAATGAAAATCATGTACTATTATCACTAAACTATCTTAACTACCACCACGTGATCCTCGACATTGAGTTTGGTGCTTTTGTTCTTGTGTTGATTGACATATAAATGTAAAAAATATAAAAGCAAGCGAGTCCAAAACTAATAAAACAAACTAAGCTGTTGGAATGAAGACCAGAAAAATCAGATTAAATGACGAAGAATTAGCAGGATTTAATACAAATGATGAAGATATAATTCGATTCCATTATCGCGGAACATAATTCTGGTTTTACTCCGGTTCTTTTGTTTTGTTTTGTTTTGGTGGGTTAAAGAGTCTCATCCTAAGTTTTACACCTTATACTTCATCAGATTCTTCAGAAGAAAAACAGTCACCCAGACAAGCACCTTGATTCCTCTACCCGTATCATATTAATCCACGTGGACAATTGTCGTGTAAGCGTCGGTAAATAATAACACGATTGCTTTGTGCAATAAAAATCCGCCACCTGTACGTGTGAGGATATTTATGTCATTTAAGGTCGCACTAGAGACCCACTATCGTCATTGGGAAAGCCCAGGGGTTTGCTCTGAAGCTGTTTTGGAAATTCAGCTCCTTGGCTACAAAATTTACAAAGTCTTCCCTCTTCGTCCACTCGCAAAACCTCGTCACTCTCTCTCTCTCTCTAGAAAGCCAAACCAGAAGCCGAAGATCTAATTTAGGCCGTCAATGGCGGCTCTGGAGGACTCTAGGGAGAAAACCTTGAGGAACGCTTTCGGCAATGTCCTCGCTTTGTTCATCCTCATCTTGATCGGCGTTCTCGCATTCTCGATCCGGCTCTTCTCTGTAATTCTCTGATCTTTCAACGATCCCAGTATGATTAGATCTACTAGTTCAAAGCTTAGGAAATTCACTACCATTTCCTCTTTAGCTGTCTCGAAAATGGATGAATGCGAACGAGGTTCAAATGTAGTCGTATGAACTATGAGTGATACATATATTCAGCATTTGTAATTTATGTTGTATAGATATGTATATATGACCTAAATTATGTGGTTTGTGGTAAGTGACTGACCTGAGCTTTCTTTACGCTGAAATTGTTTTTTTTTTCGTGAATCGTGATTAAGTTTTGTGGAATGTTATTTCTCATTGTCAAATTGCGTGGCTAATGTCTACAGGTCATAAAGTATGAGAGTGTAATCCACGAATTCGATCCTTATTTCAATTATAGAGTTACTCAGGTTTGCTTTCTTTCTTTAGCCTGGTTAACTTGATTGATACAAGCGAAAGATTTCATATTTTTTGCTAGTTTCATCATATCATATATCGATCAAGTAGTATGTGGATAATTTTCTGATAATCTCATTGCCAGTACATTCTTAGATGTACTCGAAAGGCTGTTTTTTATTTTTATTTAATTTATAATCACATTGCAAGCATTTTAAGAAGTTGCGTGTACTTCAAAATAGAACTTTTGTCTTTATTTGTTTATTTTAACTCTGCACACAATCAATTACCTATCAAGATTCCGTCTGGAACGATTATTGGCTCATTTGTTGGTTTCAGTTTCTGACGAAAAGTGGGATATATGATTTTTGGAACTGGTTTGATGATCGGACATGGTAATATTCTACTGAATCACTACTTTTTGGATTACACAAAGCCAACCTGAATGTACTAATTTCTCTTGAATCATCAATTTTAAGGTATCCTCTTGGGCGTGTAATTGGTGGAACGGTTTACCCAGGATTGACCTTGACAGCAGGATCCATTTGGTGGTGAGTTTTCTGAACTTACTACATTATGTACTGTACTGCTATATCCTTTCATGAACATGTTGCTCTCCCTGGAAAACCAATTGAAGAGGTTACAAAGGCACATCCAGTTTTTTACACTTTTCACTCTCTATTAATTTCCTGAATGGTAAGTATTAATTTTCCAGTGTCGTCTTTTTGCAGGTTCGTAAATTCCCTAAATATTCCATTGTCTGTTGAAACTGTTTGTGTCTTTACTGCTCCTATATTTTCTGCTTTCGCTTCATGGGCGACTTACCTTCTGACAAAGGTTAGTCTGACTTCGCTGAGTTCTCATCCTGTTTGTTTATACATGTATATGTATATATGTATTTTCTTATATCTTTATTCTCTTTCTTTAAACAATGTACTATTGCATCTTTTCTTAGGAAGTTAAAGGGGCTGGTGCTGGACTGACTGCGGCAGCACTTTTGGCCATGGTAAATTACATAGCGGGTATTTATAACTTTTAGTTACAATAATCTTCTCTCAATCTAGTTGGATCTTTAGGGAGTTCCCTTTTTGCTTCATATGTTTTCACTAAAGAAGCATAAATATGCAAAAATATTCTGTAAGCTCACTTTTTTAGATAGTCTGTTGGAATTTCTTTTTCCGAAATAAACTCCTGGGTATGTGGTAATTCTTTTGCCTAATCAAATGATCATGTGTTTTAACGTCCTTAATTGTTGACTTGAGATACCAGAGAGTATAAATAAACGCAATGTGTTTAGCTTTTCCAAATGAAATATCAAGAGTTGCTCACTACCCATAGATTCCTTATCAACTTGATAATTTAGACTAGTTTATATACTATCTTTATAATTTACGATATCATTAATACATACAAGGGCTAAACACGTTGCTATTTTTGCAGGTTCCATCCTATATATCTCGCTCTGTTGCTGGAAGTTATGATAATGAAGCAGTAGCCATATTTGCTTTAATCTTCACATTCTATCTTTATATAAAGGTTGGTGAATGTATACCAAAATAAAAAATTTCCTAATTTTTTCTCTTGATGGGTAGTGTATCTTGATAGGTCGTTTGTGTTTCATTTTACTTGATAAATATGTTAACGATTACTCCATTTGTTTGTTGTGCACTATAACTCACTGACTACCACTACTGTATGCAGACATTGAATACTGGATCTCTCTTTTACGCCACGTTGAATTCTATAGCATACTTTTACATGGTATGGGATGCAATTGTTGTTTTACATCCAAGTTTGTTTCATCTTGTTCATACCTTGATTACACGTTTGTCTCATCGTGTTCATACCTTGATTACACGTTTGTTACATTATTTTAGGTTTGCTCGTGGGGAGGCTACACCTTCATTATTAATCTTATTCCAATGCATGCCCTTCTATGCATTGTAACTGGTCGCTACTCGCCCAGGTTGTACATTGCTTACTGCCCTCTTGTAAGTATCTGCTTATACTTTGTGTTCAAGGTTAAATAAGTTTTTTTTAGATAATACAAAATCAGTTATTACCACTTCTTTCTTTGTTCTTCATTATAGGGTTTCGTATCATACTGATGCAGTGTTTATCAACCTGACCATTTAAAATGATTTGAATAAGATAATCATGCATGATGGTGTTAAAAGAAATTTACTTCTCGCGTATATTATTCAATTTCTAAGTATTTTTGTCTGTTAGCATATTCGTCATGAACTTGTATACCGTCTGATCGTTCTCTAGCTAATTCTACAGACTCGGGGCTGTCCAAAATTCTCCTAGAATTCAATACATAATGAGTCGATCAAATGATATCCAATTCATAACACAATGTCACACAGTTTAGTCTGCTTTTGCTTCATTCATTAAATTCACGATTGTTACCGAAATGAAGCCTTTTTTTATTGCAGATTGTATTGGGAACATTACTTGCTTCATTAGTTCCTGTTGTTGGATTCAATGCATTCATAACGTCGGAACATTTTGCGTCCTTCTTGGTAAGTTATATTCGTGTTGTACTAGAGACAATTTGTATTCTTCCCCTAGTATTTCCAATTTGATTTCTTGAACTCCTTATTTGGTCTCTGAATCTTTGTTCCCGCTATGTTGCTGAAACTATTTCATTATGTGATATATCGATTTGAATCAAACTATATAAACAATACTTACCAGTATTGTTGCTGATGCTGTACCTTACATGTGATGTTCTATATGTTCCTGTGCTTTTGTAACGTTAATCATGCATTTAGGAGTTCAGGAAAATAAAAAATTAAAGAGTACTTTCTGGCTAGGAACAAGTGCTGGAAATAGTACATTTTCCCGAAATAGATGTTACCTTTGATAAATTAAGCACTTATACAATGGTTCAGTGTGTGTAATTTTTCAAATTTTTTAAGATTTATCATTATCTCTACCAGGTTTTCATCATTATCCATGTTGTAGCTCTTGTTTACTATATCAAAGGGGTTCTCTCAGCAAAGATGTTCAAAGTAGCTGTTGCACTCATTCTATCTGTTGGCCTGTAAGTCTTATGAATTCTCTATGCCTTCTGAATCAAGACTTCTGCGTATGTTGATATTTGGTCCTCATACTTTGTTCTTCCGATCTCAGGATAGTGTGTTGCGCTGTTGTAGCTGTACTGGTAGCTCTGGTTGCTTCAAGCCCTACAAAGGGATGGAGTGGAAGAAGTCTCAGTCTACTTGATCCGTAAGAGTTCAATTTATTTTCTTTGTTTAATTATTGAAGCTTAATCTCCTCAACACTCTATAGTTGTCCGCAAAAACTACCATCATATAACTTGATTATTTATTGGTTACCGCGGGCTCCCAATTTGCCCCCATTATTTTTGGGTGAAACCAATGGTACATATTTCTGCGTGATTGACATTTATAGCCGATTCTCTTTTTCTATGTTATAACAGAACATATGCGAGCAAGTACATACCAATTATTGCCAGTGTTAGTGAGCATCAGCCACCAACTTGGCCTTCTTACTTCATGGATATTAATGTTTTGGCATTCTTGGTTCCTGCTGGAATTATAGTAAGTTCTTTATTCAACAGGTTGTAATTTTTACCTATCTTTCCTTCTGCTTAACCTGTATTGTGATAATTCCTTTGTTGGCAGGCGTGCTTTTCACCACTGTCCGATGCAAGCTCTTTCATAATCCTTTACATTGTAACATCGGTGTACTTTTCAGGAGTCATGGTAAGTGCTAAGAACTATGTTCAAAGTAGAAAATTTGATCCCTTTTTTCCTGCACTTGATTTGTGTGCCCTTTTTCTTAATCATTGTGATTAATTTGTCCGTTGATGCTAGGTACGCCTTATGCTAGTGCTTGCTCCAGCAGCTTGTATCCTCTCTGGGATTGCACTCTCTGAAGCTTTTGAAGTTTTCACTCGATCAATTAAGTTTCAGTTACCTGGGACATCAATAAACTCTCCAGTCAATGTAAATATTCCTTCGTGCTATTTGTAATTTTCTATTCAAACTTATTATCTTGCAAGGCTGAGGTACATTTTGTTTTCTGGATTGTTAGGCAGCAGAGGCCAGCTCTGATAAAGTTGCGTTACAGAACGATGTGGCTAAGACTGAAAAAACTGAAGAGACATTGAAGGAGCGACCATCAAAGAAGACCAGGAAGAAGGAAAAAGAAGCTGTAGCTGTAGAGAAGCCATCCATTAAAACTAAAAAAGAGAAGAGGCTTCTAGTTTTACCTTTGGAGGCATCTATTGTGTCGATTTTCTTGCTTGTTTTACTTGGCGCCTTCTATGTGGTATTTAGCTGCTCTCTTTCTGTTCTCCACAAGTTTATTGTGATTTTCACGATTCTGTATTTCCTGCTGGAAATAGCTCTATTATTTTTATCTAATAAACATCATTCATTACGGACTTAATTTCATGTACCCATCCTTATAAAAATAGGTGTCAATCTATGTGCCAAGGTTTCCAACGTTATCAACTTGTAGACCTATTGGAGTATCATAAATTTAGGGATACTTTATTGTCCTAATGCACATCTGTAATTAGACGGAACTCTGTTGCTGGTTGGAGCTTCATGATTTGAGTTAAATAATCTCTTTGCAGGTACATTGTGTCTGGGCAGCAGCAGAAGCTTATTCGGCACCGTCTATTGTTCTAACGTCACAGTCCCATGATGGTCTTCACGTTTTTGATGATTTCAGAGAGGCTTATGCATGGCTTAGCCACAACACTGAGGTGGATGATAAGGTGAATAGTTCCCTCATTTTTACTTCTATTTACTTCTCGGTAACTTAGTATATCCACGATTTCTTTATTTTATTTTTTCTGATTATGGTTTCTCTTCTAGTTGTGTTATTCATATTATAAAGAACATAATCACAGTTTAGAGTTAAGACTCAAAAGGAGCAGACTGATGACACAAAATAATAAAACTGCAAGTAAATAACATAAGACTGGCTGTTAAAAGCTAGGTTCTGAAAGTAAAAGAAGAAAATAAAAAGCTGATGTCTCCTATATATTAATACTACCAACGAGACATGAAATACCATAACAGATTGTATGTTTTCTGGCTGAATTCTTTTTCTGATACGAATATTGGGGGATCTATATTGCTAGTCAGATAAATCTGTCCTATCTTGAATAGCTGATACTATTCTTAGTCGGTTTATAATCAGTGTATATCATAAACAAAATGAAATTGCCTGCTGGAAGAAGGGCATAGTTTTCAAATGTAGAACACTTACGATCTTGTTTTTGAAGGTTGCATCATGGTGGGATTATGGATACCAAACTACTGCAATGGCCAACCGGACAGTCATAGTTGACAATAACACATGGAATAACACGCATATTGCAACCGTTGGTACTGCGATGTCATCTCCTGAAAAAGCAGCCTGGGAAATCTTCAACTCCTTGGATGTCAAATACGTTCTCGTCGTTTTTGGAGGTTATTTACTCTGAGATTGTTGCTAAAACACTAGAAGATTTCAAACTATACACCCTGAAACTTATATATCTTGTTTATTAGGTCTTGTTGGGTACCCGAGTGATGACATCAATAAGTTCTTGTGGATGGTTCGGATAGGCGGGGGTGTCTTCCCTCACATAAAAGAACCCGACTATCTCGTAAGTGGCTTCTTAGATTCAAACAGCAAAAGTCTTTTAACTGTCGAAAAATTTCTCACAGTATTTCAATTCTGCTTTCTGTCAAAAGAGAGATGGGCAGTACCGGATTGATTCCGAGGCCACTCCAACGATGCTAAATTCCCTGATGTACAAGCTTTCATATTACAGGTTTGTATCAGCTCCAGAAACAATTTTTTATTTTTTATTTCCTGTGTCTTGTGTATATTAATAGAATTTAACTTTGTTTATTGATGTACAGGTTTGTGGAGACAGATGGCAAAGGCTTCGATAGAGTAAGGAGAACTGAAATCGGAAAGAAACATTTCAAACTTACTCACTTTGAAGAGGTATGATATATATCCATCTTTCAATTTTTTCTAAACTGCTCTTGTCAGTCTCATCTACAAAATGCTGACGAGCGATGTCGTGTTGCTTTTGGGTTGTAGGTCTTCACAACGCACCACTGGATGGTACGGTTGTACAAATTGAAGCCACAAAAGAACAGAATTCGAGGAAAGACCAAGAAGTCAAAATCAGTAAGAACGCCTTCAAATTAAGAATGCGAATCAGTCAAATGCTGGCGAAACTGACATTCTTTTTGTCGTGGCAGAAATCATCATCTGGATCTTCTACAAAAGGAACCGTAGCGGGAAAGAAGAATCCGTGGAACTGAGATTCAAATCTCAAATTTAATTGCTAATAGTAAAACAACGATTTTGCAGGCTTAATTAATCACATCATCTTCTATACTCTTTTTCTTCCAAGAAACTCTAGAATTCCGGAAAGATAGGATATGCCAACATTGAGGTTATCATGTTTTGAAGTCTAGGTTTTATAATTAGAAAGATGTACTGAAAAGAAAAATGAAACTTCAAACAATTCATGTTCAATTTCAGTTCTGTTTACATGCTTGTGACTTGTGAGGTCTCAATTAGAATATTAAAAATAAAATAAAAACCCCAATATATGGAACAAGTCAAAATAAGAATTTTTTATCTGCGATTGGTTGCACATCACGCTGACTGGGGCTAGTGGAATATTCCGATGGATGAAAAAAAAGTGATATGTAAATGCTAAGATGTGCATATGTGCAAGAAAGAAAGGAAAGAAAAACAGTAATAAGACCAAATTCTTCTATAAAGGTGCGAATGCAAACGTTTTCCTTCGACAAATTTTCCGGCTTATAGGCAATTTTTGGCCGGAGTTTATAGACCTGTTTGACTTTTATTTATTTATTTTATATTAAAGGCAGTTTTATCTTCTATTTTTTAAGCTAAAAGTATGTTTAATTTTTCGGTATAAGTATTTTTTTTAAGCTGGAAAAGTCTTCTACATATTTTAACTAAAAAATTAACACCATAATTACAAGTTAATTTTTATTTTTCCTTTATAATTCTTTTCTCATTACTTTATTTTCATTTACACTAATTTTTAATTCTAATTATCTCATTATTCTTTGATCAATTCACCAAAAATTTTGCAATCCGTAAACACTAACTTAGATACTCATCTTATTCTCTTAAACATCAGCCAAAATCTTTCATATTACTTTTTTAGTTTTTAATGTAACGTCATTAATTGGGGCAAAATTTCGGTTTATATTACCAAACAGGATTCCTTAAAATGGGCCTTGACCAAAACTAGGGTCCAGTCCAAGCTTCCATCTTACAAACTCACTCTTCCTATTTTCCTAACCTAATCGTCTATCTGCTCTGAACCCGCTTGCCGCAAATTAAGAACTCGCAAATCTCGCCAAACCACCATGGGTGAGAGCTCGAAGTTTCTTCATTCCAATGATACTTTTCTTCTATCGCATCGCAGATCGCTGAATTTTTTCTTCTTCCTATTTTGAGTGTTGCAGGAAAAGTTCACGGTTCTCTGGCTCGTGCCGGTAAGGTGAGAGGTCAAACGCCCAAGTTGGCCAAGGCTGACAAGAAGAAGAAGCCCCGTGGACGCGCGCACAAGCGCATGCAATACAACAGCAGATTCGTCTCTGCCGGTAATTTAATTAATTCGTTGTTGGATTTTGTGAGATTTATAGTTCTATATGTTTGATATAGATTCGAAGGGCTTATCGATTGATTGATGATTTGTTGGCAGTTGTTGGATTCGGAAAGAAGAGAGGACCTAACTCATCTGAGAAGTAAGCAATGGACGATGCTTAGTTTTTTTGGTACAGTTTTTTTAATCTTATTACGAAAGACCTTTTTCACATGTCAAATTTAGTTTTTTGAGATTTATGTGATGATAAATTATTGGATACCCTGGTTTATCTATGTGTTATTTGTTTGAAATCTTCACTTTGTCATATGCTTAAACGCTGGTGTCAATTTACCACCGCGACCACATTTTTCAACCAATTTAGATTGTCTGTTAAACATTCGAAATTATAAAGATTAGACACATTTATGAAGATTTTGTACCCAACGTGTATTGCTGGTCAATCTGTGAAGACTCTGGATTGCTTGGTAAGTGTCTCTTAGCCTGATTTATATAGATTTATGTTAATCGGTGTTGTACCAGTAGTACATTTCATCCAACTCAATGAAACTCGGCTGTCAATAGATTCCTCGAGCAAAGCATTTCTGTCCGTTCAGCATTGAATGATGATTTCTAGTAAGACTATTTATGTTGTTATGATGGGTATCGGAAGATATTTTAAATATAGTGATATGAGGGAAAAATAGATGACATTAGATTATAGAAGTTTGATTAAACTTTGCATCAAGGTGGTAACTATGGTAATTTCGATTAAGAGTTGTTTATCTACTTTATAGTACTCTGGGTTTCTCGTAATTATTCAAAGGAAGTGTAATAGTGTTGTGATTTTAAAAGCTTGAAGCAATTATGACTCAAACACTAAAATTATTCTTGAAACGTATGGGTGTTGAATAGGCTATTTGACATTTCTTTGCAACAAAATAATGTGTTACTATACCCATGTATTAATACCGAAACAATATGCTTAGTTTATGTTATTTTAGATTTTGAATTATTCTAATAAGTATATGGTATAAAATTAATATCTTAATTTAGTCTAAAGAATAGAGTTTGGTTGGAGAAAAATAGTGTTGAAAAGCTTGTTATACATATACCCATGTATAAACCTGTAAAACTAAGGTAAGTATATCTATTGTTGCAAAACTTCGTATATTTATCCTTCTAAGTTAGATTAAAAAATTAATTTTGTGGTCTTAATTTTATTTTCTCGACAAGAAGAAAAAAAACCTTTGAGCTTTACTAAAAATAGAGCTATTTTTCTTGGGTAAAGCTTGTGATGTGTAAAAGTTTGGCATTTTATTCACTAGAGTTGCTCTACTATAATGTTTGTATAGTTAAACACCTAGACCGTGAAAAGAAGCATGGTCAAACAGAAAAAGAATGGAGAGTTCAAGAGGATGATCAGTTCAATTGGGATTTGATTAACTAGTTGAAATACTGGTTCAATTAGTTTAGTCCAATTCGTGATTAGTTAAGTCCTCGGTTTGATTATTAATGTGCACTTGAATTGGCAAACCCCCGACAATAATCATACAAGTCCAGGCGTGTCATCGTCCAGTTAGCAGTATCTAACCCCAAGTCAAGGAGTTCACCCCCTTAAACGGTATTGTCCTCGAGCAAACCAGCAGTCAAAGGTCAGTTAAAGCTCTTATTGATGAGCCCAAATGCCACCACCGGTGAGCCACTCGCTCCTTCGCCGCTTAAAAATGATAGCTTAAATTAAATAATTACTTTAAATGAAGACAAAGTACATAAGCCATGTTATGGTAATATGTCATTTATGTCTAAGAATGAGTTGAATATTTTTTTTATATTTGAATAATTAAATTATAACATTTGGCACAGTTTCTTCTTGAATATAACTGCTACTTAATCACTTTCTTAATAAAAATGAAAACTTGGATATTTAACAAGAGCATCGTTTGTTTATTTAAGATTTTAAGTTTATCATTATAATGAATTAGAAGTCAATTCAACGAATCGACATACGTCGAAAGTGATTACATTGTTTTTTTTTCTTAATTGTTATATTAAGCTGATATTCTAGTTGACTATACCAAATAATGTTTCTAGATGTAAACGGTTCAAATACAATAGAATTGATTCGATGAATCAAACACTAATGTAGTAGCATCGGAAGGCGAAAATACTATAATATTATTTGTAAATGTAAAAATTTACAGACGCGTATAAAATGATTATTTATCTACAAATTCAACACGAGAACTCGTAATTTTATCGAACGCTGACCAACACAAAAAAATTAATCAATCCATCCTAAAAAATTATTAACGACCAAACTACTTAATGTTCTGTCTGGACTCTGGACATAGAAATTTGGAATGAACGAGTCAGCCAATTTTTTTGCTGAGACCAATCTCTTATTTATATCCCATAAACATGTCAGCAAACTCATCTTCTTCCTCTACCCATGGTTGTGCTTACGAAATTACCTTTGGAGAAAGAAATCAAATCACAGTTTTGTAGGCATGTTGTAATTTTTCTTCAGAAACTTGGCAGCAGATTCGTCTTTCCTATAACATAAAACCCGGAGAAGCGTATTCGGTTCAGTCGGACTCCATCGTTCCGAGGTCTCGGGCATCGGAAGAAGCCTCGATTTTTCCGGAGGAGGACCAAAGCTCTCCAGAAGCGAAACCTTGTACCGATCCACTAGGGTTTCGGTTTCCAAGCTATACAGAGGCAGAACATTCTTCACGGTCCTCGAGAATCTATCGATCAATTCGGACGGCAATCCGTCCCCGTTGGACCAGAAAAGCTCCATCAGAAGCTTGAAATCCTCCTCGATCATATCCGAGTCTTGGGGAACGAAGCCCCGGTTCGGACCGCCCGCGAGCAGAACCAATAGGAACCCGTCGAAGGAAGCTTTCATCACGTCCGTGATGGCTCGAGTTCTGACTCTGTCGTGCACGGTGGACGAGATCATCTCGAGGTATCGCTCGAGCTCTTCAATGAACGGCTCGATTCTGGAAGAAGAGGCTTCGCCCATGTACAGACCCTCCCAGAGGACGTGGCTCAGGTCTTCGAAGACGATCTTGTACGCCGCGGCTTCGCTGAGCTGTTGGATTCCTTCCAGAGAAGATGATCTCGAGAGCTCGAACGTTGTGCCTACTCTCTCCGCGATCTCGTCCACGTTATCCGAGTCCTCCGAGTTCGAGAGGTGAGCGATCATCCTCTTCCCGAGAACTCCCAACTCCAATCGGATGAGCTGCAAAGTGTTGATGCGGACACAGAGTTGGAGCACCCCGTGCGAGTTATATCCATTCTCTGTGGATCCAACCTGGGACTTCCTCTGCGTAGAGTTTGAACGTTCCTTCTTTTTGAATACACCGTGAAACTTCGACCCAGCTGAACATCTGGTCAGAGAAGGAAGAGTAGGAATGAACGTATTTCGAGACCCTACGAGTTGCAAAAAGGGGAAAACATGACGGGTCAGAACAAGATTTCGTAACATAATAGATTATTACAACTGAGTCTTGCGAAGAATCCTACCACAGCCGGTCTTGACCTTCAATATGTAATGGTTGAGGCACTTATCGAGAAGAGACTTCAGATCGGGAAGCAAGGCGGAATGTGTTGGTATCGGCAACATAAAGAACGCTTCTAAGGTATCATCGACGATGCGTAGTACTTCAACAGCAGAGGGAGCGAAATGCTCTTTGTTTGCCTGTGGATTCCATAACTGTCGAAAACTTGTCCAAATTAGATACACTTGCCCATCAAAATATCCACTTTTATCACCCACATTATTACTTCAGAAAAACTCTATTTCTGATAAATAGATGCATCGAGGTTGGCTATACGATATTCAAGAGTTGTTAATTCGTAAATGAAAAGATATTTGGCCGTGCCCTTGTACCTCTTGTTGCAGATTCCTGTCTATCCATTCTTTGAGACGGTCAACTCTCGTCTTTATCCAACCCTTGACCAGATCGCCGATCAGCTTTTCAGCCTCATAAGGAGGCATCTCCCTGATGATGGATTTCCCTCCATCATCACTCTCAGCTGCATCTTCGACGGCGATTTGAACGAGATCTTTCTCCAATTTGTCGGCGGCTCTCAGCACTTGAATGGCGTCGGGCGTCAATTCGCTGATCCCGGCAACAAACCGCTTCAGCTCATCGCCGTAACACGAGTGAAGAGTTGCGGCGGAAACACCCGCTGCAAGATTATGCCATTTCTTAAACACAGGACTGTATGTATTCTTCTCACTCAAAGCAATTTCGCCAATGTCCTCTGCTAGGACCGAGAGGACATGCATATTGCAATTCGAGTCCTTCGATGGACGCTTTGTAGACTTTGCCATTTTCAGCTTCTATTGTAAGAGAAGAAAAGAAAAATATATTTGCAATGAGCATGGGTAAAATTAAGTAAAAGATGAATATGTCGAAGTAGCTTCAAATATAATATGAGATGGCAAAATGATTTTTTTTTTCTTAGAGGCACCAGGATTGAGCAAAAACAAAAACAATTAAAAACTACCAGCTCCTATACGTGTGCTTAAATGGGGTTTTCGAAATTCAGGAGCTGCGTGTGCAAAACAAAAAGTAATAGGGGTGGGTCAATCTTCCCTTATTCAATATTTCGGGGCCACAGTATCAAATATGCCTAATAAATTACCATCCCGGAAGGGAATGCGTTTCAAAAGAGTATGTACGACAAAGGACATGCAATCAAAACGTACCCGAGCAAATGCATTCCGAAGCGAAGATCGAATGTACGAGTCAACGCTATCATAAGCTGCATCCACTTCTTTTCTCTTTTGGCTGTAATCCGGAGAAAGATCCTCAACCAACATCTTCGCTGATAACACCGCAAGGGAAGAAATGTTCTGCATGGACTCGATGTTTCCGCTGTGGAAAACATCTCGGTAAGAAACAAGCCTCTTCTCAGCCCAACCCAATATAGAAGTCAGCGTCGAGCTCACTATCTTAGAGGTTACAGAGTCCATAGTTGCCTTGACATCTGTTTCAACTTCAACCAACAGATTATTTGAGGCGAAAAGAAGGTCATTGTCTACTTGGCCGGTGGTGACATAACGGTTAAACAAAGCCCAAGAAAAGCAGAGATTATGCAGCATTTGATTGATTCCGAGGACCACCCAAGTCTTCTTAACGAGCTCCAAAACCTCGTCGACTTCTTCGATAACTGATGTCTCTTCATTCGCGTCGAAACAGGACTCTAACAGCATTTGGTACAGCTTGAGGTTCAGCGGGTAACCATCGGCCCAATGGCATGTATTGGAGGAACCGTCGAACGATCGGCAAGAAAGAGACATAACCAAAGAACGGAGAAATTGTATTGTCTCGTTGTTATTCCCCGTTTCGATGGGTTCTTCTAAAGCTCCTTGTATAATGGCCCTGAGTTTTCTCGCGTTGCTGTTGCTTTTATCAAGTGGCAAGTGAGGATGCAAAAGTAGAGAGGCTTCTAACACCTTCAAGTTTCTTCTCTGCCAAGCTTCGTATTCTTGTCGATCGGAAAAATCCGACGATTTGAGATGTTGTAAGAACTCCAGAGGCAAAACTATCGTCTCAATGTGTTTTCCAAGCTAATATATAAACCAGGAGAAAAAAAATGAGGTTCAGTGAGCAAATACAAAATTATTCACGTTTAGTGTTATTTGTTATCCCTAACGTTTATAGTAAGAACTGAATAACGGTAGATTAAGTTTTACAAATTTGATGTTTTTGTAATAAGAAACTTTAAAAGTCTATTACAGGAAGTAAAAGAAAAAAAGAAACAGTCACAAACCAAGTATTGAAACTAGAAAGCTTCTGCTACAACTTTTACACTCATAAAGTAAGGTTCTATATCGTTAAGCGTGAAAACAAGCACGAAAAGAATATTCATTTACTCGTTCTGTTCTCTCGTCAACTTTATTTTTGGTAATTCTTAAGGTCCAAGAAATTGGATTTGCTAAAAAATCTAAGGTCTTGGCTTTTCACATACAGACTCAGAACTAAAATTTGAACGGAAAAAATAACATGAATTCCTTTGAATTATTCTCAGTTGTACAGTTAAAATTCAAATTTAAAAATTCGGAAGCACAAACCTGACCAGCAGCGACTCTCAGGAGCGCTCTCCGAATCCTCGAATCAGACTGCTCTGAAACCCTCATCTGAACCCTAATCATCTTCCCCACCGTCGCTGAACGCTTCGCCGTCCTCCCCTGAACTGCTGAATCTCCGGCGCCGATCCGCCTCATCGTCGCCGGGGACGACTTCAATCCCAGAGCCTTCTTCAATTGGCTCGCCGCCGTCGACGTCAGCGATCTCTGCAGCGACGGCGAAGCCGCGGTCGGAGAACGGTCGACTCTCTCGGACTGTGGGGTGAAAGTCAGCGGCTTCCCGCCGGAGCTCCGGCAGGCTCCGACGAGGACCTCGTAGGCGGTCTCTCGGAGTTCGGCGTCGGAGAGTGAAAACCCTAGGTCGTCGCTTCCGAAGGGAGACGAGAGGGCTTCGACGGTCCGATGGTTCGGCATAGCCGTGGTCGTTTCACTCTTTGGGGCTTGGTGTCTCTGAGAGCTTCCAAACACTTTGTCTCTCAGTATGTTCGCCATTGAAGAAAGAAGAAAAAAAAAGGTTCAAGCTTTGGTGGGGCTTTAGAATAGAACAAAGTGCGTATGTATGTAAAATTTATATATGTTGCTTGACTTTTAAGGAAGAACCTGATTTTTCGTATTTGGAATTTGAAGTGAATAAATTAAATTTCACCAACTAGATAGAGTGACAAGCAAATAAAACTACGGAACTTCACTAAAAGCCATAATATTTTGGTTGTGAAAGGTGTTCTTTTTAGTTAAGAGAATTTGGTGGCTGGTTGGTTAATTAATTGGTTGGTGATTTATGGATTTTTTCTGAAAACAGGAGATGGGGGAGTAGTATGAAACAGATGGTACGGAGATATAAAATTTAATTAGTTGAAATTTATTGTCAAACACTAAGGTTTTTTTTTCTTTCTATTCTTCATCGAAAATGTTTTGTTCAGTTTTATTCAGTTGGATGTTATCTTGCTAACGGCAATCGTACAAAATATAATATATATTGGCCGTCAGGCGAAATGATATTTAATTGGAGTTGATTTTATCTATTGGTTATTTTAAATATAAAACTAATCCAATGTTCTCGTTATATTTATATATTTGGAGGAATATGATCAGTTGGCTGTCTTCCTCATCTGTCACAAGCTACCGCTGGTTTATTTATTGTTTGGGGTTTTTGAATGTTCAGTTTCTAATTAAGACATTATTATAATATTCAATCACAAGTTTTCCTTTTAGATGGGATATGATCATTTGGACATCTCCAATCTTAAACACAAAATTTAGTGCTTTTAACATAAAATTTAGTGTTAAATTTTTTTTATCTCCAATCACAACATCAAATTTAACACCAAAATAATATTCACTATTATTGTATCATTAATTTAATATTAATTTTTTATTAATATATATCTTAATACATATAAAATGATTTAAAAAAAATATATGCCGGATGGACAGTACCATGCTACTGTTCATATCACCAAATTTGGTGATGGATTTGCAGTGAGATTAGAGCAAATCTAACACCAAATTTAGTGTTATGACGTGCGGCTGTAGAAGTCTTTAGAGTGAAAATTGCGTCGTATTTTGAAAGAGAAAAATTGTATAGCAAAACCATTTGAAACGAGATTAAATTTGAGTATACGCGCAATTTTTATTCTTTATTTTTAATTTTTAATTTAGTATCCGTACCTCCTAATTTAGGCAAAAAGTATTAATATGTTGTAAAATGATATATGAGAACTATAGAGGAAATGTTTGTTTTATGGTCAAGTTAGTGAGATCGAAGATGTTATATATGGATATGCTGATGAGTATGCTCAAAATATTGACATTCGAAATTATAAACAAATTATGAAAAGCACTATGAGTTAGAAGTGTGGTGACATATCTTAGTTAGAATTAATGTGTTTGACGCAATTCTCCGATAATCAGAAGACTATTCATTTAATTAAGCATTGTGATATTTATGAGAGATCGAAAAAAAAATGTGTTTATGTGTTTAGAGAAAATAGCTACTGATCATAATTATTGATAAACCGTGTTATACGTGATAGTTAGATGATCTTAAACGAACAATCGATACTTATCTTTTGGTGTTTTGATAGTTTATTTAGTTTTTAATGTTTGATTTTCAGGTTTTTCACGGCGGGACGGAGGTTGGAGCACACGTGCAAAACGAGAGCTGAAAGGAGCAAAAATCAGCCAAGAGAAGGAATGACGAAGATGTTGGTGATTGATGCACCATAACAACCATACTAAGTACGTAAAATAATTAATTATGCTCACAATAGCCAATTAATTATTATGGTTACTAAATAAGAGATTTACTAATTTAATTATTAATGAAAGCATATTCAGCAACAGATCTAGCTAAGGTTTTAGAGTACTTACATGAATTTTGGCTCAGCTACAGAACGCTCCAATCCCAATGCGTGCTCAGGTTTCAATCTTTCAAATCTTCGCGCGTCGTCTTGATTGAGTACTCGAAGATGACACTTTAGTCTTCCGAAACGTAATATCCGAGACGAATAAGAAAGATGAGTGGGCACAATCGACATCTTACTAGATCTCGAAGCCAGGTGTTTCGGGATTTCAATCTTATTTTCTAAAAGTGGAATTTTGCAATTCCAAGGGAGGGGAGAGATAGAGAATGGTCGGCCACACGGGAAAAGGGGGAGGCCAAAATTCTCATATGAATTAGGTTATTTTTCTCTTCTCGTAAATCCATATTTATAGCAGAGGGAAGGAAATCTTTTATGGGAGATTTTCTCTCTTTCTAGGAGTTATTCTCTCCTTTGAGAGATATTCTCTCCTAGTGAATTAAATTTAGGCCATTAATCTCAACAATTGAATCTACTTTCCCTTTCATCCATCATATCAAAATTTATGGGAGAGATTTTCTCTCATTTATTTAAGCAACAAAGGAGAATTCCAAAGGAGAGTTTTGGCCACAAGGCACACGACAAAGGGAAAGTTTCCGCCAACCCTAGTGCCTCTCGCAGCTTCACTCATTGGTCTGCAGACGTCAAAGTGAACTAGTTGCAGAGGTTTGGTGGCTCTTAATCTTTTTTCAGTAAAAGATCGCTTGGTCATTTTTCCTTCTATACAAGATTCACAAACAGGTTCCCACTGGGAGTTGATTTACCGGCCCAAGCCTTGATAGTCTCTCTAGCCTCTTTATATTAATATGACAAAGTTTTAAGTGCCATAAATAGGTGTGTTCTTCAATAGATATTATATTTCTTTTATTAGAAATGAGTTTAGCTACCTTAAACATTTCCACATTAATTGAAGATTTAATTTCAGGAGTTAAACATATATATATATATATATATATATATATATATAGCATTCTCATTCATAGACAAAGAAAATTTATGTTTAAATAACTCAGAAACTGAAATCAGGTTTCTACAGAAACTAAGAATAAAATAAACTGAATCTAATATCAAATAAACGGAGTCGAACCACTGCCAAAACCATAGCCGTAGCGGACACTCCTTCCCCAGCCTAAGTTGTAGTTCGTCTCCTCTCAGTTCCTCCCACGAGTCAAACACATGTAAAGATGTACATACATGATTAGTAGTCCCCGAATCAATTATCTAGTACGAGAATGAATTTCTAGCATAAAATGCCTCTAATACATGTACGTATGTGAACGGTATCGTACCTTTACTTGAATCAGGGGTAGAGCTTACTTCTTCATCATTGGAGATATCGATGTATGAAGGCTCTCCTATTGCGAGAACGTTCTCTAGTGGTGTAGATACATGGGAGTAGTTATCGGTTGGTATTGCCATTTCATAATGCAATTGACTGAGGCAAGATTGCCTTGTCACTCTATCTCTCCAACTCATAAGTTCACCACGGAAAGTTTTCATGAAATACTTAGAGAACCTTCCTCAGAAGTCCTCTTCAAAGTTGGAATACTCATGAGAGAGTGATTCAAGAACAATCGCAACTTGAGTAGATTCATCTATTTGTGTGCCACACATACTGATCAAAATCATTCTATCGGTTAATGACTGCATGTAGTCAAGGTCCATTCTCCCACTAGCATCTTTGTATCCTTTATTTCTTTTAACATATTATAGTTCGAAGTCATGCTGAAATTATATAAAATATAAGTACAAAAATAATAATTCGAAAAGAAAACATTCATCATATTTTTTTAGGAAATAAAAACATAATGCTCACAAGCACGGGAAAAACATTCCTTTTTCGTTTGATTGAAGATTTATGATATTCAATAGTCTTATAGTCCTTAATCAAAGCTAACAATGTATGAAGAGACAAATGTAGATTTGCGTGAACAAACTCTTCATAGTTTGGTTAAAACGAAATATTCACAATCTAAAGATCAACGAACTATTGATCCTAGTATGATTGTTGGAAGAATCGATGATGTCTGGTTACGAGGCATTGAGAGTTAGTAACTCTATAGTTCTTCCAGTATATCTTCTGAAGATACTGAATTGACCAGTGCACATTTAGATGCAATGTAATAATAAATCATTCAACCTCTTCTGTCTCAAGGTCACTATGTATGAATTGCATCGTGCTTACCTAAATCCTAAAATGATACGTCATTTCATAGCTTACATATTATCATTTGAGAAAGTCAAATTCTAGGTCTACTCTGTGATCTAGACTTGACTGATTGGTAAGATATTGAGTTATGAAAATGTCATGAACTAGCTTTGTGAAGTTCTCATAGATATGGAATTTATATACAAGATTGCTGAAATGCAATGTATATCACCTCATGATTTATTACTTGGATTGTGAATAAATGAACCACGATATCCAAAATTATGTAATGACTTTATTTTGATGCGACAATGTGACTTGTTAGCTCCTCGTCAATACATTGTTTCTAACTTATTCACTAGTAACAAAGAAGTTGAGGAAATAACAACTAAAAGGGTAAATGGTTAATTTTACAAATCTCATCTAGTTGATGATATTCATGAAGGGGAATTGTTGGCAGAGACGCTCACAAGAAGATTGTTTATTTACATACTGATGTAATATATAAATCTTTATAAAGTCCTTATTGTAATTTGCTGATTAAATTAATAAAAGTTGAAACGTTCATTCATTCCTTTTTAGTTTGATTGAAGATTTATGATATTCAATAGTCTTATAGTCCTTAATCAAACCTAACAATGTATGAAGAGACAAATGTAGATTTGCGTGAACAAACTCTTCATGGTTTGACTAAACCGATATATTCACATTTTAATGATCAACGGACTATTGATCTCAATATGATTGTTGGAAGAATGTATGATGTCTGGTTACGAGGCATAGAGAGTTAGGAACTCTATAGTTCTTCCAGTGTATCTTTCGAAGATACTGAATTGACCAGTGCACCTTTAGAGACAATAGAAGAACAAACCATTTAACATCTTCTATCTCAAGGTCACTATGTATGAATTGCATCATGCTTACCTAAATCCTGAAATGAGACATGTCATTTCATAGCATTAATATTCTCATTTGAAAAAGTCAAGTTCTAGATCCATTATGTGATCTAGACTAGGTCAAGTGGTGAGATATTAAGTTATGAAAATGTCATGAACCAACTGTTGGAAATTACTTAACGATTTAAGTAAATTATTATTAAACATAACTAATTACGTGCGGAATTAATAATAAAAACGATCTATCATATTAAAATATTTAATATCTAACAACCTATTGGCATTAAAATCATAAGCATGTTAATTAACAATTTAATTCTAAACATGTTATTTCAATTAAATCAAACACTACAAACAATCGTAACAATTATATTAATTAAGAGTATTTAAGATTATCGACACTTACATCGTCGAGTTATAAAAAACTCAGTCGAGGAATTGAAAACGAGTTCGATGCGAGAATCTTCAAGCTTCTCCAATTCCGGGTTTGCAAGAGACTTCCTCGGCTCGTCAACACGGGCAGCGAAGGCGGCAAGCAGGCGTGTCCTTGGGGCTGGTCCGGGAAGCTGGCAGCAGATGGCGCGCGGTCCTCGGCAGGCTGGGAACGGGCGGCAGCGGCTGGACTCGTCCGACGCAGAAGGCAGCGGCCCTAGGAGACCCCGGAGCGGCTGAGAGGGGCAGGCACCTCTGGGCTTAGGCGGAGGAACAACGGGGATGTCGGCAGCGTCCTGGGCAGAGGCAGGCTCGGCTGGACAAAGGCGGCAGGCTGCTGGGACACGCAGAGGGGCGGTCGGGCGGAGTCAGGCGCAGGTTCGCGCGGATGGGCGGAGGCAGATCGCAGGCGAAACTTCGCGACGATGCTGCGAGCTCATGGAAGCTCGGATAGGGACGCCGTTTTTTGCGTTGCGTCGGCAACGAACTGACTTAAATGGGTTCGGAGAGAGATCTGGGTTTGCGGACTCAGATTCGTCGGATTCATCGAATCTTTGGTTTGGAGGTCAGATTTCCAGAAAACGAAAATGGACCAAACAACCACAAGTTGATTCAACGATGACACAAGAAGAAAAACGAGAAGATGAGTGTGGGCTCAGATGAACGCACACGAGAAACAAGAAACGAAATTTTTCGTCCTCTCGGGTGATAGGATGGTCGGCCAAGAGGGAGGGGAAGAGAGAGAGAGAGAGAGCAAGCTTTACCTAGGGTTTCCTCAAACCCTTTATTTATAGACATTGTTAATGGGCTCTCATGTGGGCTTTTGTTGAATCAATATTCAGCCCAAAACCATGTTAATGACCGGCCCCTATGTCCTACTCGTTTCTCAATTTTATTTCCCAAATTGCATTGATTTAATTTCCAAATTCGACTTAATATTCTGAAATGAGACATGTCATTTCATAGCATTAATATTCTCATTTGAAAAAGTCAAGTTCTATATCCATTATGTGATCTAGACTAGGTCAAGTGGTGAGATATTAAGTTATGAAAATGTCATGAACCAATTGTTGGAAATTACTTAACTATTTAAGTAAATTATTATTAAACATAACTAATTACGTGCGGAATTAATAATAAAAACGATCTATCATATTAAAATATTTAATATCTAACAACCTATTGGCATTAAAATCATAAGCATGTTAATTAACAATTTAATTCTAAACATGTTATTTCAATTAAATCAAACACTCCAAACAATCGTAACAATTATATTAATTAAGAGTATTTAAGATTATCGACACTTACATCGTCGAGCTATAAAAAACTCAGTCGAGGAATTGAAAACGAGTTCGATGCGAGAATCTTCAAGCTTCTCCAATTCCGGGTTTGCAAGAGACTTCCTCGGCTCGTCAACACGGGCAGCGAAGGCGGCAAGCAGGCGTGTCCTTGGGGCTGGTCCGGGAAGCTGGCAGCAGATGGCGCGCGGTCCTCGGCAGGCTGGGAACGGGCGGCAGCGGCTGGACTCGTCCGACGCAGAAGGCAGCGGCCCTAGGAGAGCCCGGAGCGGCTGAGAGGGGCAGGCACCTCTGGGCTTAGGCGGAGGAACAACGGGGATGTCGGCAGCGTCCTGGGCAGAGGCAGGCTCGGCTGGACAAAGGCGGCAGGCTGCTGGGACACGCAGAGGGGCGGTCGGGCGGAGTCAGGCGCAGGTTCGCGCGGATGGGCGGAGGCAGATCGCAGGCGAAACTTCGCGACGATGCTGCGAGCTCATGGAAGCTCGGATAGGGACGCCGTTTTTTGCGTTGCGTCGGCAACGAACTGACTTAAATGGGTTCGGAGAGAGATCTGGGTTTGTGGACTCAGATTCGTCGGATTCATCGAATCTTTGGTTTGGAAGTCAGATTTCCAGAAAACGAAAATGGACCAAACAACCACAAGTTGATTCAACGATGACACAATAAGAAAAACGAGAAGATGAGTGTGGGCTCAGATGAACGCACACGAGAAACAAGAAACGAAATTTTTCGTCCTCTCGGGTGATAGGATGGTCGGCCAAGAGGGAGGGGAAGAGAGAGAGAGAGAGAGAGCAAGCTTTACCTAGGGTTTCCTCAAACCCTTTATTTATAGACATTGTTAATGGGCTCTCATGTGGGCTTTTGTTGAATCAATATTCAGCCCAAAACCATGTTAATGACCGGCCCCTATGTCCTACTCGTTTCTCAATTTTATTTCCCAAATTGCATTGATTTAATTTCCAAATTCGACTTAATTTAGAACTCTCATCTATTTAATAACTTGTTATTAAATTGTTTCATGGTTATCGAATAACATAAAACGAGAAACGTTTTATTTTCTAATATTGTTATTATGAATTCTCAAGAAAATTATTATTACAATAATAAAGTTCTTTAATTCACAAAATCAATAATTAATGAATAACACATTATTCATTAATTCGCTTGGAAAATAAATTTCTCTTTACAAATCACAATTTGTATTTTATGAGTAAATCAATTTATTGCGTTCAAATAATCTCTTCTAAATGTGCATCATTGAGACCTTATGGACCCACATGAACGAAGCTTGAGAATAAAGCACAGACTAAATAATTCACAAATTATTTCCGGCTTATAATTCTTAATAATGGTCGACTCCACTAAAGGACCAATATTGAAAATCTCTAAGTTCATGCGCGCATATTTTTCCGTTTGAAGTCACAGAACTTTTCTGTACTCGATCCATGGTGTACTTCATCAAAATACCCTTCATGTGTATCAGTAAGTCCGGGGAATGTAAAATTACCGTTTTACCCCTAGAGTTATTATTTCACTAACTCGTTTGTTACTTGTGAATGAGAAAAAACATAAAGTGAGACGTCAATACATGTCACATGTTTTAATCAAGGAATCTCATATTCAATGATTATCTGGCCAGATTAATTCATTCACTATCTCGTAACAAACCATAGTGTGATACAATGACTTTCATTATGTGTACACGAATTCCATATCTGTGAATCACATAATCCAACACTACAACATTATGTCACCAACCGTCGGGTCAGATGCAGCCATTACATGGCCATCGCCCATTGACAAATCAAATGACATAAAGTGTAGCATCGACTATGCACTCACCTCAGGATTAAGGTAGTTATCGAAGTACCCCTCGTACGTGATCTTGGAGCTTCTAGATTAAAAGGTTTTATATCGAGCTTCCATAGAATTACTAGGTCTTGTTCAATATCTTCTGTAAGATATCAAGAATGAAATCATAGAGTCACAACTGTCTATATCACATGATAAGATATCATGATTCATTCAAACAATCATTACTTAGACTCGAATGCTCAATCGGTCTTAAGATTGCGAACAAATGGTTTAAACTAGTCACAAGGGGTTATCATGTCAAATCTGTATTTAACACCCTTTTCGTTGATGACAGTTTCAGAGCATAGCATACATACATAAACACAAACTATAGGAAAAGAATGCTTATTTATTAATATTAATGTTTCAGCAAAATATTATAAATAATAAATAAAATGTCTAATATTCTCCTTTGTGGGCACCAATCCCAACACCAACTTTGTGAAGTTCTCATAGATATGGAATTCATGTACAAGATTGCTGAGACGCAATATATATCACTCATGCTTTATTACTCAGATTGTGAATAAATGAATTGCGCAGTATCCAAAATTAAGTAGCGACTTTATTTGGATGGAACAATATGACTTGTTAGCTCCTCGTCAATACATTGTTTCTAACTTATTCACAAGTAACAAATGAGTTGAGGAAATAACAACTAGAAGGATAAAATGGTAATTTTATAAATTCAACTAGTTGATGATATTCATGAAGGGGAAACATAGATAACATTCAATGGATCCGCTCAATATAATTAAGTTGAATTTGAGTAGAAAATAAATTCATTTGAACCGAGAGATTCTCAGTGTCAACTTTTTAGTGGAGTCAGTTGACATTAAAATAATACTTGGAATGAGTTTGTGAACTTTTGAGTCCGAGTATAGTAGCTCAAGTTTTTTTCATTTGGATCTATAAGGTCACTATTACAGTTCATTAGAGTAGGATTGTTAAACTGAAAGCTAAGTCAAAATAAGTTCAAATGTTGAATAAGACTTTTTCTCGGAAAAGTCTAAAGGGTATTTTTGTCCACATGGACATAAAATGATGTGAATGTCAAAATAAGATTTTGAATATTTCATATGATGAAAATATAAATTACTTTCTAAAGCCGAAAAGTCGTTTAAGGCATTATGAAATTAATTTTATTATTTGTGCAATTATAATTCTACAATGGGTATTTTAAGAATTGTCTTAAAAGAAATATGGAAGCATCTAGAAGCTCCCCTCCTAGGTAAAATTTCGGCTAACATGCATCAAGAGGAGTGTTTTATTTCCCTTTATTATAAAGATAATTACCCAAAAGGAAAAGGGAAATAAATTTCCTTGAGAAGGAAATAAATAAGCTAAGTGAGGAAACAAATTTTCCCTAGCTTGTTGTGTAAATTGCCAGCCATATTAGAAGAGAAAGGGGAATGGAAAATCAAATATTGTGTCATGAATACCTTATTCTTTCATGAATGAATAATTGACCTTTATAGATTTTTCCTTCTCCTATAAATAGAGCCTCGCATAGAGATGTGAAAATATGTTTTTTGCTTGCTCTCTCTCTCTCTCTATATCTCTATTTGGCCGAAACCCCTCTCTCTCTTTCAAAATACTTCTTTTATTTTGGCACCTAAGTCCTCATTAGACTTAGGCTTAATTAGCTCTCTAGCTCATAGACTTGTTCTTGAGCTATTGTGTTTAATTGTGCTCACACACATATCCTTCTAAACCTCTATAGACTCTTGTAATAGAAACATTAGGTTTCTCAAGTTCAAGACTAGAAGTGAAGGAATCGAGCTAGAAGAGAAGGTCCACCTTTCCCAAGACGCTTCAAGTTTGAAGACACAAGAAATGTTAGTATTCAAGTAGATTAAATAATGTTTTTAATTTATAACATGTATATGCACTTTATCTAGGTTAGTAAAAATTGTTTTACTAGTAAAAGAAATTTTTATATTCCGCCATTAATATATTTAATGATAAAATTTTCTTAATCCTAGATCTATTCCAACATGAATAACAGATAACATTCAATGGATCCACTCAACATAATTAAGTTGAATTTGAGTAGAAAATAAATTCATTTGACCCGAGAGATACTCAGTGTCAACTCTTTAGTGGAATCAGTTGACATTAAGCTAATACTCGGAAAACGTTTGTGAACTTTTGAGTCCAAGTATAGTAGCTCAAGTTTTGTTCATTTGGATTCATAAGGTTACTACTACAAGTCATTGGAGTAGGATTGTTAAACTAAAATCTAAGTTAAAATAAGTTCAAGTGTTGAACTAGACATTTTCTCGGAAAATGTCTAAATGATATTTTTTTCTACATGGACATAAAATAATATGAATATCAAAAAAAGATTTTGAATATTTTCATATGATGGAAATATAAATTAGTTTCTAAAGCCGAGAAGTCGTTTGAGACATTATTTGTGCAATATTAATTCTATGATGAGTATTTTAAGAATTGTCTTAAAAGAAATAAGGAAGCATCTAGAAGCCCCTTCCCTAGTGTAGAGTTCGGCCAAAACACACCCGAAGAGGAGAGGATTCATTGCATTTGATTATAAAGATAATTACCCAAAAGGAAAAGAGGAAATGAATTTCCTTGAGAAGTAAACAAATGTGCTAAGTGAGAAAACAAATTTCATCACTAATGCACACGGGTTGGCCGGCCATATGCTAAGAGGAAGGGGAGAAAAAAAATCAACTATTAAACAAACCATGAAGAGTTTGTTCACGCAAATTTACATTTGTCTCTTCATACATTGTTAGGGTTGATTAAGGACTATAAGACTATTGAATATCATAAATCTTCAATCTAACGAAAAAGGAATAAATGAACGTTTCAACTTTTATTAGTTTAATCAGCAAATTACAATAAGGACTCATGAGATATTTATATTACATCAATATGTAAATAAATAATCTTCTTGTGGGCATCTCTTTTAATATACGACGCACTAACCGAGGCCACTATGATGGTCACAATGAGACTTGTTCTAAATTCTTAATTGATCATGGACACTAGATCATGTTACTGGCCACTTTGACTCTTTCGCTAAAAGGCTAATCATGCTAATCACAACTTATGTGTCGGGAGTTTTCTCAAACATGATTCGAGTGGGAAGTGATTTATAGGTTTGGAATCCAGCCTTCCTGAAAGAAGGTTAATGTTCACTAACCTAAAGGTTGATTCTAGAACCGATAGATTGTTAGCACTTTTGAAGTAAGTAAAGTTTGAAAGAATCTTTCTCAAGGGAAACAACAATGCTTATGGCTAATATGTATCAAGAGAAGTATAACAGAAAAATTGACTTCTCTTGACACGAGTTGAACCTAGAGGATCTTGATCAAAAACTTACAATATCAGTGGACACTCGTCACGATGAGTTTATATAATTCTAGTATTAAAGAAGGGTTCAGTCTTGGATTACACGGTGGAGTATTGATCAAGACTAGGCGAATCGATGAAAAAAAAAGATTGTATCTTCTTTTTCGTTGAATTCGTAAAGATTATACTACTAGGTCTATAGTTCTCAATTCGGCTCTGATAAAGCCGGAAATTTCGTAGAATAGTGTTTATCATTATTCATCTCACTTGCTGTAATGGTGATTGACATCATTAATTTTGGAAAAAGGGTATTCGCAGGATTAAATAAATATTTATCGTAAAATTATTTATTTATTGTTGGATCAAGTAATAAATAATTATTTGGGTTATCAGGAATTGGGTCTTTACAAATAGAAAATTTGGATTAGGGTTTGGCAGAAGGTTGACCGAAATTCGCCCCTTGGCCGTGTGCCTTGTGGCCGAATATTTGTTTTTTGTTGTTACTGATATTTTATCTTTGCTTGTTTAAATAAAGAAAAGAATATCCCCCATAGATTATAATCTGGTAGATGAGAAAAAAAGTAAGATTCACTTGTTGAATCTAAAGGCCTAAATTTAATCCACTAAGAAGATAATATCTCTCAAATATTATCTCATTTTCTATGCTATAAATATGGATACATGAGAAGAGAAAAATTGAACCTTTTCCATTGATAATTTCGTAGCTCCCTCTCCCCATAGAGGTTGTGCACCGGTCTTCATCTTCTCCCCCTCAGAATTTTGCAATTCCATTCTTAAAAAATAAGAGCGAGATCCTGAAACATCTGGTTTCGAGATCTACTGAGATAACGATTGTGCCCACTCATGTTTCTTATTCGTTTCGGAGAATGTGTTTTGGAAGACTAAGGTGTCATTCTCGAGTACTCAATCAAGACGACGGACGAAGACGAAGAACGTGAAAACTTGAAGATGAATTACGCGATTGGTTTTGGAGCATTCTGTAGCTGAACCTAAAATCTTTGTAAGTACTCGAATATTTATATGTCGGTTGCTTGAAAACTTTTATTAATAATGAATTAATTAAGTAAATCTAGATCTTAACTATAATATTAATTAGTTATTGTTAGTGTATATAATAATTTTCCGGACTTAATATAGTTATTAAGGTGAATCAATTACCAACAAAATTTTAAAAATAACAATGTTGAGATCTGGGTCTTTCCATCCTAAGCGCAATATCGATTCAGAGGTATAAGTAAATGAACATGTTATTGTATTTCCATTGTTGACAGGTATGTTTTTAATACACGACTTTTTGTTGATCTAGAACTCAACAATAAACGTAAATTGTAGACTAAGTGGTCAACTATAGACGTATGTTATAGACTTCTCGATCTACAATTCAGATATTGAAAATTGTGAAGTCAACAAGAGACATATATTGTAAACCAGGAAGTCTACAATAGACCGCTACAATAGACCTATGTCGTAGGCTTCACAATCTACACTAGAGGTTTATAGTTGACTTCCCAATCTACAATAGAGGTTAACAATGTAATATTTAAGCATCGATAATGTTGACATTGAACATCAACAATGTAGACAACAACGTCAACTATTTTTAAAGTAACAATGTTGAAACCATGTTCAATAATGTTGTTAGCAGACGTCAACAATATTGAAAATGTCGTTAGCAATGTAGAACCTAGTAAGAACTTCGTTCTAAGCAAACATAAAATAGTTGAAATTCAAACTCTAAAATAAAAAAATAGAAAAGAAAAAATCATGAAATCCAAATCTTGTTGATGCCATTGTAATGGAGCGTGGAAGTGATGTAGCACGGCAACGGAGATTCAACGCGCCGATGATAAAACGCGACGGTGATATTGTTTCGTCAACGGAGCTTCGACAACGGAGTGAGTCTGAGATATGAAGGTACTTATTTAGTTTTTGTAATTTTAGGGTTGATATTGTTAATGAAGTTGAGATTGTGAATAAGATATAGATGGTATGGCCGAGAAAAAACAACCAATTGGTTCATATAAATTTTTGTTTTTCAATATATTCCAGCCAGTTTTTAAAAGGATAATTGAATTTATAAAAAAAAATCTAATGGTAATTAGTGTTTTCATTTTTTTTAGTTGAGAAGTTGGAAAATTAATTTTTAAGAGAAACGAGAAATTCTGATACATGATTATATAATTATTAACTCGCGATTGAGTATGAGTTTGTTGAATTAAATTCATGTTAATACAATATATATACCACAACAGAATACTTTTCAGAAGAATAGTGTTAGATTTTAAAGTAGAAACTGTCTCAGGAGTATGATTGTTATATTTTGATTGTTTTATTAATAACTGTGTATTTGAAGTGTTGGAGAAATTGAAAATTTATTAAGGTGGTGGGAACTTGAAATCAGTGATAAATTATAGTAGTATTATGTTGTTATTTGCACAATAAATATGGTACATAATGATAGAATTAACCCTGATGAAAATCGAAATAAGAAAAAAAAAAAAAAAACTAAACCGAAATAAATGCACTAATTTATCGTCAAACATTTCTTTCAAAATTCAAAAATCAGAAATAATTAATAAAAATTGGTTATATGTTCCTTCATAAAAGAACGACCCAAAATCAATAAATTAGGTTAAAAACAGAAACAAACAGAGCAAGCGAGGGAGTTAACCCAGTCGCTCCCCATAAATCAACCGCTCGGCAACCGCTCGGCAACCGCTCGGACCTGTTTGAGGCTGAGCCATCGATGGTCCCACCACCCCATGGTGATCCTCTTCGGCTTCTGAACATCGATCCCAACCACTCTGAGCGCGAGCTCCTTGAGCCCGCCCCCCGGAGCCTCGGCTTGCCGTACCCCGCAGCGGCCGCGGCGCCGTGGTCGAAGGAGTTCCGGACAGAGAGGCCGTAGTCGAGGAGGACTTCTCAACGTCGTGCGCGACTCCGACGCCGGCGAATCGGCGCGCATGATCGGGGAGGAAGGCGAGGAGGGATTGGGGGAGAGGCGCGTCGGCATGGAGGAGCTGGAAGACGAGGCAGCGGGGGCCGGAGCAGAGCTGGAGAGTGGCGGCGGGGTTGTCGATGTGGCGGCTGAAGGTGGGGGCCACTCGATGTCGAGGCCGACGACGGAGGAGGAAGGGAGGGCGTCAGAGATCCAGGCGTCGGCGGAGGCGGAGCTGCAGGTCAGGAGGACGTGGATCGTCGAGAATAACTGTCGAGAATGACTGTACGTTAACCAAAATTAACGTACCAGTATATATCCAGTCGAAGATGACGAGTTTGATGTTAGAGATATGAACCTTTTTTTTAAAATAAAAACTATAAATAGTCAGAAGGATTAATACGAATAAAAAGACGGTTACTTTGCAGTTATAAACAACATCTTTCTTAAAAAAAAGGCTATAACCGCCTCTAAGGAGAGAGACTATAAAATTATAATGGCAAGAATAAAAGAACAATTTTGGATATTTAAAACACCTGAAATAATGTTTAATAATATGAAAGAGCACAAAAGGAAGTAAAAAAAGAAGAAAAATGCCACGCAATTAATTTTGGCTATATTACTAAAATTTCTAAAAATATGGTTATAAAGCAATTACAATGTTTACAAGTGCTATTTGGTACATTTTCTCAAAAAAAAAAAAACTAAAAAAAAAAAAATTCAAAGGTCCTCACCCTCTAACATTATCGGTGGAGAAGAAGAAGTAGAATGGAGGATATGTCCAATTCTTATATATCCATAGAACAACCACCAAACCCAAGAATGTTAATTTGCCCATTTTCCCAGTTCATGAGCTAATGAATTAAAAATTCTACAAACACACCCAAAGCTTACCTTTTCGAAACTCAAGATGCGCATAAAGTTCGCAAATTTCGTCTTACAATAGATTAGGTACCAGAATGGGCATTGTTTTTTCTACTTAAACTCTGCATAATAGATATATTGTACCCTTCAACACATACTCGATTATTATCTCGAAATCTTGCCATGTAGACTATTTTAAGAATACACTGTTAATTAATTAATTTAATTTAATAATCTACTAATTAAACATCTTATTTAAAATATGTAAACTTAAAATTAGTTATTATGAATTGTTTTCATTCAATCAATTTTAAATACTTACGTGCAAAAATGATACAATGTTATGAAGTTTTATTGCTATTATTGGAGCAACTCTACACTAATTATGTAGTTTTAGAATTGTTTCATTAAAGGTGCACTTAAAGTCTTCTCTCATGAAGTAAATCTCTGCTTCAGTCAAGCAGTATGAAATGAAACTGAGGAAGCTTTGTCCGGACCTAAAATTAGTGCACAAGTTAGGTGCGTGGAAGAAAATTTGCTGCCCAATTTAAATACGACACAAGTTGGAGAAGAAAGGTAGGATAACAGATATTACAACCATTGACACGGTCTTGGAAGAAAGGATAAAAAAGAGGATTTGGGCCTCCAAGATCTGATATCCACTCCAAAGCCCAAATGATAGAGAACTAGTAAAGATATGGATCCGATTGCAAATATATATCCAAATTATAAAATATTTCATTTATTTATTCTCGCATTAACTAATCTTGTCTATCCCTTTTCTTGATTCTTAACCGCATCTTATTTTTAAGTTGATGACGGTTAAAATAACCAATATTTAATTGACAGTTATATGCTTAAACATTAAAATTGTGGAAAAATACCCAAATCGAGATTTTATTGACACCGTCAACTTTTTCCCCGTTAAGTTTTTCTCCTCATCACATAGACAGTTAAGATTCATTCAGCATTTTTTGTCACATAGCTGGGTTCGAGAGAAAATGACAAATAAGAAAAGAATTAGGAAAGGAAATGTCAAAAGACAATAAAATAAAATAAAAATAAAAAATAAAAAAACAATAAAAAAAATAAGTTAAAACTGCTGAATGAATCTAAGTTGTCCACGAGGTGAAGAAAAGAAATTAACCGAAGAAAAGTAGACGGTGACAGCTGAACTTCGATTTGAATATTTTTCTTAAAAACTTGGACATATAAATGCCAATTATGATAAACATTGAATATTTTTGCGCCATCAAACTCTTTATCTTTAATGCTATGTTTTGCAATCGGATGAAAATGGTTCCCTCCTAGAGAGAACAATTTACAAATGAATGTGGGAATTTTTCTTTTCATATTTTTGGAAAATATTAATTAATTTCTTTTTTTACTGAGGCGGATGTTTTTATCTATAAAACGATGTATACTAGTAATAACGACAAAGCATCCACAAGGAATAAATGAGGGTATTGACACTTCTCTAGAGTTAGAAGTTAGTTTCGGTATTAGATAAACTACGCACGTTATTGTAGCAATAACTTCTAAAAATCGAAGTATCATGCGCAATTTCCACACCCCAATTAGATTGACTTATTTATAAACGATGGGCCGTCTTTCTCAATTCATCAATTAATAATGATCATAGTAATAGTAAGAAATCATGTTGCCTGTTGTTTCTTTTTAACGTGTCGGGTTCTTACTTTTACCAACCATGTCTGCCTACTTATTGACTATTTTATTTTTTGACTAATGTTTATTCGCTGCTTCTATCTTTTATATTTTCCTAGTTCTTGTCTCCTCGTAAATTTTGACCATGTATGACAGTCCAGAGTAAAAAAAAACAGAGCTTACTTTACTTATAATACAATCCAAGTCAAATCGTAATCCGTCGTCTATTTTTTTTTAAGAAGCGAGAGCCACGAAATATTATAAAAGTCCTCACATATGATGGAGGAATACCGTGATTACAAATATAATAATAAAATAAAAACTACAGGTAAGAAAATAAATATAACAAACTTAAACAACACGAGTCTTAATTAAGGGGTCGTGCGGAAACTCAACTCGCGATCATCGGCTCTAATGGCATCCTCCGAATATGGCGGGATTGAATCCAACCATGTGGAAGACGAGTGATGGTTAACCGGCAAAATTATGCGCTGCGATATTGCAAAGACGAGAAATATGTCTAATGCTAAAAAACTCAAGCTCTCTCGCCTCTCTGAAAATGCGGTGCAAGATCGTCTCAAACTCTTTTGCAGGCGTCACGCCCTCGTCTATCATCATCACCACCCACAAGCAGTGAGACTGGATATCCACTCTCCTACCGCCGACGCTGCAGGCTAACTTTATACCACGAAGAACAGCGTACGCTTCCGCAAGCTGAGGGGAGAATCCTTTAGCAAAAAAAAGCGTACGCGAGACGATCACCTCTCCGGTATGGTTTCAAACTATACCACCAACACCGAAGCCTCCACGGTCGCGAGAATCTCATCGCTTAGGGAGTCCATTTGGGTGTCGTAGTTGTCTCAGGGCTCGTCTGAGTCTCCCTATCTGTAGCCGCCCTGTACTACTCGAAAAACTCGTCGTTCACTAAACTACCCGTCGTCTGTTTTTTAAGGTGCAAATTATTGTAGTATAGCTAACTAATTAATTACTATATTGGTGTAATCTTATATATTGTACTGCGTTACTATAAAAATGGATATAAACGTTTTTCCTTTTTCATGCTTGAAATAGTGGAAGTTGTTATGTCATTGTTCGTTAGTCTTTTTTTCTTTACTTATCTGACAGACTGTGACACGCCCAGCCCAAGACGAGCCCATAAAGTTTGAAAAGTAAAACAAAATGTCAGATGCTTTATTTATTTTACCATCACATATGAAATAAAACTGATCAATAATCAGCTACAATATATAACAAAATTAAATAACAAAAACTAGTACGAAGTCACAAAATAATAAAATGGATATCGTACATATATAAATACTGATTAGACTGTTGGATGAACGACAATAATTTTTAATGTAGTTTGAAGCTCAGGCTCAATACCACGTGTCGCATTTAAGAAGTCATTAAGTTTTTTTTTAAAAACGCAGCCATAAAAGAGATCAGGTATTGAATTGAATAAAGGAAGTTTTGAGTTTGAACATAAAATAGATGTCCATAAAGAAATAAATTGATGAAAGATGGCAAATATCATGTTGGGTCAATAATGGAAGCCAATGATAGGTCGAAAAAGTTTAAACAGTGCCAGCAATATTATTTATTTTTCAATTTATGATTTGTCCATGCTTTTGTCGCTGTCTCTGAGAAATATGTGAACCTTATAAGTCCTCAACTTCAGTGACAGTACTAAAAAAACATACAGGCCTAAATTTGTGGTTCTACAATGTGGTGTTTCTGAAGGTCACGAAAGAAACTCAACACTGCCCATGTGAATATGATTTTGATAGTTTTAACTGTCCCAATAAATTAACTGACATAGACCATATCGAATAGCTGGTCGCCGTGATGAAAATATTGCAACTCAATTAAGGAGATGCTTTGTCTTAAGTTTTGATGCTTAGTCAGAATTTGAGTAGGATTTTTTTAAATCTCTTATTTCTATTTTTTTCACGAAATAAATAATTTATTATTTCATAAATATTTATTTCTAGGAATTAAAGCCCAACTGTTTCTTCCAAGTCCAGTCCATTAGAAAAACAACACTTATCAGTGACTGGTCTAATGAAGTTGAGTTGGCAATCTGATTTGTTCTAATCGACGGCATTATTACTCGTCCGGAAGAAACGAGTGTACTAAGTGAAGGCTTGGTGTTAGTCTTCATTCGATTTACCCTGATTTTATAATGCGATTTTGCTCCGGTAGGGTTGATCAATATGTTCGTACTCTAATCATTAGATTCACGTGAGCAAGCTTTACTTGAATGCTCCTCCTGTAATCCGTGTGATATTGATTCGTGGTAAACATTGAGAGTTAATGTTTTATTTAAGAGAGAAAGAAGTGCATGAGCTTTTTTCAGTTGGAGCTCAACTAGGAATATGATTCGGACCAACATTTTATTTGCTTGGATCCGAACTTCAATAATTATTGTATTTGTTTTAATTATGAGATTGTTTGTGTGTGGTGATTTATTAAAATTGGAACAAAATTAGGGTTAAAGTTGCAGCACATGCTAATTAATTCTTTATTAGATTTAATGTAATTACTAGCTCAGTAAACTAAATGATTTTTGATGTAGTCCACTTCTAATATATTTGGAGAAATGACATTAGCTTACGAACGTGATTTAGTTTTGTCCAACGTTTCGTAAAACTTTTGTAAATATTCAAAACGCTTAAGTGACACTTTAATTTACACATTTAAGTTACTATTATACCGGAAAATTTTAAAAAAAAATCGTTAATTAATGTAGATAAGATCCTACAATTTTAGATAGTTATTTGACTCATTAATTTCAGTATAATTAATGATTTTCATTCATTTTTACAGTTTCATATCCAATTATTCATGGAAAACATTTCATACTACCGAATTTTAATATGTTTTATAACATATATGATTGTTCATAATTTTTTTCAAATTCTCCATTTACATCGTCCAGTATTATGCTCGTTAATTAATATTCAATTTACACTTAAATGAATTTGTTTAAACGTAAATTAAGTTGAGTTTTACAACGTAAATTTAATTTTACCTCGTAAATTAATTTTTATAATGTAAATTAAAACTTTTTATCGTTAGTTGCATACTAATTAACAAAATCACGATTTTGATTTATTTTACTAGATGAAAAAAATCAAAATTTCATACATGAGTTTGAAATAAAAAAAACAAAACATGAAGAAGAAGAAGAACAAAGAACGATGAAATTTTTTTAAACTCCGCGAAGGACCGAGACTATCCTCTCCGCCATGAAAGCTTCAAGAGATGCCGCCCACACCTTCCCGGTTGAACTACCGCCGCGCTCACCGGCCGCCTCGTCGTGTGCCGTAACGAATTGGTGTGCTCCTCCTCCGCTACTGCCGGAGTTCGTCTTTGCGTTCCTCGGCGCCTCCATCGTCGGCGCCGTCGCCACTAGAGCCAAACTGGCGGAAAAATAAATGTTACAAAAAATCGGCGTCTACCAGAGGATCAATATGTTGCAGGAAACGAAATTAACAAAGAAGAAAAAAACGACGGAAAAAAACCTCGAAAACAAAATAAAAACGTTTAGTACATGTAAATCGCCTCGGATTTTGTTTGATCTTCAACAAATTACTTGGAGGATCGTGTGATATATATTCCCGATTTTGTTTGCGTCGATTTGGTTTTGAGAGAATTTTTTCAAAATGTGAGTTTTGCATGCGTGTGATTTTCCTCTCTCCTTAATTTCCGATTGTATATAATGAAGGAAATCTTTTGTGCTGTTTTTTAAGCACAATTAACATTGATATTCATTTCAAATTTCATTTATTTTTTGGGCGGGAATTCGATTTAGGGGTAATTTTGGTATGAATTGTTTGTTAATTAAAGGTGTTGACATTTACAAAAATTTTAACAAACGTTGGACAAAACCAAGTTAGCAAACTTATATAGGATTGTTATATACATTAAAATTGTTGGTTCAAATTATTTACAATTTTATTGGATCAATTTAGCCTAAAAACGTTTTTCAGCTCATTTAAAAATAAAAAAGGCAAAACAATATAAAACTTTTCGAAGTAAATATGTCACATAACTATGTTGGATATTTATACCAAATTAACAAAATATTGACTAAAATTAAATCTTTTATGTTAAAGTTGGCCAATTACTCATTATTATTATGTGTAACATACCCAGATAATTTAGATCTGTTTCAAACTAGAAAGTAAACACAGACAACATATTTGAACCTTTTCCTAAACATATATAATATATATACATATATAATATATTGGTCGTAACTAATACCCAGCTCAACTTCTTTGATGCTCTTATATCATGCATGAAAATGCATTTGAGTGTATGTTTCTTTCTCTCTTTTTCCAAGTCGGATAGTCTTTCTTTAAATCATGGACGTGATTTATTATTATAAGCACTTATTAACGTGGCAATCAACAACAATTAAAAGAGCATAAAAGACGAAAGAAGAAAAAGGTAGACTCGAACGGTAGTAGTCTAGTATTTTCTTCAAAAAAAAAAACCGGTAGTAGTCTAGTAGATAAAGGACAAGCGATACGAGACACGAACTAATAATGTGAGAATTGTCCTGTTCAAGTTTGTCTTCTGGAAATCTATTAACGGGAAAGCGAAAAGTAAAGGTACAAAGAATAGAGACTCACATTAGATCAAAAGAAAAAAAAAGAATAGAGACTCACCATAGCCGCGCGTGGAAACAAATTTTTTATGTGATCTTTTTGCCTTATTCTCCACCCAAAATGTTTTTTCCTTGAAAACAATATAAAAAAAATCTTACTTTACAATGCAAATTTTAGGCCATATAATGTATCAATATTTTCCACACGTTGATTTATATTGCTTTCACGTGTGTTGACCTAGCCAAACCGGCCTTATCCCTTCATCTTAACAAGCATTGCCTTTATATGTAAAGCTTGTGTTTGTTTGTCTTTTTAGCACAATATAACAGAATATATAACAACAAGCGCTGCCTTTTGCTCCTTTTCAAAAAAAAAAAAAAGCGCTGCCTTTGCAAATATTTCAATTATATTTATGTAAATTCGTTAACTTAAAAAAAACTCCAATCAATCTAGTCTCATTGTTATATTTGTAATTATATTTAAAACTAATTCAATTGTTATAAGTTAATAATAAAAAGAGAACTAATTATAGCAGAAAAGTCATGGTAACTTCTTTCATTTCAAAGCGTGGTGCAAATGTATAAATTAGATACGCTAATACCTAATATTTAACTCTTCGAAATTCGTATACCTTTTATTTATCTATGGAAATCCTTCTAATTTCATGCTTGCTAATTTCATCCTTCTAATCTCTGAGCATTTTCTGTGCAATATGCTAACTAATACACATCATTAATAGGGTAATAGAACAACTTAATAATTGAAATATTATTATTGTTGTTAATGCCTAAAAAAAGACACAACAAAAGTCTCGACGAAAATATTCAAGACGAAAACAATAAGAACAAGAATGATTATAATACTTAGGTCGGATTTTCCTTATACAAGACTAATCTTCAATATAAGAAGTGTGTTTTTCTCCTCTCTTTTTTCCAGCCCCCGACCCTTCTGTCCGTTCTTCCTTATATAGTACCTGTTTTGAGAACGTGGGTTGATCAGACCCACTCCTCTTTATACCTGCTGTCGGTTTTTCTCGTCGTGTGTTCGTGTGCAAAGTAACCGTAATATGGTTATCCTTAGCGGTTTTTATGCTTACGTGGCCTTCGTAAGTCTTAATTCAAATGACTAGTCTTTATGCTCGGAGTACTTATTCGGTTACTTTCGTTTTGTTACTCGGAGTTCTGAACTTTGTGTTCAAATTCGTTTCTCTTCACCGTATCCGAATATTCTTATCATTCGGAGACGATTTGTGGTCGGTGTTTATCGTTTTATTCCGATAGTAACACTGCCCTCTAGTTTTTCAGCATATAAGAATTTTTTGTTGAGAAACTTTCAATTGTGGGGGGTCGATAGCAATCGGGGTTTTATTCCCGAGCGATTGCTTTCGATTTTTTTTTTGTATTTTTTATATGCTTTATCATCATCGTTTTGTATATTTATATATATACCTATATATTTATTTATGATTATTATGCTTTAATCATTTTGCCGGGATCAGGGATGTCTGTTGAAGTCGACGGGTCGCGACCCTTGGTATTCGGATGCGACCGTTTCTGGCGTCGTGTCTTTTCATGTCAGGCTTCTTTGAATTGCTTCTCAGCTTCACGAAGAAGTTTCATTGCTTTGTGTTTTCCACTATAAATACCCGCGGCTCTTAATTCATTTCTTTTCTTCTGCTTTCTCTTCTTTCGCTCGGATTTCTGTTTTGGAAATTCGGTATGCGCCATTTCCGAGTGAAGAAACAATGGTATATGGTCCCTCCCAATTTGGTCCGAGCACTCCACTCCACCTCACTTTAATGTTTTGTTGACCGCTTCGACCAGTCCGTTTGCCTGTGGTCGGATTGGAGTTAAAAAAGCTTTAGTGATCTTGAATTTTTCGCAAAATTCTTTGAAGGGAGAACAGTCGAACTGAGTTCCGTGATCGGAAATGATTTTTTTTGGTATTCCGAATCTCGAAATAATATTTTTCCAAACAAAATTTTCAATCTTTTTTTCCGTGATAGTTGCCAATGGCTCGGCTTCCACCCACTTTGTGAAATAGTCTATAGCGACTACTGCGTATTTGCACCCTCCTTTACCTTTGCGCATTGGCCCAATCAGGTCTATTCCCCATTCAGCAAAAGGGATTGGACTTACAATGTTAATGAGTTCCGTCGGTGGTTGATGTGAAAAGTTTGCGAACTCTTGGCATTTTCCGCATTTTTTGACAAATTCCTTTGCGTCTTTCATCATTGTAGGCCAGTATATTCCTTGTCGGAGTATCTTTTTAGCTAAAGCTATGCCGCCTCCCAGGTTGCCGCACACTCCCCCGTGTATTTCCTTCATAGTGTAATCTGCATCCTCTGGCCCTACACATTTGAACATTGATGTGGAGAATCCTCTTTTGTATAGAGAATCTCCTTGTAATGAGTATCTGGCCGCTTTGAATTTTAATTTCTTGGAATCTGTTATGTCCTCGGGAGTTCTCCATGCTTGAGGAATCGGATGATCGGATTCCTCCAATTTTCTCATTTACCTACAAAATTTACTTCTTCTTTCAGAATGCTTTTTTCCGTTATTTCAATGATTAATTGGTCGGGGGGTTTTTCTATTAAACCTGATCCGATTTTTGCCAAGAAATCAGCGTCTTGATTTTCTTCTCTCGGGATTTGTCTGAACTCCGATTTTTCGAATGTTTCGGATAAAACTCTTGCGATCGTGACATATTGTATCATAGTTTGCTCTTTAGTTTGGTAATCATTGTTAATTTGATTGACCACAAGTTGAGAATCAGAGAAAACTGATATTTTGGAAATGTTACAAAACTTCGCTAGTTGTAATCCTTGGATTACTGCTTCGTATTCCGCTTCGTTGTTTGAAGTTTGGAATTTAAACTTTAATGAAATTTTTACCTGGAAACCATCTTTGGTTTTGAGTAGAATTCCTGCTCCGGACCCGGAGTCGTTGACTGCGCCGTCCACGTATAATTCCAACGTTGGGCTTTCGAGTGGTCGGTATGTGAATTCAGCTAGGAAATCGGCCACCGTTTGGCCTTTTATCGCCGGTCGTGACGTGAATTCTATATCAAATTGAGTGAGTTCTACCGACCATTTGGTCAATCTTCCGGATGTCTCTGGCTTGTGCAAAATCTGTCGGAGTGGAAAGTTTGTTAACACTTTAATCGGATGTGCTAAAAAAAAGTGTCTCAATTTTCGAGAAGCGGTCACCAAGGCCAGAGCTAATTTTTCGATTTCGGGATATCTTAATTCAGCATCCACCATTCTTTGACTCGTGTAGTATATGGGAAGTTGGACTGAGCCTTCGTTTTTAATCAAAGCTGAACTCACTGCGTGTTCGGAGACTGTCAGGTAGATGTCTAGCGGGCATCCTTGTTCCACTTTCACTAACTGGGGTGGTTTTGATAGATATTTTTTCAACTTTTGGAAGTCTTCGTCCCACTTCTCATCCCATTCGAATCTCTTTGAGCCCCGCAGTCGGTCAAAGAACTTCACGCTTTTATCCGTCGACCTTGAAATAAACCTTCCGAGGGCAGTGATCGATCCGGTGAGTTTTTGAACTTCCTTCACATTCCTCGGTGGTTTCATGTCGATGAGTGCTCGGATTTTTGTTGGATTTGCTTCAATTCCTCTGTCGTTCACAATGTATCCGAGAAATTTCCCTGCAGAAACACCGAAAGTACACTTAAGCGGATTTAACTTCATGTTATACTTTCTTAGTATTTCAAATGTTTCTTCAAGGTTCATGACGTGATCCTTGGCATTTTTACTTTTGACCAAGAGATAGTCAATGTATGCTTCCATCGTTTTTCATAATTGGTTCTCGAACATTTTATTCACCAATCTTTGGTAGGTAACGCCGGCGTTTTTTAACCCGAATGGCATTACTGTATAGCAGTACAATCTTCGGTCAGTGAGGAATGCTGTGTGATCTTCGTCTAGGCCATACATCGGGATTTGGTTGTATCCCGAATATGCGTCCATGAAGCTTAATAATTCGTGTCCTGCAGTTGAATCTACCAATTGATCTATTCTCGGCATTGGAAAACTGTCTTTCGGACATGCTTTATTCAAATCTGTGAAATCTACGCACGTTCTCCACTTACCATTCGGTTTTTTAACCAAAACAGGGTTTGACAACCAACTAGGGTATTTAGATTCTCTGATTGATTTGTTCGAGATTAATTTATCAATCTCTTCTTTTAATGCGGAGTATCGATCTGCATTCAAAGGTCGCCTCTTTTGCCTGATCGGTCTAGCTTTTGGATCGATATTAAGCCTGTGGCATGCGTAAGTGGGATCTATTCCGACCATATCCGCTTGCTTCCAGGCGAAGACATCTAAATTTTTTGATAATAGTTTAATTAGATTAGATTTCATACCTTCTCCGAGGAATTTTCCGATTTGTAGATTCTTTTCGGGAAATTTTGGATCCGGGGTTATGGATTCCACTTCGTCTCCAGGACCGACGTATCCTCGGCTTGGGAGTCGAGGGTCGAGATCTTGTAAATCGTTTATCATCATTATGGTGTGACCGCATTTACTTTGGCTATTTTTGACGTAGTCCGAATAAAAACTCCTAGCTGTTTTCTGATCTCCGATTATTTTGCCGATACCAGTTTCCGTTCGGAACTTTATCGTCAAATATTTTTCCGAGGTAACAGCGCCGATTGCTTGAAGTGTTGGTCTTCCAATTACTGCATTAAACGCCGATGATCCGGGGACAATCACCCATCGTGGATTCGTGGTAGTGGTATGAATATCTTCGCCTACAGTCAGTGGAAGTGCTAGTATGCTTCTTGGCAATACTGCATCTACTGTGAAACTGTACAAGTGTGTAGGGCTTGGGGTTAGACATTTTGTGTTCAAACCCATTTTGTCGAAGGTATTGCCGTATAGAATATCCACCGAACTTCCATTGTCCACGAGAATTCTTCCGACTATATGATTCCCGATGGTTGCTTTTACTACAATCGGATCATTGTGCGGAAAATGGACCCACTTTCCGTCATCGTCGGAGAAAGTAATTTCATTTTTATCTTTCTTTAGAGTCTTCATCGGCCTTTTGTCAGAATTGTACAGGAATATCATCGATGCCGAGTCCATTTCTCGGGTATAATTTTTCTGGGCGCGCCTTGAAGTGCCTCCAACGTGTGGACCGTCCGCAATTATCGCAATCTCGTTGTATTGCCTCGTTGAGTCCTCTTCGCGGAGTTTATAATCGGGTTGATATTTCTTTAACTTTCCTCTTCTTATTAAGGCCTCTATGGCTTCCTTCAGGTTGAAACAATCCCCTGTGTTATGCCCGATATCGCTGTGGAAAGCGCAATATTTTGTACGATCTCTTTTCGTAATATCTTTTTTAATTTTCGCTGGCTTTGGGAACTCTTCTTGATCCTGTGTTAGCGCGAAAACTTCCTCAATTCCTTTGGTCAGGGGTGTATATTGATCGTACATGCTCCGAAAAGGCTTGTTCGGAACTCGATGATTCTTCTCCCTTCTAAGGGATCTGGTTTCGTCAATATCTCGTTGGTTAGATTGTCTCCGATCACTTTTGAATTTTTCAAGTTGTTGCCGATCTTCTCTTCCACTCCTTCGTTGATCTTCTTTACGTTCTCGGCTGTTCTCACTCGGTTTCTTCATTGAACTCGCCGCCATTCTTGCTTCTTCGGCGTTTATATATTTTTGTGATCGGATAATAAATTCATTGTAATTTTTGGGACCAGTTTTTTGTAATGACCACCAGAATGCCGAATCTGTTCGGAGTCCTGAGGTTATTCCTGATAGCCGAAAATCTTCGTTTAAATCTTCTACTAATATCGCCTGATCTGAGTACCGATTTATATAATCCTTTAGGGATTCCTCTCGATGTTGTCGGAGTTTTTCCCGATTGTGATCCTACAAATTGATCCATGAAAACGTTGCACATTGTTTTCCAGGAGTCAATTGACCCGGGCTTCAGCATCCTGTACCATTTCTTGGCGGATCCAACCAACGTGATCGAGAACGCTTGGCACATGACGTTGGAACTCGCTCCTTGTAGACTCATCCAAGATTTGTAAGTGTCTAAATGATCTCCGGGATCCGACTTTCCATCATAAGGAGGAATGCTTGGCATTCTGAACCCTCTATGTGGGAGTTGATTTAGAATCTCGTGCGTTAAAGGTGAAGTCGTATCCAAACCTTTCGTTGGCTGACCGTTCCCGAGGGCGATTTCTTCTATTCTTTGCTCTAGCCTTTGGAATTCCGTTCGTTCGATATTTTGTGAGTCCCCTGACTCGGAATTTGCCTCAAACGTCGAAATACTTTTTGATCGTATTCTTTTTTATCGAGCTTCTTCATCGTTTGGACAATATCGATCTGCAAAACATAAATTCATTGGTTGGATCGAGCTCCGAGTGTCTTCACTCGATTGTCCCTTTTCATACCGATCTCTGGCATGTTTGCGGCCTTTTTTGTATCTTTCTTTATCCGGTTCGACCTCCTTACCGGATCTTTGTGGATGAGGCATTTCATTGGGGGTTACTATTTCACTCCGAATATAGTCACCCGTTTTCCCTTCAGTTGCTCTTCTAAGAGCTTATTTTTTTCTTCTAAGGCCTCCAGACGGTCTCTCATATTCCTCACCAAGTCTGGCAAGCTTTGTTGTTCATTTAACTTCGCCATCTCCTCTTCGGTCTGTGGCAGAGTACGGTTGTGATTTTCGATTTCTGACGCTTCACTCATGATGCGATCATTTTCTTCCTGAATCTGTGGGAGAGACGAGTAAGCCATGCCCCCTCCTTCTAGCGCCAAATGTTAATGCCTAAAAAAAGACACAACAAAAGTCTCGACGAAAGTATTCAAGACGAACACAATAAGAACAAGAATGATTATAATACTTAGGTCGGATTTTCCTTATACAAGACTAATCTTCAATATAGGAAGTGTGTTTTTCTCCTCTCTTTTTTCCAGCCCCCGACCCTTCTGTCCGTTCTTCCTTATATAGTACCTGTTTTGAGAACGTGGGTTGATCAGACCCACTCCTCTTTATAACTGCTGTCAGTTTTTCTCGTCGTGTGTTTGTGTGCAAGGTAACCGTAATATGGTTATCCTTAGCGGTTTTTATGCTTACGTGGCCTTCGTAAGTCTTAATTCAAATGACTAGTCTTTATGCTCGGAGTACTTATTCGGTTACTTTCGTTTTGTTACTCGGAGTTCTGAACTTTGTGTTCAAATTCGTTTCTCTTCACCGTATCCGAATATTCTTATCATTCGGAGACGATTTGTGGTCGGTGTTTATCGTTTTATTCCGATAGTAACACTGCCCTCTAGTTTTTCAGCATATAAGAATTTTTTGTTGAGAAACTTTTAATTGTGGGGGGTCGATAGCAATCGGGGTTTTATTCCCGAGCGATTGCTTTCGATTTTTTTTATTATTTTTTATATGCTTTATCATCATCGTTTTGTATATTTATATATATACCTATATATTTATTTATGATTATTATTCTTTAATCATTTTGCCGGGATCAGTGATGTCTGTTGAAGTCGACGGGTCGCGACCCTTGGTATTCGGATACGACCGTTTCTGGCGTCGTGTCTTTTCATGTCAGGCTTCTTTGAATTGCTTCTCAGCTTCTCGAAGAAGTTTCATTGCTTTGTGTTTTCCACTATAAATACCCGCGGCTCTTAATTCATTTCTTTTCTTCTGCTTTCTCTTCTTTCGCTCGGATTTCTGTTTTGGCTCTTATTCGGTGAGTTTTATTTCGTTCTGCTATGTTTGTTCTAGTGTTTATTTAATTTACAAACGTGATTTGATTCTGTCCAACATTTCGTAATTTTTTATAAATGTCCAAAACGCTTATGTGGGTCTTTAATTTACATATTTAAATTACTATTATACCCTTTTAATTTTGGAATTATTTATGTTTAAATTTTCCCCAAAATTCGAAATTTTTTTTTGGTAATTAATGTAAATAAAATCCTACTATTTTGAGTAGTTATTTGACTCATTAATTTCAACATAATAAATTATTTTCATTCATTTTTTACCGGTTTTAATTTTTATTTACAGCTTCATATCTATTTATTTATGGAAAATATTTCATATTACCAAATTTTAATTTGTTTTATAACATATCAGATTTGTTCATATTTTTTTTCAAATTCTCCATTTACATCGTCTAGTATTTACGCTCATTACTTGATATTCAGTTTACTTTGGAATGGATTTACAACGTAAATTGAGTTAAGTTTTATAACGTAAATTGATTTTTGTAATGTAAATTGAAACTTTTTTATCGTGAATTGCATACTAATTAAGAAAACACGTTTATTTAACTAAATGAAAGAAAATCAAAATTCCATACATGAATTTGAAATCAAAACAAAAACACAAAGCAGAAGAACGAATAACGATGAAAATTTTAATTTCCACTGGAACAAAACCGGCGTCCACTGCCGGAGTTCGTCTTTGCTTTCGTCAGCGCCTCCATGGTTGGCGTCATAGCCACCGGGCCAAATCGGCGTCCACCGAAAACAAAATATCCAGCGGCGAAGATGAAAACATCATAAAATAACCTCGAGAAATCAAACAAAAACCTCGAGAATTAAAAAAATGAAGAAGAAGAAAATGACCTCAAACCAGAAGAAGAAAACCGACTGTAAATCGCAAAAAAAAAAAAAGAAGAACGAAACGTTTATACCTAAGGGCTATTTTATACATTAACCCTAACTTAAATATAGTCGAAAAATTTAGTGAATATAGGAACGATAAAATAAATAAATATTAATGTAATACTTTGAATAGGTGTAGGGTTAAGAAAATTTTATCATTAACACATTATTGGCGGAATATAATTTTCTTTTACTAGTAAAACAATTTTTACTAACCTAAACATATTGCATATATATGTTATAATTAAAACATAATTTAGAGTGCTTGAATACTAACCTTTAGAAAGGTTGATCTTCTGTTGAGAAAGGTTGATCTTGAGAAAGGTTGATCTTCTCTTCTAGTTCTCAAGCTCGATTCATTCAACCCTAAACGTGAACTCGAGAAACTTAAGGATTCTATTACAAGAGTCTATAGAGGTTTAGAAGGATTTGTGTGTGGGCAAAATTAAACACAATAGCTCAAGAACAAGTCTATGAGCTAGAGAGCTAATTAATTAAGCCTAAGTCTAGTGAGGACTAAGGTGCCAAAATAAAAGAAGTATTTTGAGAGAGAGGGAGGGAGGAGAGGGTCGTCCAAAATTGAGAGCACAAGAGCAAGAAAGCTTGAAACTTCACATCTCTATGTGATGCTCTATTTATAGGAGAAGGAAAATTAATAAAGGGTAATTACCCTTTCCTATTATGCATTCATGACACAATATTTGATTTTCTCTCATCTTCCTCTATGTATATGGTCGGCCATTCTATGACATAAGTGATGGAAACTTGTTTCCTCACTTAGCACATATGTTTCCTTCTCGAAGAAATTCATTTCCTCTTTTCCTTTTGGGTAATAATCTTTATAATTAAAGGCAAAAGAATTTCTAGAAATAATTTCTTTCTCTCTATGATGCTTGACCGAAATTCTATCTAGGGGAGAGCTTCTAGATGTTTCCTTATTTATTTTAAGACAATTCTTAAAATACCCATTGTAGAATTAATATTGCACAAGTAATGAAATTAATCTCATAATGCCTCAAATGACTTCTTGGTTTTAGAAACTAATTTATATTTCCATCATTTGAAAATATTCAAAATCTTATTTTGACATTCACATCTTTTTATGTCCATGTGGACAAAAATACCCTTTAGACATTTTCGAAAAAAAAATCTAGTTCAACATTCGAACTTATTTAAACTTAACTTCCAGTACAAACAATCCTACTCTAATGACCTGTAATAGTGACCTTATGGATCCAAATGAACAAAACTTGAGCTTCTATACTCAGACTCAAAAGTTCACAAACCTTTTCCGAGTATTAGTTTAATGTCAACTAATTCCACTAAAGAGTTGACAGCGAGAATCTCTCGGTTCAAATGAATTTATTTTCTACTCAAATTCAACTTAATTATATTGAGCGGATCCATTGAATGTTATCTATGTTTACCCTTCATGAATATCATCAACTAGATTGATTTTATAAAATTTCCATTTTATCCTTCTAGTTGTTATTTCCTCAACTCCTTTAGTACTTGTGAATAAGTTAGAAACAATGTATTGACGATGAGCTAACAAGTCACATTGTTCATCCAAATAATGTCGCTACTTAATTTTGGATATTGTGCAGTTCATTTATTCACAATCCAAGTAATAAAGAATGAGGTGATATATATTGCATCTCAGCAATCTTGTACATGAATTCCATATCTATGAGAACTTCACAAAGTTGGTTCATGACATTTTCATAACTTAATATCTCACCAATTGGCATAGTCTAGATCACGTAATGGACCTAAAATTTGACTTTCTCAAATGAGAGTATTAATGTTATAAAATGACATGTCTCATTTCAGGATTTAGGTAAGCATGATGCAATTCATATATAGTGACCTTGAGACAGAAGAGGTTAATTAGTTTGTTCTTCCATTGACTCTAAATGTGCACTGTTCAATTCAGTATCTTCGAAAGATACACTGGAAGAACTATAGAGTTTCTAACTCTCTATGCATCGTAACCAGACATAATACATTTTTCCAACAATCATACTAGGATCAATAGTCCATTGATCTTTAGATTGTGAATATATCATTTTAACCAAACCATGAAGAGTTTGTTCACACAAATCTATATTTGTCTCTTCATACATTGTTAGGTTTGATTAAGTAATATAAGACTATTGAATATCATAAATTTTCAATCAAAATAAAAGGGAATGAATGAAAGTTTCAAATTTTATTAATTTAATCAGCAAATTACAATAAGGACTTTATAAAGATTTATATATTACATCAATATGTAAATAAATAATCTTCTTGTGCACATCTCTACCAACAAACACGACATCAAAAAATTTGAGCATCAGTATAATAAGAAATCAAAATACGAATTTAACCAAAATTAACACGACTTTAGTTGAAATACGATTAAGATGATATAAAATCATAAAAACTTATTTGAAGTGGATATGAGTTTTTAAAGCAGAAACATTAATCCCTCCACAATATAAACATTAATCCATATTATCAATTATAATTAATTATAATATATAATTAAATAATGAAAAAATGATAATGACATAAATTTTTATAACAATTTTTTTTAATATGCCACGTCATCAAAATTAGGTATTTTTCGAGGAAAATTCAAAGAGTTGACAAAATACAATTACAACGTTTAAGTTGACATATATACATTTTTCTTAATAATATTCAACCATTACAAATCAAGAGCGAATAATAATCATTTATGCCTAAGGCTACTAGCAAGTTAATTTGAGAATGTAAATTTTTAGAAGAGGTAAATTTTAAAAATTCATATCAAAGTACTAAAATATATTTATATAAAGTTAATTTGAGTATGTAAATCTTTAAAAGAGGTAAATTTTAAAAAATCATATCAAAATACTAAAATATATTTATATCAAACTGAAGTAGAAATTGTAATTTTTTGAAAGTTACATATTTATTACCTTCACCGAGCCTAATTTGGCTTTGCCCCTAATCACGAAGATATATTTAATCTCGTTTTTGCTCATAATGCACTCTAGAATCAAAATGAACTTGTTTCACCTCTAGCAAATTTGATTTTTTAATTTGTTTTAAAAAAAATTGACCGATAGTATAGTGTAGGACATTTTTGTTAGTTTTATTTTTTTAAAGGCTATTTGATTTTTTCAAGTGAAAATTATTTGTATTTTGGAAAGAAATTATGTTTTGGTGCATTATGGGAAAATCAATATAAAATAGTGCCAGTTTGGGCTATTTCTATTGAACAAATCTACGGACAATAATACCAAATTATTCATACATTTCTATGAATTATAAAATTGCAGATTGATTCCCATAATTATTATGAATTATGTTTGATTTTGTCGTTTACAAATGGCTCTTAAGTATTAGGTGCATAATCCTAAAGAGAATGAAGACGTTGCGATAAAAAAAACTATGAAAAAAGATAAAATAGCCCAAATAATTAATTAACAAGTAAATGAATTTTTTCTAAAATTATAGGATCTTATAAAGTTTAGTCAACTAATATTTACTAAATACCACTTATAAACTGCAGAGTCAAATTATCACAAATTACACACGATGAATTCAATTTCTAAATAGAAATAGAAAATTAATGTTAAAATTTTAAACCAAATTTATAAAATTTTATAAGAACAAACTTATACATCTAATATGTAAATCAGATTATCACGAAAGCGCTTTTACCATTTACAGAAATTTTATACGTTATGTACGTTAACGTTGACCATTTAGCCGAATTTTTAAATATTAAATAAAAAATACGTATAAATCATGCTCAATGCAATATCAGTACAAATTATTTTAAAATATAATTTTATGGGGTTAGTTAAATAAACAATATAAGGTTGACGTTTATTAAATTGTAAATTAAAATTGAGATTTCAAATACATGTATCATTTTCCCTATATTTTAATTTTTAATAAATTAATGTCCCCCTATTTATATTCCTTAATTTTTTTTGCTGTAGATGTGACATTATCAAAAAGTTAAGTCATTATGGTGATTAGGACGTAAAACGTACTGTTCATTGGCCAATCAGAAATTGACAGCCGCAAGAATTCCCTAACCGGACTAGATACGCTACTCCACATTCCACCGTAGCCCCACAGCAGCGTCCCCAAATCACTGACACCTGTCAGATCATACTGTGGGTCCCACGATGAGGTTTTGCAACGTTTGTTTGAGGACGCTGTTTAATAATTCCCACCATCAGACATTTAGAGATACGCCATGTTTTTGATGTGACCATAAAGCTTGACCTTCTACCGATCTCACGGTCCAAAAGCGGCCTTTGTTGTTTAGATGAACGGTTTTGATTTTTGTTTTTAACTTTTTTTAGGTCGGCCGTGGCTTTTTGGTGAAACTGTCTGTTAAGGGCCCGCTTAGTTTTATTTTTCTCTCGCGCAATTTGCATGGAAATTTTATAAAGCTATTTGTAATTGTTTTGGTATTTAATGAATAAACTTTATGGAAAGCTCTTGGTCAATAGCTCCATCATCAACAATGTCAATAATTCAGTAAGTGGGGAATTTTCATGGACCCCTAGAATCAATGAGGTAGGTGTTTAAGGCCCATCTAAATTTTCTCGGCTCAACTAAAGAATTTTTTTAATTATATTGTAAAACAGACACAATCTAAGAATAATCTATTCTTTTGACCATCGTGATTCTTTAGGCCGTATTCATTAGATAAATTTCCGTATACACCAAAAAATATCGACATTGTGCACAGTACGGAAAGGTTTTATATGTATGGCACTTTTTTTTGTCAATATATACACACAAGTTTAAAAAAAAATCGTACATCAAAATATGATTTATTTATTTTACAAATGCAATTTAAATTGACAATCTCACACAATAAAACCAACAACCTAGGTATTTGTGAAAATTAATTTCTCTTTACAATAATTCGTATATATATAGCCTAGCTATTATTTTAAAAAGCAAAGAGAATAACATGATTCTTATGAAAGTGTATATTCGCAAGCATTTCATCCATACAATCAGCTATAACTATAAATGTACATGTATCAATAAAACGATAGTGGAAGCTTTTTGATAACTTTCCGCCTACTAATTTGGAAATAATAGAACTGGATTCCGAAATAAAACTTTTTACTGTATTATTAGACGTCCACGTCAAATATTGATTGGATAATAAGAGCGGAATTCAGATGCTTATTGTCGACAGGTTGTCGTCAAAGAGGATATAATTTTCCACTATGACAAAATAATATGTATAATTGCATACACAAAATGGAAAAATTATGCACTTTTTGTCACTATTATCCTTACACTATTGTAATATATGGTATATTATTTCTTGCTTCCATTGCTCGTATTATAGTATATCCAATCATTTATGTTACGATTTCGATGATTGTGTTTTATACATATACAAACTATGCTTATTTTTGGATTATTTAAAAAAATTAGTATCGTTTTAAATTATTATTTTTTTGTATATTAGAGTATTTCATGACTTAAAGTGTTTTGAGGACAATTAGTTGATTTGGATTATTTCAAAACTTTTCAAATGATCTTGAACAAATCAGAACACACAACGCCATTTTCTGCATATTGTGAGATTTTGAAGTGACGATTTTGGATTAATTTTGTTTACTGTTCGATAAGTTTTTCATTAAAATTTTTCCAATGGAAGAACAAAGTTGCAACTTATTTAAAATCATTGTGTAACTGTTCAGTTTTACCGTGATCCAAAACATTGGTTTCGTGTATTACCCAACTTTAGGCGTTTCAACATTTGTATCTCACCCAAAGGCTCGTATTACTAAAAGGTTATTAAGTTGCAACCTATATCTTACTCATTCAACTTTGAATTTTTTTTACTTTTTCATTAGTGTTGGCTAATTTGAAGGAAGCTTTAAAGAGGAAAAAAGAGGATTTTTAAATGGAATTAATATCTTTTTATGGATTCGTGTAGCGGTAGAATTTTTTATAAGACAATAATGTAGCCAGAATCGATTGCAATGCGTTGCTTATTACTTTATTTTCTAGATTTTCTAGCCATAATTATTGTTAGCTCAATGATTAACTATTTTTAAAAAAATGTTATTCATGATTTGTTTGCTACTCAAGAAGGTTGATTTATCATGATTTTGCAATTATCATGATCGACCTAAGTCATAGGAAAATTCTAGGCGAGAGCGCAGTTGTTTAAATTCTTCGTCTATGATTATTTTAAGCATGAATGTGGATTATATGATAACTCCGAATGTTTAGTCAATTGTTACACATAAATCTGGCCTAACGGACCGGACCGCTCGATCCGTTAATCCGCTAAAGTTCGGTAAGAAATTATCGGACCGGAGCCTTATCGAACCGGACAGACCGGTCCGGTCCAATAAGGGTATTGGACTTTTTTGGTCCATTAAAATTTTATCGGACCGGACGGACCGGGTCCGGTCCGGTAGGCCAGGTTTAGTTACACACAACAATCGTAGCAGTGTATGTAACAAATGACAAGCAAGGGATATAGGACAGTAAAGGAGCATATTAAAAGTAAATAACATATACAATTGGTAACCCAGTTTGGAGTAACGTCTCCTACATCTGAGGGGTGTGATAATCCGGTGGAAATGATTTCACTATAATAATAGTTCTCAGTACATAAGGACTTACATGAAAACCACAAACTGTTAGGAATATTGCCCACTTGAAGATGACGTATGAATAATTACTAAATTCAATAATTAGATTACTATATAAGAATTATATGATTAGTGTGTTGAGTTCTAAATAATCATTTAGAATCAATAACAGTTATCTTTCATAGCCTCCGTATAAAACTGAGTCACGTGATGGTCACCTGAGTTCGGGCAGTGTGCTAAAACAAGGTCGATGATTGATGTACGCCTGAAAAGCTATATCAAAAGTTATACATGTGGAACACATGAGTGAAAACTGATCACTATGTGGCAGTATTCTACACTTTGGTAAATGCACGACCTGGATAGGTCTTGGGGTAGATGTGTCGTTAAGGACCGTTACAACGCACTAACCGAGACCACTATGATGGTCAAACTGAGGGTTGACCTAAATCCTGAAGTGGTCATGGACACTAAATCATGTCTCTGAGCTCTTTAACTCAATCTCTAAAAGAATATTCATGCTAATCACAACTTATGTCTTGGGTGTCTTTCCCTAGAAGTCTTCTCAGAGCATGATTCGAGTGTGAAGTGATTTGCAGATACAGAATTCAGCCTCCTTAAAAGGAGGTCAATGTTCACTCACCTAAGGGCTAATTCTAAACCGATAGATTGCTAGCACTTTTGAAGTAAGTTAACGTTCGAAAAAATCTTTTGCTGGGGAAGCAACGATGCTTAGGGCTGATATGTATCAAGAGAAGTATAACAGAATAAATTGACTTCTTTTGGCACGGGTAGAACCTGGAGGATCTTGATCACAAACTGACTATATCAGTGGACACTCGTCACGATGAGTAAATATAATTCTAGTATTAAAGAAGGGTTCAGTCTATTACACGATGGAGTATTCATAAAGACTAGACGAATTGATGAAAAAGAGATAGGACTATATTGTCTTATTCGTCGGATTCGTTAAGCTTATACTATAGGTCCATAATCCCAGATTCGGCTATGATAAACGCGGATAAGACCTTTCGAATAATAATGTTGTTATTATATAATCTCACTTGCGGTAATAGTGATTGACAACATTAATTATGGAAAACGGGTACCTCGCAGAATTAAATAAATATTTATAGCATAATTGTTTATTTATTGTTGGATCAAGTAAATAAATAATTAATTGGATTTTTGGGTTTGGAATTTCGAATTTGGCTTGGCCTAAGGAGTTGGCCGAAAAATCCCCTATGATTATGCCCTAGGGGTTGGCCGAACTTCCTCCTCCCAATTCTCCTTGGATTTCTCTCTTAGGAGAGAAATTCTCAACCATAAATATTGATCAGATGGATGAGAGAGAGTTTAGATTCACTGTTGAGATCTAACGGCCCAGATTAAATCCAAAGGAGGAAATATCTCCAGAAGGAGAGAATATCTAAACAGAAAGGAGAGAAAATTTCTAAAGGGTTATCTCCCTACCAATGTTATAAATAGGGACAAAAGGGAAGATGAAAATTATCTCCTTCATTCATTGAAACACTCGGCCTCTCTCTCTCTCTAAGTGGCCGGATTTTCTCTTCCCCTATTCCCCAAAATAATTAATTCCAATCCTAAATAATAGGAGCGAGATCTCGAAACATTCTGATTTTGAGATCTAAATGAGATATCGATTGTGCCTACTCATATTTCTTATTCGCCTCGGAGATTACGTTTCGGAAGACGACGGTGTCATCGTCGAGTACTATACTCAGAGGAAGGAAGAAATGGAGTCGATTAAGAAGAAGGACAAAACGGAGCGTGCGTTGGATCGGGGCGTTCTGTAGCTGATCCCAAACCTGTAAGTTTTTTATAAACGTATTATATAATATCGGTTGCCGAATTTCTTTCATGAATGAATTAAATTAATAAATCTAGATCTGGTTTGCAATCATAATTTTAATTGGGTATTGTGAGTGCAATTAATCTTTTTCCGCATTTAATATGGTTGTTAAGGTGAAAAAATCACCAACAAGTAGTATTAGAGTGATTGTTCGTGTTTGATACGCGTGTGATTCACCAACAAGTAATATTAGAGCGATTGTTCGTGTCTGATATGCGCTTGTTTCACCAACAAGTGGTATCAGAGCGATTGTTCGTGTCTGATACGTGCTTGTTAACCAACACAAACATCAAAACCAAATTATTAACTTTAAAGTGAAAATCTAATTCAGTCCTCCTCTTAAATTAGTGACCCTTCACAGATCCACGAAAAACACACCTTCACGTGTTCTTTGATCACAATAAAACTATCAAGAGTGACTAGTTCATTCACGCGTAAACACAACACCAAACACGAATCAATCACAGTGGGTGATCTGATTCAACACTGCTATTTTTCAAGTCAATATTTTTCCAGACCGCCGATCTTACACGTCTAGAAAAGTTATGAATTCGAACAAAAGTATCAAGGAGACTAAGAGTAGCAAACATGCCTTTTATAGCGTTCAAAAGAGGAAGGGTCCATGCTAGAGTTTCTCAGCAGATAAGCTCGACAACATCAATAAGGAAGAACCATTAATCATCACATCAATGAGAATCACAAGACTGTCTAAATATAGTACACAAAATCGCATACTGTTAAAACAGAAGATCTTGATAAGATAATGTGACAGATCTCGGTCAAAAACTTGCTTAAGAAAAAACAGCAAACCAAACTTAATACCAATAAGTTTTATAAAGCAGTCGAGAGAGTTTAGGAAATATTTTTGATAGTTTGGTGTTAAAAATAATGGACAAATATGAATAGTCAACGTGGTCGGTTTGTGATGAAGAACCACGATTTTCTCTTTGATTTATAACTAGATAAGTGTTTTATTTATTTTATAAGTTGTTTGAAACCACATCTTGTTTACCTTAGAATCAATGTGCACTCAATCTAGATAATAGTTAGTCATTAGCTCTCCTTGATACATGCACTTGTTTATATTTGATTTTATAGCAACGAATTGACCAAGTAATCACCTTTAAATGATTTATTATTATTCTAGAACTGTTATATTTTAATAGATCTATATATTATTTGTATATGAATATATACATTTTAGTTTTTCTGTTTATTTTTAACGGAATATTGTTCAGAATCTATATCACGTAGATATTATGACTTCTACTGTATAAGAAAAAATTAACAGCTTCAGTTTACATTAAAAAATAGCGGTAATAATTGTTAAGAAAGAGAAAAGTAAATCACTATATACTATCTCTTTACCTTGTGACTTTCTTCATAAAAATAAGAAACTAGTATAATTAATTTTCTTATCAAACCACATTCATTATATTAGTATTGGAAAGTTGTTTAATTATTGATGATTATGAGGCATAAAATCGCTCCATTTTCAAAATTTATAAATTGGGTCTATAGATGGTCGACAAAACTCATAAGACGAAATCAGGTCCACAAGACGAAGTCTTCAACAATAGAGTTGACTTTGTCGCAAATAATGGATCTGAGACAAGTCCAACTCTTCATCTCCAACGACGACATGCGACGTGGCGACCTCTTCAGAGATCTCGGCGACACGTGTTGCGAGCTAAATATTATATCTTATGTAAAAATACAAAGTAAATGAGCTCGACAAGAGAGGGTCATTATTATATTTATTATGAAAATTCTCTTAATCTCATTTTCTTATTTCGTTCAATCGAACTGAATTGTATTTTTTCTAATATTATATTACAGTTCGCAGATCGCCTAATATTTCTTCTATTCTTCAATTTTTTATATTATTCTACTAACATCAATGATTTGAGCCCGTCTATGAGAAACAATCAGTAAGACCAGCCTCGACTTATAATATCTCTTCGATAACATGTCTTCCCCTCAATTTCCTAGAAAAACTACAGAGTAAATCCCTCCGGGGATCAGGGAAATGCAAGATATGTTAAAAAGTGTTTCTTATTCATCGTTGTATCCTAGGAGGTAAATTGTTTACTGTTTCTGACACAGTGTAAGAAAAATATTACTCTTAGAAAATCATTAAACGATCATCGATGTTCCTCATTTCTTTCCTATATTATTATTATTATTATTATTATTATTATTATTATTATTATTATTATTATTATTATTATTATTATTATTATTATTATTATTATTATTGTTAATTATTTAATTTTATGATATAATATAATTATTATTAATTTTTTTATAAAATATTTAATTTTGTTACTTCCATTTATCGGAAACTAACAAAATATTTAGTAATAATTTATAATTAGTTGTGATAGGTAAGATAACTTATTGGTAATATCACATAACTTTCAATTAAGAGTTCATGAGTTCAAGCACTATTAGTCGCAAAAAGCCACCTTAAAAAATAAATCATTTTTTTAAGAAAAAAATCTCTTTAAAACCTTAACTCCCTAGTAGGTGCCAGCTAAAAAAAGAGTACTCCCATACCTCGATTGAAAGCGCTCGGATAGAGTCCCGAGACCAACTATCATGTACAAAGAGCGGAACTTCCTTAACATCGCTAGTGTCAAAATCTTTCGACTCAATTGCCTATTTTGCAAGCCCATGAACCACATTGTTATATTGTGTATTTACTCAATATAAATTAAACTCAAATGAATTTTTAAAATATTTCACTTGCTCAAACGCAGGGGTCGAGCTCTACATTGAGCAATCTCCGTCTTCTCAAAAACACCTCAGGAGTTCCTTGCAGTCTCCTTCCACTGTCGCAAGTTGTTCTAATGTTTCCATGAATTATAAAACTTTGACATTATATGCATTTAAGACGTATCATGATAATGTATATGCATTCCTCGCTATTCAGCTACTTATGCAAAATTCAAAATCTATTATGATTCAAAAACTCAAATCGCTTTTTTATGTCGAGAGAAGATTTTTATGATTATGATCATAAAAAGAATCGTGTTCGTGTTAAATAACCTTATGTATTTTGGTCTGAAATGGTAGCTCTATGCTTTCGCTTGTCCTCTGCTTCCTTTTAGTCTCTAATCCATAATTGATGTAAATTAAGCAAAGACAATGAGCATATTCGTAATCACTAAAAGAACAAGAACATGTTGCTATCTACTGCACGAGTATGTATAAGTAAGCATCATTATAAATTTACAACCAATCCCGTAACTTTCTTCGGGGCAATAAAAACTACGAACTAAAAAAAATAAAAAATAAAAATAAAAACCAAGTACCCGACCATAAAGGGCTATTTTCACCAACTATCTAGGCCCAAGTAGATTAAAACACACACACGCACAATTTCAAGTGCAGTATTATCATAAAAAGATTTTCTTATATTCGGATGTTTGTTAACAATTAGGACAACTAGTGAATAACACCGACTTATTTTCTTATCCTTTTGAATATTCATGTATGCAAGGAATAAAAACATTAACATGGTCAAACTCATGTCAAACCTAAAAAATTCCCCTTAGATTTCCTTTTAAGCCGCAAAATTTGAAAGTCATTAACATAAGGAAAATCCATCACGTGGACCACCACGAATACTACACCAACGTAGTCTTATTCGTTTGTTTGTTTCCTTTTTCTGTTTTATTTTTTAATTAACCCCAAAAATCTCATCTCTCACAAGCCTTGGTGGTGACAGAGTACAATAGAGGATGGTCTTAGAGACTAGACAATGTGCACGTGCAGTGACCTCCGAATGCCGACAGTCGCTGTTAATTGGTCGCTTTCCCTCGTATTTTTAACCCTTTTTCTGACTTATTTATTACACACGCCATTTATTACCGTCTGTTACTCACCCCCACCGTCACCGGTCTGTCACAGCCTGGCCGGGACAGCGATAACACTTGCCACGTTTCCAAACACGCTTCCTCCGCCGATGTCGACGTCGACGCCCGCTCTTGAGAACGCACGTGATTGATCACGTGACTCCTCATTGTTTGACCGCGCGTTTGACTTTATAATATATATTTCCCCTTTCTTTCCTCTTCTCTTCCAAGTACCGAACACTTTTTGTGTTTTTAGTTTAGTTTTCCTCCCAATGCATAGTTAACAGCAATGTGCATGAAGTACCTTGACTTTATTCTACATATTGTCTTATTTTTCAGAAACAAAACGTTTAATGTCAAATGACAATAGTTTGCATTTTACTAAAATATAATATATATATATATAACAAATATATAAGTATAACTATAATCTCATGAACTTATTAATTAAGATTATAAAATTTGCTGCATGAAATATCATTCTTATAATGCCAAAACAATGCAAAAGCAAACACGTAGTTTCAAGTATTTTTTTTTAACAAAAAATTGTTTCAATATCGGATATAGTCAATATATTGTTAATAAGTCGAAAATAGTAAGTTATATTCGTTTACAGATATTAACAGTTTATTAATGGTCAAATATATCTTTAGTTTTTCGATTAATTATTACTTTAGATTTTAAAATTTGTTTTCGTATTTGGTACCAATTTGTGCGATTTTTCACATTAAATATCTATATTATCTAGTCTCCTAATTAGTATTGATCCTATAACAAAGGAAACTATTAAATTACACTTAATTACTCCATATTTTTTGATATTTGTTTACGTTTTTTTGTTTCTCACTCATTAACACTGCAAACAAACCTCTTGAGTTACTGATTCAAATAATAATAAAAAATCGAGTTGGGCAGATATGGATTTGTTTCATGATGAGAGATTTTTTATTATACGAATCAGGTTTGTGTACGGATTGAAACATGTTTGTAGTTCAGTATGGTTTACACTGTATTTACGCTCTATTAACACTGTACTATAATTTGTTTGTTTGGAACGAATTATTTCCGTATTTCTTTTTTTATGTTCTTTATAATTTACGTCGTATTTACGTTCTGTTAATACTGTATTGATTATTTTTTTATGATCAGATTTATTTACTTGATACATGTATCAATTATGTCATATTTATGTTCTGCTAACATTGTAATAAAACTAAGCATACGTTAAGTTAACACTGTATCATATTTTTTTAATTTCATCTCGAATTTTTTTTATTTGGGAATTTTTGTCTCTATAGAAGTTATTTTTGTTAATTATTTTGAAACAAAAATGCTCGTATTGATGAAAACCATCATTACTCTTTACTGTTTGTAGCTTCAATTTACGGGATTCATTAATTTACTTTGAGTTATTACGTGTTTTAATTATATGTGGTAATCAATAGGCGAGAAGTTTTTTGGGGTATTTTCGTCTCAAAAACTTTGTAAACGAATCTCATCGAATATTTACGACCTATTTACAAAATCCTAAATATAAACAAATTGATTATAATTTAAATGATTATATATAAAAATTACCCTTTTTTAATTAGGAAGAAGAAGTGTGCGTTAATGATACATGATCTGATATATACTACAATCTAGGTCAACTGATTATTTATTTATCTAACAAAATATTCGGTAAATGACTAATTAAACGTATGAATTTACTAAGTCAACATTTTGTAAAATTTAAATAAATAACTAAAATAATGACGTGGCCTAATAAATGAAATTAGTCATGTAACTAAATTATACAAAACATTAATTATTTAATAATTTCAAAATGTAAATGTGTTATTTATCTAATAAACCTTTTAATTAAACAATTAATATGAACATATATATTACAAATCAATACTTTCAACTTCTATTTAAACTTGTTGATGCTAAAAATAGTTAAACATTATCTCGACGAAGGTAATTAAAATGAACAAAAGATGAACAACAATAATACTTAGGTCGGACTTTACTTATACAAGATTAATCTTTAATATAAGAAGTGAGTTTACAAAGAAAATTTCTAATAAGTCTCCAAAATGCTCTATCTCGTGTGTGTGTATGTCCCCTTTTTTCCCTTCTCCTCCCTCTTTTTATAGTTTTCTTTCTTCTAAATGTGGGTTTATCAGACCCACGTTTTCGTAACTGTTGCCGGTTATTTGAATCGTGTAATTAAAGTAACCGTTTTTTGGTTATCTTGAGCGATAATCGTCTTTTGGTTATCTTGAGCGGTTTCTAGTACTTACGTGGCCAACGTAAGTTTTAATTCAAAAGTGACTAGTTTTTACACTCCGAGAACTTATCCAGACGACTTGGGCCTTATTCTCGGAGTTCTGAATTTAATTTATGTTCATGGACGTTTCTCTGCGCCTTCTCCGAATATTCTTATCATTCGGTGAAAATATTTGGTCGGTGTTTACTCGGCTAAATTCCGGTGATAACAAAACTAAAAGCAATTTCGATAATGAAACCGAACCCTAAGCGATTGTTCTTCATTAATAGAGAAAAGAAAACCATGACATAAAATAATTTCGTTTGCCATAGCTTCTTTGTTACAAGAGTATTTTAGCTATATACTCATAAAAACGTTTACTAATTTGAAAATACTCAACGTTTTTTAAACTTTGTGTAAATATCAATCTCAAATTATTTACATAATTATTTGGACTATTTTTGCCCGAATTTGAAATTGTTTACAAAATTACAAGATGTGTTAATTTGGACCTAATATTCGTATAAATAAAACTGAGATTTTATTTAGAAAACGTTAAATATTTTGAAAATAGTGAATATTCAAGTGGCTAAAGAGTCAAATTTTTTTTTTATTATTATTACAATGTTATCTTTTCCCTTTTTAATTATCGCTCTCGTTAATTTTCTTACATGTAGTCTTTTTTTTGTCACGTTGCTTCCTATCGAGTACACACCGAGTCCGAGGTGTAGTTGATATAAGAAAACAAATTGATAAAAGGAAAAAAGCTTAATGTCATTGGACCCAAGAAAAGGCACACAATAAAGCCAACACTAATAAATTGAGGTTTATTAACAGAGATTATACATCTTCTTTTTCTCAAAAGGGATTACATTGTTAATCCGACAACGATAACTCGAAATCGGTCAAAAAAGCACCAAAAGTCTGTCTTTCTTTCTATCATATCTTGCTCCGTAATCATACAACCATGTTTAATTAGTCGAAAATGATGTGTTATTATTTTAATGGGCATGCAATTTGTATAGGAGCAATGAAATGTTGCCACCGTAGAGATAGAGACCATCATATATCATCGCTTTTATACATTAATTATGCTATTAATTTTGGCTTTTAAGAAGAAAAAAATAGGTTGTCCACGTGGAAAGGTTCAACTATCATTATTATCTCTTTACTTTTACATGATAATTACTCGACCGTTAATCATTTAATTCCCTTGCAGTCTTTTTGATGACCTTATGCGAAGTTTAACATCTTTATGGAAGTGGAAAGAAAGTAAGCTGAATAATTAGAATATAAAAAAGACCTAATTTTATATTTGCTAATATAATTAATTAATAGAGAGTTACACTACCATTTGTACATAGTGAATGAGTTGAAACTGAATTAACTGATAGAACATGCGCAGTTAACAATAATAGTTGACATATAAAGAAAAATGAGAATATTCACTACTCTTATTAAGTTAAGAAATGAAATAAAATTAGAGAAGAACCTGGCTTAGTTCTTAATGATATTTTATAGTTTTGTGCAAGCTTTGTAGAAGTCCAAAATCATTTTACTCATATTAACCACAAAATGGACTCGTGTTGTTGATCTACGTCACATGTTTTAAGTGCTTATATGTTAATTGGTGCATCGTCGTGTCTTCAACATTGGGGACTTAATCTTTTTGGATCTATGATTTCACCTAGATTTTCTAAATTTAATGAATATACTTTTCGAAAAAAACAAAATAAATTATCCTTGAAATAGTTCTTATTTCCTAATCCAAAGTTCATCACAACTCTTTTAAAAATCCGATTCCTTCGAACAATCAAAGTGAGAAGCTCAAATATATTATTATTATTATTATTATTATTATTATACCAAATTATTGTCGAAAAAGAACTCTTAACACCCTAAATTATTTAACGTTAAAACAATCTCAAGAGAATTATATTTTATTAATACATAAGAAAATATAATGTCTTGTTTATAGCGTTCCCAATATAATCATACTGATTTGAAAATTTGTGATATTGTTCCTAGCTACATACATATAAACAGTTACAGATGTGGTAAAATCTAAACTAATAAAATCATTTATCATCTTGATGGGGAGAAAGTAATAGATTCTAAATCATGTTTTATATTTTATGAAATGTCTGTTTTATGTTGATAAATATCCTCTCGCAATTTTTTCTTTGCATTTCAGATTGAAGATTAGAACGAAACTTATTAGGTTAATTTATGTTTCCAATTATCAATTATGGTTGCTAAAATTTCGTGTTAGTCCGAGCCGAAATCCGAGATGACATTTTTTTTCTTTCTAGTCTTGAGTTTGTCCGAGGCCGTACATTAAAATACATATTAATGATACTATATATTATTAGTAGAAATAACAATAATGTTGTAAATAAAGCAGTCACCTGTTATTTGTCAAAATTTGCTCACGGGAAGGATTGAGAAAATCATGTGCAACGGGCAAACCAATGGAATCCCACATTTTTTATTTGTTGGAAAAATAAACGAGCATTTTTAGCAACATTGGCTGTCAATTAATGTGGATTATCGATTCGGCCATCTGCTAATAAACTAAAAAAAATCTTTGTGTACGATGATTGTATTATTTAATTACTAAACGGAGAATGATGAGTTCGTAGATATGATTGATACTTTACCTTCTTATTTTTACTTAAAAAGCATTATTATGTTTGTGTTGACTTTTCTTCTTAAATGGACTCTGGAAAAAAAATAATTATATGTTGTTGATTAAGTTTTACCAAGCAACCGTGGCTCATTTATCAAAAACTTAAATTATATATAAACATACATTATAGGGTTATTATATATAGCTATATACGTTTTTTAATTTGGATATGTTCAATGTTTCGTAAAACTCGTGTAAATAACCCTAGTGCTCACGTGTCATATCAATTTACGTTGTTATTTTACAACGTAAATTGAGTTTTATAACGTAAATTGACATGATATATAAGGACTATGGTCATTTACACGAGTGTTTTATGAAAGGTTGAACATATCCAAAATGAGTTAGTAAAATACGGTCATTTCGCCGAAAATTTGTAAGTCCAACTTTAGGTTAAAAAAAAAAGAAAAGCGTATATGAATTATTACAGATTAGTCGATCAAATCAATAGGATTAAGCCTTTATACTCACAAATAATAATCAATTAATTGCATAATAAATAGATTCTGAATAGAGCACCTGACCTGAACTTATCAAAGAATTTGGGTTGTATTTTGTTGTATATAATATATAGTTGACAGTGGTTAAGTTGAAATTCCCAATTAATTCGTTGGATGATAGAGGGTCAACTATCTAATTAAGGGGCACGTGTGAGATTGATTGATTAGCAAAACTTACCAAAAACTAATTAATTACCCCAAACCCCAATATAGTGTGAAAGCTATTTTTTATAGAACACTTTTATGTATGCCTTTATTAAAAATTCATCGATGACAAAGCCACCCTAACCTCGTTTTTGCCCAGAAGTAAGAGACTTATGAGTAACTACGAAGTTATTACAATTAATAATAAATAAAATAATGTGCCAACTAACAAGCCACAACTACGTAAAGCGACTCTTCTTAGTTCTTAGTGTTGTACCCAAATTTTCTTTAGTGTACGGTCATTACATTATGAAGCGAGCGATATATTTTTGTCCTTACCTTTATATAATTATATTTAACAAAAACGTTTTAGGTTAGTTTAAAATTCTAGACTACTGATTTCTAGTATCTTTTCATCATTTGAAACACAAAAAAGTGAAATTCAAGATTGAAACAACTTAAAACACATTTACAAACTCAACTAACTTCATTATCCTATCTAGGTAAAAGTAATATAGTAGCAAATAATAATATTGACACTGAGCATTTATAAAATAGCCATTTGGCTATTTTACAAATTAATGATAAATCAATATATGCAACTTCAAATTAATCGACCCTTGTATTTAAAATGATTACTGTACAATTATAAAAAGAGAATAGAAAAATATAATGGGAAATCACAATACATGCTTAGATAAATAAAATTTGGACTCTTGTTAACAACGCGTGACAACATGGTCGCACTTTCACTCCAACAATACAAGATTTGGTTTTTCAATCTTCAATGTTGTTGCTTCCTTTAAAGTTAGGAGATTCCGACGAACTTTACTAATAAAAGATTCACGATTTATGAGAATATAATTTTTATTTGCCTTTTTCATGTTTTTATTTTCTTCCATATATTTTAATAGTCTAAACTTTTTCAATCAAAATTCTGTACCACCCGATCTTTAATCAGAAAAAAGTTTAAATTTTTTTCAATTTTGAAAACCAGATTAAATATATGATTTTTTTAGACGTTGGTCATAACACTGCAATCTGCTACAGGCGAATACCGAAATTTTTTCGCTCTAGATTAATGTAGTATTATGATAATTACTAATTACATGCTTATACAGGTAAAACAAAAATTATTTTTCATAATCCACTTATCATTTTTGTCTCGTAGAAGTTCTTAAATTTTCTTTGCGCAATTTTTATCAGTTAAGCTGACTATTATCTATATATTTATTCGATATGCCATTATAATAATAAATTTCAACATTCTACTATTATGTCATGCTAGATCTTAATTAAGGAGGAGGTAGCCTTAGGATATATGCAGCCCGATCCCATATCGGCATATTTAGTGTCGTATTTTCTCTAACCACATTGCATATTCAACACCAAATTTAGTGAGCACGCCATATTTGGCGTGATACTCTTCACCCGACATGTTTTTTTTAAACCTTTTTATACTTATAAAACATTATAACTTTATATATATATTTATAAAAACATCAAATTATTAAATTTATTATCAAAAACATATAAAAATAAGGTTTATTTAAAACATAAAAAATTAAACACACTAAAATTAAATTTAAACATAATCTTTTGATGTAATTTATTTTTCAAATATATGGTATTTTATGTTGTTTATTTTAAATAATATAAATTTATTTATTTATTTCGTTTTGTTTTGTGGATGCCATTAATTTTATCACATAATTAAAAATGCAAATATAAAAATTACTTATTAATATTTTGATTAATAAAAATGTTATAAATTTAATAATACAATAATGGTGAATAATATTTTTGGTGTGAAATTTGGTGTTGTGGTTGGAGATGGAAAAACTTTAAGACCATCTCCAACCCATCCTTAATTTGGGTAGGGATGAGATATATTTAGTGTAGGAGAACTCAAACCTACCCCAAATATTTACTGGGTATAATGAATAGTATCTACCCAAATTTGGGGTCCAACTATTCATCACTCAAATTTGGTGATAAATTATTTTTCATTACAAATTCACCCACAAAAATATTAATATGTAATGTAGTCCATAAGTTAAATAATTTATACAATAACACATATTATTAGTTAGAAAAGGGAATACATAATATGGCATTGATAATAATACATAACATTAGTGAACACAATACAACTAAATTAAATACATATCAATTATACTAATAGTTACACAAACACAGTACATAAAACTAAAATTACAACGTACGCCATATCTAGAAAATAAAATACATAAAAGCATGCATAATTTATACTAAACACACAAAATATTTAAGCAAAACTATATTTAATAGTCTGGCATACGGAGTTGGGTGCTCTGATGTTACTTAAATATTGACTAAAATTTCCATAACCTTGTTGAAATTGGTCTTGTGATTGTTGAGAAGATTCATCTCTACTTCTTCAAATATTTATTTACCTCGCACGAATATGCTCACGCATATTGAAATGGAGTCAAACGAGGGTGTAAGATTTCAACAATTTCTTGATCGACATAGAAAAATCAAAGACAAAAATGCTCACATAGCCCTTCGTAATGCGCTAATTGATCATTTGTAAAATGAGTATACTAACGGGAATGAATAATGAATATCAATATAGTCCGATATTACATTCGTTAATTAATATTCAATTTACATGGTAAATTGATTTTTTATAATGTAAATTGAAGTTGTTTATCGTTAATTGCGTATTAACTAAAAAAACTAATTTTTAATTAATTTTAAAATCTATCTATTAATTTTTAAATTTTTGCCGATATTTATTTAATTAAATTCATATTAGATCCTATAATTGTGGGTAGTTAATTGACCAAATATTTACATCATTATTAATTAAAAGACTTTCATTATGGACGATTCTAACTATATGCGATTATCTTAAGAAAGTTTTTTATTCTATACAGGTTATATTTGTGTGATTTTACCCTTAATTCGAGATTATCATCAATTAATTACGGATCATATTTCCATTCTCCTTATTTCTGAGAATTAGTATCACTTAATTATAGATTCCGTTGTCTCTCTGATGTTGAAATGCATTTATGTCCATTAATATGTTTGTTAATTGATATTCAATTTACACTAAAATGTAATCGTTCCAACGTAAATTGAGTTGGATTTTACAACGTTAATTGATTTTTACAATGTAAATTGAAGCTTTTCATTGTTAATTGCATATTAATTAACAAAACACAATTTATGTTAATTTTAATAGAAGAAAAAAAATCAAAATTTCATATATAAATTTAAAATAAAAACAAAATCAAAACACGAAAAAATAAGAAGAATGAAAAGAACAAAATTCGTGTTTATGAAAGCTTAACATCATTTTACGATATGAAAGCTTCACATTCGTCGTATTCATGTAATCAAGATCATTAATCATAAACAAGAGATGAAGAAATCGTTTTAAAAATCGATTTACAAAAAAGATTTTAAAAAAGAAAGATCAAAAAGACATAAAGACCTGTTAATTGCCGACCGATTTACGTCGTTAAACTCCACAAAAACTTCTTAGTGATGATTAGCTTGGGTTTGTTCGTCGATGAATTTTGGTTTCAGAGAGAATTTTTTTATAAAATGTCGGTTGTTTGAATGTGTTTGAAGTTTCTCTATCTTGAAATCCAAAATTATATATAAGATAATATGGTGCAGTTATAAGTCCGTAATTTACGCTATAAATTAACTCTCGAAATTAATTATTTAAATTTCATTAAAATTTAGGCGAAATTTTATTGGGAGTAAAAGTGAAAGGAAATTTTCGTTAAGTAAAAGAGTGAACATGTACAAAAGTTTTATAAAACGTTGGAAAAAATTAAATTATCAAACCTATATAGGGTTATATTTTACATTAACTCATATTTGTAATGTTTATATAATGTTTATATAATATATTTTTCTATTAATGTTATTCAAATAATATTTACTTTTATCAGTAAATTTTTTTTATTTTAATACCGTAGTATTAACATAATATTAATATAAATATAAGTTAATTTAATATTGATGACATACAAAAATAAATTAATGTTTAATAAAATTAAAATTGACATAACATATTAATATTAATAGATGGGTTAAGATGAAATTGATATAAAGTAATAGTAAAAAATAAAAAATATATTTTTTTAGGTAAAATTTGATGTCGTGGGTTGGAGAGAAAACATTGTTGGCCTAAATTTGATGCTCAAAGTTGGAGATGATCTTGGGTATAGGGCCAATGTCTCCTTTTGACTTTTTAAAGTTAAACTATTACATTTAATTTTTAAAAGTTAAAATATTCACTCTAAAATTTTATATTTTTAACTCGAAATTATATATATGTATAGAGTGAATACACGTATACGGATAAAACATATATATAATTTCGAGTTAAAAATATAAAATTTTAGAGTGAATATTTTAAATATTCACAATCAATGGACCAGCAGAGTGCACACGGATCACTATTCAAAATATCCGTGTACTTTTTTTGGACTGAGATAAATGCCGCATCGAAATTAAGTTTCGTCCCTCTGAATACCAACGCATTCAGGGTGAGCCAAATTGTTTCGATAATCGTCATTGCTTTTTTGATGAAGGCATTCTTGAGAGAGGGGTTATGAGTGTTGAGCTGCTCGTTGGCCTCGACGATCTCCTGTAGTCTTGAAAAACCCGTCGCCGAAGTCCCATGATTATTCCCTTTTTATCACACTTAACGAGAACGGAGATATTTTGGCGGGACCTTTTTATTGTTTACAAAATTTTAACACTAGAGTGTTAGGATAAAAATGGCCAGGACAATAATACTAGCTAGTCAAATCAGTAATATAATTGCTCAAATTAAGTGACGGAACTCAAGAATAACAAAATAGCTTGCGACGCATACCCAAATATTATCATATTTAGCAAAAAATTAATAAGAAGTTCCCTAAAGTCTCGAGTATTAACATATAAAGCAAATAAAAGCATCATTCACCCTAAATATATAGCTAATATATAAATTTTCAAACCCTCCACGGACATACCTAAACAAAACAAAAAAAAAAAAAATCACTCTGAGTTAGTATTAAAGATAAACTGTTATAAATACATAGATAAATTTTGATGAATTTTGGTTTAACTAAATTAATTTTTAATGATATATTACTAGTTATAAAAAAATAAAATCAATTAATTTACTTGACAAATATATTATTGTATTATTTTTTATTTAATGAGCATTATAATTTAGGTTAACCAAGACATAAAAGATTAAAATTTAGGCGCAAAAATCTCGATTAAAATATTAGTTTTAATTTTACCGTCCAAAAATAGTTATTTAACTGAATTTGCATTTTAGTTGGTATCAAGTTTAGATTTGATCTTCAAGGTAGCTCGACGAATGATTCCAAAACACAAAATCTAAAATTAACATATCTGTCGTTACAATCCAACACGTGTGACCAGAAGTTGCCAATTATTGGTTTCATTGGTGTTAATTGTGAAATCAAATCAATTTTGGTATTGCAATCTTTAATAGAAAGGACTATCAATTTCCAACCACATAATATATTCAATGTATACCAAAATAATAAAGCATGCACATATAATATAATATAACTCGTTAGATGATGTTTAATTCATAGAAGACAAATATGGTAATCAAAGAGGAGGGTCCTATCTCTCATATCCTCCAGCTATGTGATGGGGTCATCAAAGTTTGACTTCGAATTACGATCAAATTATTCTTTTTTTGTAGCTTCGAATATACAGAGAGCCATATTATTACTCGACCAAGCAGTGAAAATTGATGGGAATTTTTTCAGTTTAATTAATTCAATTTTTCTATTCTCTTCTTTTCAATGTGCAGTGATGTGTACTAATAAAGTGATGGGATTGTATTACAGTGAAGGTTCACCAAACCAATCTTTTTTTTATATATATTATCTACTGTTTCGAGTGTTAAATTTAAGGAAATGGACAAAACGTAATAACCGTGACCATGAAAAGTTAATAATGAGCTTCATTTGGGACATATGCATGGAGATAAATATATGATTCTAATTTGTTTTTAACGGACGGACGTACTCCTTTTAATCATTGTTTTAACTTTTTGTACATGAACTAGTTGTAATCACGCAAGTGCATAATGTTCTGTAATTTACTTTGATTGTTAAAAACTATACTAAACTAATTAAGATTGATTATAGTGGAGATATGATAAATTAAAGATATAATTGTTGTCCTTCAACTGTTCACTTGCAGGTGGCAGCCTATTAATATGCATACAAATCTATTTTTTTATCTTCACTTAATGAGCTATGATGTCACCCTATCTTTTGCTGGTCTTAAATATTATGATTCTTTTTTATCAAGTAAAATAATTAGTTGGAGTTCTATATTTTTTTTTAATGATTTTTCTGCACACATCAAACCATGATATCCATGAATAAATGCACGAATTTGATGAATTCGTATTCAAAAGACCATCGATAGTAAATGATGTGGAAATTCAGATAATTAAGCACTATATATTATTTCAATATTTTTACGTTACAATTTAGCATGCTCGATTTATTATATTATCGACCTTTATACTGTTCTTTTGGGCTCTAACCAGTTTTATTCCTCACGTTCATAGACTAGTTTGTTGACAAGTTTTGGGTGTAACAAAAAAGTCCAGGTTACCTGAAATTGACATCGATAAATTACAAATTGAATATTTCAAATGCCAAATCCAGGAAAAATAGACAATTAAATTTTGGAAAAATAATTTAACTTTTTTTAAAAGAAAACTGAAGACGCAAATTAAATTAAATAAGAGAGAAACATTAGAATGGGTGCAGGAAAAACTAAGACCTCATTGATGGAATAAAAAAAAACATTTTTAATCAGCTTCTTTGAGATTGGATATTGGCTAATTTTGACTTTTAGTAATTTGGTTATGGTTATCTTTGATTGAAATATCATCAATCTCGGTATGTATAAAACTTTAATGTCCGATATATCTAACTGTATTTTTATTTTACATAAACAACTATTTATAATATGTCAAAAATTAATCTTATAATAAAGCTAATAAAACTTTAAAGGTACATCTCTACAAAATCGATCGAATTTCATATTCTTTTAAGGGTAAATGAGATATTGTAAGTGCAGATGGAAATATATTGGGTCACGAATAATAAGCACATTTTTTATTCATGTGTAATTGCATATATGATATACAAGTGGGGTTTAACGGTATATGCAATTGGTTTTTGCCTGGTCGTTTTCAGAAATTAACACTTGATTTTTGACCGCTACTTTCACATTCTAGTGGACTATCACATCTCTTTAATTGAAACTGAACCAAGTTAAATTTATTAGTGGATTGAAAAGATAGTTTAATTATCATCAATAATAACTGTTATCAAGCCTAAATAATTCATGGATAATTAGTATAATAGCACTTTGAAACATTGTAATTACAAAATAGTCAACGTTTCAAACATATTGGTTTATAGCAATTAACCTAAACTAGACTACCCTTAATTTATAGCAAAACCAATTACTAAACTTAAGATGACAAATTAGTAAAAATAAAATGCACAATATTACACGTCATCATTATTGAGTATAAACTAAAAATAAAAAATTTGTGCATGTAGCAAGTTTAAAGTTTCCAATGAGCAATTTTTCAATAATTAATCAGGCTTTCCATGCATCAGGTGGGTAGGTAGGTACTAATAATAAATTATTGGATTACACCTATTAAGTAATTCAGAGTAAACGACAGGCAAAACCACGTTGTTTATTTACTATTTTTTGTTAGTTATGTAGTCTGAGACTCCGCTGAGCAAATCGTTTCTAGTTACTGAATCAATCTAAGCATACCAAGAAAAGAAAATAAGAAGAAGAACAAATTGAAATATTAAATCCAACCACTAATTGAAGCATATATAGTCAATTATGATTCTAAGAACAGAGACAAAAGCAAGCTTTAATGAGCCACGAAATTACTAATCCAGAGAGTCAAAAGAAATGATGTACGCCCAACCTTCCATTATTTCATAATTGCATTAGAAACTCGTATTCCTATGCCAATGCAGGCTAAATTTAAAAAACCGGTGCTAAGCGTTTTAAAAATATATAATTAAAATGATAGTGATAATAGTCAGAGATTGAGAAAGAAAAAAATAAATTGGACCTTGCAAATATATGGTTGTTGAAGCGCAACTGTCACTGGGAATAAGCTTTCCCAACTGACAGACATAAAAATAAAATTATCAAAAATGACTTGTATAAACAAGAATCTCAATACATCTTCGTAAATATTATTATAATATTGCCTACATTGCAAATAAGAATCGTTGAAAACAACCTTTACATGTTTTCGCCAATTACTTATACTTGGATCATCAGGCACCATAGAATTCGTGCTTAGTTTGAGAAGATATTTTGTATTTAATGTATCATCATAACACGAGTCAAACTTAAAAAAAGTACATTACACATGTCCCAATATAGTTGTATCATTCATAATTATTCAATTATATTTTATAGAAGGATTTTATTGAAGTAATTTGGAAGGGGGTATCTTTTTCGTTCATGAAATAATGCACACTAAGAGAAGTTTATATGAGTAAGTATGTTAAATGAAGATTTTATCCCTAAGTTTGCATAAGTTATAAAATTATGCATTTTGCCTTCGTTAAATTATGCATGAAATTAATAAATTAATCTTCAAACCATAATGCATTAAACCTAACCACATCTCATGTGGCTTTTAATTTGTTTTCACAAAGTACAATACCGTGTGATGAGGTGCCATGAAGTGCAATAAGAAACATTTATTAGTTCTAAGGGTAATTTCGTAAAAATACACATTATCTTAGCAATATATGATATAACAAAAATTAATTTAGCATATAATAGCATATGTAATAGATTTTCACTAAATTTAACCTAAAAGAAATTACATAATTGATCTTAACTAGTCACACCATTTTTCATAACCCGTAAGCCCTTATCAACATTTAATTTGGTTGGTCCATTTGATATATAGTATCCGTACATACAGGTTTGTAATATTACGGAAGAATTGGAGGACCGGTGAGAGTCGTATTCTATGCTTCAGGGTTTAACTTCCAAAGTCAAAAGAAACATAAATGTGGAAATGCTAAAACCCATGTTATTGTTGCATTTTGATTAGGTTACAAATTCCATGAATTAAATAAGTATTAAGAATTTATTGAAAATCGAACCCCATCTTCCATTTTCCCCCAAATTCAATTAGTTGCCCTTAACATTAGGCTCTAAAAAATACAACAGGCTTCTCTGCATTAATTAATGGCTTTACTCACTCTCTTTATTTTCAACTTCGTAGTAGATACATACTAAGATAAACCTTGAAGGAAAAAAAAATCTAGAGACTATAGATCACTACTCCAAAAAGGGTTAAAAAAAGGAAAAGCAACAACAAGAAACTCTGCAAAATTAATCACTTTGTGTGTGGAAGAAGAAGAAGAGGAACAACAACAATAATATATAACTTATACTCTTCAAAGAAAAAAGAAATCAATAAAAAAAATTGAAAAAGAAAGGAAAAAAAAGGCAAACACTTCTACACTACTTACTTTGATTCTCCTTCTTCCCCCTATTCTCCTAACAAACTTGATAAACAAGAAACGTATTTTAAGAAAGAAATTTATAAATATATTAAAAAGGAAAAGAAAAGAAGAAGCATCACCGATGACAACACAAACTAAGCCAAACACTATGCTCTTTTTTTCTCTTTTTAGTTTTGTTTTGTGTTCGTGGAATCAATCAATCAATGTTGCCAAAGTAAATTATTAGCATCAAACAAAGAGTGATCCGTAGACGACGTCATCGACGGAATGCTGACGTCACCGTAGTAATCCTCGAACTCGAAATGCTGCGGGTAGAAGAACCACCCGTCGCCGCCGAAATCCTCCGGCGAGTCGTACCTCTCGTCTCCGAGTCTAGGCAGCTCCACAATCTGGCAGAGCTCCTCCGCCGCCGATTCCGGCTCCGAGGCGGCGGATGAGGAAGCGGAAGGTTCCACCGGAGAGAGATCCATGGCGGCGGCTTTGGCGGCAGCGGCCTGAACGTCGCGGGGAGAGTTGGAGTCCGGCCGGGGAAGAGAGGCGGCGAGCTCCGGGAAGTTGAGGATCGCCGAGGAGCCTTTGATTGTGAGAGCGGCGACGTCGTGAGCCCTGGCCGCCATCTCCGGCGTCGAGAAGGTTCCGAGCCAGATCCGATTCTTCTTCCGCGGCTCTCGGATCTCCGAAACCCATTTTCCCCAAGTTCTCATCCTCACGCCTCTGTACGATGGGTGTTTGCTGTTACTGTTATCGGTATTGCCTTCTCTGGCTCTCTTCCCCGGCCGTTTCCGTTCTGCTTCCGTCTCAGACGAGCACGAAGACGATGGTGACGGCGACGGTGAAGCAGAGTCCTCCGACTCGGAACTCAGCGGAAACTCTGCTTGTGATGACATTGCGCTTTTGTCAATTCTGTATTTAAGCTGAGCTAAGCGTTGTTATAGGCTTACAGCTATTTTGTATGTAAACTGTATATGCCTTTTTTTCTCTTTCGACGAGAGAGAGAGAGAGAGAGAGAGAGAGAGAGAGAGAGAGAGAGAGAGAGAGGGAGAGAGGAATAAGTAATAAGTATTGGAGAAGGAGAGAGTGTGGAGAGCTATATATACACATACATATGTAATATGTAATGTGTGTGTGCATATATATAGGTGAAACGTGGGAGTTCTTTGAAATGTGACATCCCACACATACCTCTCTCTAGCTACGGCTTTCCATTTTCAACACTTTTTATTTTCTTCTTCTTCGTGTTTCGTCGACACTTTTTTTTTTTTTTTTTTTGTATATTTATAGGGTTAAACTGAAACAATAAAATATGTTCGAGATAATCATTTTATAGAAAAGCTATAGAAAATAAGTAAACACTCACAAATCCTAACTCGAAAGTTTCTTTTAACAATGTAGAACGAAGACCTAACTAACTAGAATAAGATCTAACTATAGTTGCAATTTAATTTCCATCAGGTGCACTCTTTCTCACTAACGAAAATAAAAGAGGGACATCTATATCTAGCTGTTTTAGTAACTCATTAGTTGTTGGCAGAGAGATTCGATTAATCGCGATTGCCGACTACGATAATGAAAATTATTCTATATACACAAATTTAACATTTTTAAATGGACGAAAGCTAAACCGTCTATAAATAATTATTAACAAACATACTACAAAAAAAAGTAAGAACATTAAGGAATAAAATAGGTAAAAAAGAATATTTCCACCAAGTTGGATCATTGCATTTATATTGTTCACATAGAACAAATAGATAAGTTGTATATGGTTTCTTGCCTGATAATAACAAGAATATGCAAGTTCTTTATTTAATTGAATGACTTATGTTTATCGAAGGGTGTCACTCGGTCATTATCAAATTGAGTGCAAATTTTTTTGTCCGTAAAGATCTTGCCAAAGTGCCTTCTACTTCTAATACGCCATGAATTAGATCAGAACCAATCTCAGAATCATTCTCGACGAGTTCATAAGAAGTGATCTTATTTTTCTCATAGAGTTTAGTAAATACAAAAGATCTCGAGCTACATATTTGACCAAACAACTCAAAAGATAAAGAAATATCATTAATCTTTTCATGCTTGTTCAGGTACTATTTGTGCAAATAAGAATCTACATCGTTTTTTATATATATATATATATATATATAATATTTATGGAGTAATTACTTAGAAGTATATTTTGTGCAACAAATTTCATATATGATAGAATAGTATCTCATGATCCTGACTTGATCTTACTTAGGATCGAAAATTTCAAGTTTGTCTAGACGAACTGATCTAATTAAATTAGTGTTTGTAATTGATTTATTTTGTGTAGTACTAATCGATATAGCCTCCTCATCAATAAGTGATACAAAATCTCGCATCTAAAAATAGTCTAAATGACCCATAGAAGATCAAGATGGATGAGGTAGGGAAAGCGATGTTGGACATAGGTAGAAGTGAGAATACATCAAAAGGGGAGCGACCAAGGAAATCATCTTTAGCTTCTTCAGTGACAAACTCTCATAGATCCTAAAATTGATAAATCGGTTGGATATAAATCTCAAAACCTACTCTCCATTACTACCAAATAGCAAAAAAGGAGAGGAAACTCCATGATATGTTCTTTCGAAATTGATGTCGGAGTACACTTTTCTATTTTCACAAAGCATATTTGAAACAATAAAATACAAAATAAACAAAAACAAATGAAACATGAACATTTAATAAAGCAAATAACGAAGATTTAAATACTTCCTCGCCCTAGGTTAAAAATCTTTTAAAGACGGAGAGTCGGTCACTCAAGGAGAGTGTCTTTGGCTAATGTATGAAACTCTAGAAAATGAGGTTTTATTCATATAGAGAAAAAAGATCCATAATTTAGAAACTTGACGTTATTACTATTTAATTTTAATAAAAAATTATGGTATTATTATGAGTTATGATTTTCTGTAAATATAGATTTAATAAAAAAAAAGACATTTATATAATAATACATTTAGTAAGAATATTTTTTATTTATTGAAAACCAGTTTAATATTTATATATATAGATAGATAGATAACTGAAGTTGTATTAAAAATTAGTAAATTAACGAAATAACTTTCTTGATTATTTATCTCAAGCCGAGTGTAATGATACATGATGGTAGTTTACATAGGTGAAATAAAGTAGAGATTTTTTTAATAAATGGGTTTGGGATGTGTGGATATCATCAAGTTAATAATTAGGTGAAGGGAAGTAAATAATTTGTACAGTCCCCGCAATAATAATTAGATGGTGATAAATGAAGGGAACACATACACAGTGTGTACATACAGACACAGAAGCCACGTTGGCATTTTGACAAAAAAAAATGAGAGAGTCAAAAAACGAAGTGAGAGTGTCAAATGTGTGTGCGGTCGATTTGGTCCACTGCTTGAGCTGGCTCTCCTTTAGCCCTTCACAAAGTGAAACCTAATTTATTACTTTACTAATAATTACCCAGCGTTATTTAATCATTACAGTTTCACCACTTATTTTAAACTATTGGTCTATTTTATTACCGAACCCTAACAGAAGTGAAGAACATGAATTAAAGATAATTATTATTTTTCACGTACACAAACCCGCACGTACGCCTGCCTGGATTCAATAAAGTCTGTGTGAGTACTTCTTTCTTCTTCTTCTTCATCTTTAATATTTCTTTAGTTCCTTGTTTCAATCAATCTTTGCCAGCTTTGAATTTTTATTGCCAGTTTTAATTTTTATCTATTTAAGTGCACATATCTTCAGATTAAATGACCGGTATTGCCTATGATGGAAAAATATGCTCTCAGAATGACTGGTACTTTTCTCTTTAAGGGTTTAATTGCTTACTTGTAATATATAATATATATATATATATAATATTCCTGCCAGCTTTGAGGTTTGAGAGTTTATTATATATATTTACTAGTGATATACATTTTTAAATAGTATTATATTATAAAACTGACAGAAATAGGTTAGATTTAGAAGTACAAGGGGAAATTATTTTGTTATCATTGTTAATGATTTATTATGTATTTGAAGAGGGTATTGTTGTTTTAGTATAAATTTGGTGTTTTATGTGCAGTGCAGTGTTGCTGGGATGAATAAGTTGTGGTAAATAAATGTAACCGTAAAACCGTTTCATGGGGTAAAATTAGAGAACTAGAAAATTCTGGATACATTGAGTAATTTGATTTTTTTTTTTTTTTTTGGTTTCTTTCACAAGTGTTCATTTTGCTAACGTCATGGGATTTACTGATTTGGTCCCAGCTTTAGAAAAAAGCTAAGCTTAGGTTTCATCAATTGTCCAATCACTCCAGGATGACATAATATATATCTATATATATATCGCCCAATCAGTTTCAATGAGGACTGGGGGTTGTAATATTATTCTATTTATATGCTATAAAAATCCTTTTTATTTTTCTCTGGAAAACTATATATTTGTTACTGCATTATGCTTGTGATCTAGTAGTAGTAAACAAAAGTTAAAAAGAGCTCGTCGAAATCACTACTCTGATCAAAACCACGCATGCACGAACACACACTCGTACATATAATATACATATATTTTACATATATAGAGAACAACAACTCCGGTCCAATTAGTTTGAAACCGATAATCAGACAAACGATACCTTTATTACAACAGCTGTTCTGGAGTGGGTTTGATTCGCAACTCCATTATTTAATTAATCTTCGATATGATAACAAATAACAAAATATCATATACAATAATGCTAATATTGAGCTCCATATTTCACTTCGAAAATAAACATATACAAGTCTATACTTTAAGCGTGATTTAATTATTCATCTGTCCTCGTGTTTCTTTTACCACAAGATCCAAGGTAACAAAATTTATTTTATATTAAAAAGTGTTAACTTATGGTGATATTATCTTCTCTCAATGAAAGCACAAATTGATACAATCTCGCTTCAGACGTAATCAAACGACTGGTTCACTCTTTTACATATATCATCTTAAGCTTTTAGAGTATCTCAAACTCAGCACCAAAACATTTACTTTGTTGATGAAAGTGCCACAATCACACGACATTTAGAAACTAAATTTGATGTTATGAAAAGTATTACGTCAAATAAACATTAAACCTATATATATATATATATATATATATATACATACTTATAGAACACTAAAATTCTTAAATTGATTACAGAAAACACATAAAAATAAAATTTAAAAAATAAAAATTTAAACACACTAAAATTAAAATTATAAACACAATTAATAAATACAAAAACATATAAAAATCAAATACTTTTAAAAGACTTAGAAAAAACCTAAAATAAAATTTAATTAGTAACCGGGAAAATTATTTCCAGATCTTTCAAGATAATTATAATACTGAGTAAAACACAAATGTATTTTTTTAATATTGTTCTTTTTAAGTAATGAATTTTATTAATTTATTTAGTTTGACTTTTGTGAAATAAATCATTTGTATCACATAACTAAAAAGTGCATATATTGTAATTACTTATTAAAATGTTTATTGATAAAAAGATGATATAAATTTAATAATATAATAATAGTGAACGATATTTTTCGTGTGAAATTTGGTGTTGTGATTGAGATGAAACAAATTTTAACACAAAATTTAGCATTGAATTAAAATCAAATTTAGTGATGGAATTTCCCTAATCATTTGCATATCTTAAATATCCTGACAAGCTTATATATTTGTAGCTAACTTATTATTTAATAATATTCTAAAGTCTAATCCAAGGCTGTATATACCGAGACTTCGTCCGATTTTGTATGTAGGAAGTAAAATGAAATAAATATTTCAGGAGGACTAAGTTATAAACTTTGAAGATAAAGAAGATGAGAAAATTAATAAATTTAAGTAAAAAATTGTAAAATAAAAATTGTTGGGAGCTTAAATTCCTAGTGGACTTGAAACTGGCTCCGTCTTGGGTATGTATCAAACTAATTATTATTACAAGTATAACCGTTGCCAATTTACCATAAAAGAAAGGCGGTTCATTCATATGCAATGAACACTGATGCCAGTTCAAACTTTGTCATATATCACCAAACGTGCATAAATGGTATGAATATATCCTACATATATGTGATGCAAAGTATGGTCCATTAATTACTTGAGTTTATATTAATACAAAACCACTCAAAATTAATGCATGGTCGACATTCATATATATCATTCTTTACTTTTAGTTTGAGCTTCGTGAACTTAATATTAATTTATTTATATATCAACTAAGATCATGATAAATTACTAAAAAGTTGTGCTACAATTTAGTAATATGTCAGATATAAAATCATATGCACAAGGTACACAAATAAAAAGATGATATCGACGAGTGAAGGCTTTTTCCTTTTTGTGAGTGTGAGAGTAAGAGCTTTTCTTCTTGAGTGTAGTTCGGTGAGAAGTCTGATGAGTTAAACACTGAGAGTAGAGTGAGTCATAAGTGAGTCAAGAGTGTGCATTGTTATTATAGGAGATCAGAAAAGGTAAGAGGTTGGAGTTCTTAGGAGGAGGCTGACACTACAATGGAGACTAAACAAACAGATCATGAAGATCAAGATAAGGGGAAAGATGATATCGATGAGATTAGTACCTTCATGGTCAGCAATCTAGTCATTACAAGGGATTTGAATGGAGAAAGCAAATGTGAAGAAAAGACTTACATTGATGTCAAAATACTTTCCAATAAAGAGTGGGGGTTTGGAGCGAAGAGGTTCCATGAGGTATTTTCGAATGTTTGGAGATGTTCAAGAGACTGGAAAGCAAAAGAGATAGAACCAACTATTCTACAGATTCAATTAGACAAATAGTGAAGACGCATCAAGAGTCCTACACGGGAGATCTTAGATAAAGGACATCAGATGGTTATGATATGACCTCCTTTGAAGACAACAAAAGAATTGAAATTTCATTACTCGCCTGACTGGGTGAGATTGAGAGACCTTCCTTTAGGTCTATTCAATGAAGTTACTGATGAAAGTTTAGCTGTAAAGTTCGGAGAACACAAGTATACTCATGGAGGGTTGGAAATGGCTTGAAGTTTAAAATAAATTTAGATGTCAGAAAAACCTCATGCCATGAATTATTTTTGGATAAAGGAAAACTATGCCCACTTAGGTTAAAAAAAATACGAGAAGTTAGGGAAGATATGCTTCAAATGTGGGAGGATAGTCCATGATGTAGATGATTGTTGGAGGAAAGATTGGGAAAAAGTTAGATCTAGTCACTCGTCGGAGGTTAATGCTTACGGGCCATGGATCTTCGTAGATTCTAAGACCACAGGGTGGCATGAAAACATGGAGAAATTGGTTGAAAGGGGAAACAAGAAATATATTCATAAAATGAGAAGCTAAGATGGTCAAGAGAAGTCCAATAAAATGGTGGCTAAAGTGAGTCTGACAGTCGACGTATGAGTCGTCGGAGCAAAGAGCAAAGGTCTGGAACAAAGAATCTAAACTCTAAGAGGGGATAATGGAACTCACCGCATATAAACCAGACAAGTGCTCAGAAGATGGTCCCACGGCCTCTAATAAAATTACTCGCAATTTCAACAGACAATATGTACATAGTACTTGGAAAACGTAGTGGGAATGAGACTTTGGCAGAGCAAAAAAGAAGTGACGAGGTGAAGAAGCATGATTATTCCTTGGGAGGTAACTAGGAAGGATCATAGCAATTGAACAATGAGTACACCAATATGAGGGATGGAGGATCGAGTGGTCCCAAAGATATTCAAGAGAACTAGCCAAGAAGAGAATTTAAGTGTAATATTAACGAAACATATGTGGGCCTAGAGATGCAAAAAGAACGTATTAGGCCTAGAATATTTGTGGGGAGTTTCAATTAGATAGGGCTGGCCTAGGTGATATCATGCATAGAGCATTAAAAAAAGGTGAAAGTCAGATTAGATAGGTCCTATTGCTAAAAAGTCGTAGATCATCCAAGATGAGAAATCTGTGCTTGGTGATAACTAAAAGGAACAAGAAGTAGATGAGTTGACATTGACGCTAGCAAAGGTATTTGAGAAGGGAACTCGTTTCTCTTTATCCTAACATTACAAGATGAAGAGGGTGAACAAGACGACAAGAAAGTAAGAGTCCAATAAGATGTCAAAGGAAAGTAGACGATGGGAAACAAGGCTAGGAACACATATGAAACCAAGGCTCATAGTGAAGAAAAAAATGAGACAATTTTATTTTCTAAAAAGGCTGAGGAGGCGGGTTATAACAACCCCATACCGAATTTATGTTATTCCTCTCCTTGAACTTTCGCGACCTTTCACGAGGTCTAGCGCAACAGGTTCTTCGGAGCCTGATTAGGGAGAAGAGGCCAGAGGTTTTGTGCTTATATATTGGAAACTAAAGTTAGTCAAAATTCAATGCAGATGATGAGATCTTGAATGGGGTTTTAGGATGGTATTGCAGTACGTTGTAGAGGCAGAGCCAAAAGCATGTGTATTTGGTGGAGGCGTGGTTTGAATCTTGATATCTAAGTAGAAGATAAGTGTATTTGGGCGGCGGTTAGGGGTGACGTGAGAAATGAATATAGGGACCTTTTCCAAGTGTATGAGCCCCCTTATCTGGACAAAAGAGATATCTTCTGGAAGACCATGGATAATAGAGTTAGCTTGTCGTGTAGGCCTTGGTTGTTGTTTTGTGATGTGAACTTAATTACTTGTCAAGAAGAAAATGAAGGAGGCACTATATGCAATTGGATATCAGGTAATTTGTCTAGAGATTTTTAAGAGATTCGGATGGCATTGACCTAGGAGGAGTGTTAGGGTAATTTACTTGGACCAACGGCCAGAGGGGTTGATTTATAAGAGGTTAAACATGGCTATCTCTAATTCCAGTTGGTTAAGGAAATTTCCTTATGTTGGGTTAAACAGTTTCCTATAGTTACCTTGGATCACGCTCTTATTCTTCTAGATACCTTTTTGTTTGATGAAAAAGGCTTAAAACCTTTCAGATTTTTCAAAGCCTGGACTGAGAATGAAGATTGTAGACTTACTGTCCAAAGAGCTTGAGTTTCAGGGGGTAGTAATTGTTCTTTGGATACAAAGTGAAGCAAGTAGGGAATTTATCAAGGAAGTGAAAAAGTAGGTCATGGAAGCAAAGTCAAGAACGTAGAATATTTGCAGAAATAGTCTTAAAAAGATTCATAATAATAAAGAACTAATCACATGGAAGATGAGAATCTGAAAAAAAACTAATTGAGCTTGAAGGACTGAATGAAAGAATGTAGAGGCAAAAATAAAGAGAATCGCGGTTAAGAAATAGGATGTAAATACTAAGTTTCTTCACACGACTACTATTATTAAAAGAAAGAGTAATTATTTAGGCAGCCTATTAAATGAAGATTAGAAGTCGCTATCTAACAAGAAAGAGATACCTCATTATTTTCTAAGGGAATATTCAGACATGTTCAAATCTAGAATGCCTATTTTCCCGAATAACTTTGAAGGACTGATTGAGAAGAATCTCGATGAAGCTGAAAATAATGTTTTGAGCACGAATCTTTAGGCTAAGGAGGTTAGGAAAACAGTGTGAGAGATGCATACGTTGTTATGAAATTCTTTCCCACGAGAAAATACTTATGTAAATTTTCGCTGATATTATTAATGAAATATAGATTAATATTTATAGTTTATTCGAATTGAAATGGTTATTTCTTATGTATTAAGGTTTATATAGAACATTCAACATTTCATAGTTTACGTATCAAACCGAGTCACGTGTTGGGCACATGAGTTCGAGTGATGTGTTAAAACAAGGTCGATAACTAATATACGCCTGAAAAGTTATATCGAAACTCATACATGTGGAACACATGAGTGAAGACTGATCACTATGTGTGAGCATTCTACACTTGTGGTAAGTGTACGACCTGAACAAGCTTTGGGGTAGATGTGTCGTTTAAGGACCATTACGACGCACTAACCAAGACCACTATGATGGTCACAATGAGACTTGATCTAAATCCTGAAATGATCATGGACACTGGATTATGTTTCTGAGCTCTGTAACTCATTCACTAAAAGGCTATTCATGCTAGTTACAACTATGTCTAGGGAGTTTTCCTAGAGCATAATTTGAGTGAGAAGTGATTTACAGACACATAATCCAACCACCTTGAAAGGAGGTTAATGTTTATCTATCTAAGAGTTGATTCCAGAATTGATTGATTGCGCACTTTCAAAGTAAGTTAACGTTCGAAAGAATCTTTTGCTGGAGAAGCAACAATGCTTATAGGTGATATGTATCAAGAGAAAGGAAAAATTGACTTCTCTTGGCACAGGTAAAACCTAAAGGATCTTGATCACGAACAAACTATATCAGTGGACACTCTTCACGATGAGTAAATATAATTCTAGTATTAAAGAAGAGTTCAATCTAAGATTACACAGTGGAGTATTGATAAAGACTAGACGAATGGATGTAAAAGAGATATTGCAGTATCATCTTTTTCGTCGGGTTCGTTAAACTTCTACTACGAGGTCCATAGTCCCTAATTCGGCTCTGATAAAAGCGGATAAGAACTTTCGAATAATAGTGTTAAATCATTATTTAATCTCACTTGCTGTAATGGTTATTGACAACATTAACTCTGGAAAACGGGTAGAATTACATAAATGTTTATAACGTAATTGTTTATTTATTGTTCGATCAAGTAAATAGATATTTAATTAGATTTTATTTATTCAAGGGTTGGGCTTCGAATAGGCATGGCCGAAAATCCCCAATGGTTATGCCCTTAGGAGTGGCCGATTATGCCTCCTCCTTTTTCTCCCTGAATTTTCTATCTGAGGATAGAATATCTATTCCATGGATATTAATCTTATGGATTAGAGAGATGATAGATTCACTGTTGAGATCTAACGGCCTAGATTAAATCCAAAAGAGGGAAAATCTCTAGAAGAAGGGAATATCGCCTAGAAGGAGGGAATATCTCTCAGAAAGGAAAGAAAATCTCTCATTGGTTATCCCCTTCTAAATGCTATAAATAAGGATAGAAGGGAATATGAAAATTCACTCTATTCTACAGAATACACGGTGAACTCCCTCTCTCTCTTGGCCGAATTTTTCCTTCCCCTATTCTACGGAATTGCTAATTCCAATCCAAAATAATAAGAGCGAGATCCCGAAACAATTTGGTTTTGAGATCTAGTTAGAATCGATTGTGCCCACTCATATTTCTTATTCGTCTCAGAGGTCACATTTCGGAAGATTATGGTGTCATCGCGAGTACTAAATTAGACGAAGGACTTGTGAAAGCTCGAAGACGGAGCACACGTTGGATTGGAGCATTCTATAGCTGAGCCAAAATATATGTGAGTGTTCTAACGACTTAGTTAGTATCAGTTGCTGAATTGCTTTCATAAATGAATTAAATTAATAAATCTAGATCTTGTTTAGCAATCATTATTATTTATTTGCTATTGTGAGTGCAATTAATGATTTTCTGCATTTAATATAATTGCTAAAGTGCATCAATCACCAACATACCTGGGGACATTAGTTTAAGAGTTCATCAATTTTGATAATCCTACAAAAGAATTAACATATTCTCACATTGTCTTGATTCCTAAATCATTAGGATCCAACAGTTTTGACAAGTTTCATCCCATTAGCTTGTATTTCAGTTTCACAAAATTCCTAAAAACTAGGTTCAGAAAACATCTTGACTCTTTCATCGTGTCTGACCATTGGATATATGAGAATTCAATTTTAGGTAGGAAAGTTTTGGTCAGATTGAAAAAGTAAAACGTCCAACACGATCTAGTTGGTATCAAAGTGGATATGACTAAAACGTATGACCGATTAGAGTGAGTCTTTATCGTAGAAGTGTCCTTAGATACTATGGAGACTCGGATCATGTTCTAATTATTATTAAGCAGTGCATCTCTCAAGTAGAAGGGGCTATTCTACTCAACATATGTCAACTCATTAATTTATCTCCGTCGAGGGAATCATTTATCACCCTATTTATTTATAATGGCTTCGATGGTCCTAAGTGGTATTCTCCTTATAAGTGAATGGAATGAGAAATTTTATGGTATCAAAATTGAAAATTGGAAGACAAACAACATCACTTACTCATAAATACAATGATTTTTTGTAACGCAAAGGTGAATGGAGTTAGTGTTTTGATGGACTGCGTAAAGACTTATGAATCCTGGTCGGGGCAAAAGGTCAACATTGAAAAGTCAATGTTTCTTCTCAAAACTGTGATAATTTGATCAGGACATAAATTAATAGCCTGTTGGGGGTGAATGAATGTGACCGAGATATTTCCTATCTATGAAATCTATTGTTCTTGGGAAGGAACGGATCAAAAAGCTGATTGTTAATGTTAAAATTGAAGGTTGGATGGTAAAGTCCATTTCACATGCTTGTGAGACTATCTTAGAGAAATATTTTAGTCGGGGAATCCTTTCTTATGCAATTTCGACCATAGAATTGCCTAAGTCATTTTGGGAAAGTTATTGAGAAATCGAATCATGAATTTTGGGGGACGGTTTAGACTCGAGTAAGAGATATCGACCGGTAGTGAAACAAAAAAAATAATGTCAATTGAAGGAATTGGTGTTGAAATAGGTCTAGGGTTAAGAAAAATTTATCATTAACACATTAATGGCAGAATATAAAAATTTCTTTTACTAGTAAAACAATTTTTACTAACCTAAACAAAGTGCATATACATGTTATGACTAAAAACATTATTTAATCTACTTGAATACTAACTTTTCTTGTGTCTTCAAACTTGAAGCGTCTTGGGAAAGATTGATCTTCTCTTCTAGCTTGATTCCTACAAACCTAAACGACAACTTGAGAAATCAAAGGTTTCTATTACAAGAGTCTATAGAAGTTTAGAAGGATTTGTGTGTTGGCACAATTAAAAAATATGTACCGAGAACAATTTTTGGATCATAAACTAATTCTCTAGATCAAGTATGGATCTAGGTGCAAAATAAAAAGGATTATTTTCTAGAGATAGAGAGAGAGAGGATCGGCCAAGAGCAAGAGAGAACAAGACAAAAGTTTAACCTTCACATTTCTATGTGAGGCTCTATTTATAGGAGAACGAAAAATATATAAAGGTCAATTATTCATTCATGAAAGAATAATGTATTTATGACACAATATTTGATTTTCCCTTCCTCTTTCTCTCTTAAGATGGCCGGCCATACACCTCAAGCAAGGAGGAAATTTGTTTCCTTACTTAGCGTATTTATTTCCTTCTCAAGGAAATTCATTTCCCTTTTTCTTTTGGGTAACTATCCTTATAATTAAAGGGAAATTAAACTCTCCTCTTGATGCACTCTTTGGCCGAAATTCTACCTAAGGGGGAGCTTCTAAATGCTTCCTTATTTCTTTTACGACAATTCTTAAAATACCCATTGTAAAATTATAATTGCACAAATAACGAAATTAATTTCATAATGCCTTAAACGACTTTTCGGCTTTAGAAAATAATTTATATTTTCATCATATGAAAATATTCAAAATATTATTTTGACATTCACATCATTCTATGTCGATGTGGACAAAAATACCCTTTAGACATTTTCCGAGAAAAAGTCTAGTTCAACACTTGAACTTATTTTGACTTAGCTTCTAGTTTAACAATCCTACTCTAATGACTTGTAATAGTGACCTTATGGATCCAAATGAACAAAGCTCGAGCTTCTATACTCGGGCTCAAAAGTTCACAAACCTTTTTCGAGTATTAGCTTAATGTCAACTAACTCCACTAAAGAGTTGACACTGAGAATCTCTCGGTTCAAATGAATTTATTTTCTACTCAAATTCAACTTAATTATATTGAGTGGATCCATTGAATGTTATCTATGTTTACCCTTCATGAATATCATCAACTAGCTGGGATTATAAAATTACCATTTTACCCTTCTAGTTGTTATTTCCTCAACTTCTTTAGCACTTGTGAATAAGTTAGAAACAATGTATTGACGATGAGCTAACAAGTCACATTGTTTCATCCATATAAAGTTGCTACTTAAATTTGGACACTGCGCAGTTCATATATTCACAATCCAAGTAATAAAGCATGAAGTGATATATATTGCATCTCAGCAATCTTATACATGAATTCCATATCTACGAGAACTTCACAAAGTTGGTTCATGACATCTTCATAACTTAATATCTCACCAATAGGCCTTGTCTAGATCACGTAATGGATCTAGAATTTGAGTTTCTCAAATAAGATTACTAATGCTATGAAATGATATGTCTCATTTCAGGATTTAGGTAAGCATGATGCAATTCATACATCGTGACCTTGAGATAGAAGATGTTAAATGATTTGTTCTTCAATTGTCTCTAAAGGTGCACTGGTCAATTCAGTATCTTCGAAAGATACACTGGAAGAACTATAGAGTTCCTAACTCTCTATGCCTCGTAATCAAACATCATAGATTCTTCCAACAATCATACTAGGATCAATAGTCCGTTGATCTTTAGATTGCGAATATATAGTTTTAGTCAAACCATGAAGAGTTTGTTACGCAAATCTACATTTGTCTCTTCATACATTGTTAGGTTTGATTAAGGACTATAAGACTATTGAATATCATAAATCTTCAATCAAAATAAAAAGGAATGAATGAACGTTTCAACTTTGATTGATTTAATCAGCAAATTACAATAAGGATTTTACAAAGATTTATATATTACATCAATATGTAAATAAACAATCTTCTTTGTGGGCATCTCTACCAACAATTGGGAGGCCTGGGATTCAGATGTTTGGAGGAATTTATTAAGGCATTTACGTCTAAATTGGCATGGTTCATGGAAGCTAGAGAAAACCAGTATTGGATCAAAATTCTGAAAGCGAAGTACTGTTGCGAAAAACGCGCGCGCAAGTGCACGTGTCGCTCAAGTAATATAGAATGAAAGTAATGTTCGTTCGCACGAGGACTTATATTAAATGAGAATCTAACAACACTGCAATTTAAATAAATACAGAATGAAATGTGAAGGTTGTGATTTCTAAATTACTAAATAACTTAATTAAAAACGTTTAAAGATGTATGGTGTGGAGCGATGGTGTGGTTTCACTTCTCTTTTCTCCCGTTACAAAAATACTTGATGTCAAGTTTAATTTACTATATGCAGTATTCATGTTCACAAATGAATATTGCTAATCCTTGCTAGATTGAAATTAATAACCTAAATAAGAATTAACTTTTAGATCTCGGTTTCAAGATTAAAATCCTAATTTGCAATCTCAACAAGAACACGTGATGAATCCCTGAATTCTACGGCTATCTCTAGACAACACATTAATTCAAGGTTCTCTATCCTAGTGCTCAATTTATCAATTCATGCTAGAGTAATCGATTAATTCAAACAACATACACGAAGTGATCAATTTCATGCAAGCATTAATAATAAGAATAGCAAAATTGCAGAATTGAAACGGAACTAAACTCTATTTCAAAATAAATTATAACATAATTCAAGAGAAGATCCACCATCACACTCTATGGTGTTAGTTCATGGTGATGGTGGAAGAAATAAAAAACAAACAACGAAAATAATTCATCATAACTAAACTATGTAAATAAACAAACTCAGTCAAGATAGTGTCGCGATTGCCGCATTCTCGTCACGGTTTCGCCTCCGTCTCCATGCTTCTTCTCAGTTGCCTCGCGGTTCTCCTTGAGAATTTCTCTCTCTAAAAGCTAAGCAAAAGGTAAGCTAGTGTTCTTGAGGCTGCTCTTAGTTTATATAGGCCAACCTGCTAAATTCGTGTAATCCTGGCCCGTGAAAACTGATCTGCTGGGCCAAAAACGTAGCCCACGTGCGGTTTCAAGTCTCTTACGCAGGCCATCGTATCACGACCAAGACCATCGCGATGTGATCCATCTTCAGCGCGTCGCGACCAGAAAGCAAAGCGACGCAATGGGCACTTGAGAGCCCAACGCTGAGCCTTCTTTTGGCTGAGTTTTTGCTCCTTTTCGCCCTTGCGCTTCAAATTTGCTCTCACTACACAAATCTGAGATAAAAACACTATAAACTACGAAAAATATCAACACACTTAAGGAATCGCATTGAATCTTCATCTAAGATTGCTTCATAATCATGTATAAAACGCGCTTATCATGTATTGTCCAAACGGATTCATTAATTTTGCAACTCCTTCTACTGACTCTTCAAGGTGGAATGAAATCAGGAATCAGAGAAGCTTCATAGCGGATAATTCCAGGATGATCATAGGAGACGGTGAAGATACCTTAATTACAAGGACGAGTCGATTGTGAAAGCTCTAGCTAATTTTAAGACCAATATTCTAATTTCTTTGAAAATTCCAAAGTGAGTATGCTCTTCTATCGTAATATACAAATATGGAATTTGTATAAAGTTCAATATGCGTGTGTCCTTGAGCAGCTAAATTTGATTCTTAATTATAAACTTCTACCAGGTATCAACAAAGAATGAACTAAATCAAGTAAATCCTCTATAAATCAGCTTACCTCGTTTTCAATTCACCTGCTTTTGATCCAATGGATCGAGTCTAGTCAAAATTATGAAAATTTTCCTTTAATGTTTGTTACAAACTGATTGCTTTGGTGGATAGGTCATATGTACTTCCGCATGTATTTGAGAATCGGTTTATGCAATCATGCGTAAAATAATCTTTGTGGTATTTGTAATCAAGCGGCATAAACTATTACAAACTTTTTCTTTGACTGTGAATAGGTAAAACACATCTGATTCTTACGCGACCTGAGAATAGATGAGATTCGACTTCCTAGAGATCAAGGTATGATATTCTAACCTCTTTATTGGAGAGTAGCGACTATGCCAAATCGGGAAGTAGATATGGTATTCCTAAAGACAGTGTCATTCAAAGATCAATAGCGATTATCGACTATATTTGGTTTCTTCGAATTAGATTCTATTCAAACGGGTGAAACCAAACTTGGAAGCCTTCATTGTCAAAGTCAATATTAGGTCGGAGGAGGTTCGTCAGAGTTTGATGCGGGTGGAGTCGGAGGATGCGTTTTCAACCAATGAGAATGGTCGACTCTGGTAGATATGGAGGAGGCCGCCGGCGAGAGTTATGAAAATAAATTTGGATGCATCACTTAAAAACGGGAAGCCTCAGTGAGCCTGGTGGCGTATGATGAAATGAGCAAACGAAGTGGCTGTGGTCTAGCATTGTGTCGGCGATATCATCAATGGAGACATAATTGAATGGAGTTGATTTTGCACGACACTTAGGTCGGTCCTATAGATACAAATGCGTTATTGTTGAGAGAGATAGCCAATTTTTGATGACATGTGTTCGAGAAGGTAAAGATTGTTCTGATTAGAAGTTTTTAATTGATTTTGAATGCTTTATTTTCAATTGGATCAAGAGGGACAAGAATAATTTGGCTCATTACTTAGTCCGTAAGTCTCTAATTTCCAATGTGTCCGATATGATTTCAGATGAGAATACTCGCCTCTTATGCGAAAAAGTTTACATTGTGATTCGAATGAAAATGTATAGTGGCACTCTTTCCTCACTTTGTACCGGTTTGGGTGGTGAGATTTTAATAAGACTTAAAAAAAAAATACACAAATATCAAGAATATATGTTTAAGGGGTTTGAAAAGTATAAAAACAAAATAAAAGTCATTCTTCTAAGCTAGTACGAAATTGCTTTTACATGGTGTTCAATCTTCCTTTTTTTATGAAGTACAGACAAGGTAATTACACAGGCTTTTTCAAGGGTCCCTGTGTTTTTTCTCATCCATTTTTCTCTGCGTCGATCCAAATTAATGGTTGTACAAAGCAAAAAACAAACAAAAATTACACATTTTATGAAGGAGGTATAAATGAATCTAATAATACACTATGGCCTATGGAATCCTTGCCAAAAACGAGGAGGTCCAAGACAATATATATATATAAATATATATAACTTTGTAAAATAAATTATATATGTATATGTATATTTTAAACATTTTACTTTCCTTATCGATGATTTTTACCCAAGTTGTCAATATTTAATTTGTCACACTATTTATAAGAAAAAATATCCTTAATAAGTTGAAATGTACCATATGTATGTGAGCTGTCGTAGCAGGCTTTTATTGGATTTTATTTTATTTTTTCCTTTTACAAAGTTATTTTCTGCAATTGGAATATATCTGTATTTTTTGTACTTAAAGAGCATGGGTATAACATTAATCCCACCGCTGATAAGCTTTTAATATATGGTGGTAATTGAAACCATTTTGAACTTGTCTGCAGGCTAATAACCGGCAAAATTCAGCGTGTATTGAAACTTAAAGTTATAAATAAAGAGAAAAAAAAAGTCAGTATCATCAGATTAGTGCATGTAATTAAATTAGTAATATACGTGATATATGTATTTATAATTAACTATTTGATACGCTATAATCAATCATGTGTATGTAAAATGGGAAATAAATTAAATAGAAGAAAACACGTACAGTACAGAAACCACATAAATTTTAGTGATATGCATTTGAGGAACTCTGTATTGAATGTGAGTGCTACAAGTTCCTCACTGTCTTGCCTTCAGCAGAAATCATGTTGTTGTCTGGTTGATCCCTATGGAAATAGTTTATAATTAGTCTATGTTTGTCATTAACTTATTGTCAAGCCGAAAATAGATATGAAATAGATTACAGATTGGGAAATTATCACATATATTATATATATATAAACACTTATATGTAACATTTAGTTGTGGCCTGATTTTTTTGTACACCTTATCATTTTATTTTATATTGTTAAACATAAACTCCTCCGTAATGAGCTTTTAAATAACAAAAATTGCTCTAAATAACCAAATAAAACATTGATATTGTTGTTTGACTATTCTTTTTTATTTGTTTAGTAAATAGTCATTTATTGTGATGCGGATCCTAGTAATTGGTGTTAGTGAATTATATTTTTAGTTAATATATTCAAATTTATTTTGATTAATTACTATTAACCGATTTTTTTAAACGTTTAGCTATATAACAATTAATATGTTCAAAAGTAGTGTATTGCTACTTATCCCTTTAAATAATACTTTCAAACAATAGAGTGAAAGCACATAAAAGTGTCTATAGGTAAGGAAAACTTGAGTTTTTTTGTTTTATTTATGATGAAGTGTTAATACATGAGAGAGATTAGGTTAGATGTAGGGCTATTTTAAATGTTAAACAACCTAATATATTTAAAACACTCATTTTTTTACAGGAATTTAGAGAGGAAATATAATACATGACTCACTGCATGATATAAATTAGTTTAGATATATGGTACATGCACACATAACTGTCTGAACGTTCTTATTCTGCATTTCCGTACTTTATTATTTAATAAGCTGGATTGGCTCTCCTTCAGTCGATGATATAAATTGGTTTCTAAGTTTATGCGTGTCACTTTTAAATAAGGGCATTTCTTATTTCTCTTTTTATCTTTTAGGTGAAAAAGTAAAGGGACGATCTTGGGATTTATTACAATGTTTTTTTCTTTTTGGATGACAATATTACTGATTCGGAAAGTGAAATTGATTGGTGCACGGTTTATAAGTGGGAAGTTAATGACTGTCATTAATTTCTCTAGGGTTTAAAGTCTGCTAGAAAGTTTACATATTAAATTAATAGCTGCCATTTGTGGAACTACCTTATCTCAACTATCGCATAAGAAAATTAAATTTGTCACTAATATATTTAAGACAGTCAATTTTTTTTTTTTTTGCAAAATTCTGGCAGAATAGCCTTAGTTTACTAACTCATTTTGGATATGTCCAACGTTTCGTAAAACTCGTGTAAATGGCTCTAGTTCTTACGTGTCATGTCAATTTACGTTGTAAAACTCAATTTACGATGTAAAATAACAACGTAAATTGACATGACACGTTAACACTTAAACTATTTACACAAATTTAAGAAACGTTGGACATATCCAAAATAACAAACATATATAGAGTTATTATATACAATAACCCTTTTTTTATTTAAGAAAATTTGTTAATGCACAAATTATCACTGATATATATTGAAAAAATATTCGTGCACGAAAATGATGTTGGGCCAGCGAAAGTGATGGAACGGCTTGATCGGGTGATTGTGAGCGATGGTTGACTTAGACGATTTGCCAAGGCTGGCGTAAAGAACCTGCCTATCCAAACCTCCGACCATGGGTCGATTGTGTTTGAACTGTTCTTGAAAGATGGCATAGGTAAAAACCATTCAGGTTTTACGAGACTTGGTCGAATGAACCGGAATGTAGAGAGATTGTGAAAAAGGTCTGGTCTGGAAATTCACAGAGACATTAGAATGGTAGTTTGTTGAGCAAAGTGAAGGCTGTGGGAAAAGAGTTAGGCAAGTGGAAAAATTTGAAATGGAAAAAAAATTACGAACGAAGAGTTGTCTGCGGGAGGAAAATAGCTGGGAGTAAAGGCTGTATGGGTACCCCAGAGGAAGAGAACCTGAGGTTGGAGCTGATCGACATAAATGCAGTTCAAGAGAGAGTTTGGAGACAGAAATTCAGGGAGACGTGGTTGAAATCTGGCGATTCAAATACAAAATTCTTTCACACTGCCACTGTCATCTGCCGGAAAAGGAACTACATTGGGGGATTGCGGTCGGAGCAAGGAGAATGGTTGTATGATCGCAAGAAGATAGGGGACTACATCCATAGTTCCTACAAAGAGCTGTTTAAGTCCACCGAACCTGAGTTCCCGACTGACCTCGAGGGATTGATCGAAAAGGAGCTCAGCAGCCAAGATAATACTATAATTGGCTCCGTGCCTAGTGAAAAAGAAATAAAAAAATATGGTTTGGGGCATGCATCCCCTAAAGACCCCGGGTCCCGACAGGCTGCAAGGCGTGTTCTAAAAAATATTGGGACGTGGTGGGTAAGGACCTTGTGCTTTTGGTTTAGGAATTCTTCAGATCTGGGTGTCTCCTTCCTGAGGCTGCGTTAGCCCACATAGTGGCTGGGGAAGATCGAGGATATTAAAATAGGGCGGAATGCGAATTCCATAACGCATCTAATGTTTGCTGACGATACGTTTCTATTCAGTCTAGCAAAATCAGGAAGCAGTGAGGCTTTTCTGAAGTGTGTGGAGAAGTTTGAGGTTTGGTCGGGGCAAAGAATGAATAAATGCAAATCTGGTATAATTTTTTTTCTAAAAACTGCAGTGTGGAAACAAAAGACAATATTAAGAATCAGTTAGGCATGGCTGAGTGTGAGGAGCAGGTTAATTACCTAGGCAACCCTCTGTTTCTTGGTCGTAATAGATCAAGGAATTTTGGATTTTTGAAGGAGAAAGTGCTGATGAAGCTGGAAGGATGGATGGCCAAAACTATCTCCAGAGCTGGGAGGGCGACACTGATTAAGACTGTTGTTCAGAGTCTGCCGGCTTATGTTATGTCTAGGCCAGCCTGCCAGATGACTTCTAGAGCCAGGTGGATAGAATGTCAAGAGAGTTTTGGTGGACGGGAGAAGCAGTGGGGAAGAGATAGATGTCTTTAGTCATCTGGGAGAAACTTTGTCGGAGCAAGGGTTTAGGCGGTCTGGGTTTTCGCAATATGGCTTATTTCAACAAGGCCTATATGGCAAAGCTTGGCTGGTATATGCTCGCGAGAAACGACCAATTCTGGGTGAAATTTTTGAATGATAAGTATTGCAAAGAGAAATCATTCCTATTATATGTGATATGCTCAGGAGCCTCCTCTGTTTGGAGAGACATCTGGGCCACAAAAGATTTTATAAAAAACAACGCTTTAATTCAGGTGAGGGATGGAGTGACGACTATGAATTTTTTGCAATAAATGGTTAAAGAGTGGGCTGGTTCTCAAATCTAGGCTTAGTCTTCTTGATGACGATGCTACAGTGAGCTCGTTATTTATACCGGAGACGAGGGCCTGGAACCGGGAAGCTGTGCTGCGGGACTGTCGAGAAGAGAGAGCTGAAGAAATCATGGCTTTAATCCTGCGGCCAAAAAAGAACGATGAATGGGTGTGGGCCAAAGATAGAAGCGGCCAGTTCAACATTAAGTCGGCGTACCGTATATTCTCTAGATTTACCTTCAATCCAAACAACTTACTATGGAAAAATATATGGAGCCTAAAATGCAACTCTAGATTTGCACTCATACTATGGAGAATGGGGATCAACTGCTTTCCAACGTCGGATCGGCTCTCGAAAGCCCTTCCCGGTCTCGACTATGTTTGTAAGCTGTGCGGCTCGGGTAGGGATAGTCTGATTCACATGTTCTTCAAATGCCACTAGGTTGCAAAAACATGGTTGGTTGCAGGGTGGGGTCGATCCTGGGACTGCTTGGAGTGGAGGTCAGGGCTGGACGTTGTGAGTGCGATGTTCGAAGTGAACGACGCCTATTCGAAATCGGTGGGAAAAGACTCCTTTATCTTTAGGGCGGTGGCCATCATTAAGTCAATTTGGTTTCTTCATAATAGCATTGTATTTAAAGGTGTGAAACTGGACTTTGGTAGTCTGATTGACTCGGTTGTGTCGAAGGCGGCTGAGATCGCGGCCAGCGCTGAGAAGGCCGAGCAGGTGGATGAGGATCCTATGCCAATTGATGGCGCATTGTGGAAGGCTCCGGAGGTTGGTCGTGTTAAGATAAACTCAGACGCGGCGTTCTCAGACGGACGAGCTGCTATCGGGGTGGTTGCGAGGAATGGCAAAGGGGAGGTTATGTGGATGTGGCGTAGTGGGATATCGACGCGGTCGGCTTTGGAGGCAGAGCTCCTTGGAGTGATTATGGCCTGTAAGCTGGGAATATTCTATGGCTACATGAGGTTGGATATTGAAGGGACAACGAGAGGGTTAGAGTCTATGTGCAGGAGAAAAATGTAATGCCTGATTGGAGACTTGCGGCCTTATTTGATAATGTTATTACGTTAATTATGGATATCGAGTCATGTATTGTGAGTTGGGTTCATAGACGGTCAAACAATGTCGCCCATGTTATAGCTAGGTGGGGTTTAAGTTCTTTGTCGTCGGGTATGTTTTGTTTAAGGAATGTCCCGCCCCTTCTGCGGGACAATCTGACTCGGGCTTTATCCGTACCAAGTTAATCGATGTCGGGTACTCTTTTTCCTTCCGTCGCACCGATTCTGAGGATGGGAGACTTTGACGAGGCCTTAGTCCAAATTTTTTTCTCTCTCTCTCACTCACACACACAATTGATAAATGAAAGGGTCACATATTTATCTTTCTCTTTCTCACACTCATACATACATATATATACATATATATATATATATATATATATATATATATATATTTGATAAATGAAAGGGTCACATATTTATCCCTCTGTATATATATTTTGCGATTATATAACCTCAACCTATTTTAAATGATATTTATTTAAACATAAAATAATTAGGAGAAAGGTATATTAAATGGGAGAGGGTAATTGTAGATATTAATGCAGATTGTGATTGAAGTGCTTGATATTCTGAGAAGTAGTTGATGATAGACCTCAGGAGGACCCAACATTTTGATCTCTTTAATACTGTGGAGCCATTTTATTTTTATTCATTTTCATTCGTACACATAATGTATAAATAATCCTATGCAAAGTATAATTTATTCTTTCATTTTCCAATGGTTTTGACTATCAAATGCTTAAAAATCTGCCACTTTGTGAATCCTCAGCCACATGGAATTCAAGTGTCACCCATACTCAGAAGTAAATGGTTTCTATTAGTCCAAGAAATTGGCCTATTATTTTTTGATTCACCTCAGTATTCAATGATGCATATCTATGTTGTGGTCGCTATTTATGTATATTACCTTGCTGCTATTCATAGGTTCATGAAATCACGTTAAAGTATGGCAAAATGATATGGACCTCATGCATAAAATATAGGTATATTTCAAGATGAAATTCTATATCCATAATATAAAATGGAAAATAAGTCATACATATTTGGTGGAGTAATGTTTATTAAATACTTTGGCTCGTGTCGTTCATACAAATGGTAGAAATACAATAAAAACATTGTTAGAAGAAGACATTGCAATGAGATATTTGTGGAATTGAATTCGAAAGAGAACAGGACCACGACTTTACAATTAGCTTACGATATACCATATAAAATCACGCGATATATTATATTATATATATATATATATATTTGTGGTATATTTTCTTTCACTGCCTGCCCTTAAATTGTACGGCTTGTGACGACTTGTTTAGGGTTAATGAGGTGAACTTTTTTAACATATAAAAATTTCGAAATGATCAACGTTTGAAAAAAATTGGTAAATGGCTACGTTAATGTTTAACAAAAAATGTTGGTCATTATCAGTGTGGCACGTATATACTAAAGCCACGTAAAACAGTGTGTCACGTATATAATAAGACCATTAATTAAGTTTAACATAAACGTTGTCTAATTCACAATTATCCCTCCAAACGTTGGTCATTTGACCAATTTTTTGATTTGTTTATTTACACTTGTTGTATATAAATTTACCTGATTTTTCACTTAAATTTGGCTTTTCACGTTGTATCTCCATTTTTATTAATCTATGTACTAAAATTTAGTTTTTCAATTTGTAGCTCCACATATTAAGAAAATAAACTCATGCTGGTAGACGTGAACTCTTTTTAAAATTTTGTGAAAAGTTGACGACGTGTAATTTAAAATATGGGGATAGTTTGTGCCAGAATAAAAATAGATATCATGACTCAGTAAATATATAGATGTTATATATATGATATATATATTCATCAAAAAGGGTGGAGATACATATGGGCCCTAAACGTTTTGACATTTAGTACTTTACCCCTATTTTCTGTTGTATAGTTCATAATTAGACGACTATTTTCATGTATCTGACCCCTGTGAATAATGTGTTTCCTATCAAACCCCTACAAGAAAATCGTTACATTATGTTTGCATAATTTTATGACTATTATTATTATCATGTATGCTTAATAAGATGTGAACATCCACTTGTGTATATATGTACATACATTATGAATCATATATAAAAGAAAATGTAAACTGATAAAATGTTATGTATTCATATATAAGTATGTGAGATATGCCAGCATGAAAATTATCATCCTAGATAAATTAAAGGAGTTAATGAGTATTGTTAGCAATATTACACGCAATAATATTGAAATATTACAAAGACGAAGTGAGATGAATAAAAATAAGGTTGAGCTCGTCGATGCCTGTTTGACAGTTTCTTTGAAGCTTTAATCGCCTTCTCAGGTACGAGATGTCTGAGCGAAAGCCTCCTAAAATACAACGACGAAAAAGGCGAGCTTGTAGTAACACTCAGCTCGACTTCAGCGAACTGACTACTTATGTCGAACTCACACCGGACTACAAAGAGAAAAAACAATTTCAACTGAAAGAGAGATGATTTTGCTGTGTGTAAGTCTCTCTCGAATAAGAGAGTTCGGCTGCCTTTTATAGGCACAGTAAACCCTCGGATGGTTTACAAAACCGTGTTCCATTTTTGTTACTAAAATCAAGAAACGTTCAGTTTTAATGGAAATTAATATCCATTAATACACTTCAATGAACTCGCCAAAAACGTTTTCCCAAAACGTTTTGTGTATTAATTACATATTCATCTCGTCAATAAATGACCGAATCAAAGTTAAATCAATTCCGAGAATAACAACAAAGTTATCGAAGGAATTAAAATCTTTCCGAAATGAGATTTGTAATAAAAAGATAATATTTATCACAAATAAGCCAAGCCCGGAAGCCCAAGAAGAGCCTAAATTGCCAAAACCCAAGCCCGAGCCCGAGCCCGGCCCGACTCGACTCGGCATGGCATGGCGGTGGCGGCGCGCGTGAGGGGTTAGGACTAACCCACCCAGACTCTCCTCCATTATTCTTAGATGTTACCTTAAAAAGGAGAATCTTTTATAAACACTTCACCACAACACTTTCCCAACTTATGTGGGACTCTTTTAGTTACTTCATGAATACTTATATGACAACAACATTGCTACACATATCAATGTGTTCTTAGCCATATTTTGAGCATCAATTTCTCTTTCATTGTAGAGTTATTTTTGCAAAGAAATACTCAATCTTATACCCGTCACAACGAGGAATAAGAATACGAAAAAATTATTCAATTCCGTTGAGTGGACCCCACTCAATTATTATGCCGAAAAATACTCTAACACAAGTTATAAAATACTCTTTTATAACATTTATATTCCAACAAGTATAAGAATAATTTATCGCTGATCATGGAAAAATTAGTCTTTTATATATAAGTTAGCATGGACATCTCAAACTGTTTTGCTTATAAGTATTAATTGTACTTGCACTTTTTAAGTCTTCATCACTCGATTTAAGTGCTTAACGTCTAGGTCGATCGATAAGGTGATAATCCGACATTGTAGTTCTCATAATTATATCATATTTGTCAATATACTAGAAACACTGATCTTAAAGCAATCTTATTAGAGTTTAGTAAATTTATCACCACATTTTTATCGCTTTCTTTTTCCTCGATATATTTCCTCGTATTTTCCTCTGTTCACAAATAATAGCCTTCACTGTATTTCGATAATACAAAGGTGGAGTTTGGTTAGGATTTATAGTCTTATTATGGTGCCACGCATACTATATTAAGATATTTATTTGAATATTCCATCTACGATTCGGCAGCATATTCTCATGCTAGTTGTTTTTTTTTTTTTTTGTAACGGAGAAGCGGAAGTCTCATGAAAATTATAATAGTATAGCTATTAAAAATTAATTGTTTACCCTTATTTATGTTTACGAATTTTATTATACCAAACGTTTCGTTAATTTTGTGTAAATATTTAATGGAAATTATTTACAAGATTATTGGGTCAAAAATACCCTTCAGACCGTCAACATAAATTTTTTTTCGGAATTTTTTTTTTCGATTTGAACCCGCTTTCTTTTAATAATTTATTTAATTAATTTTATATTGTTTCTTAAATTTGAGCGGAAACCGTAGGCGAGAGTTAAAAAAAATAAAAATAGTCTGAAATTTTTTGTAAACAAAATATAATGAGTATTACGCAAATTAACGTAACATTAAATATATTGGAATTGGTAAATCTATTTGTTATTTAACTAAAAGACCCCTGTTATAGTGGGGGGTGGATTAATAACTTCTGTTTAAATATTTTAAAGTGCTACTCTTTTTTTTTTCATGCAAGTATACCACGATCCTATGAAACACACCATTGCTAAAAACAATTGTGATACAAAATCATGAATTGGTCATTGTCATTGTTTTTCTTTATACATATTACTCATTATATACAACATGCTTTCTCAATTTTCCTTTGAAATTATTTTTATTTTTCATTATCTCTGAAAGGTATTTTGTAACCACCTTATTTCCCTCGTTTAAAAATTATGCATGTACATCGCAAATGATTCAATAAGTGTCAGTTGTTTTCAATATATTTTTTCGCTGCAATTTAAAGAAGTCCAAAGGTCAGATACACATACATAAAGGCCCGGGGACACTGAATTGGCCTACACAATTTAATGTTGGACTTCGTGTGTCTTAGCCAATTTTATGGGCTCTAAAACATCTAATTACTTTGGCCCATAAAATGCTTTTAATGATCAGCAAAAAATAGAGCTCGTTTTAAAAACAAAGCATTTATTTAAATTTTACATCTTTACGAGGATTACACTTTACCTTTCGATATTTCTTTTTACCAATACTTAATACATATTTTAGATAATAATTTTTAAGAGTTTAATTTTAATTCTTTATGTATGTTTTTAGTAAAACCTATTGAAGAAGCTACTATTAATGCTGATATTAGAAACTATTCTAATTTAGAGGTGGACTTTATCATTGCATCCACGTAAGAATAAATGGTGGTGAACTCTGAAGACCTGATATGTTACGCTATTTGACTAATTATTATGAATAGAATAAACCAATGTTTAAAATTTCGGGGTATTTCGAGGAAATGTCGGCGAAATTTCGGAATTTGGGGGAAACCGGCAAAATTATTGCTTTTGTGCGTTTCGGAGATTTTTGTCGTCGAAATTTCGTGGAAATTGCGACGAAATTTCGAAAACGACGTGTCGGTAGATGTCGTTTTTCGGGAAGAAGGTTCAAGACGACGAAATTTCCACCGTGCCCAGGTAATTTCGACACTCCCTGTACAAATTCAACAATATTTCGCCGGTATTACGGTAATTTCGGCGATATGTCCACGTTTTTTCCACGGATTCGTGTCCGTCACAGAGAATATTGTAGATTTGGTTAGGTTACTAATTTTTTTAGGAAAAGTTTGTTAAATGAAAAATGTTTGTAATGACGATGTGGTTAACATCTAATTTTTTCAATTTTTTTTGGAAATTCGAAGTTATGTAATCTGATTAAGTTGTGTGAAATTGTGTTTGTTTAGTTGAAATCAACATTTAAAAGTTTGTAGATGTTTGTGTGATTTAAGATTTTGTTTTCAATGACGTGATTGGACTACTGCAACTTACAAACACGAACCGGAGGATTCCATCAACCACATCGTCACTCGAGTAATTATTGAGTATTTTCAATTTCGAACTATTTAATGTTTGTATGAACTTGAAATATGTCTAAAACTTGTGTGTGCTTGAATTTGAAGATTACTTAGGTATGTTTTATGAATTTCATGACATTTTAATCCTTGCTTTATATGTATGTTTTTTATATTTCATATTTATTATTTCGCAACATTATTTCCGCCGCAATTTCCGTAAATTACCGCAATTTCCGTCGGCCACCGCAATTTCTCTCGCAATTTTTTTTCCAAATTTCCATATTTTTTCCGTCGCAATTTCCATCGGCCACCGCAATTTCCGTATTTTCGAGTCATCGGCACGTTATCGACGCGCGCAATTTTAATCCTTGGAATAAACTGATGTGGTTTAAGTTAAAAACTATATTATTCAACTTTTTTTTTTTGTAGAATCAGGCATAAATAATCGACAAAAACATAAACATACGGTGACAACGATGTGATTGTCTAATCCTCACTAATCATTATATGTCGAAATTTGATGAATTTTATACACACGTTGTTGTTAATGTCTAAATTTTTTTTAACAATGTCTTGACGAAAGTAATCAAAATGAACAAAAGATATGAACAAAATAATTTTAATAGTGTTTACAATAGACATTCTATATGTAAGTTAGATGTGCATGTTATCAACCATCTCTCTTCTCCTTATGCTCTTCTTTTTATAGTGTTTTTTGCTGACAACGTGGGTTGATCAGACTCACGTTCATAATAACCGTTGTCGGTTATTTAGATCGTGTGTTTGTATACTTAATAACCGTTATATGGTTATTTTCGACGATTTTTATGCTTACTTGACCTTCGTAAGTTTTAATTTAAATGACTAGTCTTTATACTCGGAGAACTTAACCGATTGATTCAGTTATATTACTCGGAATTCTGAACTTAACTTATGTTCATATTCGTTTTTCTTCGACTTCTCTGAATATTCTTATCATTCGGTGAAAACTCATGGTCGGTGTTCTTCGGTTTAATTTCGATAATAACACATGTAAAATAAAAATTAACCTCGATGAGAAAAAATAATTTTTTTAAGAAATATGTTTCAAGCAAAGAAGTTCTCAAATTTGAGAAATGAAATTGAAAAGTAGCGTCCATAGAAGCTCTTGACGAAAATCACTTCGCTTGGTTAAAAGTGATTTGTTTTACAACATGTTTAAGAGAAATCTTTTATTCCAGATTTTAGGAGTGAGAATATCATAGTTAAATTATTAATTGAAAACATGCAAATTGGATTCATATCTTCAGTTTTGACAAAATGTGATTTAAGTCAATTTGATCACATTTTTCTAATTTTTTTTCTCTAACTTTTTTCATTCTATTCTCTCTTTTGTCTTCATTTTCAAATCCTTTAACCATTTGATAGACTTCGCTAAAAAATGAAATATGGTTATTTAATTATCAATATATTATCAAAATACTATGAACTCATCCATACAAAGTCACGGGGATTCATCTAAGCTCATCAAAGCTCAACTTCATCAAAATTTATATGAGTTCATCTAAAACCAGAAGAACTCGTCAAAACTTGTATGAGTATCGACGAGTTTTATGAGTATCGATGAGTTCTGATGAATTCAGATGAGTTCAGAATAACTTGTAAATTTGAAAAAAAAGAACGTGAACAATGTTGAACACCGAAAGACTCTTGGTGGGATTGGATGGAATTTTGTTGAAGCTGGCTGGATTTGGTTGGAATCCGTTTACGAGAGAGAAAGAGACATGAGATGATATAAATGGAACGAATCATTTTTTTAAAGTATTACGAGTGCGGCTCAAACTCACGAGATCTTAATTGAAAGTTATGTGTTATTATCAACAAGTTTAATTGAAAGTCATGTGTTATTATTAATTAGTTATGCTAGCTATCAGGGCCGACTTGATCACTAAACAGGTCAAGCCATTGCTTTAGACTCACCAAATAATTATTTAAATTAGGTAAATAAATATGAAAAATGACTAAAAATCTAAGATATTTTTTAAGTTTAAATATATAAATCGACATTAAAAAAATCTTAAGAAAATAATTTTGGTTTAAACCTCAAAAATGATAAAGCCGGGCTTGCTAGCTACGGCGGGGAATGAAGAGATGTTAGGTCTGAATTTGGATCAAACTTAGATATTTTTCATCTAATAAAGTTTAACTTAATAATATTTTATTTTTGGAAATCTAGTAAAGAATAATTATTGTAAAATGTATCGCATGATTGGAGTGAAGAGGCTCGAACTATGTGCTAACGAATCCAACCACATGCAAATCTACTCTGTCCTTCCAAAACATTAATTAAGAAATTTTTTGGAAAGTCAATGAACTTCCCTGTATCACTGTATCATGTATAGTACTTTTCTAAGAACATCATTTGCCACACATCAAACAAACACGAAAATAAATTTATCATCTACCGAATGAATCATGCGTTTAGTTATATATATATATATATATATATATATATATATATATATATATATAATGAAAATAAAATCTTTAATCGGGTGAGTTAAAAGTAAGAGATAATGCCGGCATAAATACTACATTTTTTCGCGTTTATACACTTTAATACCTGATTTTTTTTTTCCGCGGCTAAAATATCAAACGCTATTATTCTTTGTCATCGTTAACTATTTGGCGTTAAATTCCACCGTGGCTTCGGGTTAAAATAATAAATCATTTACATAAATGAATAAAACCCCTAAATTACTTCAACGTTGCTGTTCGAAAAAAGCCCCAAATTAAAAAACCCTATAAACTGATTGTTCGAAAAAAAACTAAAATCGGTCGACCACAAAAAAGAGAAGACGATCGGTGAGGAGGAATAATCGCACATCTGATTTAATGGCAGAGCAAAGTTCGTCTTCAAGTAGTCATCGACGCGTATATCGCGAAAACTTAGCATCTCGTAATCGTCGAGGAGTTAAGGAGATGTGCAATTGTGAAGTAGAAACTGTTGAGAGGATTTCGTGGACGCATTTAAATCCGGGCAGAAGATTTATGGGTTGCTACATGAAAAAAGTAAGATTTATGGCAGAAGATATGAAATATTGTTTCCCGTCCCGTGGATTTGTATTCCTTCTTGTTTTATTTCAGGATGATGGTGGATGTGGGTATTTTCGGTGGATTGACAAAGAGGTCTGTGAAAAATCGAAACAAATAATTCCCGGATTGCTCAGACGAATCAATCAGCTTGAAGAAGAGATAATTGAAATTAGAGTGCATTATCAATTGCAGATTGAAAAAAAAGAGAATAACATTGGAGAGTGTCAATTGCAGCTGTGTTCATGGTTTTTATACTGTTAATTGTGGCTACACTGATTCTGTGAATTTGGTATGTTGTTCACATCTTCTATGTTATGGTTTTAGTTTGGTCAAAGTTTAAAACTGCCTTGGTTCATGGTTCAATATTTAATGGTTATATGTTTAGTATATTTTGATTGTAATGGTTACATCTATAGTGAAATATGGTGAATGTAATGGTTTGATTTGAGTTTGATTCTGTTATATGGCTTGAGTTTGCAAACTGAATGTTAAATTATTTCAAAACAGAATCATACCAAAATAGAAATTCAAAACCAAAACAAAATTACAAAATCAAAACAAACATTCCCAACATTTTATACAAAAACAGGCACACGTGTTATAGCTACACAGACACTGCAAAACCAAAACAGAATTTCAAAACCAAAACAAACATTTTATACCAAAACATATACACATGTTATAGCTACACAGACATTGCAAAACCAAAACAGAATTTCAAAACCAAAACAAACATTTTATACCAAAACAGGCACACATGTTATACCAAAACAGAATTTCAAACAAAAACATATCTAAAACAACATTTCATATCCAAAACAACATTTCATTCAAAACTAAGTAGTTGACTCGATATGTTTTTTGGGTGATGATTCCCTCGCTTGTTGTCGATGTCGTCGTCCCTGTCTTTGAATTGTAGCCTCGGATGTATTAGCTTGGCTGATCTCCCCCTCTTCTTTTTATATGTAACCTGCAAACATCGAAATTTAAAATCTGCAAAGCCAAATATAGTTCAAAAACAATATTAAAAATCTCACCCTAAAAACCCTTGGATTATGACAAGTTTTTTTTGTGTGCGCTGCTTGATTGCAATAATAGCTATAACCCTCTTTTCGCTTGTTGGTGAAACAACACATCATCCAAAATTGAATCTTCTCAAGCAACGTGACGATTGGTTTGTCTCTAGCATCAATGATAGAGGAATTGAAGCTTTAGCATAAGTTATTGAGTAACATATCACACTTCACATCAAATCTGAAATGTGATTTGGTCCATTCTTTCAGGTTTTTCTTAAGAAGCCAGTCATACGCCGTCTCCTCCTCTTCCTTCTGCTCCATCATTCTCTGTGTAAACTTAGTTGTAGTAGTTGCTCGTGCGCCTGCCCAAAGCATTTGTTTGAGGATAAGACCATTGTGTTGTTTCTTGATGTTCGAGTGAAGGTGTCTCACGCAGAATCTAACTTCCGCACCAGGGAACACTTCTGCAACAACAATTTCTAGGCCTTTCTATCTGTCGAAAATCAATGTAAATCTGCTCGGATTCTCAACATCAAGATCTTCATACAACAACTTCATAAACCACTTCCACGTAGTTGTATTCTCCTTCTCCACCACTGCCCATGCCACTGGATATTGGGCATTGTTTGCGTCTATTCAAACAGCAGCCAATATCATTCCCTTACAATATCCTTTTAAGAAACATCCATCAAATTCAAGTATAGGTCGATTACCTTTGTTAAACCCATCTTTACACGCTTTCAAACAAATGTACACTCTTTCAAATATTCTGTTGCCACCTACCAACCGAGATTTAAAAGAGCAGTGGTACCTGGATTTGTGGTCGTCAATTGTTTGCAATAATTGTCCAAGATCATGTATTGATCCTTGACTGTCCCTTCCAAAATTACTCTAGCAGCTCTCTTAGTCCTGTAGAACGTACTGCTCGACACGTTGGTGAACTTCGTGGACGAAGCCATTTCTCTGAAACTCTGAAAATCCATGCTCGGGTTCAATCTAAATTGCTTCAAAAAAAGCTTTGCAAGCCATAGAATATTCACGTGCCTATTGTCGAAGACAATTCCACAATCATGCTTATTCAAAAGGCCGTTAATTCGGAGTGTCTTTTGGTTTGTATTCTGGACTCGTGCATACAACAACAACTTACAGCCCGTCGATTGACATTTTACCCTGACTCTACTTTGGTCGTTGAATACATATCAAAATTCTCGATTATGTTTTATGAAATCTTCTATCAAAGCAGTCCTAAGATGGTCCATTGAAGGAAAACCCATACCTAACTTGAATTCAAAGTTCGTTGAGCTTGACCGCGGGTTGTATTCGCTCCAAATCATCATCCGTGATGGGTTGCCATCGTCACTACAAGATTTCGAGTTCCCTGCCAGACATAACTCCATCAGACTCATCATCTCCCTCTTGTACATCATTGCACGCCTCATTCACCACAGAATACCAATGTTCAGATTTCTTCCCTGTGTTTTGTAAGTCTTCTTCATGCTCTCCTTCATCGTGATACTCTTCCTCTTACAGGTCAAAATCATCTTCGTCGTCACGATTGCGTTCAACCATTGTCGAAGCTGTTTTTGTTTTTTTTATATGGAAACCACAGTGCCATGAACGTTGGCGAGAGATTCTCCACTGAATATAAATAAGTTGATTTTGAGTAGAAAATAAATTCATTTAAACCAAGAGATTCTCCACTGAATATAAATAAGTTGATTTTGAGTAGAAAATAAATTCATTTAAACCGAGAGATTTTCCACTGAATATAAATAAGTTGATTTTGAGTAGATTCTCCACTGAATATAAATAAGTTGATTTTGAGTAGAAAATAAATTCATTTAAACCGAGAGATTTTCCACTGAATATAAATAAGTTGATTTTGAGTAGAAAATAAATTCATTTAAACCGAGAGATTCTCAATGTTTATTTTCTACTCAAAATCAACTTATTTATATTCAATGGATCCATTGAAGGTTATCTATGATTTCCCTACATGAATATCATCAATTAGATGGAATTTATAAAATTACAATTTTACCCTTCTAGTTGTTATTTCTTCAACTATTTTGTTACTTGTAAATAAGTTAGAAACAATGTATTGACAAGGAGCTAACAAGTCACATTTTTTCATCCAAATAAAGTCGGTTCTTAATTTTGGATACCGCGCGGTTCATTTATTCACAATCCAATAAATAAAGCATGAGGTGATATACACTGCATTTCAGCAATCTTGTACATGAATTCCATATCTATGAGAACTTCACAAAGTTGGTTCATGACATCTTCATAACTTAATATCTCACCAATTGGCCTAGTCTAGATCACGTAATGGACCTAGAGTTTGACTTTCTCAAATGAGAGTATTAATGCTATGAACTAACATGTCTCATTTCAAGATTTAGGTAAGCATGATGCAATTCATACATAGTGACCTTGAGACAGAAGAGGTTAAATGGTTTGTTCTTCCATTGTCTATAAAGGTGCACTGGTCAATTCAGTATCTTCGAAAGATACATTGGAAGAACTACAGAGTTCCTAACTCTCTATGCCTCGTAACCTAACATCATAGATCTTCCAACAATCATACTGGGATCAATCATCCGTTGATCTTTAGATTGTGAATATATTGTTTTAACCAAATCATGAAAAGTTTGTTCACGCATATCTACATTTGTTTCTTCATACATTGTTAGGCTTGATTAAGGATTATAAGACTGTTCAATATCATAAATCTTCAATCATATTAAAAGGCAATGAATGAATGTTTCAACTTTTATTAATTTAATCGCCAAATTACAATAAGTTCTTTATAAAGATTTATATTACATCAATATGTAAATAAACAATCTTCTTGTGGGCATCTCTGCCAACAATAATGACAATAACAACGGGCCCGCCAACACGAACAAGAACAAGAACAACAACGACAACACGAAGCGCCCGAAAGCTGAACCAAGACTTTCAACGAGGAAGCATCGATCGATGATGTTGAATTTCTTCACAGAGGTTAACTACAACGGGGAAAGACATGGGCAATACATCACTTTGCGGCAAGCTCCTGAGCTCTCACAAGCAAAGATGCGGGATATCTCTACACACAAAGCATCAAAAAACTTGTCGGGAGGTGCATCGGCGGCTTCCTCGAACGCGGTAAGTCAAATCGACCCTCTTGAACTTAGGAATCTGTTAGTAGAATATTTTGTTCAAGAGGATCAATCATTTAGTCATATTGAATATAAAGGTTTAATTAGATTTATGAGTTATTTCATTCTCGGAATTCAAATAATGTCTAGAAAAGCATTAAGGGCCGATATTCTAATGGTTTTTTAAAGAAAAAGTACAACTTAAATCCATTATAGCCTCGAGAAAATTTAGTGTCGCTTTAATTTTGGATATTTGGTCGGTCAAGATAAAACCGATTATATGTCCGTAGTAGTACATAGACGGTGACTGGAACCTAAACGAACAAATAATTTCCTTTCCTAGGATTGAAGGAAATCACACTAGTCAAAACATATTAGAAATTATGTTACGTGTAATAGACGAATGGGGTTTGAAATATAGAATAATTTATATAACGTTAGATAATGCAACTAGTAAAACCGCAATGATTAGGGAACTTAAAACTCACTTAAACGAAGAAACTCTTTTACATCAACGATGCGCCACACACATAATAAACCTAATAGTACAAGCTGGTGCTGAAAATTATGAACCCGTAATTAATAAAATAAGATATTTCATTAGTTGGATAAACGCTTCAACCGCTAAAGTAGATTAACTAAAAAAACGTTTTATCACCGAGATATGTAGATGTAAAGGTAGCGTATATTAACAACGAACTTGGGGAAGAATCCTTAACAACTTCCGACATTAGCATGACCGAAGCATTTGTTTCTTTTCTAGACATATCTTTATGCATGTTACACTCCTGCATCTTATCTTGGTATTCATACTATGACTGCATTTGCAACTCATTTTGAAAAATATCATGAAGATCCTACATTTTCCTTATGTATTCAAGATATGGAATCTAATTTTCTTAAGTTTTGGGGGGCCGGAAAGGTTTCATTACTTTTTGGTTTTGGAGCCATTTTAGATGTCCGAACTATAATCGGTGCCTTAATTTTTTTTGTAAATTTCTTAAGTTACGTTTTCCGACACACAAGATTAAGTTTTACTTGATTTACCAAGGATCATAGATCCATTTTATGCTCTTTTTATGGTTTACGAAGACAAGCTTCTACCAAAGTATCGGACACCACCTTCTCAACAAACACAATATGCAAGGAGACACCAATATGCGAACGTCTTCACCAACGCTCATGCATATAGCCCTTCATCGCAACACGAAACTGGAGGAAGCACTCCGAAAAGAAGTCACGACCACCCTCGTACTCATTACGAGATCCTAAAGTACGACAACAACAATTGGATGAAGAACGATGACGAGCATCTCGACCTATTACATTGGTGGAGACAAAACGCTCGGAGGTTTCCAATCTTATCCACTATGGCTCAAGATATCCTCACCATGCCGGTTTCATCGGTGTCATCAATGGCGGTGTTTAGTAGTGCGGGAAGAATAATTGATGACAGGAGATGCAGTCTCAAACTCGAGATGGTTGAAGCACTAACATGTGGCAAGGATTGGCTCCAACATAGGACCCGAGCTCAAGAAACTTTCTAATGCTTTGACATCTTTGACAATTTTGGTTTTGATTTTTCTACTCTACACATAAACAACTAGTTTCTATCTTGTATTGTACAATAAAGGGATTTCCTGACCCTTGTTCGGGAAAAAAAATTCAAACTTAAACTTAATTGATGCAAGGGGTACTCTTTTTTCCTTACCGTCGCACCTTTTTGGGGTCGGTGAGGTTTTTAAGGAGGCCCGTTTTTAAATTCATCGTCCTCATTCTTCATTAACTTATGAAATTTTATTACAATCATGACGAATAAAACATTACAATACAAATGAAGCTAGAACCAACACAGTCTTGGAGGAAGTTCAATTTTGATTTGGATGATGAGATGAAGACGAAGCATATTCTGACCTAGACTCTTTGTGGCAGACTTCCTGTTCTTCATAAGAAATTCAAAATATCAGTACCTAGGTGCATTTGGATTGACTTAGAAATTCTTAGAAATTTCCATGGTCATCCGAGTAACTTCATATTTTAAACCTCCAATCACTTCCTACATATGAGTTTTCTCATATATTAGGGACACAAATTCGCTACATGACAGAAACAAGAGAGTCTCCTTCTAACTCACGAATCTGATCAAGAAGTTTAGCCTGATTTCTCAAGATCCACAATTCTTTTTGTTATGCTTAACAAAAGCATTTGATTCATCAGTCCACTTGAAAAATAAGGTTTTGTAAGATATAATTAGAAATTCATCACTAAGATCTTCTTCGTCTGAGAAATCTTTAGTCGATCCAGATTGAGAAAGCCTGAAATATGGTTGTGACATGATGATGTCATAAGCATGTGAAAGGAATTCATTAGACTATGTCTTCACTATTAGCTGACTTAAAATATTCTTCACGAGGAGAGGGTGAAAGAGCCATGATAAGTCCCTATATTCTCTTCAGACTCTAGAATCATTTTAGCAACAAAGACAAGAAAGTTGTTGTTGTTGACATCTCCACCAGCATCACTGGATATATCACTCTCATCATCATCATCGGAGAGAGTAGTAGAGTAATTATTATGTTGTTGTCGAGCAAAATTTAGACACTCTTCTTGAATGTGTCTAAGGCCTTCCCATTCACAACATTGAATGTCTTTACCCTCTGAAGATTGATGGGGAATTATTTCTTCTTTTCCTCCCGAGAAAAATTCTCAGGTTTGTAACCTTGAGACGGTTTCAGTCTGTTAACCGAAAATTGTTTGGGATGCAGCTTCTTGTCAAAATTCTTCATGATTTTTTCAAACTTTTTGGCTATCGCGACAAGAGACTCTTCATAAGACTCGATTGAGTCATCATTTCTAGAAGCACTAGAGTTTGAGCAAGTCGATATTAAGACAATACCATGGTTTTTCTCTTCATATGTGAGGATATATCCAATGAGCTCATCTACTCTCATTGTGAAAGTATCGTGTACCTCGTCTACAACAGTGATTTTAATTCTGAATCTCTTGGGAAATTACCTGAGAATTTTCTTGACCAATTAGAGAGATCACGAATTCTAACATAGAACCTGTTTATGGCTTCTTCTTCAGACATCTTTAAGTTTTCGAAGTTAATGGCGACAAGTTGGAGACGGGAGTTTTTCACTTTATGAACGGCTTCATAATTAGTTTCAAGAATGTCACACGCTTCTTTAGTGACACATGTGTTGATCAGTCTGAAAACGCTTTTTTCAAATTTCATTATATATGGCATTTAGAGCCTTCAAGTTTGCAAGTGACGCTTCATTATTTTTAGCAGTCTAGTCAGCTTCAGGAACCTCTACAAAAGTCATACCATCTGCTAGAAGATGTTCGAGAATGCTCCACCCCAACGGACTTTCATGTTCTGATCAATTGATGATGAAAGCTCACATCTTTACTTTCTAATAAGCATATTTGTAACCATCTACCAATAGTACTCTACTCAAAAAGCCTCATTCTCTAAAAGTATCCATACTTATCAAAATAAATAGGTAAATAGCAACAACATCGTTTACCCTGTAAATTAGAATTCTCACTCTAATACCAAATGAAAGTATGCTCGCATTGTTTCAATCTAGCTCTTTAAGATATTACTCGCACGTTTAAACACATAAGTTAATAACATCAAAGTGGATGACACATAGAGTTGGTTACCATGTTCGGCGCTTTTCTACATCTGGGAAGATATCTATGTCAATGAAATAGTATACTTTAGATCGACAAAGCAGTGAATTACATAAGTATTATAAGGAATCTCAACGTATTAAACTTAATTTTCTTTTTTCGAAAGTACTACTAACTCACGGTTCCCTCTATGTATGAATTCTACTCATCTTTTACACTAACACCTATGGTGTATATATCCAATGTTCGTGTAAAAGAAACTTAACACAACAGAAATGCGCCTATAATTTTACTCTGCTTTAAGAAACAATTTTTTTTACAGAATAGCATTATCAGAAACCTTCTTGTGTTTCGATGTTTACAATGAATGTGTAACCCAACGCGATATATATAACTCCACAAAAGAGAAAGTGGATCGGAGTTGTTGAAAAAAGTGTCTGATACAAAAAAATTCAAAGAGATGCTCTGAACATGTCAAGGACATTTTATCACTAATCAATACAATGGACTAACAAAGAATACCCAAACTTTTACTTAGGTGGATCCTATTTCAATGAGATCAATGAGAAGCCCGATGAGTCGATTCTTCTACAAGCATCCAACATCATGCTATCTTTCATTAATGGTTAATTTAAAAAATATTTACGCGCTATAAGAAGTTTTACAGTCCACTATATAAAATTGCCGAACGTCGGTGCTCTCGTTGTGAAGACTCCCTAGCAAAGCCGGATCGCTGTTGATTCATGGACGTGGGTGGCGTACAGACGAGCTCAGATTATTAAACTAACTCCGTACGGAAGCACATATGCAATGTAAGTAACTGACAAAATAAATAATAACTGTTCCCTATGGATTGAAAAATCATGGAGTTTAACCTTCAATAATCTGTATTTAACTAATCGATAGTCATCTCAGTCTCCCTATAAAAAAAATCATGGATTGAGAGCGTAAAAAAATCCGCTGCCCACATGTATATTTTTGGGAGTCAAGCAGAAGCACCGTTGGGTTTGCGCGTTCCAATCTCAACGAGCAGAGTCAACAAAGCCTCGCACATCTCGCAGGCTTCGGTCTGGTCGGAGGGAGTGTAGACCATCCAAGCATGGTCCAGCTTCCGGTCCGGGACCACTACGAGGGAGCCCGGCACTTGGGCATCCCGGCACGTCACGAGCCCGTCGCTCCTCTCTCCGTACCTGAGCTGCAAGTGCAGAGCGCACACCGCCATGGCCGCCGACACCGGCATCACCACCGGCACTTGCCGGCAAATCTCCGATTCGCCCCCCAACATCGGGAATAGCCAAGGCAGCTCCGCATGGGCGATGTGGGTCATTGTCGCCAGCACCCCTGGCCCGATGCTGGCTTCCGAGTGGAATGACACCACCGCCAGCTCTTCCGGGAGTTTGTGCTTCATCACAAATTCCTTTCGCTTCTCGTACGTCAGATCTTCCAGTGCCCGTATATCGCCCTGGAATATATTCCATTGTTGCCAAACATGCCTTTTACAAAATAATCATATAATTTTGAGCCAAATATATACTGTTAAAACATAAAATTTTAAAAATTAATCAGCCATCATGTGGCTCGGCCACTTCCACGAGCTCCTAAACAGGCAGTGTGCAGTAGACAATTTTATATTTACAGTGAAATATTTTTCATTAACAAAGTGACACATGCGAGAAATTGTGTGAGTTCTTCGTTTAAAAATGTAATATGTATGAATAACTATGAATGTAGAATTAGTATGGTTGTTATATTTTCATGGCTTGTTTATAGATACGTAAGGATCGAGACGAAGGTGTTACCTTGATGAATTTGCAGATGAGAAGCTCCATGATCCTACGAGTCTCTTTGTCGCCGATCTGACCTTCGCGGAGAGTGTCGGAGGCAATGGGAGTACCACCGTAAGGGCTCTGCACCAGCGCTAGACCGGCAACTTTGTGACCGAGATCCGACCAATAGAGGGACAGTGCGGCCGCAGCGTCTACACCGCCCTTGCTGTGACCCAGCAGCATCACAGGCTTGCCAGCTCCCCAGTACAGCTCCTCTATGTATTGCTTCAGTTCCCAAGCATTCTGCTCCACCGATGCCTTACACCGCAAGATAAATACCGTTCAAAACACGGACATTCCTGATCACAATTTGTTTTTGCACCGTCAAAATCCAAATACCTCGCTGTGAATTTTTGCGATATGGCACGCTAAGCCCATTTTCGAAAAGAATTTTTTGGTTCCCACGAAGTATAAAGGTCCATGATTGCTGAATAAGCCTGTAAATCAGAACGTTAAAGGACGGCCTTTGGTGTGTTTGACCTTGAAAAATCTTCCTTTCTTATTTATATACCAGGAATTAGTAGATAAACATATGAGTTGGGGAGAGCGTGCTCTCCGTTTCTGCAATAAAAAAAAATTATAAATAAATATAATCAGTACAGTAGAAAAATCAGATAATACGTTTGTGTCATACTGCATTGTATTCAGCAAGATCATTTATCAAAAGTCAAAACCCAAAAGGTTAAAAATCATAGTCACACTATAATGTATCAAGTTAAATCATGGGAATTGGACCCAGGTAGAAGCCTTTTGAGGGCAAAAGACTAACATTTGTGAGTTTCTCAAATTTAAATTTCTGGCAATCCTTTTTAACTCTTTTTTTAAGGCATCTGCAAAAGAATTTATGTCTGTTAAAGACTCCTAAATAGACTCTAACGACTCTTAACTCAGGTCCAATTTCCTAAGATGCTCCATCGAAAATCAATTCCCAGTGGTTAAAGAACATAAGATTTTTAATATGGTACCTAATTGCTTCAAGCAATTCCATAAATCTCGGCGTGCCATCTTTCACTGGAGGCAAGCCTGGAGTTTTCTGTAACCACCCAATATCATCTGAAGAACCACGCAGGGTCTTTCTTACTCGAGAGACAAGGCTGATGATTACCAAAACACATAAATAAATTAGTGCTAATCAACCAAACAGTATTAAAGCTTTTGTAACTAAAGCAAATCCGAATTGTCTAGTCGATTCCTTTTTTTCTTTCTCACCTGCAGATGTGAGCTTGAGAACGTATAATGTAAGAGAAATAGCATCTGCAAAACGACACTGCCAACTTCCAGGCTAACCTTAATCCACATAACGGGAATAGAATCCTATTCCCACATAAAAAGAAAAAATAATTAAAATAAAGAATGAAAATTCTCAATTAATTATAGCGGTTTACAAATGCAGGTCCACTTCGCTCGAAGAACAGAAAAATCACCCTTGAAATGCTTGTTAGAATGAAAAGTGAAACAAAAACAAACTAAGAATTACCCTTGAGAAATGAAAAGGGGACCCGAATAAAAATCAGTGATTCCTAAAATGTCAGATCTTGTATCTACAGTCAGTTCTTCAGATCTTCTATCACCGACTCTGGGCCACGTATTGTGGTCAGTACTCATACGTTGCTCCGGAGAACCAAACACTATATTCTCCGAGCATCGACTAATGTCTCTGAGTACAAAATCCTCTGAAATAACATCATCAATATTGAAGCTTAAACGACAAACCATCTCAATGCAGAAAATTTTCTGTGAATGTGAAAAGCTCACCGATGAACAGAAAAACTTGTTGGCCGATATAGCCGGCGAGAGTCAACAAACAGTTGACAATCTCATCTACTGATGAGGCGATTTCAGTTATTCCAGTATTTATCACAGAATTCTCAAAGGCCTGTGATAATACAGAAAGAAAGCAGTCAGTAACTGGAAACCACAAGGATCGAGATTGCCAGTATCGTTATAACATACGGTTGAAGTGATTTCATGTTCCATCAAATCCTCCGATCCTGAGTTCACGCAAAAGAGAATCGAGAAGTGGTCAAGCAGAAATGAGGGCGCAGCGTTTGAGAAACGATCGACCTAAACCCATTTTCTTCAACTATATGCGAAAATTAAGAGAGAAAAAAAAAAGATTACTTGAACAAGTCTTTGGAAACAATGACGACTTTGACTAGATGACTCCAAGAAAAGATTGCGCAAGCCTTGACAATTAGGTTCGTAAAAGAGAAATGAAAAAAAATCAGGTTCGGTATTTGTAGTTCTAGCAATGCAACTTCAAAGACTTGGTACCAAAATAAGTGGAAACTAAATCAGTACAATTTCAACCTGATATTACTTACACGGATTAAAGGACTTTGAACACCGAAACCAATCGAGAGAGATAAGAGACTTGGTTGCTCAAAACGCAGAAACCACACACGAGAGAGTTCGAATTTATAGCGGGAAATAAAAAATCCACAAAAACCCGATTTCCAAGAAAGAGAAAATTCGAAAGCGTGAAGTAAAAGAAAGGCGTTTAAGTGTGTGAAGAAGACAACATTATTCTCATAACTATTATCACCATCTCCAACTAAACAAAAGAAAGAAAGTTAAAGCTCTCTCACTCTCTGATTCAGAAAAATAAAGAGAGAATATTATTATTTATGACGAGTTGGTCATGGGAATGGGAATGGAGCAATAGATGATCGTTATCCATAACTTTTTCTTTTCGTTTCGTTTCCATAATTGTGGGCCCACAATAAATAAAATGTATAATAGATATTCGTGAATTCCAAAGCCTAAAACTCGGCGTGTGAGTGTGGTAGAGACAAAAACCGACTCCAAAAATGAATTAAAAAATAAATCCAAAACTGGAAGTTGGAAGTCTCTCCATCAACACGTGGCAGTAAAGAGAGCGATGGTGGTGTGGTGAGGGAATGGGGTCCCTAGAATCGGATGGGATTTGTTTGTTTGGTTTGCAAGGCAACCTGGAGTGCCACGTGGCATGTTGTGAAGTGCGTGGACACTTGCCGTTTGACAGAAACGGACCTGCCCTAGAGATGTGGCGTCTTGGAAAAGCCTTTCAAACCCCAAACCGGGTTTGTCATCATCACCATATTTCGTCAGGTAATAAATGGGCTCGATCCGACTGACTAAGCCCATTCGTTTGTTGGGCCTGTTATTTTTGTGGGCTGAATTGGATATTCATTGCGCATCACATCATTTTCTGTTTTTGTTTTCAAACATGGCGCGTCATTCTTACATGTGCTGTACTTCTCAGGTTTTTCTCTTTGGTGTTAAAACGTGGCTTCATAGACCGGATCGGACCATCATGTCCGTTAAAGAATCAGTCCGTTCAAGAAATTATCAGGTTCGATCGAAAAAAATATTAAAAAAAGAAATGCATTAACAATATTTAAGGACAAAAATAAAAATAAAAATTGAATATATTTTTTTGGCCGTTGAATCCAGATTTTTTTAAAAAATCAACGGACCCGACTTAGGGGTCCGGTAAGGAGTCGTATCGGACTACTCCGGTCCTGTCCTAAAAGTAGTGGACCTTTTTGGTCCGCTACAATCCTACCGGACAGGATCCGGTCCGGTTAAGTAGGTCATGTTTAGTGTTAAATCTTTATTTCAGTTAAGGAATACGCGGTTTCAATTTGGTATTGTAATGTATTAGTTGTTAAATTCGGTTAGTCACTCTGAAAGATGTTACACATAAATGATGTAATAATGTGTTGAAAAATGTTACACATGAATGATGTAATAATGTGTGGAATATTTTGCTGAACAAATATGAGACAGCGGTATAAACGAGTGTGGAATAATAAATAAAACAATAAGCAATAACCTACTCGATATAACATCACCTACATCTGGGAGACTCTCAGTTCAGTGAAAAAAATTCGCAATAATGTTCAATCTCAACATCAATGCTACTTGGACTAATATTATACGTAAAAATTAAATAAAGGATTTCCTTTAATTTTGAGACCGCTTTCAATTCTACTCTTCAAACATTCACTTATGTTTGGTCGCTTCAATAAACATTCGTGAGAATTTCAATCACGCAATCACAAAACACTATTTATCTAATCATGTAGTATATGAATAAGTGCTCATAGGGTTCACTCACCATTACGCAACTGAAATATATCAGACGAATGTTACAGCATTATGACAAAATATGTATAGAAGATATTTATCATAAAATCTGGAAGTTAATACATTTATCATCAATTCAGTCAATATAGAGAACTTCTCAAAGTATGTATAAAAGATATTTTGAAGAAATTAAACATAAATCATGATGTCTTTGATTTGGATCGTTGAGCAATAAATAAGTCAATACAATTAATACCAATCAATACCATTGTAACAACAAGTTGAATTTTACATAATAATTTGATAAATATATCGACTCTAAAATCCACGAGCGCATTTATTTTTTCTCGAACCAAAGAAAAAAATTTATCACCATAGCTTAGATTTTTCGATCGGCACCGTAGAAAAGCTATCACGATCACAGAACCAACACCCCAATAAATGTGGAATGAATGTAGACATTATTCCTTAATCCAATAACAACGATTAAAAAAGACAAATTATAAAGTAAAAAAGTTAAGACCATATAATTAGATCAATTCAATACAATAAATTAACATAAATTAATCTTACTTAGTCAGGATTGCTCACTGAAGAAGAGGAGCATATAATTTTGACTACTCGATATAATAAATTAACATAAATTAATAAGATTTTATCAGGATGAATCACTGGAGAAGATGATGAAAACAATGCTATAATTTGTTTTGAAGAGGAAAAACCATTTTATAAATTTTTGGAGAGAAAAATATATTCCGCTTAAATTTTAAATGAGTCTAATAACCATAATTAATGGAATGAAGAATAAAAACCCATTGAATAAATGCTGAATATATTGGAAACTATTCAGGAAAAGAATGAGACAATTATTTTGGATGAAAATAAACGTAACATCCAAATTAAACGGTACAAAACAAATTAATGAAACTTAACTTGTCATCTTCATAATAAGTTCTTATTTGTTTCAATACTTTGAAAAAAAGAATTAAATGAATGAGATATTAATCTGATGAAGAATAAAAATCATTATACCTGCTGAATATATTGGCATCAATTAAGGAAATAAAAAGACTAATTATTTCAGATTTAGAAACAAATACAACTGACATATTCAATATAGGAAAATAAATTAACTAAAATTAATTCGTCATTTTGTCATAAGCGCTTAATTATTTCAATTTTCCAAATTATAATGGATTATATTCAAATCTCAAATTGATTTTAAAAAAAAATTGAATGACGATTTCAAAGTAAATTATTATTTATAAATGAAGGTATATCTGATCTACAAAAAAAGAACTCCCGATTAATGTGTATTAATATTCAAATTTAAAATAATCACTGAAATCCAATTGATCGCTAATTTCCGATAATATTTTAATCACTATTTAATTCCTATAATTATATCTCGAAAATCAGAAAATAAATTCGTAATATCAGTAGATTAGCATAACCACCTGCCAGTTAATTTATATTTATACGATTTTAATTATTATTTTATATAATTCAAAAATAAAATAATAAAAAATAGTATAATTGTAAATGCATGTTATCTAGAATCAGCATGTAAAAATGGTTATTTAAAAAAAATCAAAAGAGTTTGTAATTTCAGTGTTTAAATTGAGTTATGTAGAACAATCTTTCTTTTATTTATGGATTAAAAGAAAATCTATGATTAGTTAGATTGTTACTCGTTTATGTATTATTGTGATGATGTTTTTTACGTTGATAAACTTCAATTTGACCACTATCTCGTAATCAACGCTGCACTATATGGCTCTTCTTCCTTCCATAAGCCACATCGTTCGTTTACGTATTTGTATGTTGCATATGATATGAAGCTCTATAGGTATTGTAATAAGAGATAGTACTTTTGTTTGGTTATACAAACTTTCGATAGTCAAAAACCAAAAATAGTTATTTGCCATCTACTTACTATATTTACATAAAACCCAACAAGTAAAAACATGTTAGTGAAAATAACTTGTGCTATTTACTATGTTTACATTCCCAATAATAATGAAAGTGGAAAACACTATCTGGGTTTGAGCTGGAAGACTCGGTTGAACCAAAGGGAGTGAAGAAGCATATGAAAGAGATCATACTTGACAGGCTTGGCATGCCACAGGAAATGCCTTTGAGCCCTCCTCACCGCTCTCTGCATAGCCTCGTATCTACACACATCACCAAACACTTAACATCGTTTCTCATTTTACTAATCAATAAACTTCAAGTATAACATACGATACCTCTGGTCGGGTATAGCGAGGAGAATGTCCTTGAGGTTGGGGACATCTTTCTCGGCAACGACGAGCGAGAAGGCGGCCCAATCCAAGACCTCGAAGAAGGGGGGCACAAAATTATCGGAGAGGATGACGGGGACGCACTCGTAGAAGATGGCTTCAACGATCCTGGGGCTATTGACCTCGTAGCCCTTGGGGCACACGCAGAAGCGGCTGCTCTTCATGTGCTCCATGTACCTCGTCTTGCTCGCCACCCCGGGAGGCATCGGCCCCAGAATCTTCATGTCCGGGTCGTCCTTCCAGCGCCGGAGGAGGATCGGGCGGAGGTAGCCGTGGAGGTTTCCAGCGTAGAAGGCGAGAGTGGGGCGTCGGGAAGCGGGTCGGCCGCCGAGGTCGCGGAGCGGGTCACGGGCCGACCGGACGTAGGTCTCCGGGAGAGACACGTCCCTCCCGATCTTGAACCCGCCCGTCACGTCCGTGTTGCACATCGCTTTCATGCACTGCTCCATGTGGTGCCTCGTCTCGTACGGAGCCTTCACGTATACAAATATATTCTGAACTTTTATTTGAGCTCTTGCAAGAATGTTTAGTATTATACGATGGCGTATTAGTATGTATACGTGCAGACAGGTTAAAAGCAGTAGATAGCCTGGTCAACTATAATGTATAATCAGAGACCGGAAAACTGAGGAAAGAAAGAAGAACATGGGTTCTTTACATGCTGGGTGATCTTGGTTCTGCTTAACTTGTTATAAACTGTGGGAAAAAAATGAAGGCAGTGGATGAGAGAGAATATGTGTACCCAGTCATGGCAGGCCACGAGGAAATGATCAGCCCCGCGGGTTCTGTTCCAGTGGCGATACTTTGAGGCTATTTTCTCGGAGTAGAGCCTCAAATAGTTGCGGAGGTTCGTGCGGTTGTGGGAGTTCCGAACGTAGAGGCTGAATTCGAGCATCCTCGAGCTGAAAGGCATGTAAAAGAGGTGAGCTTTACGCGGGTCTTTCACCGAGAATCTCTTGTTCCCTTCCATGAGCTTCATGAACCAGCCTTCAGAGGCGTACAAGCCTTTCAGTATCGGCTGGTGGAAGATCGGCTTCTCTCCTTCCTTGTACACGTACACTTTCAGCGTTCGCTCCATCATCTCGTAGCTCCTTTCCAAAAAAAACAAAACAACTGCAAACATTACCAACTTTGGAATCAATTGTGCTTATCGATTTTACCGATTTGGGCTCTACTTTTTGAAGGTCGAGACGTTTCGGAAGATCGGGGCGTAGAGCTCTTTCTCCTCCCTCGCGACTGGTGCGCGCTGGATCGCAGCTCTTGCGGCTAGAATCTCCTGGTCTCGCGGAGATGACCATAACGGTCTCTGTGATCAATTAACAAAAAATACGAAAAAAGTTAACGAGTTAAAATGGAAATAGAAAATTTATCGGAGAACATACTGGTGCGCGTGATTTCGCACGGTGTCTAACTAGTATCTTGTTCATCTCTTGAAACGTTGTTATGGTCTTCGGTGGTGTATCACACCTCATCTTTTTTGGCCCCGGGACGATCAGGGTCGAGGAATTGGGGGTCTGTGAAGTCATAGATATATGTTGAGTCGGTTTCGAGGGTTTGGAGCGTTGGAGACGAGTTTCTGACGGTCTATCATCTGATCTTCTCGAACTCAGGCTCACATTAGGCCCCGGAATCTGATGATCGCCGGCTTTTCGAATAATATCAATACTCTCGGACGAGAAGCCGTCGTTTTCTTGAGATGGCAAACCGATCTCATCAAGTTCTTCATCGGCATTGAAGCTCTTCTCATCCGAGTCTTCCTCGAACGGGACCGTAAGCGTGTTGCGAATGGTGGTGGAAGATCGAGCTTCGTATCCTATGTTTTTCGCGGATTCTTTCTCAAGCAATAGAGATCGAAGAGCGTTCCCGTAAGGAAGCAAAAAAGATTGGAGCAACAAATGGGTGACCGCCACTAAGACCGCCGTGAAAATCCATCTCCGATCGACCCTGCGAAACCCTAATTCAAATAGCATCCCAACTGGGCCCTGAAAATCTATGCACAATTCACTGCCTCTTCCCTCATAAAGTATTCCCTTATAACTCTCTGCAAACATTCAGACCATTGATTTAGAGCACGAATGTAGTTAATTCAATAGCTTCGTTTGGAAAGCCATGCAATTACAGGAATATATTTTCTGCACAATCATTTCTGACATTTAAATCTTGAGCTAGAACAAAAGAGGGTCCCAATATTTAGCTTCGGTATACTGACGAGACAAAAATACACAAATTATTACTTTTTCTTACTAATTCTACGAAAGTCACGCATGATGATCAAAAGATTTCAACTGTAGCAAAACCAGAAGAGTCTTGAGCAGGACTTACAGGTGACGAATAGTCAGTCTCGTACTAGAATAAACTTGTATTGGAGCTTCAAATGATCAATGACGAGCACAAGGAAGAGGGGATCAAGTTGAAGTGTTATAAGACTGCTTGAGCTTGCTTCTCTTTTCTCTCGGCTTTATCGATAGCTGACACTGTTTCAAATTTCAAGAGTGCCACTGCCACTGCTTAAATTTAAAAAAAAAAAACACTATACATTTCATGCAAGAAAAGACAATTCGGCGAAACTTTAATTTAGTCAAGAGGAATTGCCCAAAGTACCACTTTTTATTTTTTATTTTCTCAAAATCCATCCAAACATAATATTTTTCCAAAATACTAGTAAATTTCATGTGAAATGACGAAATACCCTTTAAAAAAATAAAACTAACACAAATGCCCTACACTATACTAGCGGCCAAAATAATTAAGAAAAAATTTAAAAATTAAAAAAAATTAAAATTTAGGATTGAAATAGTTTCTACATTTTAAAGTTTAATTTTAATAAAAAAATAAATAAATAATAACTGATTAATATGGATATGAAATAAAATGTAAAAAAATTGTTTTAGGGGTATTTTAGACTTTTGTACTAGTATTTTGGGAAAAAATTAATTTTAGTGGATTTTGGAAAAATCAAGTACAAATGGTAGCATTTTGGACAATTTCTCTTTAGTCAATTACTAATAAAATAAAAGTATAATTTTAATAATTAATATTTTGGCTAAATTATTAAAAAAAATGGAGAATTAAACAAAAAAATATTTTTAGAACAATAGTTTAAATATATAAATATGCTAAATTTCATAGGGTTGACCTGATAATTTACAAAATATCCAAAAAATAATTTTTGAACAAAAAACAAACAAAAATACAATTTTAAAAATTTGTATTTAATAAAAAAACGAATTTAAACTGTAAGATTATAAACTTATTAATTTCTATAGTAATTATATTAAATTTTATCATACTTTGTTTAAATGAATTAAAGTAAATGATCTTTTAGCTATATACCCATAAAAAAGTTTACTAATATTAAAATACTCCGTTTTGTAAATTTTGTGTAAATATTCACTTTAAATTGTTTACAAAATTATTTGGATTGTTTTGGCCAAATTTGAAAATATTTAAAAAACAGCAAAATAAGGATAATTTGGACTTAATATTCGTGTAAATAAAATATTGGGTGAGTATTTACATAAAAATTTATAAAATGTTAGATATATTAAAAACATTAAAACATAAAAGTGAATAAAAAGCCAATTTTTTATAAAGTAAAAGTAGCTAGATTAATTATTAGGATATAAGGTATTTAATCTTTATTATTTGTTTAATTTATTTATACACTTCATGTGTTACTTTTGTTTTCACGTATGGAAATCTATTCTAATCATTATTTTCACATATGAAAACCTAGCTTCCAGTTTATTTGTTTCTCATTTACTCTTTCAAATACTTCTTTTTCTATGTTTTTGTAATTTTTACATAATATTAGAGTCCAAGTTATTGTTACCTTCTTCAACCTTCTTTTAAGAATTTGGGTCTATGATTCGGTTTCGATTTAGAGTTTTTTGTATCGTTTTGGGGGACTCACACAAATTTGATTCTCAATGTAGTATGTAATCTCGTCGCTTTCTTTTGTCGATTTGAGATTTGAGGATTAATTTGTTTCTTCTTGATATGATTGATTTCAAGGATGATTAGCTTCAGGCGATTAATATTCAATTAATTGGGGAAAACTATTCGTATTAGAACTATGTGCAAAAAAAAAAAATTAAGAAAGACACATGTGAGGTTATGTCTAGGAAACCTGCACAAAACCGACTAACCAAAAAGAAGAGGGTTTTGCTGAACAAACAAATGGATACTTGGGATGCCTCTTATTTAACAACTCGGTCCAACAAAAGATTGATGCTTTGTTGGAAAAATACGAGAACGGTTAAGAAGGTTTGGAAATACTTGAAAAGGCTGTACACGCAGTCTAATTTCTCAAAGTAGTATTAGTTTGAAATAGACATATGTGGTCTTCAATAAAACAGTTTGAGTGTTCAAGAATTTTATTATGTTATGTCTAACATTTGGGACCAACTTCCTTTGGCTGAATCAACCAAACTACGGGAGGAGCAATGCCTTGTTCAGTTTCTGATGGCTTTTCGAGATGAGTTAAAAGGTCTTTGTGGTACTATTATGCATCGCAGTCCTCTACCCTCGAATGATTATGTGGTTTGTTGGCCAAATACATGAGCTTAAAGTCTCGTGTTAACACGGGAGGCATCAACAAAGGAATTATGTCTTCTCTGGATCCCTCTGTTCTTGCAGCCACCAAACCTACATCGCAAGTCTTAAGCCATGCCTAGCTATCACGAATGCATGTTTGACAAGAAAAGGGGAGATTGGAAGACGCAATGTTCGAATCTGTTAAACAGATCTCAAGCATCTTCGCATTGAAAATATGGAAATCACGCTTGTGGTCAACTCAGGGTATGTCTCCGAACGTGGCCGATGTGGTTCCACCCGTAGACTCCAAAAACTCTTCTAGTAAATTGATTGCTACACTCACAAAATAATTTTAAAAATTCATTGTCCCGCAGCCATATGTCATGCCAGCCCCCTCCCACATATTTTTGCCCCTAGTACATCTATTGCATATGGGTTCATCACTCTGGAGCCTCACTCCATATGTCACTCGAGTCTAAATTCTTTTCGTCCATACAACTTGCTCCCTCTATATATCTCTATATATGCCAAGACTGCTGATGTACTCATATGCTATTATTAGGGATTGGTTCTATTTGCACACGTAAAATATCTTTTTTGATGTTTATCATATTTCAAAACGTACATCAAATCATGCCTCAGTTGATCAATTGTGTGATTCTGGCTTATTAATATCTTTTTCTTATTTAGATTGTTATGTGCAGGATCCTCATTCTGAGAAGCTGATTGGTACATGCCATAGAAAGGAGGGCCTTTACATCTTAGATGAGTTGATAGTTCATGATGTTGCAGCTTATCGTATTGACTTGTCCTCTTTTCGTTTGAGTCTTTCATCGTATAATTTTATTTATGGAATTCTCGTCTTGGACATGTTTCTATTTCTCGTTTAAAATACTTAGGATCCACTTGAGCTTTAGGAAAGTTGCAAACTCGTGATATTTTGGATTGTTGTGGTTGTAAGCTAGCCAAGTTTTCTGATTTATCCTTTCCTAAAAGTTTCTCGGTTTCTCCCGCACCTTTTGATTTAGTTCAATCTAATGTTTGGGAACCCTCGCATGTTCCTACAAAGGTGGATCTGGGTATTATATCTTTTTTTATTGAAAATTCTACTCATTTTTGTTGGGTTTATCTTATGAAACATCGTTCTGATTCTCTTGGCACATATCACATGTCTCGTGTTTTCGTTTGAACTCAACATAATTCTTTCATTAAATGTTTTTGGTTTGATTTGGGTGGTGAATATGTGTCTAGTCATTCCTCTTATTTGCTAGCTTCTGATGGTACCTTCCATCAAACCTATTGTACCGATACAACACAAGAAAAATGGTCTGGCTGAAAGGAAACATGGAAATATCGTTGAAACAGCATGTTCTTTCCTCTTGTCTGCTCATATTCCTAGCAAATTTTGGGGGAGAATCTGTTCTTACGTTCTTTCACTCCATAATCAAAATTTTATCTTCCATCACTTCGGGTTTGTCTCCCTTCGAAAAACTTCATGGCCATGCTCTTGATTATTCTCACAAAGAACGCGTAAGTCCACTAAATTACCTGATTTTCATTACTCCACATATCCCACCTCGTTTGCTTTCTTCTTGACCTCTACACACAAAATATATGAGCTCTCATCCTTTCCTCGAACAAACTGGAAGTGGAAAACTACATAGACTGGAACCATAGCCTAAACATCGTCCTTATTGTCGACAACCACAAATGGGTACTCACCACCTCATGTCCTCCTGAAATGAATGATGATTCAACTCAAGAGGAAAAGGACGCCCTAGCAGCCTGGCTCCGATCCAATGAGATTGCGAGGTGCTATATTTTAGCATCTATGAAAAATGTGTTGGAACAACAATATCGTGATATTGAGTCGGCCTATAGCATGCTCTACCTTCTCCATGAGATGTTTGAAGGGCAAGGGCGTCAGGCTACACAGCAAGCGGTTCAACAGTTTATGAATTGTCGTATGAAAGCTGGGAGTCCTGTTAGAGAACACATGATGCTGATCATAAGTTATCTCAATGACATAGAAATCATTGGATCTGAGGTTGATGGAGATACCAAAAAAGATATGATCTTGGAAACTCTCCCTGAACCTTTTGATACTTTCAAGCTGAACTAATCCATGAATAAGCTAGACTACACTATTACCGAACTAATGAAGGATGTTCACACCACTAAGGGACTCTTGAAGAAAAAGAGAAACCATGGAGAAGCTCATGCTACTGGGCACAAAGCCTCCACCTCTAGATCTAAGAAGAGACTCTTGGCAGAGATGCCCACAAGAAGATTATATATTTACATATTGATGTAATATATAAATCTTTCATAAATTCCTTATTGTAAATACTGATTAAATTAATAAAAGTTGAAACGTTCATTCATTCATTTTTCAATTGTTTGAAGATTTATGATATTAAATAGTCTTATAGTCCGTAATCAAACCTAACGATTTATGAAGAGACAAATGTAGATTTGCGTGAACAAACTCTTGATGGTTTGGTTAAAACGATATATTCACAATCTAAATCTAAAGATCAATGGACTATTGATCCCAATATGATTGTTGGAAAAATCTATGATGTCAGGTTACGAGGCATAGAGAGTTAGGAACTCTATAGTTCTTCTAATGTATCCTTCAAAGATAATGAATTGACTAGTGCACCTTTAAAGACAATGTAAGAACAAACCATTTAACCTTTTCTGTCTCAACGTCACCGTGTATGAATTGCATCGTGCTTACCTAATCCTGAAATGAGACAGTCAAATATTCTCATTTGAGAAAGTCAAATTCTAGATCCATTAGGTGATCTAGACTAGACTAATTGGTGAGATATTAAGTTATGAAGATGTCATGAACCAGCTTTGTGAAGTTCTCATAGATAAGAAATTCATGTACAAGATTGCTGAAACGCAATATATATCACCTCATGCTTTATTACTTGGATTGTGAATAAATGAACCGCGCGGTATCCAAAATTAAGTAGCGACTTTATTTGGATGAAACAATGTGACTTGTTAGCTCCTCGTCAATACATTGATTCTAACTTATTCACAAGTAACAAAGGTGTTGAAGAAATTACAATTAGAAAGGCAAAATGGTAATTTTATAATCCCATCTAGTTAATGATATTCATGAAGGGTAAACATAGATAACATTCAATGGATCCGATCAATATAATTAAGTTGAATTTGAGTAGAAAATAAATTCATTTGAACCAAGAGATTCTCAGTATCAACTCTTTAGTGGAGTCAGTTGACATTAAGCTAATACTCAGAAAAGGTTTGTGAACTTTTGAGTCCGAGTATAGAAGGTCAAGCTTTGTTCATTTGGATCCATAAGGTCACTATTACAGGTCATTAGAGTATGATTGTTAAACTAGAAGCTAAGTCAAAATAAATTCAAGTGTTGAACTAGACGTTTTCTCGGAAAATGTCTAAAGGGTATTTTTGTCCACATGGACATAAAATGATGTGAATGTCAAAATACAATGTTGAATATTTTCATATGATAGAAATATAAATTAATTTCTAAAGCCGAGAAGTCGTTTGAGGCATTATGAAATTAATTTCATTATTGTGCAATATTAATTCTAAAATGGGTATTTTAAGAATTGTCTTAAAAGAAATAAGGAAGAATCTTGATGCCCTTCCCTAGTGTAGAGTTCGGCCAAAACTTTTGTTTTCTCTTTTCCTGAACCCATTCAAGGAACAACAAATGTGGTTAGTAGTAGCGGAGTCAATAATCCACGATGATACATTATCAGCTACAATACATTTCCCTTTAGCCTTGAGGTAGGTATGACAGCTCCTACGCCAGTGTCCGGGCTCATTGCAATGGTGACATTTGTCCTTAGACTTATCCACCTTGGCAGCCCGGGGCACCTTCATTTGAATAATGTGTATTGATAATGGAATTCGCATTTCTTTTTCCAATTCATTTGTCACTACTGCTTGTATGAATAATGGTTTGGACAAAACGGAGCGCGCGTTGGATCGAGACATTATGTATATGATCCTAAACCCGTGAATTTTCTAAAAACTTATCCTATAATATCGGTTGCCGAATTGCTTTCATAATTGTATTAAATTAATAAATTTATATCTTGTTTGCAATCATCATTTTAATTGGCTACTGTGAGCGCAATTAATATTTTCCGCATTTAATATGATTGCTAAGGTAAATGAATCACCAACGAGCAGTTTTAGAGAGATGTTTGTGTCTGATACGCGTGTGATTAACCAAACAAGTGGTACGCGTGTGATTAACCAAACAAGTGGTATCGGAGCGAATGTTCGCGTCTGATACGCGCTTGATTCACCAACAAGGGGCATCCAAGCGATTGTACGTGTCTGATACTGGCTTGTTTCACCAACACATTACGTTCAAAGCACGACTAGTGGCTAAGGGACACCCAGAAGAAAGGTATCGATTATGAAGAAACCTTCTCGCCTTTCGCAATGCTTAATTCTATCCACATATTTCTATCCATAGTTGCCGCTCTCGATTATGAGATCTGAAATTGGATGTCAAGACTGCATTTCTGAATGGAAATCTTGACGAGCGCATTTTCATGGCTCAACCAGACGATTTCGTGGAAGGTGGTCAAGAGACCAAGGATTGTGAGTTGCTTAAATCCATTTATGGATGAAAACAAGCATCTAGGTCATGGAATATTAGATTCGATGAAACTGTAAAAAAATTCGGTTTTGAACAGTCAATATATGAACCTTGTGTGTACAAATTATTACACAAGGGCAAGGTTGTGTTTCTGGTATTGTATGTTTATGATATATTACCCATTGGTAATGACGTGGGTAAATTATCTAAGGTTAAGATCTGCTTAGCAAAGCATTTTGATACGAAGAATCTAGGGGAAGATGCGTACATTATGGGGATTCACATTTTTCGAGATCGAACGAACTGTACCATGTCGCTCTCCCAAGCATCTTAAATAGAGAAGGTGATGAATCGCTTCTCTATGCAAGACTTTAAGAAGGGTTAGACTCCTTTTAGACATCGAGTCTCACTCTTTAAGGACCAGTCTCTCAAAACTGCAAAAGAGATTGAGGACATGAGAAATGTTCGCTATGCTTCGGCCGTAGTTTCTCTCATGTATGCTATTTATGCACTAGACCAGATATATGTTTCGTCGTTGGCGTAGTTAGCCATTTCGAATCCTACCCTGGACCCGAGCACTTGACTATTGTTAGGCATGTTCTTAAGTATCTTCGTAGAGCTAGGAATTTGATACTTACATATTCAGGTACTGACCTGACTATGACGGGGTATACCAATTCCAACTTTAAGGCGGATAGGGATTCCAGGAAATCCACTTCAGGATCTGTATTCATCCCGAATGGTGGATCTGTTGTTTGGAGGATTATCAAGCAATCGTGCATTGCTGACTCCACCATGGAAGCAGAATATTGTTGGTGTAATATATAAATCTTTATAAAGTCCTTATTGTAATTTGCTGATTAAATTAATAAAACTTGAAACGTTCATTCATTCCCTTTTAGTTTGATTGAAGATTTATGATATTCAATAGTCTTATAGTCCTTAATCAAACCTAACAATGTATGAAGAGACAAATGTAGATTTGCGTAAACAAACTCTTCATGGTCTGACTAAAACGATATATTCACAATCTAAAAATCAACGAATTATTGATCCCAGTATGATTGTTGAAAGAACCTATGATGTCTGGTTACGAGGCATAGATAGTTAATAACTCTATAGTTCTTCCAGTGTATCTTTCGAAGATACTGAATTGACCAGTGCACTTTTTGAGACAATAGAAGAACAAACCATTTAACATCTTTAATCTCAAGGTCACTATGTATGAATTGCAGCATGCTTACGTAAATCCTGAAATGAGACATGTCATTTAATAGCATTAATATTCTCATATGAGAAAGTAAAATTCTAGATCCATTATGTGATCTAGATTAGGCCAATTGGTGAGATATTAAGTTATGAAGATGTCATGAACCAACTTTGTGAAGTTCTCATAGATATGGAATTCATGTATAAGATTTATGAGATGCAATATATATCACCTCATCCTTATTACTTGGATTGTGAATAAATGAACTGCGCAGTATCCAAAATTAAGTAGCGACTTTATTTGGATGAAACAATGTGACTTGTTAGCTCCTCGTCAATACATTGTTTCTAACTTATTCACAAGTAACAACGGAGTTGAGGAAATAATAATTAGAAGGGTAAAATGGTAATTTTATAAATCCCGACTAGTTGATGATATTCATGAAGGGTAAACATAGATAACATTCAATGGATCCACTCAATATAATTAAGTTGAATTTGAGTAGAAAATAAATTCATTTTGAACCGAGAGATTCTCAATGTCAACTCTTTAGTGGACTCAGTTGGCATTAAGCTAATACTCGGAAAAAGTTTGTGAACGTTTGAGTCCGAGTATAGAGGCTCAAGCTTTGTTCATTTGGATCCATAAGGTCACTATTACAGGTCATTAGAGTAGGATTGTTAAACTGAAAGCTAAGTCAAAATAAGTTCAAATGTTGAACTAGACTTTTTCTCGGAAAATGTCTAAAAGGTTTTTTTTTTGTCCACATGGATATAAAATGATGTGGATGTCAAAATAAGATTTTGAATATTTTCATATGATGAAAATATAAATTATTTTCTAAAGTCGAAAAGTCGTTTAAAGCATTATGAAATTAATTTCGTTATTTGTGCAATTATAATTATACAATGAGTATTTTAAGAATTGTCTTAAAAGAAATAAAGAAGCATCTAGAAGCTCCCCCCAAAAGGAGAGTTTTATTTCCCTTTAATTATAAGGATAATTACCCAAAAGGAAAAGAGGAAATAAATTTCCTTGAGAAGGAAATAAATAAGCTAAGTGAGGAAACAAATTTCCTCCTTGCTTGAGGTGTATGGCCGGCCACATTAAGAGAAAAGGGAAGGGAAAATCAAATGGTGTGTCATGAATACATTATTCTTTCATGAATGAATAATTGACCTTTATAGATTTTTCTTTCTCCTATAAATAGAGTCTCACATAGAGATGTGAAAAGTGAAGCTTTTGCCTTGTTCTCTCTTGCTCTTGGCGGACCTCTCTCCCTCCCTCTCTCTAGAAAATACTTCTTTTATTTTGGCACCTAAGTCCTCATTAGACTTAAGCTAAATTAGCTCTTTAGCTCATAGACTTGTTCTTGAGTTATTGTGTTTAATTGTGCTCACACACAAATCCTTCTAAACCTCTATAGACTCTTGTAATAAAAACCTTAAGTTTCTCGAGTTCAAGTTTAGGCTTGAAGGAATCGAGCTAGAAGAGAAGATCAACCTTTCTCAAGATCCTTTAAAGATCAAGCTACAAAAAATGTTAGTATTCAAGTAATTAAATAATGTTTTTAATTTATAACATGTATGTGCACTTTATTTAGGTTAGTAAAATTGTTTTACTAGTAAAAAAAATTCATATTTTTCCATTAATATTATTAATGATAAATTTTTCTTAACCCTAGACCTATTCCAACAAATATGTGGCTGCTTGTGAAGCATCCAAAGAGGCTATATGGCTTAGAAAATTCCTTAAGTATTTGGAAGTCGCTCCAAATGACAACGGGCCCATGAAACTTTATTGTGATAATAGTGAGGTTGTTGCTAACTCAAAGGAATCTAGATGCCATAAGCGCTCTAAGCATATTGAGAGGAAATAACATTTGATTAGAGAGATCGTGCAGCGCGGAGACGTGGAGGTGAAGAAGATCTCAACGGTGGAAAACCTGGCAGATCCATTCTCCAAAGCCCTATCCAACAAGGTGTTTGACCAACATCGAGACGGATTAGGCATGAAGGACTACTCTCGTCTACTTTTAGTCAAGTGGGAGGTTGTTGGCAGAGATGCCTATAAGAAGATTATTTATTTGCATATCGATGTAATATAAATCTATCATGAGTCTTTATTATAATTTGTTGATTAAATTAATAAAAGTTAAAACTTTCACTCATTCTTTTTTTGTTTATTTGAATCTTTATATTATTCAATAGTATTATAGTCCTTACTTAAACCTAACAATGTATGAAGAGTAAAATCTAGATTTGTGTGAACAAACTCTTCATGGTTTGCTTAAAACGAAATATTCAAAATCTAAAGATCATCGAACAGTAGATCCTAGTATGATTGTTGGAAGAATCTATCATGTCTGGTTACGAGGCATAGAGAGTTGAGAACTCTATAGTTCTTCATGTGTATCTCGAGAAGATACTAAACTGATTGGGCACATTTAGAGACAATGTAAGAACAAACCATCTAATCTCTTCTGTCTCAAGATTACTATGTATGAATTGCATTGTGCTTACCTAAATCCTGAAATGAGACTTGTTATTTCATAGATTACATATTCTCACTTGAGAAAGTCAAATTTTAGGTCCACTTTGTGATCTAGACTAGACTAATTGGTGAGATATTGAGTTATGAAGATGTCATGAGCTAGCTTTATTAAGTTCTCATATATTTGAAATTCATGTACAAGATTGGTGAAATGCAATGTATATCACCTCATGTTTTATTACTTGGATTGTGAATAAATGAACTGCGCGGTATCCAAAATTAAGTAACGATTTTATTTGAATGGAACAATGTGACTTGTTAGCTCCTCGTCAATACGTTGTTTCTAACTTATTCACAAGTAACAAAGGTGTTTAGGAATATTTTCATATGATAAAGATATTAATTATTTTCTAATACCGAGAAGTCGTTTGAGGCATTATGAAATTAGTTTTCATTATTGGTGATATATTAATTCTACAATGTGTATTTTAAGAATTGTCTTAGAAAGAATAAGGAAGCATCTAGAAGCTCCTCTCGTAGGTATAGAATTCGGACAACATCAAGAGATGAGAGAAATTATATCTAGAAATTTATTTGCCTTGAAGTATGAAGACACTTGCCAAAAAAGAAAAGAAGAAATAAATTTCTTTGACAAGGAAACAAATTTCCCTCTCTAATGCACATGAGAGTCATGGCCAACTACTAGAGAAAGAGAAGAGGAAATCAAATATTGTAACATGAATACACAATAGGAAAGACATTACCATTTCTTGTACTTCCTTCTTCTATAAATAGAGTCTCGCATTGAGATGTGAAACTAAGTTTTTTGCACTTGCTCTCTCTCTCTCTCTCTCTCTCTCTCTCTCTCTCTCTCTCTCTCTCTCTCTCTCTCTCTCTCTCTCTCTCTCTCTCAATCTCCCTCCCTCAATCTCCCTCCCTCTCTCTCTCTCTCTCTCTCAATCTCTCTCGCTCTCTCTCTCTCTCTCTCTCTCTCTCTCTCTCTCTCAAATATCTCTTTTATTTTGGCACCTAAGTCCACATTAGACTTAGACCTAAATTAGCTCTTTAGCTCATAGATTTTTTCTTGAGTTATTGTGTTTAACTGTGCCAAAAAACAAATCCTTCAAACCATATATAGACTCTTGAAATAGAAATCTTAGGTTACTCGAGTTCACGACTAGGTGCGAAGAAGACGAGCTTTCCGTGGAGACAAAGCTTGGAGCGACACGAGATGATCAAACTTTCCTAAGCCTTCTCAAAGATCAACCTACAACAAATGTTAACCCCAAGTAAATTATAATTAGATAATATTTTTAAATAATTTGATATTCATGCACTTTGCCTAGGTTAGTAAAAATAGTTTTACTTGTAAAGAAATTTTTATATTATGTCATTAACTTGTTAATGATAATTTTTTCTTAACCCTAGAGCTATTCCAACAGTTTTGCTAAAGCACATATTTCACATTAAAATTAAGAAAAGTTTTTATTAGAAAATAAATCAAGAAACAATTGGTTCATATAATAAAAAGTAGCGTGACCTAGACGGAAATGCAATAAATAAATCTCTTTATTACTAAAATTGGTAAAATTCTGTAGGCAAGAACTCTCTTGACATTCTTTATTTTGGTGCATCACATCTTCCAAGATGTACAATCATTCACATTCCCTAACACTTCCAATCATCCTCCCCAAGTTCAGTTCCTGAAAATGACAATGTAAAGGGTAAAATTATATTTGACAATTTAGATATAGGATAAGTTTTTTAATGAAAATAAGATTTCTGGATAAATTTGGAATACGTTAGACTTTAGATAGAGCCGGAGAAGGTGAAACAGTTCTAGCATCAAGTCCAAAAATGACATTAAATGATCTATTAGCAATTCGGACTTTATTATTTCCAGCACTAGGTTTAAACTAGAAATTTGGAGAATTTGCCCTTACTTACAAACAGATTTTGGATTTGGCCAACGTTTCGTTAAACTTTTGTAAAATCCAACTCGCCTACGTGGCTTTTTTATTCATTTATTTAATTACTTAATTACCCTTTTAATTTGGCCGAAATATTACCCGGTTTTTAATTTTTTAATTGATTAGTAGATCCAAAAATTTTGGTTGTTTGTTTGACTTTTTAATTTATTCGATTATTAATGAAGGTGATATTTATTTTGATTTTTTTTATAACTGTTTATTGATTACGGATTTATACAAATTAATGACATTCAATATTTAGATGTATTATTTTCGAAGTCTGTAACCATTTTTTATGTTGGTATATAGTTTATTCAGTAATCGAAATCTGAACTGCGTTTTACAACGTAAATTAATTTTTACAGTGATAATGTTCGTTAATTTATATCTATTTTACACTGAAATGAAATTGTACTAATGTAAATTGTGTTACGTTTTACAAAGTAAATTGATTTTTGTAATGTAAATTTCGATTTGAATTTCAAATTTTGTGTTTTAAATTTCAAATAGTGTAGTTTTCGAATTGATTTTCAAATTGTTGCCTTATATATTAATTCGAATTTATCATGTTGTAAATAGGGCTGTAAATATTATATCCTAAAATCGTGGGTTTATATTTGACCAATTATTCTCAGCAGTTATTAATTGATATCCTTTATCTTTATTATGTGTTATTTAGTTTGACATTTATTTTCGGAAAGTGTATTTAAATTACAGAAATTTATTTCAAATTGTATTATTATATCTAACGTAAATTAAACTGCGTTTTACAACGTAAATTGAATTTCACACTGATAATGTTCGTTAGTTTATATGCAATTTACACTGAAATGAAATTGTACCAACGTAAATTGAGTTGCGTTTATAACGTAAATTGAATTTACACTGATAATGTTCGTTAATTGATAATCAATTTACACTGAAATATCTTGTATATCAATTAAAAAAAGAAATAGCCAAGAAATATTAAAAAAACCAACGAAGATGAAGAAGTTTAGGGCAAATTCGTTGAACTCGATAGAAGAAGATGAAGAAAAATAAAGATATCTTGACGACTGATTCGATCTGCAAAAAGTACTATTGATATGAAATCGTCAAAGAGAGAATAGTAGAGTTTCAATTGCGGATGTTAACCTCGCAGCGTGTTGCACTACCGCCGCGCGCACTGTCTGCCTCGCCGTGCGCCGTCGCTCACCTTCCTCGGCGCCTACATCGTTGACGCCGCTGCCACTGAGTCAACCCGGCGTCCACCACTGGTTCGATCGCCAAAAATGGAGGATTTTTATTTTTTTATTTTTGGTTTATGAGATTTGGAGAGATGCCGATTATTTTGCAGAAAGTTTTTTAATTCTCTCTCAAAGAATCGGTTTTATATTAATTTTGTAAACTGAATCCGATTTTTTAGGCCTATAATTATTATTTTTTATGTTTTATTATTAATAAATGAAATGGGCGGGATTTTTGTTTTTAGAGTAAAATTGGAATGAAAATTTGGTTAATTAAAAGGTTGGACATTTACCAAAATTTTACCAAACGTTGGACAAAACCAAAATACTAAACCCTTACAATTATACTACATTAACCATTTTTGTCACGACCCGCGAGCGTCACCAGCTCGACCGCAGGCCGCAACTCCCGTAAAACCGTTGACACGTGCACGAGTATATCATTATATATAAAGATCTTGTTTAAATAAAATACTCAAGACGAGTAATAAATTTATTAAACATATAATAAATGTAAACACATTATAAATAAAGTGCGGAATAAAATTAAGTTATTAGTAGTTAGCAAAAACCCGGAGGAATTTTTCACTTTTAATATACATATATGAAGTTTCACAAACTCCTTTAAATATGTACATACAAAATAACTCCTCGTCCTTAAGTAGGACGTTTAGTTCCAGGAGTGTAGGTTACAAAAGAGTTTAACATAATAATATTATACTAAAACTTCTTCTCTCCGGTTGTGAGTCTCCATTAACCACAAGTCAAGAGATACACGTCTTGGTCTCGGTCTTCATCTATACCATTGTCTTCACGCTACTGCCTTGACGTCATTGTTTCGCTGTCTTTCCCTTATCTACATTACCAAGGGTCATAAAACTATGAGTCGATTGACTCAGTAAGTGGGAGTCTAATCTAAGAAATTAAAACATCTAATGTCGTGTGACGTGCAAATAAGCAAATAGGAATGTATATCTAATTCTCGATTCAATATAAATGCGTGCATGGCCATATCTACCTATTCACTTGCCGCTCCACAAGGTTATACACCCCTTCCTGCTATAACCCTCGGAACGACAAGAAGTCAGCCTCGGGCCTCGAGCAGCGGTCCCTCGGCGACTTTGTGTTTTATTCTCTCTGGGATCCACTAATGGTACCAACTTCATCAGGGCGCCAGCGCTCTGTGCTTACGCACGAAGATCAGCGCCTTCATGACCTTCATCGGTCAACATCACGAGTCAGTAACTCATGGGTACCATCGATTCCTTATGTTCAAGGTTTGGGTGCTCAGACACACGCAGAGCACACACCTAATCTATTTACAGAAGAGCATCTCGGGTTAAATCCCAATAATTTAGTGTTTCCCTTTCATTTGCTCGTTTAGTGTTTTAAGATGAAAGTTGAGAGGTGACTCCCAAAACTTTCACTCTCGACTTGAATCCGAGAGTCGAATTATGCTCTCCTGTTTCCCCCGCTCTAGCGGGTCAAACTATTGGGGTAGCTATATCACATAACACAGGCCGGGTTCTAATAGACTATGTTTGAGCCTATCGGGGATGACCCGAACTACATTTTCAGTAAAATGTGGCTGATGCCTTATCTTTATTACTTTTCATATTCTTAGGCTTTACTTAGTCTTGTTTACTAACACATAATAGGCACATAGGCAGGGTTATTCCCTTGGTAAGTAGTTGACTTATGTCTCCACACTTACCCGGAATAGATCAGCCGAAAAACAGATGACTTTCACAAAGAGGTGCGTCCTATACGCTTTGAGACACTTGGTACCCTGTCGGGCGCTGAATGAGATAAAATCCGGAGTTGAAAGTCCATCAACCATAATGTTCAGAAACATTAAAGAATATAGGATTCTACTAACAGAACTATTCTAAATCAGTTCTTATTTCTATAATTCAGTTTACAACTTTTTGGTTAGTAAAGATTAAACTTATTTAAGACTCGCCTGCTTCCGTATCGCAAACGATACGCAATAAGATTAAGCAATAAAATACGAGCCTCAAATGAATTAATCTTCCAAAACAGATAACCAAGAAATTTCCGTTAGTTAAGTACTTAATTTACATCTTAGACATTCTTAAATAAATAATTGATAATGATCAATTATTTCTTTAATTATGAAATAACTATGTAAAGAAAACTTTCAATCCACACTCAAGATTCTAATAAACGCTGTAAGCGAATAATACTTACGAGTAAAATGAGATTCTGATTTCTGTTTTTTATCCTCACTTTGGAGTTTCTGACCCGATCAACAGTCGTGCGATCACGTAAATCTGGAAACAAATTATAGGAACCTAATACGGATTAATTCATAGAATTAAACTTTTCAAAATCTCAATCCTAGGTATGTAACTCGAATTCCGAATCCTGAAATATGACCCAAACTTTGAATCTCGAAACTGGAATTATGACTCTTTTTAATCTTCTACATTTTTTTCAAATCTGAGAACACCTGCTAACTATACTACTTTTCTCTCTCGGGATCTCAACCCCCCAATCCATAAACCTAATATCGTATTCCAAACTCAAGTTCAAGCTATAATATATAAACCTACAGTTAATTTCTTCTTTCTCCCTTTTTTTTTTTTTCCTTTTATTCAAATTACAATAACATTTATGGTTTATTGCTTTGATATCTAATTCTCGGTTTTCAAAATCAAATTAGTCCAAATCCTCAAATCCATATTCCAATATTCTCAGGTGCGTTTTATGAACAAATTTACAGGTTATATATATAATGAGGTTCTCGGGTTGAATATCAGATTTCCAAAAACTTCCAACTTCAAAATTCTTAGGCCAAAACAATCTAAAATCCACCTGAACCATCTTCACGACACAATCTAGTTACAATCCATCTTACAATCGCATTCAGCCCGACAACATAACCAAATAACCCAAAAAGCCCTGAATACCGAGCCTAAACCCTAAATCTTGAATTCAAAAATCCAATCTAATCCAAAATTACAGAAACACAATCTCGAAGTACAACTCAGACTACACAAAACCATGTAATACAATTAATCCACCCAGAAATTCTCAGATATTCGAAATCCCCAACTCAAATCCAAACAAACCCTAATTTCGTGTCCAGCCTCTAACCCGAACCGAAATGTTACAATTCAAACCTAAAACATGATTTTGGAAATACAACAACGTCAATTTCGATAAACTAGGCTCGAATTTACAAAATCCCCAAATTTAAATCGACGAACCCTAAACCCTCAAATCAAATCCGAAATCAAATCGATCGATTCGAAGTTTGTCTCACCTTGGATTCGTGAAATCCGACCAAACTCGTCGTTCTTATGCCTTCCCGATGATCAAACACACGAAGACGAACGTTTCCCGGCGACGGAACTTTGATCGACGCGACACAGAGAAGAGGACGAGCGGGGACGAGCGGTGCGGAGGCGGAGCTGGACGGAGAGCTTCGCGACGAAGAGAGGGGAATATTCGCAAAATCGCGGCGGCGAGGGCGGTCGGAGGAGGTAGCGGTAGAGAGAGAGATAGAGAGAGAGAGAGAGTTGTGTGAAATAAGATAAGGGAGAGAGAGAGAGAGAGTTGCTGTACGGGAGAAAGAAAAGAAAAGAAAAGAAAGAAAAAAAAGAAGGGAAAAAATAAGAAAAAGAGAGAGAGAGATGGGGATAGTGTAGTAGGCGGTGGAAATGAATTAGGTTAGGGGAAATTAAAAGATAATGGGCTTGAGTTTTTTTTTTTTCTTTCTTTGTTTTACTTTTGGGCTTCACAATCTCTACCCCCTTAAAAGAGTTTCGACCTCGAAACTCAGAACAATGCAGGGTATGCTTCTCGCATTTCACTCTCGAGTTCCCAAGTGGCTTCATTTGCAGAGTGTCTCTTCCACATAATTTTGACCATCGGAATAGTCTTATTTCTTAAGACCTTCTCCTTTCGATCGAGGATAGCAACTGCTGGCTCCTCATATCTAACATCTTGAGAAATTTCAACGTCTTGATCTTGAAGTACATGAGAAGGATCAGACACATACACTCGTAACATCGATACATGAAAGACGTCATGCAGGTTAGACATCGATGGTGGCAGAGCTAGACGGTAAGCTGTCTTGCCTACACGCTCTAGAATCTCGAAAGGTCCAACATATCTTGGACTAAGCTTTCCTTTCTTTCCAAACCTCATTACACCACGCATGGGTGAAACCTTTATGAAAACTTTGTCTCCAATCTCAAATTCCAAAGGTCTTCTTCTTTTGTCTGCATAGCTCTTTTGTCGACTTTGAGCAGTCTTCATTCGGGCTTGAATCTTTTTAATAGCTTCAGTGGTTTGCTCTATCATTTCGGGCCCAAGAAATTTATTCTCACCTGCTTCATCCCAATGAACTGGAGAGCGACACATGCGCCCATACAGAGCTTCGTATGGCGCCATTCCGATTGTGGATTGGTAGCTATTGTTGTAAGAAAACTCGACCAAAGGAAGATAACGACTCCATGAGCCGTGGAAGTCTAAGACACATGCACGAAGCATGTCTTCCAAAACTTGAATTGTTCGCTCACTTTGACCGTCAGTTTGGGGATGAAAGGCGGTACTGAACTTTAATTTTGTTCCCAAATTCTCATGGAGACTCTTCCAAAACTTGGACGTGAAACGAGTATCACGATCAGAAATAATTGAGTTTGGAACTCCATGGAGACGCACAATCTCCTTGATATAAAGTTCAGCAAGCTTATCAACAGAGTGAGTGGTCTTGATCGGAAGAAAGTGCGCTGACTTGGTTAATCTATCAACAATAATCCATATTGAATTATGACCAGCGATTGTTTTGGGCAATCCTGACACGAAATCCATTGTGATTTGTTCCCATTTCCATTGTGGGATTTCTAGAGGTTGCAACATCCCTGCTGGTTTCTGGTGTTCGGCCTTGATTTGTTGACAAGTCAGACATCTTCGGACAAATTCAGCGACATCTTTCTTCATTCCTGGCCACCAATAGATTTTCTTTAGGTCTTGATACATCTTTGTAACACCTGGGTGCACGGAATATGGCGTTCCGTGAGCTTCTTCCATCAATTGTCTTTTAATCTCCGCACCTGAAGGCACACAAATTCGACCATTGCATCTTAATACGTCACTTTCGTCTAGTTTGAAGTCACCTTCTTTATCATTCTTGGCATCAAACATTTTCCCAAGTAGGTACTCATCTGCATATTGACCATCTTTGATCTGATCAAACAATATCGGACGCACACTGAGTGCCGATAACCTGCCGGTGATCAGCTGAAGTTCTAGATTTTGAACATCAGTCACTAATTGCGGAGAGGCTTTTACAAGACTTGCTAGAGATGCCACAGACTTGCGGCTAAGGGCATCAGCTACCTTATTGGCCTTACCCGGATGATAGTGCAATTCAAAATCGTAGTCATTCAAAAGTTCCATCCATCTCCCTTGACGCATATTCAATTCCTTTTGCGTGAAGAGATACTTCAGCGTCTTGTGATCAGTATAGATGTTACAGTGGACACCATACAAGTAGTGCCTCCATATTTTCAGTGCAAACACTACTGCAGCAAGTTCCAGGTCATGAGTCGGATAACGAGTTTCGTAATCCTTCAATTGACGTGAGGCATACGCGATGACTTTCCCATGTTGCATCAGAACTGCACCCAAACCTTGCTTAGACGCGTCGCAATATATAGCGAAGCCGTCAGTTCCTTGTGGAATGGTAAGCACAGGAGCAGTTGTCAAGCGCGTTTTTAGTTCTTGGAAACTTTTCTCGCAAGTTCCTGCCCAGACAAACTTCTGTCCTTTACGAGTTAATTGGGTTAAAGGCATGGCTAGACGAGAGAATCCTTCAACAAACTTCCGATAATAGCCTGCCAGACCTAAGAAACTTCTCACCTCGGTGACGGTCTTAGGCTGACTCCATTGCTTCACTGCCTCAATTTTTGCTGGGTCTACCATGATGCCAGCACTGGTAATAACATGACCAAGAAATGCAACTTCTTCTAGCCAAAACTCGCACTTTGAGAATTTGGCGTATAATTGTTTTTCCCTTAGTTTCTCCAATGCCAACCCAAGATGTCGTTCATGATCTTCTTTTGTCTTTGAGTAGATCAGGATATCGTCAATGAACACAATGAGGAACTTATCCAGGAAATCCTCGAACACACGGTTCATCAAATTCATGAACGCGGCTGGGGCATTCGTTAATCCAAACGACATTACCAAAAACTCATAATGACCATATCGTGTACGGAAAGCCGTTTTCGGGATGTCTTCATCCCTAACCTTCAACTGGTGATATCCCGAGCGCAAGTCAATCTTAGAAAACACAGTCGCTCCTGCGAGTTGGTCGAAGAGATCATCAATACGCGGTAACGGGTACTTATTCTTAACCGTTACTTGATTCAATCCGCGATAATCGATGCAGAGTCTCAATGAACCATCAGCTTTCTTAACGAATAAGACTGGCGCTCCCCAAGGAGAATGACTCGGACGAATGAACCCCTTGTCCAACAACTCTTGAAGCTGAGTCTTGAGTTCCTTTAACTCTGCTGGGGCCATGCGATATGGAGTTTTAGATATTGGAGCTGTGCCGGGGATGATTTCTATATTAAACTCTACTTCGCGATCAGGCGGTAAGCCTGGAAGATCTTCTGGGAAAACGTCAAGGAAATCTCTCACGATGGGAATATCTTGGGGTTGGGGTTTAGGTTCCCTTGAAACGTCTATAACACTCGCAAGATAGCCAGCGCATCCCTGACGTATCATCTTCACGGCCTTGAGAGCTGATACAAATGGAGAACTTGACTTACGAGAGGAACCATGGAAATAGAATGGTTCAAGTCCTGGGCTTTGAAACAAGACTGTCTCCTTTTGACAATCAATGACCGCATGGTGGTAACTTAACCAATCCATTCCAAGGATAACATCGTAATCCACCATTTCTAGTTCAATTAAGTTTGCGACGAGCATCCGATTCTGGATTCGGATAGGAACATCTTTATACCAATACAACGACTGATACTTCTCTCCAGCAGGAGTGGTAGTAACAAATGGATACGAAAAGTCACTTCTACACTCCCTTATATGCTTAGATATCCTAGATGATATGTATGAATGTGTGGCTCCCGAGTCCACTAATGCATATGCTGAGAAAGTATCCATGAAAACCTGACCTGTGACAGCAGTGGAGGATCCTGCTCGAATCTCGTCTTCACGGATGGAAAACACCCTAGCATTAGCCTTCGGTGGCTCCTTTGGTGCAGGGCGTTGCATTCCAAGGTTATCGCATACTCGCGCCAAGTGACCTGGTTTTCCACATTTATAACATACCAGGGCACGTGCATAACAATCTCCTCGGTGCGCTACTCCACACCTTTCGCAAGGCGCCGATGGACCATTTTCAGAAGTCTTGGCCCTCTTGTTCGATGACTCTGGGCGCCTATTCTCCCATCGAACTTTGTTTTGGTTAACCGATTGGGACCTATTTCCGAAGTTAGCTTGGGGGCGATTGCTTGAGCCTTGCTGAGATCTCGAACCCTGACTTGTTGGCGGTCTGTTTCCCCATCTAGGCGGAAACCTGGTTCTTCTACGTGCATCACTTTGACTTGAGTTCGTCGGAACGAATGGTACAGTTGAAACTGGTTTTGGAGCAGGAATCCTATCACTCTCACGCCATCCTGCGATACGCATTGCTCTGCTTACTGCATTCGCATAAGTACGGGGACCCGTGTCTCCGCTATCTACTTGACTAACGATGTCTACATTGAGCCCGTGCATATACTTCATCTTTCGGGCTTGATCGGTGGGAACCATAGAAGGCGCAAACCTCGCTAACATATCGAACTTTGCTGTGTACTGGGACACAGACATCGAGCCTTGGCGTAGACTCATGAACTCACGTACCTTGCTTGACAAGTTTGCCTCACCCAGGTACTTTTCATGGAATAGGTTGATAAAGCGAATCCAGCTCATAGTTTTAACATCTTCATACGTTGCCACAACCTCCCACCAGCCACGAGCCTCACCTTCTAGATGGTTCACGGCGCAAGCTACGCGTTCAGCGTCTGAAAGCTGCATGTAGCCGAAGATCTGTTGCATCTTCTTGATCCAATTTTCGGCCGCAGCTGGGTCGACACCACCATCAAAGCTGGGTGGCTTCTGCTTGCGAAATCGCTCATACACAGGTTCTCCCACAAGAGGGACAACCTCGGGAATCTGGAAGTTAAGCTCTTCGGAAATGTTCACTGGCACTGGCGGCAGATTCCCAGGCTGCACGCCTTGAGCTGAAGACTCAGGGACGGGTGGAGCAGGTGCGTTCAGCTTCGATAAAAGCTCGATTATCGTGCGATTTTGAGTTTCTAATTGTTGCGCGACCCTAAGGTCTCTCTCGACTGCTTCGGCAGCCTGCCTTTCAAGAACATCTCGAATCTCATTGAGATCGACGGCTGACGCGCTCCGAGCCACGGACGCACTCCTAGCAGCGGACGTGCTCCGAGAAGCAGACGCGCTATCAGCATTCGACGCTTCAGACATTTTTCCTACATATAGAGAAAGGCATGATTAACATATTTCAAGCGCAACAACGAATCTCGAAACACCAAATAGCACACACATTCAACAACAAAACAGATTTTACATAAAAACATCTATATATCTATATATATACATAAGTCAAAAGATATATACAATACATTCGTTCATACATGCACACCTATATACACGTCAACACGACCTCAACTTTCTACGAGTCTATGACTCCAAAAATCGACTAGTCATCATCAAGACCTAGTCAGTCGGCCAACTCAAAAGGATATAATGTTGGCCGCATATACAAAAAATAATGACCGCTAACTAGCTACTATGTAGCGTCTATATGCATCTAAGTCGGTCCTACAGGAAGATCCTCCTCCGGATCCTCATCCTCCTCATCATCATCGTCAACCTGGACCACTGGTGGGGCTGGAGGCAAACGAGTGCCACCCTCAGTCAAAACATAGAACTCTGTACGCTCACGGAGCTCTGCAAAGGTCGTGCTGCTAAGGCGAATCACTTCACTTCTGCACTCAGGACGCAATCCACGGTAGTACATCTCTTGTCGCATCCTCTCTGGGGGAATAACAGGACATGCCTCCAAGACCTCGTCTACAAAATGCGTACCGTACGCGACAACAGTCTCCTCAAGTCGCTGAGGACAGTCAGAAGCAGCAACCTCCCACAAGCGCAGTCGTCCCTGTGGGTGAAAGGCGTTCCGCATGAACGTCTGAAACATCTCCCAAGTGCGATTGCCGAGATGGCGCGTATGGTGACACCACCGGGTGCGAGCGATACCTGTCAAAAGAGTGGCGGCGATAGTAGTGCGGAACCTCATAGGTAGCGGGAGTAGATCCATCCAATCTCTTGTCATAACAATCCACTCTTCCCAGGTAAGTCCACCCCTCCCACTGAAAGTAGGAGCGGTCGGGGGTATATGGCACGTCGCCTGATATAGGGTCATAATTGTCGGCTGAGCCGGAAAAGGCTGGGCTGCTGAACCAGTAGAGTGGGCCGCCGGGACGTGATTGCCAAAGAATCCATTCTCAAGAGATCCCTGGTCTGCCATGAAAAACCTGCCAAAAGACAAGTTAACGATGAAAACTGAACCAATCCTACTAAACAGAAGACTACGATCTCGTAACGAAACACAATCTATACTCGTGACCGTACCAAGAATACGTATCTCAAGTCTACAGAAACGGCTAAACCTGGGCTCTGATACCACAAAACCTGTCACGACCCGCGAGCGTCACCAGCTCGACCGCAGGCCGCAACTCCCGTAAAACCGTTGACACGTGCACGAGTATATCATTATATATAAAGATCTTGTTTAAATAAAATACTCAAGACGAGTAATAAATTTATTAAACATATAATAAATGTAAACACATTATAAATAAAGTGCGGAATAAAATTAAGTTATTAGTAGTTAGCAAAAACCCGGAGGAATTTTTCACTTTTAATATACATATATGAAGTTTCACAAACTCCTTTAAATATGTACATACAAAATAACTCCTCGTCCTTAAGTAGGACGTTTAGTTCCAGGAGTGTAGGTTACAAAAGAGTTTAACATAATAATATTATACTAAAACTTCTTCTCTCCGGTTGTGAGTCTCCATTAACCACAAGTCAAGAGATACACGTCTTGGTCTCGGTCTTCATCTATACCATTGTCTTCACGCTACTGCCTTGACGTCATTGTTTCGCTGTCTTTCCCTTATCTACATTACCAAGGGTCATAAAACTATGAGTCGATTGACTCAGTAAGTGGGAGTCTAATCTAAGAAATTAAAACATCTAATGTCGTGTGACGTGCAAATAAGCAAATAGGAATGTATATCTAATTCTCGATTCAATATAAATGCGTGCATGGCCATATCTACCTATTCACTTGCCGCTCCACAAGGTTATACACCCCTTCCTGCTATAACCCTCGGAACGACAAGAAGTCAGCCTCGGGCCTCGAGCAGCGGTCCCTCGGCGACTTTGTGTTTTATTCTCTCTGGGATCCACTAATGGTACCAACTTCATCAGGGCGCCAGCGCTCTGTGCTTACGCACGAAGATCAGCGCCTTCATGACCTTCATCGGTCAACATCACGAGTCAGTAACTCATGGGTACCATCGATTCCTTATGTTCAAGGTTTGGGTGCTCAGACACACGCAGAGCACACACCTAATCTATTTACAGAAGAGCATCTCGGGTTAAATCCCAATAATTTAGTGTTTCCCTTTCATTTGCTCGTTTAGTGTTTTAAGATGAAAGTTGAGAGGTGACTCCCAAAACTTTCACTCTCGACTTGAATCCGAGAGTCGAATTATGCTCTCCTGTTTCCCCCGCTCTAGCGGGTCAAACTATTGGGGTAGCTATATCACATAACACAGGCCGGGTTCTAATAGACTATGTTTGAGCCTATCGGGGATGACCCGAACTACATTTTCAGTAAAATGTGGCTGATGCCTTATCTTTATTACTTTTCATATTCTTAGGCTTTACTTAGTCTTGTTTACTAACACATAATAGGCACATAGGCAGGGTTATTCCCTTGGTAAGTAGTTGACTTATGTCTCCACACTTACCCGGAATAGATCAGCCGAAAAACAGATGACTTTCACAAAGAGGTGCGTCCTATACGCTTTGAGACACTTGGTACCCTGTCGGGCGCTGAATGAGATAAAATCCGGAGTTGAAAGTCCATCAACCATAATGTTCAGAAACATTAAAGAATATAGGATTCTACTAACAGAACTATTCTAAATCAGTTCTTATTTCTATAATTCAGTTTACAACTTTTTGGTTAGTAAAGATTAAACTTATTTAAGACTCGCCTGCTTCCGTATCGCAAACGATACGCAATAAGATTAAGCAATAAAATACGAGCCTCAAATGAATTAATCTTCCAAAACAGATAACCAAGAAATTTCCGTTAGTTAAGTACTTAATTTACATCTTAGACATTCTTAAATAAATAATTGATAATGATCAATTATTTCTTTAATTATGAAATAACTATGTAAAGAAAACTTTCAATCCACACTCAAGATTCTAATAAACGCTGTAAGCGAATAATACTTACGAGTAAAATGAGATTCTGATTTCTGTTTTTTATCCTCACTTTGGAGTTTCTGACCCGATCAACAGTCGTGCGATCACGTAAATCTGGAAACAAATTATAGGAACCTAATACGGATTAATTCATAGAATTAAACTTTTCAAAATCTCAATCCTAGGTATGTAACTCGAATTCCGAATCCTGAAATATGACCCAAACTTTGAATCTCGAAACTGGAATTATGACTCTTTTTAATCTTATACATTTTTTTCAAATCTGAGAACACCTGCTAACTATACTACTTTTCTCTCTCGGGATCTCAACCCCCCAATCCATAAACCTAATATCGTATTCCAAACTCAAGTTCAAGCTATAATATATAAACCTACAGTTAATTTCTTCTTTCTCCCTTTTTTTTTTTTCCTTTTATTCAAATTACAATAACATTTATGGTTTATTGCTTTGATATCTAATTCTCGGTTTTCAAAATCAAATTAGTCCAAATCCTCAAATCCATATTCCAATATTCTCAGGTGCGTTTTATGAACAAATTTACAGGTTATATATATAATGAGGTTCTCGGGTTGAATATCAGATTTCCAAAAACTTCCAACTTCAAAATTCTTAGGCCAAAACAATCTAAAATCCACCTGAACCATCTTCACGACACAATCTAGTTACAATCCATCTTACAATCGCATTCAGCCCGACAACATAACCAAATAACCCAAAAAGCCCTGAATACCGAGCCTAAACCCTAAATCTTGAATTCAAAAATCCAATCTAATCCAAAATTACAGAAACACAATCTCGAAGTACAACTCAGACTACACAAAACCATGTAATACAATTAATCCACCCAGAAATTCTCAGATATTCGAAATCCCCAACTCAAATCCAAACAAACCCTAATTTCGTGTCCAGCCTCTAACCCGAACCGAAATGTTACAATTCAAACCTAAAACATGATTTTGGAAATACAACAACGTCAATTTCGATAAACTAGGCTCGAATTTACAAAATCCCCAAATTTAAATCGACGAACCCTAAACCCTCAAATCAAATCCGAAATCAAATCGATCGATTCGAAGTTTGTCTCACCTTGGATTCGTGAAATCCGACCAAACTCGTCGTTCTTATGCCTTCCCGATGATCAAACACACGAAGACGAACGTTTCCCGGCGACGGAACTTTGATCGACGCGACACAGAGAAGAGGACGAGCGGGGACGAGCGGTGCGGAGGCGGAGCTGGACGGAGAGCTTCGCGACGAAGAGAGGGGAATATTCGCAAAATCGCGGCGGCGAGGGCGGTCGGAGGAGGTAGCGGTAGAGAGAGAGATAGAGAGAGAGAGAGAGTTGTGTGAAATAAGATAAGGGAGAGAGAGAGAGAGAGAGTTGCTGTACGGGAGAAAGAAAAGAAAAGAAAAGAAAGAAAAAAAAGAAGGGAAAAAATAAGAAAAAGAGAGAGAGAGATGGGGATAGTGTAGTAGGCGGTGGAAATGAATTAGGTTAGGGGAAATTAAAAGATAATGGGCTTGAGTTTTTTTTTTTTCTTTCTTTGTTTTACTTTTGGGCTTCACAATTTTATGCTTATAATCAATAACAACTGAATCGATAGATCCATATATTATTGAACTTAGAACATAAAAAAAGTAGCACTAAACAATATTCTATTGTCTTGTGCAAAGGAGCATGATGGGATAACAGATTTGTGAAGATTTTGAATGGTAGGAGTTGCTCAATTTGATCCTTTGTGAAGGTTGGTTAACTCGAATTGATTTGTGACTCGTGTGAATCTTCAACACCGGTTTGGTAGGATCTCGGTGTCTTCTTGTCTCCGAGTGGCTTTCCATAAATCTTCTATTACTTTTCTCTTTGTATGCCAAGATTTTGCAAAAATCACACCATGGTTTCTTCTTATTGTCCTCGAACGAATAAAGTCGAGGTTTCGTTCAATCTTCCCCAGTCGGATCTCAGAGAACACCTCTCATATGGATGGTAATGGCTTTCTCCCGAGAATTCTTCCTTTTACCTCGTCAAGAGTCTAATTGAGCCCATCAAAAAACATGAAAACTTGATCTTTTTCTTCACATGTCTTGAACCGAGAGTAGTAAGTCGGGCTTTCCCACTCTTCATTGTGGCACTGATCGAGTTCATGCCAAATTGCTACAATCTCGCTGTAGTAAATTGTCAGGGTCTGGCTTCCCTGTTTTGACTTCCAGAGCCTAATTTTTAGCTCAAAAATTACGGAATCTTAGCTCTCTTTAACAGATTCTCACACCTCTTACATAGATTTTATGAACAAGCGGGGCTTTGCGATTGTATTGTCCATGGAACTGAGGAGCCACGCCGTCACGAGTGAGTTCTCCAATCTCCAGTTGGGTTAGCCATCGTCGCTTTCCTTTGGTGCCTTCACTTCTCCAGTGAGATATACTACTTTCCCTCTTGCTTCAATAGCAAGTTTTACTTATTGAGATCACTCTAGCTAGTTGCTACCATTTAGTCGATGCACTGTGATGTGCATAGATGTACGAGAGGTCTCCCAGTGATAGGGGGTGTTTTTTCAAGTTGGTTAAAAGGTCTATTCCATCGTGAGAGTGAGTTTTGGGATTTTCAGTTCATGTGTTTGGCTAGTTGTGATACCGTGTGTGTTTCAGAGAGTTATATGATATATTGCTCATAGCCTCAAGGACAAAATTCATAGATACTAAGTGTAACTACTAAAGCAGTAAAATAGGAACTAATTAACAGACTAATCCTAGTATCTATTGGGGAAACTCACTCCGAATTTTCAATAATAATAATAATTAACATAACTAATTTTTATTTTCTACATTATGGATAAACAATCATGATTGATATGTTCTGTTTCTATAATAGTTCTGCGCAGACCTCTTGAGTTTTGCAAGAAAAAAAAAACAAGAACGCTTTTCATCTCAACTTCCGGTGCTAAAAATACCACTTTAGTACCTCACTACGTCTAGTTCATATGACCGTACCTAGAATACTACTTAATACTGATGTTAGCTATACCATCCTCGTCCATTGTCAGTAATATAATGACTTTTGTCACTCCACTCATAAGCCTTTCAAAAAAGACCCTCGACCTTGATCCACATGAATCCAAAGTGACCAAATCTATAATTGCTAAGTTCGTTATCTAAATAACTCAGGCTTACGGCGAGGAGGAAATTTAAGTATCTACAGTATTTGATGAAATAGTTTACAAGCAGCATCAATTGTAACGGTAGAAAATGGTTCCAGTGAGCACATTGTCATAAGACCTCCAAATTTTGCCGGTGCCCCACTAATAATCACCTCCTGGCTATCTAAACTTCGTCTACTTTCAGTTGTTTTCCTAATTAAATCCTGGTCTGTACATAGCACCAGTATTATGTGTTACAGCAAGCAGTTCATTCATATTGACTAATCACCATGATTAAGCTAACTGTTTCTTTTTATTTATTTATAAGAATAGCTCTGAAATTTTATCCAATACATTTGACACCTGCATCTTTTTAAACAACTCATGTTTGAAGCATTATATATTCCTTTCTTTCTCAATTTTTTTCCATTTAATTAGGCTTCCTATCTGTAAATTTTCAGTGGCATTGGTTCCTAGCATCTCCACACCCAAAAAACAAAACAACTTTTTTTCCTTGATATCTTCTAAGAAACAAATCAAACAGTTGTTTTGAAACCCTATGTTCTACAAAAATAGGAGCAACACTAAGGAAAAGAAATATATTATCATAATGTGTACTATGAAAAATAAAAAGAAACCATTCCAAAAAAACTCAGTAACGAAAGTACTAATTTGAGGAGGGGTTTCTCACTGATCCGCGGGCAGAGACTTGATGATGTCAGAATCACCTAAAACAACAAACAAAGAAAATGTCAAGATAAGTTCATTCATCTTATAATTCAAGGCATGCAGAAGAAATAACAGTAAATGTAAGACCAACCTGCATCAATAATGCTGAGACATGAAACGCGGAAGTACTTTCCACAAGCAGTTCCAAGGTCGACATTATCTGAATTATCACGTCAAAACATTATTGTAACAGTGAACAACGAACCGTATTTCAATATTCTTCCTATTAATCTAGAGCTTCCATGAGATCTCTTAAATTAAGCCTAACATAGTGAAGCTAAGATTTAAATATCATAGCATACGCTACGACCATTCAACGCGGCAACAGACAGAAATCTAGAGACAATAAATCACAGACCGAAATGAAGTTTCCAACGAAAGACAAGGTAGAGTTTAAGAGCAGGGAAATCGAAGACTCACTTCCATTGTAGTGGTGAACTCCGATCTTGGAAAGCATGGCGTAGTACTCGATCTCGGACTTGCGGAGAGGAGGACAATTGTTGGAGATAATAATCAGCTTCCCTGCAATTTCAATCGTGTTCAAATGGTATTACACACAAGTAATCAATTTTCCTAGACAAACCCTAGAACAAATAAAAAAACTTCGAAAAAAAGGACGTACCTTTAGAGCTCCGGAGAGAGCGAAGGACCGTCTTGTAACCGAGGGAGTATTTCCCACTCTTGACCACAAGAGCGAGCCTGCTGTTGATGCTCTCGTGAGTCTTCTTCTGCAATTTTTTGGATCCCACGAAATTATATAAAATAGATAGTAATATAGGCAGGTTTAAATCAACGTATAACTGTATCTTACCGTCTTCTTGACAGACACCATTGCCGATAAGCTTCAAACTCGAGAGCCTCGTCTGGTCTACGGCGGAGAGAAGAGGGCAGGGTTTAATATTAGCCCTGGTCTAGCCCAATATATTTTCGCCCAATATCAGCTTTCTCTTATATAGCCCAATATATTTTGGTTGACCCAATTAAGTTCAGCTAACGAGTATTCGCACAATTAAGATTCTAATCTTGTTTTAGAAAATTGTCAAAAATATCTCTAAAAAATTTATGTATTATTATAAATTTGTTACTTTTGGAATTTCGTCAAATTAATTAATTATGTCTGGATTACTAAATTGTCATTTAAATTTTGGTTATTAACAAAAATTTAACTTGAATCGAAACATTAACACAAATTTAACTACATGTTGGTCATATTGAAAATAAACTATGTTTATATGCCTATTATACTTAATAACCTTATATTTGAAGTAGATTAATGTGACAAAAAATATAATAAAAGAATGACAAATGTAGACTGTAAATTGTTAAAAATTCAAAAACTAATATTTATTTTTGTGATAGTATGCGTTAAAAAAAGACCTGGCCAAAGATTTTCCAGATGACGTTGATTAAAATAAAGATAAAGTCTTCTGAAACAATATTTAATTATATTTTTGTTAAGTTTATACATTTTAAAAAATTCATATTTTTAAAGAAGATATATGGGTTTAAATTCAACTCAATTAAAATAAATATATTGGGCTAAAATCGACATTCTCAGTAACACGTATTACAAGATAATCAGTTGATTTGTAGTATAAACCTGTAGAGGTATAAAATTGAAATGAACTGTATTGGTCCCGAGTGAAGCCCAATACCGGAGATCAAGACTAGACTGATCACCATTGGGCCCAATCCTTGAAGCAGTGAGGACGAAGTCAAAGTTACACGCGTGCACCTCGTCGGAGAAGTCGGATAGAAGTCAAATTCAAGTTCTCAAACAGTCTTCTCGCTGAAGAAATCGGATCAGAGATAAAGTCAAGATCTCATTTAATTTTACCTAGATCCATCGTTCTAATTAAAATTGTATAAATTCATGTTGATAATAATTATGTTTGTAGGTCTATTATACTTAATAACCCTATATTTAAAGTAGATTAATGTATGACAAATGTAGACTGTAAATTGTTAAAAGTTCAAAAACTAATATTTATTTTTGTGACATATGTGTTAAAAAAGGCATGGCCAGAGATTTTTTAGATGACATTAATTAAATTAAGGATAAAATATTCTAAAAACAATATTTCGTTATATTTTGCAAGGTTTTATATATTTTAAAAAAATCATATTATAAGGAGATATATGGGTTTAAATTTGATCCAATTAAAACTAATATATTGGGTCCAAGTATAATTCAATAACTCAGAAACTTCGATCCAATCCTATCAAAATGTATCATCGAACTCCCTTCAAAAGTGGTGAACTTAATCTTGACGAAGTTTCTAATCACCATAGTCGACTTCGCCGCGAAGACCCGATCTACGACGAATTCAAAACTTTCATCTTTAACGGAATGACGCGACATAACATTAACGTCGACATTCTCGGCAACACGTACTACAAGATAATCATTTATTGTAGTATAAACGTGTAGGGGTATAAAATTGAAATGGACTGTATTGGGCTCGAATGAAGCAGTTAAGATCACCATTGGGCTCAATCCTTGAAGCAGTGAAGACGAAATTGAATTCAAATTCAAGTTCTCAAACAGTCATCTTGTTGAACATAACCGGATCAGAGACGAAGTCGGAGATCGCATCCTTAAAAGCATTACGCGTCGTGGCAAATCTCCAACGATCTCGTATACACGCACTCGAAGTCTTCAGTTCGTCAAGACATTATAAATAGAAAGCTTCAACCAGCTAAACGCACATATAAAATTTCATCTGATTATTTTTATTATCTCTCGAGCTCGATTTTATGTTATTTACATATTCATTTTGTGTTTCTCCATTTCGATTTCACGAACTCGATTAAATTAATAAAATCATTTATTTCATTATATTTGTATTCTTAAGTATTCGATATTATAATTACGACATTTTACCGAGATCTGTAGTTCTAAATTAAAATCGTATATAATCACTTATATCTTATTTCGTGATTATTGAGAGCGAATTTCAACATCAACAAAATGTAAAGTAGATTTAATCTTAATACAACTCGCACTTCGTCAATTTTTTTATTATGTGATTACAACTACTTTCAACTAGGTTTATTTAAAGGGTAATGTCATTTTGAATTTGACCAAAGTTTCATTACGAAATGATAAATAATAATAAATAACCATCTTCACTCGTTTACAATAAAAGCAACTAGGTTTATTTAAAGGGTAGTCATTTTGAATTTCACAAGAGTTTCGTTACGAAATGATAAATAATAATAACTAACTATCTTCGCTCGTTTACAATAAAAGCAATCCATATTATATGTGTATAGAAGGTGATTATTTACCATCCGTTTATATAACATTGCCTATTTTTAAATTTGTTGAGTTAATGTTGGCTAAGAGCCAATTTTTTTATATTAAAATTACTAATAAAGTTGAGTTGTTGGAAAAATAAATTGTTTAATAGTAACAGATAATGCGTGGTAGTTAAAAATTAAAAACAATAAACGTTTTCTCATTTTTTTTATTTTTATATAACAAAGTTATATTTCCTCCTTTTAATAGAAAGAATCATTTATTAAGGCACATTTATTCTAAAAAGATCATAAAACTGTCTAAGTTAGCAACTTAAATCCGAAGCTGGCTCGACTAACTACATCTTAATAATTTAAATTCAACTTGGCGATCAAGTTATTCTATATGAAACTATAATCATATAGATGATTACAAAAAGTCATTTTGAGAAGAAGAAAAAAAGGGTTACAAAAATTGCGACAACTAAGTTAAGGCATTAAACCAAACCAACATATCAAGTGAAGAACTAAGGCCAAATAAAAAAACGAGTCCATATCAACATGAAGATTCTTTCTATTTTATAATTAGCAGCTTGACACACTGCTCTGTTTGTACATGGCACTTCCATAAGCACAAACCACACTCTTTATCTCTCTTGTTTTCATCGGGTCTTCACCTGAAGAAGCCTGTTGTTCCAAACGGAGTGAAGCGTCATGTGAAACAGGTCGTACTTGACCGGCTCTCTGTGCCAGAAGAAATGCTTCTGCACCATCTTCACCCCGTTTCGCAGAGACTCGTACCTCTCGTCGGAGATCGAGAGAAGAATGTTCCTCAGATTCGGGACGTCCTTCTCGGGGACAAACACCGAGAAGGCTTCCCAGTCGAGCACCTCGAAGAACGGAGGCACGTAATTGTCTGAAACGATCACGGGAACGCACTCGTAGAAGATCGACTCGACGATTCTGGGTGTGTGAACCTCGTATCCCCTTGCGCAGACGCAGAACTTGCTCGTCTTCATGTATTCCCTGTAAGCCCTTTTGCCTTCCGGGTCGCGAGGCATCGGACCCGAGATCTTCATGTCGGCCTCTCTGCTCTCGCCCCAGTGTCGAAGCAGGATTGGCCGGAGATACCCGTGCAAACCCCCGGCAAAGAAGGCCAATGTGGGTCTCTCCGATGTCGGTTTTCCTCCGACGTTTTCGAGCGGATCTTCCGAGGAGCGAATGTACGTCACGGGGAAGCCGGTGTCTTTTCCGATCTTGAAGTCTTTTGCGACGTTCGCGTTGCAGAGCGACCGAATGCAGTTTTTCATCGTCTTCCTTGTGAGATATGAGGCCTGCAAATTCACCATTTTTTCTAATCAGATTGAAGATCAAACATGAAGATAAAGCATAAATTTAAATGACACATGGGAAATTTTGTGGACCACGTTAAGCTACAATTGATTTTGAGACAGAACTATGATGCTTAGCATGATATAATGAAATTCGACCCAAGATGAGTGAGATTAAGAATCTAATAGAGACATACAAAGTCAACATTTCTCATCTTTATGTCAAGTATTCTGAAAATTAACACTGGAGCTCCTCGCAGAGATCAGAAGAGCTGAAAATCGAGGGTGTTCATACCCAATCGTGACAAGCAACGAGAAAGTGGTCCGCTCCATCGGTTCTGTTCCAGAAACGGTATCTTCTGGAGATCAAATCGACGTACCTCTTCAACTGTTTCTCGAGGATCCTCTTGTCCTTGGATTCCTTTTCGACCAAGGTATGCCTCAGCGACTGTGAGCTGAAGGGTAAATAGAACAAGTGGGCCTTCTTGGGATCGCGGACCACGAATTTCCTGTTTGCCTCCATGAGCTTCATGAACCAACCTTCCGAGGCGTAAATACCTCTCATATAAGGCTGATGGAATACAGGCTTGTCTCCTTCCTTGTAGACGTAGACTTTCAGCACTCGTTCCATCAATTCGTAGCTCCTGAGAATGTGTTTCATTATATTGTGTAAGAAAGAGTCAAACAGCACTACATACGACGATATGAAATCCATGAGGAGAAACGTATCAAACCAATCAAAGTGGTAAGGACTGTTTTTCGGCTGACCTTGTAAACTTGGAAACATTTCGGAAAACCAAAGCGCTAAGTTCTCGACTGCTTCTAATAATTGGAGCTTTATTAATCTCCCGTTTAGCCAACGACAGATCATGATCCCGCACAGAAGACCACCTTGGTTTCTACTGCCATTCAAAACGTTTTCAAGTGAGAGCCTGATATTTTTTACCATCACACTAATTACAGACTAGAATAAAAAAGCACATACCATTGAACCAGAAGAAACAGAGCTCTTCAACAGTAATGAGTACATCTGCGACACAGTTGTTGGTTTCTTCTTCTTCAGCACATTGGCCTCGTACTTCTCCCTTTCCGCTTTATACGAATCATCATTCGCCTGAGATTGTCTGAAACGCCCCTCGAAATCCGCAGCACTCGAGTTTCTAAAGCCCTCTGATAACACACCAGCGCTGTATTTCCCGCTGCTCTCGGAAACTACTCTCTCGCTCTGTGCCACGGGACCGAGTCCAAGCCTTGGAGCCTCTTCTCGAGAAGAGACATTGTCGTTATCAAGAACTAGATCAGGCTCTCTGTTTTTGTTGCCGAATTCTGGTTCACTTTCAGACTCAGCATCGGAATCGCTGGACACCACTTGAACCATTTCGGTCGATTTCGAGGTGTTCATTAATCTACTACCAACATTGTCAATCTTCATAGTGCTATTTGAGCCCCTATTATCAGATAGAGAAACATACAATTTATTCCCATATGGAATAGAAAATGATTGAGAAACGAGTAAAACAACCACCAAAAAACCGATGATCAAGAACACCAGTCTCTGAATCTCAACTCGGAACAATCGCTGAACAGCTATACCGGCATCCATAATCGCATCGCACACTCCAATTACTCTCACATTTCTGAAAGAGAACGCATAAAAATCCATAATCAGCGCCACAATGGCCAGTCAAATAATTAAGTTTGTAAAATTTATGCTTTTGAAAGTTAAGTAGCTACACTAAGATTTAAGACAACCGGTGAAACTCTCGCATAAAATAATAATGATATAATACTTGAACTAGGAAGATTGAAACTGAAGGATCAGGATCATAGAGTAAACGAGGCCTGACCGAATGAACTGCGATCTTGACTTCTCGATGGCCAGTCGTTGCCTAATTTGGATGGATCGTCGTTCTTCTTCACTTGAATCTGTTCAAGTTTAAATCGCTAAATGCCCTTTCTGTTTCACGATATTACGTACCAGCCATCAGCCAAAAAAACCAGCTTCTGAAGGTTTCCAGTTGAATACTGTAAACTCTTGATAGGGACGAAAATGGAAATGGAGGAGAGGACAAGTTATTGATTATTTATTGTGTGTACTGCAACTAATCGATTCTCGGGGTTTTTTTTTTTTTTATGTTAATTGCGACAAGAATAGTTTATATAGTTTTACATATAAAAACTAAATATTATATTACGATGTTTTTAACTTATGCAATAAGTTTTAATTAGAATTACACATAACACAAAATTTAGTGAATTCCAAATTTTACACCTAACCACGTGAAATAAATACATATTAGATTATAAAACAAAATTTCGATGAAATGATCCTCGTTTAAAAACTCATTTTTGAAATGGTTATCGTTTCGTAAATTTTTTGTAAATAACTATAATGCTTAGTTGTCGTATTAACTTATGTTGTTATTTTACACTGATGTCTTTGTTATTTTTTTCGACTAATTTCTTTCAATTCTAACTTTGATATATTAATATTCGAGAGAAAATATAAATTGTTCACTTTATTATTCAAATTTGAGCAGTTGAGCATAATTTGTTATTAGATCTTACAATGATGAGGTAGTTAATTAACGGCTTTAGTATCAACATTATTTAATTATTTTATTTCTTTTTTCATTTTCGAAAATCATATCTTTTTTCCGAAAATCATTACATATTAGTCGAACTCCTTCGTATTCATTCCAAATTTCGCTCATTTTTCTTCATAACCGATTTTACACAAAACGACATCATAACTGTTTAACTTTCATCAATTTTTCGTCCAATACATATTACTCAGAAATTGATCTTCAATTTACATGAACCATAGAATTACTTGTTGGCAAGTGTTCATGTTTATTTTCATTCTTAAAATAATATCATGGGATTAATCATCATCTTCTTCTTCATAATCGACTGGCTCAATAAATACCATTAAAACTACTCTTTTAGCCATGTTATATGCGTTTTCATATATTCGTACAATTTGAAATAAAATTATCAATTTACACAGATAATGAAATTGTGTATAACGTAAATTGAGTTTAGTTTTACAATGTTAACTAAGTTTTCTTTCCCATAATTCAAATAAAACGAAAAAATAATAATTAAATGACCTGATAACTCATTAATAAGTAAATGACAAAATTATAGGATCTTATGCAATTTAGTCAACTATATCTAATAAATATCTTTTATAAACAACATAATCACATTTGGAAACGAAAATTAAAATAATTAAATTTCGGGATAATTAATTAAACAAAACAATACTTTAATTTCTAAAATTATATGATCTTAGAACATTATAGAAACTACATCCATTAATTTCCAATTAGAAATCATCGAAAATATTTTTAAATAATTTGAAATTTAACTCCATTTTCAAATTCAAAATAAATTAGATTTCAAACAATTTTGCCAAAATTTTAAAAGAAAAACAAGTAAAATAATATTGTTAATTAGTTTGTCACTTAAGCACTTGGGCCATTAAACATTGGGCATTTCTAAAAGAGGAATTGCCCAAAGTATCACTTTTTATTTTTATTTTCTCAAAATGCACCAAAACATATTTTTTTTTTCCAAAATACAAGTGAATTTCATGTGAAAAGACGAAATACCTTTTAAAAAGATAAAACTAACATAAATGCCCTATACTATATTACCCGCCAAAATTATTAAGAAAAAAAGAATTAAAAAAAAGAATTAGGGTTGGAGCACTTATACCTTTTAAAGTTTAATTTTTTTAAAAAAAATAAATAAATAATAACCGATTAATATGGATATGAAATAAAATGTAAAGAAATAGTTTTAGGGGTATTTTAGACTTTTGTACTAATATTTTGTGAAAAAATTAATTTTAGTAGATTTTTGGGAAAAACAAGTACAAATGAGGGTATTTTGAGCAATTTCTCTTTCTAAAATGTGGTAGTAACAGTTGGTCATTCGGCCGAAATTTTATAAATAATAAATATGATGAGTAGAAAATTCTATAATAAAACTACGGTTAGCAATTGATAATTAACATAAGTTGTTGATGTCGAATTTTGTCCTCAACAATCACGAAACAAATAATATAGTTATACGATTTAAATTTAATAATGTGGATCTCGGTGTGGCATCGTATATTAATAACGTATATTTAATAAAATGGAATATAATTCAAACAAACTGCGAATTATATTGATATCAAAATGATTACAAATCAGTTTGAGTGGTGAAGTCTTGAATATCGAAAATATTTAAGGAGAAAAGCGACAGATAATAATAAGGAGAATTGTCCAAACTACCACCATTTGTAGTGGATTTTCTCAAAATTTAATAAAATTGATTTTTTTTTCTCAAAATATCAGTACAAAAGGCCAAATCTCGTAAAGCAGTTTTTTTACATTTTATTCCATATTCATATTAACCGGTTACAACCTATTTTTAAAAAAGAAAATTTAAATAAAAAGCTAAAAATCGTTCCACTTCTAAACATTTTATTTTTTTTGGCTGATAGTGTATTGTAGGATATTTGTGTTAGTTTTATTTTTTTAAGAGTATTTGGTCTTTTCAAATGAAAATTACTTGTATTTTTGGAATAAATTATGTTTTGGTAGATTATGGGAAAACCAATATAGACTAGTGGTAATTTGAGCTATTTCTCTAATAATAATAGAACACGATGATTTCGGCTAACTAAACTACTTTATTTATAATTGAAGAAGAGTTGAAGTCTTCGCAACACATTATTCCGAGATTGTTGATGAATTCGCCACGTTGCATATCGCCGTTAAGGGTGAGAATTTAAATTTGTCTTCTATTAGGTTGTCGCTGCGTTATTCACTCTGTGGGCTAGAGACTTCGTCAATTTGACGTTGATGACTTCTTTTGGTGGATTGAGGTTTGATTAATAGATCTGTTCGACAAATAACTTCGAATATTGGGTCTTAAGTGAATCCGATATACTAAATATATTAAGTCAATTTTATACCCACATAAACTAATAATAATTACATTTTCAAGTTAGAGCTCACGAATCTAATCTCCTCAAACTTACGTAAAAATAAAATTAACATTTAATGAAATTTTTTATTAGAAGAATCAGTCACATTTTGTTAAAATTATTGTTGACATGTCAAATTAGTATAGCAATATTTTACGAATTTTTTTAGTACCGAGAACGCACTTTCGTGAAAAGAGGTAAGATTTTTCTCTAAATAAATACTAATATAGTATAAGAGAGTAAATGTAATGAAGGTGTCGATCAGATATGTGAATAATAGGTAGTAAGTGTCTTGAAATTTCTCAATCTCTTCTCCGATGCGCTTCCTCCTCTTTAATAAGTTTTTTTTAGGATAAACGCTGGACGATTAGTCCGACTAGTGAGTTCGTGGTTCTGATAGATTGTGAGGTGATTAATCTCACGTTTTTGTAGTTTAAGCGCTCGAAGCTGACTTCTTAGATGTATACACTCGGTATTTATCTGCCCAAGTATTTTATTTAGTTAATTTACATGTGTATTATAGATTTGACTAATATTTGAATTATTGTATTATCTTCTTTTCGAAATTATGGTCAATAAATTTCGTTCATAACTTATGAACATCGTGTTCTTTATCTTTAGTTAGTTCTCAAATATACTTTACTAGTACTTTAGTGCGAAAATATCCGCTCTTTTTCGATATGCTAACTCCATGATCGGTTCATAATAATTTCCCGAGTAACCATTACAATTCGACTTTAGAAGTTTCTCTTCGTTTTATTGTCGTATCTTCATATTTTTTTAATACAAACGACTGCAAATAATCCAACTACCTTCTCATCTTATCACAGGTAATCTAGGCTACTACCCTTAAAAAAAACTTTGATTTGTTCTCTACCGATAAAAGTTATGTTTTTAGGTGAATATCTCTCTAAAAGCAAACAATATTTCCTTCTCAATAATACCACTGTTTTATTTAATTTTATTATTAAAAATAAAATAAAAAACATGCTTCTCTCTCCCTCAACTCAGGATGTAAACGCGCGAACAAAACGAAACAAACTTTCATCAACCATTTATTTTTCCGACGACATTTTGGCGAGGAAAACGACATTCTGACAACGATCAGATTGCTCTACGATGACATTGACGACGAAAAAACTCAAATTCAAAAGTTTTGTATTCAAGGTAAACAAAACAATTCATTAATGAAATTTTTATATTTCAAGATTTGATACTTCTTTCGTTGTTTTGGATTGAAAGATTTGTTAGTTTTAAACCACAAAACTATGTATTTTACTCAATGAAACTCTGGTTTGGATTTATTTTTTAATGTTAAAACATGAACAACTACTAGTACTGATTATTGGTTGTAGATTATCATTAGAGCAATAGAGTTGAAATATGCAGTAGAGAAATATAGTTGAGCAGTAGAACGAAATAGTGTTGGAATAGGTCTATGGTTAAGAAAAATTTATCATTAACACACTAATGACGGAATATAAAAAAAATTATTAGTAAAACAATTTTTACTAACCTAGGCAAAGTGTATGAACATGTATATATAAACATTATTTAATTGAAAAAATATAGTATAAATCATTCTTCATACATTCATCAGTGACAAATGAATTGGAAAAAGAAATTCGAATTCCACCATCAATAAATTTTAAATAATAATTCTGCTAAATATTTGAGCTACATATATTAAGTTTTTCCCAAAAAAAGGAACAAAATATATATATTATTCAAATTTAAAGTTTTGTCTTCAAAAAATAATGTCACGGATCTCATAGCCTTAGCATACACCAAGCTCCCATCACTCCACTTGAAACAGAAGTCGCCATCCTCTAAACTTTTACTTTTCCTGAACCCATTCAAGGAACAAATTTGGTTAGTAGCAGCGGAGTCAAGAATCCACAATGATATATTATCAGCTATTAAACAAGTTTCGGTAATCAGTAAAGTACCTTTCCCTTTAGTCTTGAGGTAGGCATGTCAATTTTTATGCCAGAACCCTTCAGCGGTATGAATCTCCTTCATTAGTTTAGTAATAGTGTACCCTACGTTATTTATGGAGTAGTTCAGCTTGAAAGTATCGAAAGATTCAGGGAGAGTTTCCAAGACCATATTTTGGTTTCTCCATCAATCTCATATCCAAGGATTTTCATGTTATTGTGATAACTTATGATCAGTATCATGTATTCTTTAACAATAGTCCTAGCTTTCATACGACAATTCACAAACTGACGAACCGCTTGTTATCTAGCCTGACGCCCTTGCCCTCTAAACATCTCATTGAGATTGAAGAGCATGCTATAGTTTGAATCAATATCATGATGTTGTTGTTGCAACACATTGTTCATCGATGCTAAAATATAGCATCTTGCAATCTCATCAGATCGGATTCAGGCCACTAGGGCGTCCTTGTCCTCTTGAGTCGAATCATTATTCGTTTAAGGAAGACATGGGGCGGTGAGTACCCATTTGTGATTTTCCACAGTAAGGACGATGTTTAGGTTACGTTTCTAATTACGTTATTTTTCTGTTCTAGTTTATTCGAGGAAATGATTATTGAGAAAGTTTATAGAGACGTATTGTTGATTGTTGAAACAATTTATGATTAGTCTTTTGTTTAATGATACATCATTAATGCATAGTCATGATGTCAATACATCAACGTTTGACTAGCCACCTTATAAAAAAGTTTGATCACTCAAATATTTTTGCAGGGTCTCGAGGGAGGATTACTAGAGATTGAGTTTAAGTGTGTAACCAACTACTTAGTTCAACCAGATCAACTTTGAAAACAATCCACCGAGGGGAGACGTTGTTTCATCGTTTCACTTTTGAACGTAGCTCTACAAGCAATGTTAAGGGCAATGCGTCTTTGAGTACTCTCATTAAAGAGAAGGTCACGAGGGTGACTCTTAATTTGACGACATATGCACTTAACATTAGTGTTGGGGATCCAGGGTTGCAAACAATAAGTGCAACCCTCCCACTTAATTATTGGAAAAAGGCACGTCTACTCTTTTACGTATAAGAAACTTGTTTCCATTAGTAAAGAGAGATAGAGTGGATCACTAGAAAAAAAGAACCCTAAAATCGATATTTGTGAGGGGAGAGCAGTGTTAATGAACTAAGGCATAAGGAACATACTCGGATCTTTTTGTCTATTAATTTATTTTTCCTAAGGAAAGTGTGTGAGATTAATAAATCATCACTTTTTGCACTTGAAAGGTTTGAGATTAAAAATCTCCTAAAACTAATATCTTCATCTTCATGACATCTTCCTTCAAGATATCTTCATGGTGGTTGAGTGCGTGAACGTCGGAAAAACGATAGCATCAAGAAGAGAGGAAGAAGTTAGGAGTCGCAAATCCGGATTCAAAATCCTGAACTCGCGGATTACCGTCTATCTCTGACTTAAAAGGTTATAAATGACACATCCGGTATCCGATTAAGCTGAAACCAATTGCATTGGATAGCTAACTTCCGTACCTTTAATTTGGTTTAAGAACCACTCATTTTCAAATTCCTAGCAAAGAGTTATGCCCGTTTTACGGAGCCGTAACAACTTGTCCAGAAATTGAAAAACAATTAAAAGATATGTCGGATCTAGGCGTATTGAGAAAAAAGTTTATTGAAACATTTTATTTGTATTTTTTTATTTCAATTGTGTGTTATATTAACATGTTAATAATTTACAAAAAATAAAACAAACGATATTTTATCAAATATTCAATAACAAATTTAAACTAGAAGTGCAATAAACTATTTTAAACTATGTACACAAATTTTCAAACTTGTCAAAAAATTGATTTCGAGTATGTTAAACATTAAATAATTAAAAATTTCTTTTAATGTACTTATATAGCATATTTAACAAGTGGAAAATCAACACAAAGTTAATTTTAGAGGTCATACCAAAAAATTAAAATTGTGTAACATCTAATCTTTGGAAAAACCTTCAAGCAAATTTTGAAAAAAAATTCGTATAATGATTTTAAATAACATTTACATGCTTATACTTTGACTCATGTTTCGATACCGTTTGTTGTAATAGCTCTAGGGTTAAGAAAAATTTATCATTAACACATTAAAGGTGGAATATAAAAATTTCTTTATTAGTAAAACAATTTTTACTAACCTAGGCAAAATGCATGAACATGTATATATTAAAAACATTATTTAATTACTTAAATACTAACCTTTCTTATAGTTTGATCTTTGATGAGCCTTGGTAAAGATAGATCGTCTCGTCTCGCTTGTTACCTTCACTCCTAGTCTTGAACTCGTGAAACCTAAGGTTTCTATTACGTGAGTCTATAGACTGTTTGAAGGATTTGAGCGTGGACACAATTAAACACTATAACTCAAGAACAAGTTTATGAGTAAAAGAGCTAATTTAGCCTAAATCTAATGAGGACTTAGGTGTCAAAATAAAAGAAGTATTTTGAGAGAGAGGAGAGATTATGACGGCCAAAATGAGAGACAGGAGCAAGAAAAGCTTTTTTCACATTTTTATGTGAGGCTCTATTTATAGGAGAAGGAAAATCAAGAAAGGGTAAATACCTTTCTCTTGGTATATGGTCGATCAAATATGCTCCGTTAGTGAGAAAAATTGTTTCCTCACTTAACATATTTATTTTATTCTCAAGAAAATTCATTTCCTCCTTTCCGTTTGGCTAATTATCTTTACAATTAAAGACAAAGAATCATCTCCTCTTTGGGATGATGTTGGCCGAACTCTACACTAGGGAATGGAATCTAGATGCTTCCTTATTTCTGTTAAGACAATTATTAAAATACCCATTGTAAAATTAATATTGCACAAATAATGAAATTAATTTCATAATGCCTCAAACGACTTCTCGGCTTTAGAAACTAATTTATATTTCCATCACATAAAATATTCAAAATTTTATTTTGACATTCACATCATTTTATATCCATGTGGACAATAATACCCTTTAGACATTTTCCGAGAAAACGTCTAGTTCAATATTTGAATTTATTTTGACTTCGTTTCTACTTTAACAATTTTACTCTAATGACCTGTATATAGTGACTTTGTGGATCTAAATGAACAAAACTTGAGCTACAATACTCGGACTCAAAAGTTCACAAACCTATTCCGAGTATTAGCTTAATGTCAACTGACTCCACTAAAAATTTGACACTGGGAATCTCTAGGTTCAAATGAATTTATTTTCTACTCAAATTCAACTTAATTATATTGAGCAGATCAAATGAATGTTATCTATGATTACCCTTCATGAATGTCATCAACTAAATGGGATTCATTAAATGACCATTTAACCCTTCTAGTTGTTATTTCCTTAACTCCTTTAATACTTATGAATAAGTTAGAAACGATGTATTGACAAGGAGCTAACAAGTCACAACGTTTCATCCAAAAGAATTCTTTATTCTATTTGGACAACGGCCAGTACATTTATTCACAATACAAATAATAAAGAATGAAGTGATATACATATCATTTCAGCAATCTTGTACATGAAATCTATATCTATGAAACTTCACAAAGTATACTCATGTCAACTTCAAAACTCAATACATCACCAATAGAGCGCATGTCAACACAAAGTTTGTTCACGCAAATCTACATTTGGCTCTTCATATATTGTTAGGCTTGATTAAGGACTATAAGACTATATAATATCATAAATCTTCAAACAAACGAAAAAGGAATGAATGAACGTTTCAACTTTTATTAATTTAATCAGCAATTACAATAAAGATTTATGAAAGATTTATATTACATCAATATGTAAATAAATAATATTCTTATGGGCATCTCTGTCAATAAATAGATCAGTAGAAAAGAGCAGTAGAGATGTTAAGTATAATAGTATATCAATAGAATTATATGATTTATATTCTAATTTTTAATCATCTTATTATGGATAATGACAGATACTACGATAACGGTTTATTACAATGAAAAGTGGAAAGAAGAAGACGGTTTGTATCAATGGGTTGGCAAAAAGAATGATAAGACCGTTATCATCGTTATAAACACCGAGATCAAGTTGGCCGATTTGATTAAAAAATTGTGTTTGAAACTCAAAGTGGATAAAAGTAAGCTAGAGTTTAAGCTAAGATTTATGTCAACTTCATGGGACGCGGTAGATCCTATTTACATAGAAGATAATGATGATGTATGCGGTTTTTTAATGGAGATGAAAGAAACCGTAGAAATTCACTCCGTGTCGAATTCATAGAGAAACTTGAAATTAATTATGAGACTCAAGTTCGAGAAGGTGACGCGGATGATAATGATTTTTAGAAGGAAACGCGAACAACACATTGAAGACAAGTATTAATTTGACATAACATATCTAGATGCCCTTTACATTGAGGAGAAGTTCGGCCAACGCCAATAAAAAAGCATAAAAAACATATATAAATGTAATCAATTTTGAATTGTCATATTTATTGTAACTTTATCAATATTTAGTATACAATGACATTTAATTATGATTTTATTGTTGCAACAAATTATAACTCTACTAAGTAGTAGAGAAAGTTTAATGAGCAATAGACTATGTAACTCTAATTGTCAGTAGAGCAAATATACTCTTCAGTATATAAAACTGAAAAAAAACATTGCGTTTCAATAAATTATAACTCTACGGAGTAGTAAAGAAATTCTAATGATCGGTAGACTATGTAGCTCTAACAGCTAGTAGAGCAAATATACTCTTCAGTAGATAAAACTAAAAGAGATTGCGTTACAATAAATTATAACGCTACTGGTCATTAAAAAAGCTCTAATGGTCGGTAAAATATGTGGCTCTAACTATTAGTAATCTACTGATGAGTAGAATCATATATTACTTATTAATTATATGTTATACAACTTTGTTTTTTTGTAGATTAACATTAATTATTTACTCACTAAACGTAATTAATTAAATATTTTTCAATTATTTACTCACTAAATATAATTAAACATATAATGTGTCATAAAGTTAAAATGCATGTCACAACATATTAGAAATGTGACTATGTCACTAATTATACTTAAATAACTTTGGTGGTGTAGATTAAACTAATTAAATACTCACTAATTCTTATTAAATATTTCATTCAACATATCATGTAAGGAATTAAGGAATTGTTCACTAATATATAATTTGACTATGTGACTTTGTTATTAAAGAGATAACTAATTATAATTTAATAATTTTGTCATAGTATATTAAACTAATTAAATACTCACTAATTCTTATTAAATATTTCATTCAACATATCATGTAAGAAATTGTTCACTAATATATAATTTGGCTATGTGACTTTATTATTAAAGATGTTACTAATTGTAGTTATATAACTTTATTATAGTAGATTAAACAAGTTAAATATTCCCTAATTCTTATTAAATACTTTATTCAACATATAATTTAAGGAAATTCACAAATATATAATTTGATTATGTGACTTTATTATTAAGTATGTAACTAATTGTAATTTAATAACTATTATACTGAATTAAACTTATTAAATACTCATTAATTTTTATGAAATATTTCATTCAACATATCGTATAAGGAATTGATTACTAATATATTTTGACTGTGTGACTTTGTTCTTAGTGATGTAACTAATTGTAATTAAATAACTTTGTTATAATAAATTAAACGAATTAAATACTCACTAATTCGGATTAAATATTTCATTCAACACACCATATAAGAAATTGATTGCTAATATATAGTAAGACTATATGACTTTGTTATTAGAGATGTAACTAATTGTAATCTTATAATTTTGTTATAGTAGATTAAACTAAATAAATATTCACTCATTCTTATTAAATATTTCAATAATATATAATTTGGAATGTCATTTAAATAAAACTAATCTACCGACTAGTATAATTAGTAGAACCACTAATCTACCGACTAGTAGATTATCTCTAATGATCAGTAGTGTATGTAACTCTAACGGTTAGTAAAGCAAATCTACTGAGGAGTAGAATTATAGAATACTTATTAATCACAATTCATATTAACCTACCGACTAAGAGAATGAGTAGAAATAGTTGAAACATTAATTTTCCGATCCCCTCCAAAAACATCAAGGTTCCTCATCCCCTCCAAAAATATAACTTTGCTTATATAACTTTGTTTAAGAACTGAAATGTGAGTCCAGGGTCCCAATCCCCTCCAAAAATATGAACGACCATCTTTTTTCTTGAAAACTGGAACGTGAACGTCTTCAATAACTTCAAAGCCAACTTCGGCTGAATCAAACTCGATAAACTTGATTGCATATATTCCACAATCTGTTCCCCTATTTACAAAAAACAAAAGTTGAAAATATTAAACACAAAATTTAGTTGTAAACACAAAATTAAACATGTATAGACTTACTTCAAAATTGACTTCAATGTTTCAAAATCTTTAATCTGAAATAAAATGTAACAATAATTTAATCAAGTTCTAAATAATATTTTTATTAATATTGTTTACTCTACTAGTTAGTAGAGTCGTCTACCAAGCAGTAGAGCCGGGCACAATTCAACTCTAAATTAACTGTAATGCGACGATGTCCTGCTAATAACCGATGACTGTAAATTAACAAACGATTTTCAAAATTATACCTGATGACTGAAGATGGAAACCATAGCGAGCAGGAAAATCCATTAGTGTTTGACGAGTTTTTGAATATCTAACGCAAAACAACACATCAACGCAGAGCAACACACCTATCTGAAAATATCAACTAAATACGCTTTTGGATGGACTTGCTCAAAATGCTGCAATTCGTCAAATTTACTTCTTATGATGATCTTCATCATAAAATGATTGTCTTCCTTCAAAATTGCCTTTAATGCTTTTAAATATTTGTTCTACAAAAAGTAATAATTACAACAAACAATATTTATAATTTTGTGTTAAAATTGTTTACTCTATATCAATAATACAAGTAGAATAATCTACCAAGCAGTAGTGCCGAACACAATTATGATCTAATAATAAATATTTAAGCTAGTTTAAGGCGTTAATATAAAAGATATAACTACTCTAAAATGCGATTTTGCAACCAAGTGCTCTTTAAAATAGCCAAAGAAAAAAAAGAGAAAAACAAGACTAACTGAAGAACAGTCTAAAGTTTAATACGAATCTCAATACCCAATCGCTCCTGATATAAAAGAGGATAGTTTACATCACTATGATTGCAAATAGTTTGAGCATTAATTGCTTGTAGTATTTGGAAATGAAAGGGGTTTAATCATCATCGTAAGTTCATTTTTGGCTCAAAAACAAAAATTTATTCTACTGGTCAGTAAAGTAGTTTACTAAGCAATTGAGTCGAGCACCATTAGGCTATACTGAATAAGAGATCAAATAGACAAACATCCTGGTATGATTTGGCTAAACTTTTGAAAGTAACACCTAATCACTTAACACAACAGCAAAAGCGTACAATCCAAAAAATTTACTTAACTGCACAAGAGATGAAAACTTCTCCATAATTAAAAACCTATATGTACACAAAAACTGATTAAATTGAAAAATATACAAAGACTTTTTTACGAACACCTAAACTGCACAAATTTCTCAATACATATATTCATATACATTAAAGAGTTATTTTATCACACTCCACAAAATAAAGAGATGAAATAATGAGATGAGATAGAGAGAATCAGCAGCGAGCGAAACGAGAAGAACATGACGAGAGAAGAAAGAGAACATTTTTGACTTTAAAGGAAGGGAATGGTCCATTCTTTTTCGCATTTGGAGCATGACGATTTCTTCTCTGTTCTTCGTACGCGGGAGAGAAGAGCAATACACAAATTTTTAGTTTTTAAGGGATTTTGTTTTTCTAAATAAAATGATAAAATGATGGGTATATAGGTAATTTATAATCTTTTTGCTAACGCGAGATGAAAAATAATTGAAAAAGAAAAAGAAAAAGAAAAATAGAGGAGGGTATATAGTTAAACCAAACTTTTATAAATGTGTTCACTTAAATTTCTCTCTTATCACTCTCCTCTGAAGCTCGCTTGCTTTAATCTTACCCGAGAAGAAGAAGAAGAAGTACAACAACAAAATGGCGCTGAAAATCCCTGTACCGTTCCCAATCTTCCCGCCACCGATCCAGAGCCCGAATAATCCGAACCAAACGCGCCATCGTCCTCCCTCGGAACTCCGATTCTCGCGCTGGAACAACGCCAACGCCGAGAAGTTCAACGAGCGACGAAGAACTCTCAAAGAGATCGAAGACGATCTCCGAATAGACCGTCGATTCGGCTCCGCCAACAGAATCGCCAAATATTACGATTCTGCCACGGTCTCCCCCGCCGAGACTTTCAAGTCCGCTGGCACTCCCTCCCACCCTTCGAAACCCTCGATTCCAGGGAAGAAATCGAAATACTCCAAAAATCCTAACCCTGACCCCGATTCTCAGCACCCGGCATTCCGGCCATTTCACCGGAGCGGCGAAAACGCAGCGACCGGCGTCATCCGGAAACCGAGGCCGAGGCCTTTGATAAGCCGAGACGCGAACGTGAAGATCGGCGAGGACGGAGTTTCGTACGTGATCGAAGGAGCTCCTTTTGAGTTCAAGTACAGCTACACGGAGACGCCGAAGGTGAAGCCGGTAGGACTTCGGGAAGAGGCTTACACCCCGTTTGGGCCGACGACGATGGCGCGGCCGTGGACGGGAAGAGCCCCGTTGCCGGCGAGCAAGAAGGCGCCGCGGGAGTTTGATTCGTTCAAGCTTCCTCCACCGCATAAGAAGGGCGTAAAGCCGGTTCAGTCGCCGGGGCCGTATCTTGCTGGATCTGGTCCGAAGTATGTTCGGACCAGAGAAGAGATTTTGGGTGAACCGCTCACCAAGGAGGAGCGCTTGGAGATGATCGAAAGTTGTAAGAAGACGCAGAGGCAGCTTAATATGGGTACGAACGTGTTTATGATTAAAGCTTCGTCCTTTGAGATGCATGGTGTTACTCCGTTTTAGTCGATGCAGTGTAACACTGTAGACTTGGTCTTATTGGTGTTTTTAAAGCTTCGAAAATCCGAAGAGAAGATAATGAGAAACCCATTGTTTTTTGTTTGTGCCGTTTAGACTGAGGAAAATTCAAGGGTGGAAAAAAATTGGTAGCAAATTTGGGAGAAAATGCATAACTGAAATCGAATTTGCATTTTCCTTAGCGAATATGCACGTATTTTCTTTAGTTTTACTCTCCCCTTCATTTTTTTTCTTTCAAAATCGATTGTGAATTTTGATATTCCTACCTTCCTTCAGATTTTCTTTCCTCATCGTCAAATTTGTGTTTCTAACATAGCCTCATTGTACTGAATATAGATTCATTAGAGTATGAAAGTTTATGTAAATGTGGTCGATGGTGAAGAAGGTTGTGGCTTCTTTGATCTCTTAGACCAATAATATTGTGTTTGTTCTTTTTTATCTTCCTTTCCTTTTTCAGGGAGGGACGGTTTGACGCACAACATGTTGGATAATATTCATGCTCATTGGAAGCGCCGGAGAGTTTGCAAAATAAAATGCAAAGGAGTCTGTACGGTCGATATGGAGACTGTTCGCCAGCAGTTAGAGGTGTAGTTTTTTTCTTTCTCTTGCCAAGTTTTTCTGTGTTTGAGATTTGAAAGATTATTATATTAAATTATTGTCAGAAAACAGTTGAGAGAATCTTGTTTGAGCGGGTTTCTTTCAAGGTAAGTGATATGTTTTGAACATTTTTTTGGTTTATTGTGATCCCAGGAAAGGACTGGAGGGAGAATTATATATAGCACAGGGGGCGTGATTTATCTTTACCGAGGCCGAAATTACAATTATAAAACTCGCCCGCGTTTTCCTCTGATGTTGTGGAAACCCATTACACCCGTATATCCTAGGCTGGTCCAGCGAGTTCCCGAGGGAATGTCACTGGAAGAAGTAACTGATATGCGCAAGAAGGGACACAAACTAATACCGATGTGCAAGCTAGGTCAGTGAAGCGGAACCAATTAATGCCTATAAAATATCCCGACAGTATCTTCTGCGATGTTTATCAGTTAGAACGAAATTGTATCATTACACAGGGAAAAATGGTGTGTACTGTTACCTTGCGGAAGATGTAAGAGAAGCATTCGAAGAGTGTGAACTAGTGCGGATCAATTGCGAGGGGATGAACAGTAGTGACTACCATAAAATAGGCGCTAAACTGAAGGTCTGCCATTTTGGATTGGTTTTTTTTTCTTTTTTTCTTTTTCTTTTCTTGATTGTTGTGATGCACCGCTGTATTCAAATGCTGTCTTTTTACTCTTTTGATGCAGGATCTTGTACCTTGTGTGTTAATATCATTTGCCCATGAGCACATACTTATGTGGAGAGGACGTGATTGGAAGCCATCGCTCCCGAAACTAGACATGAATTTTGAGGAATCTAAAGACTCTAAGGTTGAGAATGCACCTTCATCGCTAGGCAAAGAAGCTACAACTCCACAAACCACATTTAGTATTGAAAATTCCGGTCTGAGCAAGGCATTATTAAAGAGTGATGGAGCAGAAGGAAGCAGTGAATCTTTATCTTCCGATTCCGCCGAGCCAATTCCCTCAGCTACTGAAGTTTCAAACCCATATAAAACTGAGATAAGCTCTGATGAAACAGGATCTGATACTGATTTGCGCACCATTGAAATTTGTGAGATAAGGTTGGATTCTGTCAAGGGACAGCTCGTACCTGACGATACTCAGCAAACTACTTCAGAAGAGTTTCAAGATGTCAGTGAACCAGAATCAATTAATACAGCTTGTACTGAGGGTGTACTTTTACTCTTAAACCAAGCTCTCATGAGCGGTGGTGCAATTATTTTAAACGAAGAAGATTTGGATGCCGACGCTGTTTACAAAAAAACGGCGGAATTTTCTAAGTCTGCTCCGCCAGGGCCTGTATTCGTGCATCAAGTCAGAAAAGTCGAAGTGCCGGTCAAGAAATCCAAGGTTCAAGAGGATGATGAAGAGCAAGATATTGAGGACTTGGACCCACAAGTGGTTACGACCTTGCGCACCAAGTCAGGGAGCGAGAAAAAGGGTTCTAAACCGAAGACTAGACGTAGGAAACCTGATTTCGGGGAACTTCTTCTAGACCATGTTGTGCCTCAGGGAAGCTTAAGAGTAGACGAACTAGCCAAACTATTAGCCTGAATATGTACACTCTTTTAAACACGTGTTTATCAATCACAATGTTATTCATTTTCTTGAATGACCTTTTTTCTTGCTCTTCATATTTGCCTATGTGCAGTCCAAAAAAGACTGATTTGGGTTTCTGATGAATTGCCAGCATGAACACAGATGTTAACTTACAGATTTAGTAATGACAATGAAAGTAGCTGTGGACTAATGAATCTGAATGAAGTTCTTACAATCATTACTCACAAATACAATTTCTTTTCCTTCTCTTCTGGTCTAATTTGATGTTGTTTGTCCAGAACGAAACTTCGTGGTTCATTTGTTGAAGGTCTGTGTTGAAGCTGAAGTTTCGTTTCATAGATATCTGATTAACTAAACATTATATAAACTTCCGTTCAAGCTTTTGCAGGTTGGTCGTCGTTCACGAATCTCTTCCACAGCCAGTGGCTTTTCCACAGAAGATAGACTTCTTCTATGGGAACCTGCTTGGTCTCAGGCAACAGGAAGTATATGAAGGCGCTCATGATCACGATCAACCCGGCAAAGAGCAGAAAGATTCCGTATTGGAGATGGCAAAGCGAGACAAGGAAACACTGCGCTATCAGAGCCGTGAACAGAAGGTTAACACACACCACGACGCTCTGTCCGGCGGATCTCGTCTCCAACGGAAAAAGCTCGCTCGGGACCAGCCACCCCAGCGGACCCCACGACCTTCCGTAGGCCACGACAAACTGGCATATCACCAGAACAAGGAATATTCCAACCCCTTTTGGTAACTTCTCTCCTTGTCCAAATTTCAGAGCAAGAGTGACAGCAACAGCAATCTGCAGGTTTGAAAAAATAAAGTCAGGAACATCTCGAACAGGTCAAACAAGCGGATCCCGCATCGTAAATCTTACCATGCAACAGATCATTTCGGCACCAGCCTCCAAGAAGAAAGCCCTTCTCCCGAACTTGTCGACCAAAGCCATGGAGATGAGCGCAGCCACGACGAGAGCCCCGCTGGTGATGACGGAGGAGTAGAGAGACGTTCCCGTCCCGAACCCGAGGGTCTGAAAGAACACCGGAGCGTAGAACAGAATCGAGTTCATCCCCGTGAGCTGCTGAAACGCCGGGATCCCCAGAGCCCCGATCACGAGCTGCGGCCGGTTCCTCCTCTCCAGAAGGTTCCGGAAGGGGTGCTTCACGGCCTGGGCCGCCTTGCTGGCGTCCACGAGATCAGCGAACTCAGCGTCCACTTTCTCGGTGCCTCTGATCTTCTCGAGGACTCTCCTCGCCTCTTCCAATCTCCCCTGCTCGACGAGGCTGTTCGGGGTCTCCGGGAGGAACAGGCCTCCCACGAACATGAACGTCGCCGGAACCGTTGCCAAGCCTAGCGAGAGCCTCCATCCCCACGGGTGGATCTTCTCCGTCCCGTAGTTGATCAGAGTCGCCACCAGAATCCCCAAGCAAGTCGTGAGCTGAAAAAGCTGGTTGATCGCTCCTCGGATCTTCGCCGGAGCCATCTCCGAGAGGTATAGCGGCACGGCCTGTTCATAAATTCGCATTGGAGATAGGATCTTGGAAATGTGTTTTATTTGGGAGGAAAGTAGGCTTACTTGGTTTCCGAATCCGATGCCGATTCCGAGGAAGATTCTTCCGATGATGAGCATGGCGATGTTGACCGCGGAGGCGTTGACTACCCCGCCGAGGAAGAAGCTGACGGAGCCGACGAGGATGCTGGCGCGCCTTCCCTTCTTCCTGGTCACACTCGAGGCCGCGAATGTGGAGATGAGACCCGCGAAGTAGAGCGACGAAGTGAATAGCGTCAGAACTTGGTTGTCGTATTTGCAGTAGTCCGTCTCGTTCAGGTGCAATTGCTTCCTTCTGTATATCTTCGGAAAAAACTCCTTTAAGAAGTCATCCATCGTTGTCACTCCACCTGAAAATTCATCGAATCAGGTTGTTGCTTTGGATTGGAAGCCTTTGTTTGTTTCCAATTTAAAAAGTGAGAAGGAAAAAGTTTTATCATATATATACAAATATTACAAAATCAGATCAGAGCATTTCAGATTATTGTATTATGAGTATGTCATGGTGAAAAACTGACACCGCATACAAAGGGCATGTGATGTGACAACCACATCTAGGATCCCATGAAGAAAGAGATGGAATAAATGAAAAGGGAATAACTGACCAGAGACGCCGAGATCATAGCCAAACAGAGAGCCTCCGAGAGCGGCGACAATACAAGCGTATATGAAATACGAAGTGATTCTGTACTCATATTGGTGAGCTCTCTCTGATAGTCCTGCGTCAACGAATCCACCACCTGCCATTTCTCTCTCTCTCTCTCTCTCTCTCTCTCTCTGTGTTACAGAAAACACAAACGTTTATAATGATTAGAAATGAAAGAGAACGAGGACAGAGACGAAAATTCAGGACTTTAACTAGTCAATAACCCAATGTGATGTCAGACTCTGAAACAAAAGTCAGTCTTCTTTTGAAAACGAATTCAATCAATTTATGATAGTTTAATATCAACGTAGAGGTTTCCTCAAAAAAAAAAAATATCAACGTAGAAGGGGATACAAATATGGGTGAATAAAAAACATAATTTTTTTTTCGAGGAAAAAAAAACATAATTAGGTAGCTTACTTGCACTTCCACATTATTATATATATATATATATATATACTCGTAAATACTGTTACAATTATGGCTTACTTCTCATTAAATTAATAAAATACGATATTTCTGTTAATTATGCGTATAAATACTTGAATGTGTGAGTATTAAATATATTTATTTGAGGTTGATTATAAATACATCTATATAACTATTGGGCATAACAAAGAAAAAAGAAACTGTTGAAAGAGATAATGATAATGACCCGTGGGAATAAAACAAAATATATAAATTACTAATTCTTCTGATAGTTTGTCATGGATTGGTATTAAAAATAAAGTCAACACTCTCAACACCGTAGTATCTAAAATATTTAAAAAGAAAAAAAGGCAAAACTTCAATTCAAATATGAAATCATTAAGATATGTAGCTCTCTCTCTCTCTCTCTCTCTCTCTCTCTCTCTCTCTCTCTCTCTCTCTCTCACATCAATCAAATTATCATTGCAAGAACCCAGAAATGTGGATTTTTCTTGCGAAAGAAGAAATAAATAATGACAAAAAGATTACCTTCGACTCTACCCAAGTAGAAGCACGGATTCAAATTAATTTTTTCGAATAAGAAATGATTTGGAAAAGAGAAAATAGAGGATATTATAATTAATACATAGAGTAGTCCGACATTTGCTGAATTAAGTTGCATTTCGAAGGCCTTAAAAAAAGAGAGTTGAATTTCGAGGTTCAATCTCAACCATTCGATACAGCTAAAATGGGAAAAGGTAGGTGACTTTGACCAAAGACTTGTTCAGCTTCAACTTGTTAGTTATCCGACTCCTTGGAGAATCATATTGTTAAAGGCTATTATTAATACACCTTAGTCCTCAATGCTTATCTAAAACTATGTCATTAAACTTGGGTCTACTATCACGCTAAAAAAATATTTGGCATTAATTAATCACGCGATTTACTATATATAGTGTTTTATATTTCTTAATTGGAAGTTTTTTAAACATGAATAAGTGATTAATTTTAAGTGTCTCTTTTATTTATTTAAATCAACGTTTACGTATAATGTAACCAAAGCTCTTAAAATAGAAGATTATGGTACCTTTTTGAGTTGTCATTTTGTCTGTCATATATGGTTTGTTATGAGTTATGACTACTAAGTACTAAAAGCAATAACATATATCTTTCCATTTTGGCCCTTTTTTTTTATATGTTTGTTTAGTAAATAATAATTTATTATGACGTGATTGCTAGTAGTTGGTGTTCGTGAGTTATATTTTTAGTTAATATATACATATTTATTTTGATTAATGATTATTAACCATTTTTTTCAAAACGTTTGATTATATAACAATTAATATATTTCAAAAAGTATTATATTGCTACTTATCTGTTAAAAAAATATGATGTAACGAAAAATTTGTTGGGAAATTCGAAACCTATATATAGGATTCAAAAAGTTTATTACTGCCACAAATGAGATTGCATATCATAACATTGGTCATGCATATTGAGAGAGATGATTTATGGAAATTAGCAACGCGGTTATATATAAGTAGTGATATTTGTAGCTGGGATATAAACAGAATATGATCGTTACGTAAACCTAACTAATAAAAATGTGTTCCCAAAAGAAGACATACATTAATTTGAAGATGGTTGTTGGCAATGGCAAGTTGTCAAGACACGATCAAAGGATCGAGTCCAAAGCGGATTCAGACTAGGATCTGTTTTGTTTTTTTTGTTTTTTTTGTTTTTTTTTTAGGGAAAAAGGTCTCAAGACCTCAAATAACATTAGGCATATCCGTTAAAATTCCCGCTTGAAATTCGAGCGGGAGAGAAGAAAATCAAGTTACATTCGAATCAACCACAAGAGCCCGTTTGGCCAAAGTATGAGCATGAGTATTACAAGAGCGGGGAATAAAGTTGAAAGTGCAATAGCTAAATCGAGCTACAAGCGATCTTATATCCCCCACAAAGAGACCCACCTCCGTGAGAGGAAAAGTACAAGCCGAGATACCTTTAATCGCCACTTCGCAATCCGATTTGATAACCACCTGGTCGGGACCCCTCTTGTCGCCCTCCTCGAGCCCCCGACGCCAAAGCTTTCTCCATAAGGGGGGAGAAATTCCGGAAGATAAGGGATCAAAAGGAGAGGGAAGCATATCCCGTAGAGTCACGAAACATACCTCCCACGCCGCATCTCTCGCCATTCGCCCCGATAGCCGCATCCACGCTAATGGCCGTGACGTTCGGAGGTGGAGGGGGCCAACGTGAAGGCCGGGAAAGGGCAGGCCTTGGAGTTTTGGCGACTCCGTCAACATGCCGGAACTCATCGAGAAGAGCAATAGCGTCGTTGATGAGAGCCGGGGGAGCCTTGACCGGCGCACAATGAACCGAGTTGTTCCGGCGATTCTAAACAAACTAAAGAACCGTGGCCATGAGCTCGAACTCGTGGAGAGGAATAGCGGCAGAGAGGTGGATTAGAATGTCGATTGTCCGCCCTCGAAAATTATCTTTAACCTCCTTCCACCAGCCAAGAGTCTTCCACACTCCGACACTCTCCCGACACTCCCAAAGCGCGTGAAAGGTGGATTCGCTTCCCATAGGACAACGGGGGCACCGGTGGTCGATCGCCATTCCCCTTCGAGAGAGATTACCCGTGGTGGATATCCAATCTTTCGCCACCTTCCACAAAAAAAGACGTACCTTAGGGGGGTATGAAGTTTCCAAAGAAAGGACCACCACGCCTTCACCTCCTTCGTGTCGGACGGTCCCGCCAAACACCGTCCGTCACTAGCAACCCGGTACCCGCTACGGACCAAATATTCACCGTTTGGATCAAAATGCCATACTAACTCATCACAGAGAACCACTCGGGACTCCGGAATCTTTAGGACTTCGCGTACATCATCCTCACAAAAGCGTTGACGTGAAGGGGAATGTTCCACTCCCCGGTTGGAAGCTTAAAATCCGCCACCCGCGTGCCAACGGGGATTCTCGATTTATCTCGGACCACAAACCCTCACGCTCTCGGAATCCACCGATCAATTCGAACATCCACCGAGGCCCCGGACCCAATGCGCCACCTCGAGCCGTTCACTATGATCTTTCGGCTCCATTTCAAGCCACTCCACAAGCTTAAGACTTTATTGGATCGATTAGATGATAAGATGTCTCCGTTCGGAAAATAGCTCGCCTTAAAGACCCTTGCCGCAAGAGAGTTTGGGAAGCGGATGATACGCCATACGGTCTTAGTAAAGAGTGTTTGGTTGATAAACACGAGATCTCGGAAACCCAAACCCCCATCGCTTTTTCGGGCGCAAAGCTTGTCCTAAGACCCCCGATGCGTTTTTCGTTTTTCATCATTGCTTCCCCACCAAAAATTTGCCGCCAACCGATGGAGGTCATGGATAAGGCTCATCGAGAGCTTGAAACAACACTACCATAGCTTGAGATGGCTTGGATGACCGCCTTTATGATAACTTTCTTGCCCGCCATGGAGAAGAACGAGTTCTTCCAACTCCGGATCTTTGCCCACACCCGATCCCGGATATATTCAAAGATATCCTTCTTGATTCGCCCCATCGAAGTCGGGAGGCCCAAATACGTCTCGTGACTTTCCACATGACGAACGTTGAGAACACCGGCAAGGGCAGCCCCGTCCCCCTCCGATATCTTCTTCCTGAAACACACCTCGGACTTGTCGAAGTTGACGACTTGGCCGGATGCCCGAGGATAATGTTCGAGGCAAGATTTCACCTCCAAGATTTCGTCTCGGTTTGCCTTGAAAAAAACCATACTATCATCCGCGAAAAAGAGGTGGGAGACGACAACCCCCGGGTTCCCGAACTAAAGCCCTAGATAAGAACCAAACTTTCCGCCCTTCGGAAAATGGCCGAGAGGACCTCCGAACAAAAGATGAAGAGGAAAAGGGAGAGGGGATCACCTTGGCGGAGGCCTCTTCCGGGAAAGAAGCTCTCGGATAAGTTCCCATTGACGTTGAGGAAGAACTTGACCGATCGCACGCAACGCATGATAAGGGAGATCCACCGGGATCCGTAGCCAAGGAAAAACATAGATGCTTCAAGGAAGTTCCATTCCACTCGGTCATAAGCCTTGGACATATCAAGTTTCAAAGCCCCGCAACCCCTGTTCCCGAATCGCCCAAGCTTCATTGTATGAGCCCCTTCATACCCCACAATCACATTGTCGAAGATTTAGCGGCTTCCCAACAAAATCTATTTGATTCTCCGAAATCGCACCGCTCATGGATGCCTTGAGCCGGTTGGTGATGCATTTGGAGACGACTTCGTAAATGACGTTGCATAGGCTAATCAGCCGAAAATCTTTAACACGTTTTGGATCCTTGACCTTTGGGAAAGGGTGATAATTGTGTCGTTGATGTCCCCCAAATCCCGGTTGAGGTTAAGGATCTCAAGCACCTCCTTGATGACTCCGTCTCCAACGATCCCCCAAAACTTGTGGTAGAAAAGTCCGGGGAGACCATCCTTCCCCGGAGCTTTAAGTCCTCCGATTTCAAACACGATATTTTTCACTTCCCGACTCGTGAAAGCTTCCCCGAGGTAATCGTTCATGGCATTTGAAACCGTGGGCCGAAGGCATCTAGTAACCAAGTCCACATCTCGAACACACGGGTTAGATGAAGAGAAAATATCTATGAAGTACTTGGAAAAGATACCTTCAACTTCCGAGGGGTTCTCGGTCCACATATTAAAATCGTCGAGGATGCCGATGATCCGATTGGTTTTCCGCCTTCCGGTGGAAAAAGCTCGTATTTTGGTCTCCGCTTCGGAGCCACGCTACTCGACTCTGTTGCCTCCAATACATGTCTTCCTTCTCGAGAAGGGCGTTGAGCCTCCCCTCCACTTGGCGGATGGCGTCGGGGTTGAAATTTTCTGTCTCGGAGTTAAGAGTTTCGAGGGTGCTCTTGTTTTTAGAGATCTCTTTCTTCAAAAAGCGGAACTTTCCCCGCCCCCACTCCCCTAGAGCCTTGGTGCAATTTTTCGTGGCACTCCTCAAATCCGGTCCCTACGCGTTCCGGATAATGTCTTCGCACTCCTTCTCTTTGCACCAAACTTCCTCAAAAAATAATCTTCGCGACCTTCGAGGGGGCTTTTGAGAAAATCCCGGGTCCTCCCCCTCGGGAAGGAGGAAAAGGAGCCGATGGTCGGAACCCCAAAAATCAAGGTGAACCAGTTTTGCAAGGGGGAACTCCTCCAACCATTCGCCGTTGGCCACACATCTATCGAGCCTCTCCACCGTCGTATTCGCCTTTTTAGACTTCCTCCACGTGAAGGGATTCCCCTCGTACCCTAGGTCTTCAAGGTTATAATCGTCGAGAGCGTTTCGAAAGACCCCCAAAAGGTCCGGGTCCTTCGCAGTGCCACCCCTCTTCTCGAAGTTGAAGAGGACCTCATTGAAATCACCTCCACAAAGCCACGGCCCGCCTTGTAAACCATGCACTTTTTGGAGGAGGTCCCAAGTAAAATTCCGTTGGCCAGGATAGGGTTACCGTATAGCCCCAAAAAACGCCAAAGCTTCCCATTAGTCTCCAAACATCTCGCTTTGATATGAAATCTCGAAAACGAGCCGATCCTTATTTCCTTCTCATCCTTTTAATAGAGTACTAGACCGCCACTCATGCCCACCCGATCCACTGCAAAGCAGCCCCCGAACCCCAACAAAAACTGAAGCCTCTCCGCGTGGAGCTTTGAGAGTTTGGTCTCTGATAAGAAGATGAAATCCGGGTTGTAGCTCTTGATGTGGTGACAGAGTGCATGCAACGTCCCGGGCCCACCAAGCCCCTGGACGTTCCAAATGACGCCAATTATTGTGACCGGTCGCCCTCCTCCGATGGGGGCACCGATAGCATGGTTTTTGGGCAAGTGTTCTCATCCCCGTTAGTAGGGGAAACAACGCACTTGGGCGGGACGGTGGAGCTTCCTTCTTGGTCTTTGTTTAATTTCGGGATTTTCCTCTTTATGCTGCTAATATGCGGCCGGTAATTTTTAGCGTTGGCAAAGAGACCTCGTGAAAAGATCTTTTGGCCGGTACCTTGGGAGCTTCAGGACAGGTTCTAGCCGAGAAAACACCAAGCAATTTCTCTAAAATGTTAGAGAAAAACAAAATTTCTGAGGCTGGTGGTAAATGCCCAATCGGATTAGAGTCAGCAGCCCAACTCGAAGAGGCTAAAGACTCATTCTTTGCAGGCCCATCAGCTGAAATAGGAGGAGTAAGGTTGTGGGCAAAAGGAGTTGGGCCAGGCCCGCATAGAAGGGTAAGGTTTTCTTTAGAGAAACAAATTTTCTCCTCATCCCCACCCAAACACTCTTCTGCCTCCAACATGTCTTTTCCCTTGCGTGTCCTCCTCAAAGCCTCCCATCTGTCAGACTGTTCCTCTCCGATTAGGTATGAAAGGATGGGGCCTTTCGAGCTCGCAGTAAGGACACCACCCGTAGGGGAAATCGGCCCAGCTAGGCTCCTATTAGTAACGGCTCTCTTCTCCTTTTTCTGACGAGACACAGAGGCGTCAGAGCGTGCGGCCTCTACCTTCTTAGACGCGCGCGTGGCCTCAACCTCGAGCCCCTCACATGGAGGAGGCGCACCCAAAGACAGAGCATCCACCGGCCGCGACGGAGACAGACCCACCAGATCCTGGGTGATAGTCGCCGATCTTCCAGGAAGGGGACGTCGACTGCCGTTGGAGAAACAAGTGAGGGTGTTCGAGTTCGCGGCAAACCAATAGTCGTACAAGGGGACTGTCGGGAAACCCTTCCTCACCAGCAGCACCTCCGACTCGCGCGCACAACCAGCGTGGCCATGACCCAGAGTCCCGCAGCGGAAGCAAACCGAACCGAGGTTTTCAAACTTGCTTGGATCCACAGAGCCGGTAAGTCCCTTCTTTCAACAAACAACCCTCCTCTCAACAGCTTGTTGAAGCAGACATTTACTCTGAATCGAATAGATTGTTATATCTGTCATTTTGCTTCAAGTTCTTGTCTAGCAACTCCCTGAATAGAGCCGCAAAGTTCTCAATACTCTGACTGTGAATCATCGCCGGAGGGAGCCCCAATAGCTGAACCCAGAAGGGGCACGAGTCAAAAATCAGTTCTTCGAAGATCAGGTGCTCAGGCCATTCCGTCAACACTAGTTGCGCCCCCTTCACCGTCCAAAGCCCATTAGAGAGAATCGAGAGGCGGTCACGTTGGTCTCGAAAACTAATTCTAAACACCCCTTCCTCCAATTTCGATAGTTTCCAGGTAGACTTTGTTTTCCAAACGTTAGACAAACGAATTCGAGCTATGTGGGACTCGAACACCCTTCCGTCGGCAGATTTCCATTTCTTGATCAATGGATTCGCGTTGGGGTTCCAGAACGCGAGCAAACTGGACTGCGCTAAACTTGGAAATACATTCATAGCTCCAAATATGGAGTGGGATTAGGAAACCTGGAAGGTGAAGTTTATTGTGCTTGTCCTTCCCGGAAGATAAGTTCTTCTTCGCCTTTGTGACGAAGTTGCTTAGTGACTCGATAAAAACAATCCACATGACGTAGCCCCACGGATATGCGTTAAACACGTCTGGGTCGTCCACCATCTTGATGAAAATTTTTGTTCGGCAGGTTGACCGCCTTCTCGGATGCGAGGAGGACATTGCACATCAAGTGTATGAGAAGACACCTTACCCTCTACTCGTCACCCCAGGTATCGTTGACCTGCGTCGCAATAGAAGCAACGTTGCCATACTTAGTACATAGGGTGACATCACATAATGTTTTTTGGTACAAGACTTTGTCAACCACGTTCAAGTATTCTTCTCGGTACTCAAACTCAGGATCAAACTTCAGCCCCATTTTCTGCGCGAACTGTTCTTTGTTGAACTCCCTGGGACATCCACCGATCTCAATATAAAGAGTGTCTTTTGACACTCCAGTATCGCCAAAACACACTAATCTTAGAATTAGGTGACTAATTATCTTGGAAGACTTCATCAGATACGGAAAATCAAGAAACTGCCTGAAACAACTCTTCCTGAACAGGTCTCTTTGGGAGCTTGTCATCCCAGTATCCTCACTAGGATATCAACGACATATTCAAGGAAGTTAAAATAATATCTCTCGTTGATATCCTCTTCTTGAATATGTCGGATCCAACCCTGTAAACATAGTCAAACAAACTTAATACCAAAAGTTCTGTATAATACACCATAACATTGTCACAAAAGATGTATGTCGTGACCACGTCGTCACAAAATATTGTGTTCGTGACTACTCAACTTTGTCACAAAACATTGGGTTCGTGACGATGTGGACACGAAATATTGTGTTGGTGATGACGTGAACGCGAAACATTGTGTTCGGGACGAATTGATCACGACACATTGTGTTTGTGACGAAGTGGTCACGAAACATTGTGTTCGGAACGAAGTGGTCACGACACATTGTGTTAGTGACGAAGTGGTCACAAAACATTGTTTTCATGACGAAGTGGTGATGAACTAAATATTTCATGAAGAAATGGTCACGAAACATTGTGTTCGTGACGAAGTGGTCACGAAACATTGTGATCGTGACAAAGTGGTCACGAAACATCGTGTTCGTGACGAGTGGTCACGAACTAAATGTTTCATGACGAAATGGTCACGAAACATTGTCTTCGTGACCACTTCGTCATTAAAAAGTTAGTTCGTGACCACTTCGTCACAAACACATTTAGTTCGTGATCAACTAGAAACATAAATGTTGTGTTCGTGACAACTTTGTTGTACATCTTGTTTCGTGATGATGTGGCAACGCTGCCAGGAACAATGTGTGGGTGACGAAGTTTTCCCGCACACGCACACAAAATTTATGTTTCGAGTTTGTCACGCATAATTTCATTGCATGCATTATCTAAGTAAAACACTAGAATCTAACAGTTTCCTGACCAGATTCCTTACCACCGTTTTTTCTTTTTTGCAAGCATTTGTATTTGCTTGCATGATATAGGCGTCGAGATCGAAATCGAATGACCCAGAAGATAGTGCTTCAAATTTCTTTACCCTTTTTTTCGCGGGAGTCCCCTTAGATAGACGAGATCTTCGCTTCTTTGTAGGCACGGTGGTTTGGGTTTATCTTCTGTCGCGGAACTGCGTTTCCAAAGGTACCTTGGGTGGTCTGCTTGGTGACCCAGACCTTGTTTCTTCATCGTATATATTTTCGGTTTCGGAGACGAGGTCTTCTTTTTCATCTTCTCGATTTTGCAGAAGGGAATAGAAAGCGAAGTGAAGGATTACATACGAAGAAGAGAAGGCTTACAGACGAAGGTGGTGTCTTAGGCGGCGGCGAAGAGAAGAGAAAGATGAAGATTAACTCTCGGAAGTTGTAACGATGTTTAGGTCACGAAATTCAAACCGAAGCGAGAGAGAGAGACGGTTTGATGTGATGGTGATCAGAGGGAGAGTGACCGCCTTAACGAAGAGAGAGAGACGGTTTAGTGACAAGATAATGATACTAGATTAAGGTAAATTAAGCGTGATTATTGTAGTTAACAATAAGGGTAAAACATTTATTCCATTTTCAAAAAGTGAGGGTAAACATGGTATATAACATTTCTCTCTCATCTCGAGCTCCTTGTTGAGTTCTTTAAAAAAAACATAGTTGGAAAAACATCCTAATTTACTCCTATTGTTGAGAAAATCGCAAAAGAGAAAGCGTGAAATGAGAGAGAGCGTGAATAGTATAACCGGTTAAAATTTCTCTACATTCAAACAGGACTAAAATATAATTTTTTTAAGTGTATTTTGTCTTTTGCAATAGTATTTAATAACAAAATTATTTTTATTAGATTTTGAGAAATTGACTAAAGAAAGGTGGTAGTTTGGGCAAAATGTCACAAGATTTTGAGATTTTTTTGACAACGTTATCATTAAATTTTACTATTTTGTGGGCTTATAGTCACGAAATAGAGACCTTGTCATTACGCAAAATAATTTTGAGATTTTGTGACAACGTGATCATTAAGTTTTACTATTTTGTGAGCTTATAGTCACGAAATAGAGACCGTGTAATTAAGCAAAATAATAATTATGTTACAACACGATTACACACTTTATTTATTTATCGTCAAGATTACTTAGAATATCTTGATTGTTTGACAAATATTGGTTTCCGATGTTGTGTTGTGTCGAGTCGGAGTTGGAATTAAAAAAAAACTGTAATAACTATAAACAAGCATTCCATGAACCAAGTTGGAAAGCAATATTTTCAATAAACCAAGTTAGCATGGACGAATTTCTTGAGAAATCCATGACTTTTATGACCATGTTCGCATAGGTATATTATGCTTCTTGACTTTTTTGTCACAAAATTTAAATTTTATTTTATTTTTTGAAATTTTTCGCTCAAACACATGATTTCTTTTACAAATAGAGGATTCCAAACGAGGTGGCGAGTGGGAGTTAAAGTGTAACAAATAATCGCGTAAAAACTTGATACAAGTTGGAAACCTATATTTATGAACCAAGTAATTATGGACTAATTCTTTGAGAAATATATATTTGTAAATATTATTGTTCGTGACTTTCTTGTCACAAAATTCTATTTTTTAGTTATTTTTTCTCGATCACTTGATTTTTTGACAAATAGTGAGTTTCCGGATGTGGGTTGGAATAATAATAAAGACACGTAACTATAAACTTCAACCTTACTTGGGATCGTGAAAAATTGACTAGTATTATTTTGTCCTTACTAATGTTATTTAGAAAATTTCAAGAAAACTATATAATGTAAAGAAAATGTAAGCAATATATGTTAATATTCGAATTTACGTAATGAAATTTGTCATTATCTCATGATTAAAATATGTCGAAACTACTTTTGTGGTCTCAATTTGTGTTAGTGTTTTGTTGTTGCGTTTTTAGTTACCTGCAAGTTTACATTGGGTTAGGAACCATTATTTTTCAATGAACAAGTGACAATGTCTTAAAGAACAAATTATGTTTAATGACATTGTCATGAATTTTAGGGATTTCGTGACATGAAGGTCACAAAACTCATGAATTCCGTGAGAAAAGGTCACGAAATAATGGATTCGTCATACCGCGATCACAAAATCTTAATATTTCGTTGACTGATAGTCAATTTGGTTACATAATAATTTTAAATGTGACTGGAACAACTTTATCAAAAGAAAAGTAGCAGTTCTAAACAGAGGGCGGGTTGAACTTTTTTATAAAAATATTAGCGTACGAGCAATATAATCTAGATGTGTCCACACTTACGTGGTCTTATGGTTTTAGGTACCATATATTTTTTGAGATTTATGCCATAAAATATATATGAAGGATATTTTACCAAATAAATTAGTTATGGCTAAAGTAATCATTGTAATAATATGTGAAAATTAAATATTTTTTTAATTTAACTTTTGTGTTTATGTATGTATGTGTTCGCGTTGAAACTATCATCAACGAGGTTTAAATACAGAATTTACAAGATACTTCTTAATTAGTTTAAAATGAACAGTTCGCAGTTTAAAAATCGCAGAGCAGTCATATCCGATTAATGATTGTTTGAATAAATCAAGGATTGAACGGCCGAATGCCGATGACTAAAAAATACGGGAATGTCGCTAGCCGAACGGGAATCTGATGGAACAAATGTGAAAAACGGAAAAGGGAATACCGATGAGATTACCGTTGGCCGGTTGGGAATCCGACAAAAATAAAAGAAATTCGACGAAAAAATGTTGATTACTTGTTTAGTTCAAAACATGAATTTATAAGTATAGCAAAGATTCAAAACATAAAGTTTATACATATCATTCGTACATTAAGTTCATACATATCGTCACACATTAAGTTCATACATATCATATCATGAAGTTAATAGATAACATATAACATAAAGTTCATACATACCAAACACCACTAACTTCATACATACCATACACCATAAAGTTTGAAAACGACCATACAAAATCCAACAACATATCAATAGTAACTAGAATGACGTGGTGGCTGATAAAATCTACATGATCGTGCCTGAAGATTACAGTAGTCCAACCACGTCATTTGGGTCGCGTATGATAAAGTATAGTTAATGACATGGTTGTTGTAGTTGGCTTGCGTTCCGCCGATCACGTTGCACAATATGGGATACTCGGGTAGTGTTACTTGAATCTCTGCATTGATAATGACCGTAACTGGATATGGAACAGGGTAAGGGTATGCATACGAACCTTGACCTTCGTAAGATTGTATAAACATTTGGTCCAATGACATTGACTCAAATTGAGTCAACATCGTAATTCGTAGAACTCGTAGACCACATTCCCGCTTGTCGATCTCTTGGATATTGCGCAGAATCAAAGTAAAAAAAATCGTCCGACCTAGTAGACATGAAGTTAGATAAGAATAAATGTATGCTAATAACGCACGTAACATATTAGTACCTATCTCGATCGCGCACTCCATGATCTTCATTTTGAGCAGGTTGATAACCCGATTCCATAGTCCATGGATCGTAACCTATAACTCTGTTTGTCCCACTCCCAACACCAACACTTGTGCTACCGAAAGTCATCTTCGGAATCACATTTCTAACACATTATATTTCTAACATCATTGCTAAAAAAATCAAATTCAAACCGAAAATCATTTTCGAGTCTCAGATCCCTAAAAATTCGGCCAAAACTTGGGATTTCTCCGATGCCAGTTGAAAGTCACCGCATAACTGTTTTTTTTACACAGATCGTGTTGGCAATGGAGCGGCCAACGTAGGGTGGGAATTCGTCGCAATCCCTCATGAGTGACCAATTTGTTGAAGAGGAAAGAAAACCCTTAAGATTTTCGGCGGCCAAATGATGTTTTTATACTCCAACCAAACGACATTTATGGGCAAATGACAGACGAATTTCGGCAACTAAAACGACAAATTTCGTAGGCCAAAAACGATGAAACGCGTGTATGAGAGTTTTTTGGCCAGGTTCGAGCGAAACGTGGCGTTTCGATGAGGTTTTGGCGCGTTTCGACGACAATTTTTTCTTGGAATAAACTATCAATAACGTATGGTGATATTGAGAGTTGCGACTCCGAAGTTTATTGTTGTCCTAATAAAGACATTAAATTAGACCTGTGACACTTTGAAGTTAGAGATAAAACCGTTTTCTTGCTCAAAACTTCAAAATCACATACGAGAATTATTTTTGTAATTAACTAAATTCTGAAGTTGTTGTAATGGTTATTGACAACATTAATTATGAAATACAGATATTTGCATAAAAAATAATTATGTGTAGTAAAATTTTTTATTTATGTAAATAATCAATTACTTATTTATTTATTTATTATTGTTGAAATAAGTAAATAAATAGAGCATCAAAATTGTTTTGAAGCAATTGAATTTAAACGCCCAAATGTTGAAATGGAATTTGGACCAATGAGGTATTGTCTCACAAGTTATAATTGTCATTGACAACATTAATTTTGATAAACAAGTATTTGCATAATAAAATAATTATTTGTAGTAATTTTTTTTTATTTATTGTTTAATTAAGTAAATAATAAATTACTTAATTATTCATATATTTTTAAATAAGTAAATAAATAATCAAATAATTTTTAAACCAATTGAGTTAAAAAGTCCAAAAGTTGAAATGGGTTTTGCACAAATGAGGCGACTAGCTAGGGTAAAAATAAAGAGAGAATAAAGGAAATTTGATTTGTCAAAATACTTCCTCATATAGAGGAGAAATATGAGAAGCTTTTAAAGGATAAAAATTTTCCTATATTATCTCAAACAAGTAAAAAATATCATCTTATATATGATATGATAGATGAGAAAATAAATAGAATTTATAAGATGAGATTCAAAGACCGAGTATAATTCCATATTTAAAATAAAATAATATATTCTAAATATCCCTACCATATCTCATTTTAACTACTAACTATAAGGTGAATTGAATAATTTATTTAACCTAATTTTGGTTGAGAAATTTCAAGGAATCTCTTTTATCCTAGTGTCCATACCTTTCGGAATTTCTTCAATTTCATTATAAAAAATATGAGAAAAATATATAAACACCTCGATTATGATTTATGAGATAAAAACGTATTCCCACACAAGTTTTTCTTACTTTGGAGATTACGTTTCAGGAGACTGTGGTGTCATCACATCAATAAGTACTTGGAGGAGATCTGATCCTCGAGGATTAGAAGACGGCGGACTAGTGTATTTAAACTGAAGACAGAATGTGAAAGCTTGAAGTTTTTGAGCTCGACCCGTAAGTCCTCTGAATTATATTTAATATTGGTTGCTTGACATATGCTCTTAATTAATATTATTTAAGTAATCTAAATTCTTGTATATAACCATGTTTCATTAGATTGATAACGTAATTATTTTGCATTTAATGGTTGTATGAGGTGCCCAAAAAATACCAACATTGTAAGAATCATTCATACCCATGATAAAGATCATGACATAGACATTGTCACTGAATCTTGATCTTATAATGTCGTGACTCTGGTGTAGTGAGTTCCAATAGACCTCTTTTCTTGAGTGACGTTGACAAGATCACTATGGATATGAAAGATTCATGGTCCATAGCGTCTATGAAACTTTCTCTGAGATCATTCCCAACGATATGTGTTGAATCTGTATGCTCACCGCGATTTCTTTGTTTACACTTTGTTCATAGCGTTGATAATCAAACCAACAACAGTATTGTTGCTTTGTTCTCAGGCATACGTACCGTCATATTTGTTGGTGTTTTTAGGCACATTATGTAGCCAATAAATGCGGAAATAAATAATTACGTTATCATGCATACTAATTAACATGGTTGTAAACAAAATCTAAATTATTTAATTAATAAATATGGAGAGCATATATCAAGCAAAAGATTTAAGAGACAAATTATAGGACTTACGAGTATGCCTCACGAATTGCAACTTCAAGTATTGACAATACGACTTTAGTTATAAGACTAGTCCATCGTCTTTTTATCCTCCATGTTTAGATCTGCTCCTTAATACTCGCTGATGTGATGACACTCTTCCAAAATAAAGTTTGCGAAGTAAGAAAAATATGCCCGACATCAGTATTTTATCTCACTGATCATAAACAAGGTGTTTAGAATTTTATTTTCTCTTATTTTTAAGAGCGAAACTGAATGAATTCCAAGAAACAATGGACAAATAATATGGTCGACCACCCTAAGGTACGAAGAGCCACGAAATTCTTAAGCAAAAATTAGGTTAAAATAAATGGTTCATTTCGCCCTATATTTGTAGTAGTAAAAAAGAAATATTTTAGAGATGTTAGAATATGTTATGTCTTTTTCATTGTGGATTTAATCTTACATGTTATGTTATATAAAGATTTTTCTCCTCTAAAATCTCCTCAATATATGGAGAGAATTTTGGGAAATCAAATTTCCTTTAATCCCTCCTTTTATCAAACAGAAATGAAGAGAAAATGTTGGCTATTCCCTAGCCAAGGTGGTCGCCATAGAGCAAAAAATGAGCGCAGTCCTAATTATCTCATTGGTCCAATGTTCATTTAAGCTTTTGGATTTTTTAGTCCAATTGCTTTATATCCAATTTATTACTAATATAATTGATCCAACAGTAAATAAACAATTCTACTACAAAAATTATTTTATTCTATAGATATTCGTATTTCATAATTAATTTTGTCAATAGCCATTACAATGTGTGAAATAAAAATAATAATAGTACACACCATTATTTGAAAGTTCTTACTTGCTATCATTAGATCCGAATTGAAGACTATGCACCTATTAATAAGAGCTACACAAATCCGAACAAAAAAAGTCCTTTATTTTTTTCAACCGATTCGTTTAACCTTGGTCAGTAGTACACTATGTCATACAAGGTTGATTTATCCTTTAGACTAAAATTATATTTACTCATTGCAATGAATGTCCATTAATCTAGTCAGTTCGTGATCAAGATCTTCGGGTTCATTGTGTATTGAGAACAGTCAAATATTTTGTTATATATTTCTCTTTACATACATACTCTAAGTATCATTGCTTCCCTAGCAAAAGATTCAACTGAATGTAAGCCAACTTGAGAAGTGTGCACAATCAATCAATTTTTGAATCAACATTTAGGTGAGTCAACATTAACTTTGTTTCTGGAAACCAAGATTATGTATCTGTCAATTACTTTCTTCTACAATGATACTGGATTTACGAGCCGTTAATGATATGAATCAAAAAATTCGAAAATACAATCTCGAAATCTATGACTACTTCAGGATTTAGATCAAGTCTCTCCATGTGACCATCATAGTAAGTTTAATAAGTGTGTCGCAACTGTACGTAAACGATACATTTAAAACTAAAATCTATATAGATCGTACATTTACTAAAAGCGCATAATGCTCACACACAGTGATGAACATTCACTTTTTTGTTTCGCATATGTGACTTCGGATATGACTTTTCAAACTACATTAGTCACGACCAAGTGTTTAGTTCACCGCCCGAACTCAAATGTCCATCATGCAATTCAGTTTAATATGCAGACAATAAAAAAAATAGATGTTATCAATTCTAATTATTTAGACGTCGATCTACTAATCATATAATGCTAATAAAAATAACTCCTTATAATTTAGTATTAATTCATTTCATTATCTTCAAGTTTTCATTGAGGATCTGAAATACAAGGATCGACTTTAGGGTTATCGTTGCCGTGAATATAGAAAGGACTCACCAGATCTTTGAATTGCGCTTCATGTGACCATCTCATCGAATTTTTTTGATCGTTTTGATTCAGTGTAGAACAATGTCACCAGAATCAATACACAACATTGCAATTCAAGAAACTGAATGTGTTTGAAGGTTCAGATAGAATCGGGATTGTGAATAATCCTTGAATAAAACTTTATTCTCAGTAAATTGAATTGCACACACCTGATTTCTATTTATAGTACAATTAAATTAATAACTAACTAATGACTACAAGAATAAATAGAAGCTAAAATAGAACTCTTTAGAATAACAACTAAACCAAAAACGACTTGGTCGTGTACCTTTATGACCTTCTCTCTTACCCTCACTATCTTCGCCGGCGAAACCACTGCCACCACCCTTCCTCCTGCGACCGCAATCTCCTTCCTCGAGCAATGCGCCTCCGGCCACATCAGCTCCGCCCCCTCCCCAGACTCCGACACCAACTCCCTCAGGATACGTTTCTGTACATTGTACTTTTTTTTTAATTTTTTTTATGTGTTTTTCTGTAGAATAATAAAAAATAACATCAGAAGTGAGTACTGTGTATGTGAAATACATGTTTTATTTGCATCCGTTCTTTCAGTCTAACGTGACGATTTGATATCGTTCATCTTGCTTAGTATGAAGAGTAAATTTCTCCTAACTTATGGTTCAATGTTATATTCTTATCGAAACTATCTAAACCTGAGATTATATTACACCAAGTATCAATGTTTTATCTGCTGAACTATTTTCATATTTCTTGTGAAATTACTTGGACTGCTTTGCTTTAATGGAATGGAACAATAAATAAAGTTTTAAACTTTACGTTCAATTCCAAAACACATTAGGAAAAAGCATGAAAAAGGAAAACAATGATTAAATATTAAATTAATCAATTAATTCCCGCATTTTGTCGAGCTATTAATTTTTTTCATACATTGCCCTTAATAATTATGTTTTTATATATTTACCATAAACATAGTGTTCGTTTGAGAAAATTACGTTAAAAGCCAGCACAGTTAATTTATGTTTATCGTAATTTTATACCTTCTAATCTCTCTCTCTCTCTCTCTCTCTCCGGACAAGACCAGCTTACTAGGGCTTTCTCGTCGCAGCAGTTTCAGGTATTTATTTTCCTCTGTGTATATTGCATATAAACGCGGATTTATATACTTATTGTCGTGAAATACTCAACAATCTTCAACTTTTTGTTCACTAAATCCGTTGGATTTTGAAAATATTTTTATTTATCTTGGAGCTTAGAAGTTTTAGGTAATTTGGCTTTTTTTTCAATAAATGGATTGCTTGATATAATTATCTTAGTCGATATATAATAAGAGTACTCAAGTGCACTTACATATGGAGATCATGATTTATGTATTGGTTGTAGAACTCTTCATTTATTTCAGCTGATGCTTGACGCAGTACTTTTATATGTTTCCAAATATGGGTTATTAAGTAATATAGTTTTCAAAATGGTTAACGTTATAAATATTTTTAGTAAACGGGTCTGTTAAAGTTTAACGAAAATTTTCAAACGAATTTGCCTAATTTTTTTCAAAAGTTTCAGAAATAAAAAATGGCAAAACTGTAATGTGATTCTGTTAATTATTATGTCACGTGAACAATAGAGTTATTAATCAAAGTTTAACTAAACATTGCCCATTTTGTAAAAGACATACCAAACATTGACCATTTAGCTAATTTTTTATTTTTTATTTGTAAAATTTATTTTTTGTGCAATTAAGATTCGTATCTTCTAGAACTTTGCAGTGAATATGTGCTTATCCCCGATACACCAACAGTGTCGTGCTGAAGAAAACTAAAAGAATTAGGCTTAAGCGTAGTGACAGTTTATTTTTTATTTTCTTGGTTAACAAGTTATTTTTCAACTAGGCGTCACATTGTATCCTATAAATAATTTAAAATAAAGTGAGAATGACACAGTTGCACCATCTTATTATCGATTTGATAAATTCCATTGCGCAGATATTAGTGTTACTGATCAATAGTAATATTTTCACTTTCCTTTTTTCAGTTAAAAAGAAGAAGAAAAAAACTCAGGTTTCGATTTCACATGGCATAAATAAGATAACGTGAAGATTAGACTGTGTGTCTGGAGATTGGAAATGGGCCACACTTCTTACGTAAATACGACGTCTTCACGTAAGATTAACCTTGGACATAAGCGACATCGACATTTATTTTTACATGCTCTTCCTAATCCAATCCATTTCAAATTTCAAGAAGCGACAAAAGTTCCCCTCGAACCCACCAAATTTTATTTTTCTTTCTCAAAAACCAATCTGTTTATTTGATCTTAAACGGACAAGTTTATTGTTTCATATTCAACCATTGATTTTCACTACCATGATTAAACAGATAAACTTCACATTTTTATGTCAACTACTTCGGAATACAAATATACATTTACACACAGATTGCACTAGTGCTTCTCAACAAGATAATTTCCAGGAAAATGGGCATTAATGAAAAATTCGTTCAAGCTGCATTTCCTAGCATACGTGGTCGTCCTATATTACAAAGTCAATACTTAGCTATTTACATCATTGTCAACGCAAATATATCACCTTATTAACAATTATAAACATTTGACTGACAAGCAGTATGAAATGAATATATAGCAGTTTCCTCGTCTATTGAAATTGCATATTTTAGTAATTATATTGTTACATACAAACACGTATTCATTATAATATAAAATATAATATTAATATAAGAACATTGGAGATGAGAATTACAAACATATATTCCAATTTTTTTTTTAATTTTGAATTCTTCTTAAGATTCCTTCACCAGCCTAGCCATGAAATACTTTTCAAACTAAAAGTAGACATAGCCAAAGCCAATAATAAATTTGTCCCCTTTCAACTTCCTTCTATTAACAATATGCTGCTAATTACTAACGATACAAAATAACAAGCTTTTGCAAATTCATAGAAACCCCCACGAACGTTGACTTATTTTTCATTAATAAACGAAAACCTAACAAGTCATGCCCTTGAATTGAACTAGTTGTATTCAACATATAAATTTAAATAAACTCATCTACAAAAGCTCATAAGTCATAACTATCTACCGTTGAATATTGAAGTCATTATCAGAGCAGAAAATTGAAGTCATTGTATACAACAACTAAAATAAAATAAAATAAAATATGCCACCCTATTCATAGATAAGTTCCGTCTGCAAAATTAGCTCAAGCTTGAAAACGTCAAATTTATATCTAAACCAAAAGTTTTCATTGATTCCATTGGCACACATGCAAGTACATTCATAAAGGTCAATCAGAAATTAAATAAGTATTACGTTTATTCTATATTTCAATTTCGTAATCAAGTGATGTCAAACACCGTCTTTTTCTTAAAAAGAATAATGTAAATGCATTGCATTATTGCCCCAAGTATGCATTACAAATTTATACAAGCCAAATAAGTTGCTCCACATTGTCGTCACCACAGAATACACTATATCTATATAATTAAGACATTTAAATATATATTTCTTTTTCAAAAAAAGAAGCAAAACAGGCTGATACCAAAGGCAAGGCTCGTGCACGTAAAAACAACACCATATAACTACTCCCCCATAAAAAAAATTAATTAATAAGTTCTTCTTAATAAAGACAATATATATTTACACACACACAAAACAATTTGTCATCGTACAAAGTTTGAGAAATATGGTCAGGCTTCTTACCAATTCTCTGTGCCTGGTTTTGCTTTTATCATTCACTCATCATCTTTATGTCAGAGCCGATAACACAGTGGGACCGAATTACCCAGCCCTAGATCTTGACGACGAGACGTACCAGCCAAGCCTTGGCGTTGTGATCGGAATCCTGGGAATCATGTTCGTCATAACCGTGGTGATTCTCATCTACGCCAAGATGTGCCGCGACGCAAGCAACCGAACCGTCATCCGAACCACGCTGGACCGAACCGGCCTCGGCTTCGGAGTCAATCTGAGCCGTCGATTCTCCGGGATTGACAAGACCGTTGTCGAATCGCTCCCTTTCTTCCGATTCTCGTCGCTAAAAGGCTCCAGAGAAGGCCTCGAATGCTCTGTTTGCCTTTCCACGTTCAAAGACGTGGAGATTCTGAGGATGCTTCCGAAATGCGCGCACGCGTTCCACGTGGCGTGCATCGACCGGTGGCTTGAGAAGCACTCAAGCTGTCCTCTCTGCCGCCAGAAAATAAGCTCCGACGATCTCAGGCTCGTCGCTTATTCCGACAGCCTGAGATTCCTAGGGCTCCGAGAAGACTCCATGATCGTCAGTATCACCAGAGAAGATAGCGATCAGAACAAGCATAACCACAAGATCGTTGTTTCAGGATTGGGGTTCAACAATCGGTGGAGCGATCTGAGATCTTCGGATCTGTTGTGGCTGAGCTCGGAGATGACGAAGGAGGATTCGTCTCTGTCTAGTTCGAGGATGATCGGCGGCGGCGATCGGAGATCGATGTCGGAGATCACGGCGGTCTCCAGGGAAGCCAAAATTGAGATTAAAGAGGGAAATGGTTCTTCTTCTTGTTTGGAGGAGAGAGAAGAGAGAGTAAGAAAGATTTGGTTGCCAATTGCAAACAGAACAGTACAATGGTTTGCCAACAAAGACACGTCACTGTTACCGCTACACACAGAAAACAAACAATAATAGCCTGTGTAATGTGTGCATATATACATGATAACTTCTCTTTTAACTTTTTTTTTAGTTTAATTTATCTCTTCTCTACTTGTATCAATGAGTGTGATTTATAAAGTAGAATACACCAGTTACCAAATATACATGACTATACTTTGGAAATTGAATCAAGCATGTCGATATTTTTTAAACAATATTCGTAATATTACTTAATTTTACTTTTGTTTATGCTAAAAGCTACTTAATTTTACTTATAAGGTGTGGAAGTTTTAGAAGTCAAGCCAATTCATCGGATCAAAGTATGTTATATTAAGCTGACGTGGTACCATCGACAGAAAAACAGAAGTTAGTTATTGAGAAGTAATTTCTCAAAGAAAAGTTCGTAAGGGAAGTATGAAGAAAATGATATACAATCATGTTAATTGCGTATGTCCTAAGCTGAGGGCGTGAATCAATTAATAAAAGATTTCGTTTTGAAAAATGGGCAACAACTCAAGGCTTCCAATTCAAAGAAGGACCTATTTTCTTTTCTGAAAAATAAAAATAAAAAATAAAATTTTCTTTAAATGCCTACACTAGAATCAAAGAGGCCTCTTTGTTCTGAAAAATCTGAAAAAAATAAAAAAAATAAAAAAAGAGTTTTAAATAAATGTACTATAAACATATAGAATATCAAGAGTCATATCTCAGCATAATACAAACAAATTAAATATCCTTCTAAAAAAGAACAAAGTTCTCAAAAAAAAAAAAAGTTTCTAAAAACCACAAAAAAAAAAAAATCAGATATCAAATTCAGCTCCATTTGATAGATAGTAACCGATTAATATAGATATGAAATAAAATGCAAAAAATTGTTTTAGGGGTATTTTGGTCCTTTGTAATGGTATTTTGGAAAAAAAATATTTTAGTGGATTTTGAAAAAACCAAGTACAAATGGTGGTACTTTGGACAATTTCTCATTGAAATATTAATTTTACATTCAACTTTCTCTTATTTATTTTCATAAAAAAATTAGCTCTATACCTAACTTTAACTTTACTAATTTCACTATACCCAACATTTGGATAATTTTGTGAAAATACCCACTGCAAATTGTTTACAATCAAATTGAGTTCAAATTATCTTTCTTAATAATTTTGAAATTTGTTTCGCAGTAAACATAGCAATTGTGAAAACGATTGTTTTTCCAAGTGAGCGTCAAGAACACTTTCATAATTCAATTTCAATAATCGAGACACAATTTTCGAAATTATTAAGGAGGGTAATTTGGACTCAATTTAACTGTAAAGAATTTACAGTGGATATTTACACAAGCTTATCTAAACGTTGGGTATATTGTAATTGATAAACGTTTACATGGGCATATAGCTAAAAGACCATATATTATACCCGCATACTTATTTAGAGCATCTCCAACCTTTAGCACTAAATTTAATATTAAATTTTTTTAATCTCTAACCACAGCACAAAACTTTACACAAAAAATACTATTCATCATTATTATTTATATTAATTTTTTATTAATATATTTTTTTAAAGTGATTATAGGTATAAAATGATTGTTTTTAAATATGCCGGGTATAATACCACACCAAATATGACGTGGTACTGTTTATATAACCAAATTTAGTATTAGAAATGTACTGTGATTAGAGGCAATACTAACACCAAATTTGGTGATTTGCCGTATGATTGGAGAAACTCTTAAATATCTTTAAATTATAACACTAATTTATTGAAATAATTCAAGATATGAAATAACACAAACTAAATATATTGTTCCGGTGTTAATATTGATGTCATTTTGGTTTTATCAAACTCCAAATGTTAATGCTGCATTTGAAGATAATTTTAAAATATAAAATATGAATTATTTAAAGATAAATATGATAAATTATAAATAAGTGCTAATGTATAAATCATAAATTTTTACCGTGACTAAAAAAATATTAAAATAATATAGTTTAATATAGTAACACGTTATTTTGTTGGAATTTTCTTTTTCAGATAATGTCATACACTATAATAACGTTGATTATAGCGTTCGATTAGAGTTAACCCATATTTTATTTGACGATTTTAAATATCGGACGAAGATGGTCTAAAATAAATTATTTTGGATATTTAGTTTAATTCTCTAAAAAAAAGTTACAAATTTGTTAATAGTCACATCACATCTACTATCTGCATATATCTTTAGCGTTTGCTCTTACTTCTTTTTTCTCCTTTTTCTATAGTCTGAAACTAGATTTAGTCTTCGATTAAAATCGTTTTAATATGATTTGATTTCCATGGAGTTAATGCTAACGATCTGCAATTACGACGCTGGTCCTACAGGACGAGACCATTTGCTGATATATATAAATATATATATATATAAATATAAATATAAATATATATATATATATATATATATATTACTATTTCAAAAGTCGGATTACTTTTTAACCTATTCCGATAGGTGAAGACATTATTGATAATTTTGTGTATTAATGCCAATGCCTTGCGCGGTAAAAATTTAAGAGAGTTTAACGAGTACCTAAGACCTACGAGTGATTCAAAAGAGAGAAAAGTACCACAATATCATTTTCTAATGCAATTAACTAAATCTTTTGATATATTTTATTATGCGACAACATTTCGTCGAACTTGGCTAGGTAAGGTTTTAGTTTTGCTTTCATGACCAACTTCCAATTAACCTTTATTAAACATTTTAGTTTTCTCTCTGTACCTTTTGTTTATGCATACAAAATTAGTAAACATCTATGAATTAATATCACCTCTCAAATTTTACTTGAAATGCTAATAGCAATTCATATGGATTTTCTCAATTTCACAAAAGTCCTAAATTCTAACAAATATTATTTTTGAAAAATAAATATTAATGAAATTACTAGATAGAATTTCAAAATGTACAAGCGAACCGCATTTGCATCGCAAATAAATAAATACAATTGTAACTATTTTCACACCTCATTAATTGACATGATGATGCAAACGGACTTAAATCTCATAAAATTGGAGAAACTTCTAGTTGAATTTTGGGACACCTTAATTTTTCAATGATTAAATTCGATGTTCAACAAGATGGTGTCTCTGATATGTACAATAATAAAAGCATTCTAATATTTTTCAACTGTGAAATCTTCTCAAAATTTTTATATTGAAGTGATCAATGCATTGTTTCACACTCTCGCTAAGGTTGAGGATATTAAAGTAATCATTCACAACTCTATATCCTAAAACGTCTCTTAGTGTTTTTGGAAGAAAAATGTCCTAGCCCGGGGACTTTCGAACGGTGCATACCAAAGAGGCGACCTTAATTTATTTAAATTTTAAGTTGTCCTCGAGTCGGCTTTGTTGTGATTACAGTTTTAAGGGACACTTGCCATAAAACCCTCCTCGATTGATTTGATCGAATAGAACATTCATTGAATAAAACATGTGACATGTACAAGTATCTCACTTTATATTTTTCTCATTCACAAATAACAAAAAAGTTAGTGAAATAATAATTCAGAGGTAAAACGATAATTTTACATTCCTCTGAGTTAATGATACACACGAAGGGTAATATCGTAAAATACTATGTGGATCGTTTGAAGAATTGTTTTGTCACATTAGAGGAAAAATAAACGCATATGAACTTAGAGAGTTTCAATATTAGTTTTTAGTGGAATCGACTACTATTAAGAATTAAAAGTCGGAAAAAGTTTGTGAACTTTTGAATCCATATTCTATTCTAAAAATTTCTTTATGTGGGTCCATAAAGTCTCAGTTATAGACTCTCGGACGAGATTTGTTGAACTATAACGATTGATTTTCTCATTGAATGTAAGTTGTGATTTACACAAAAAGAATTATTTTCTAAGTAATTAAATAAATAATTAGTTATTTAATATTACATTTATTTAATGAATCATATTATGTTATTATATTGATAATAATATAATTTAATTATTCAAATAAATAAAAGATCAAAATAATTATTTTATCGTTTCGTACTTGTTTGAGAAGTATGAAAAGAACTAATGACTTGTCATTAAAAAGATTAGATGTTCTAAATTAATTAAATATTATTCTAGAAATAAATCAATTATAATTAGGGAATATATTGAATTATGGCCGGCCATGTTTATTGAATTATGGATGAATATTAAATTAAATAACTCATAAAAAGGTTGGATAGGGCTTAAGTTGACTATTAGGTTTGACCTAACTTAAACCCGTTATCTCTCGATATAAGTATAAGGTTTTTTCGAGTAATCCTAGACCTAATCCCATAATATCACTCGGCCACTTTCCCCTCTCCCTTGTGACTGTGTTTGCCGAGTGTTTTGAGAGAGAAAAGAGATCAAGAAATCGTTTCTTGATTTATTGGTTCAACCTTTGAGTGATTCTCTTCTCTGTTGTTCAAATCGAAGAGTCCACCCCCTTCATCTCTCATAAAACCCGAGATTAAAATCATTGAATCACTTGTGGTGTTTGAGTGATTTTTATTTGCATAGAACCGGCCAAAATTCGAAGAGAAACGAGCTAGACGCAAATATGGCTCAAATCGGCCAACCAGCCAGTCAACGCCGGCTAGCTTGCCGACCGGCCAGTGAGCCTCAGGTAGGCATGTCTCTTCAAGTGCGTCCTGCACGTCTCCAGCCCCAGTCGCATTTCCTTCCACGTGTCACAGGTGTCCCTCAACCTAGGCGCACAAGTCCCGCACCTCCAACTAAGTGCAAAGACCCGTAGGCCCACAAGCGCACCAAACCGGCCAGTCACCAGCCCAGTCCGGCGAGCCATCTGTCCTGTCCAGTGAGGAAGATTCCTCCCTGTTCGGCGAGCTTGAGCCTCATCCATTCCGGTGAGTCAGAATCTCCAGTACGGCGAGCTTCCTCTTTGACGAGTCTCCATTCCGACGAGCCTTCATCTCCGGTGATCCAAGGATTGACGAGGCCTTCCGGAGTGAGCTAGCAACGCACGAAACTGTTTACAACTTCACGTGTAAGTCACTTCTAAACGAATATGTTTGCAATATTATAAATTTGTTTATAGGTTGCTAGATTGAAGTCTGTTTAATTTGTTGATCAATATGTCTCGAATCAAATATTTATTGAGCATGTTAGTAATTTTTAATGTCTAGGTTTTGAATATGTTAAAATGAGTTTTAATATATTTTAGATCATATTATATATTCCGCCATATAGTGATATATTATATAACATGATTGGTTAATCGTTAACTAATTTCCAACAGAAAGTCATCTCTTTAGAAATGTGAATTCATAGTTTATTTGATTTCTGGCTATTTTCATATAAGAGTTAGGAATTAGACCATCTATAACCCACCCTTAATTTGGGTGGGGATGAGACATTTTTGGGGTGGGGGTGCTCTAACCCACCCCAAATATTTACCCAGATTTGGGTAGGATGAACAGTATCTACTCATATTTGGGGTCAACTATTCATCACTCATAAATTATTCTTAATTGCACATTTATCTACAAAAATATTAATATGTAAATTTAGAGCATAATTTAAATAATTTATACAAAAATACATATTATCAATGAGAAAAGAGAATAAATAATGACATTAATAATAATACAGAGCATTAGTTAATTTGTAATGTTTATTCAATATATTTTTTATTAATGTTATCCAAAATAATATTTGTTTTAATTAGTTAATTTTATATTTTAATATCGTAATATTAACATAATATTTCATATAAAATTAATTTAATTTTGATGTTATACAAAAATAAATTAATATTTAGTAAAATTAATATTGACATAATATATTAATAGAGGGGTTAATATAAAATTAATATAAACTAATATCGAAAAGTATAAAATGAGAATATTCTTTTTCAGGGTAGAGTTTTGTGTTATGGGTTGAAGTGAAAACACTATAGTTGCACCAAATCTGCTAAAACGTTAATCCAAATTTGAGTTTTGGGTTGGAGACAATCTTTGGAGTTAAGGTATTAGTTTAAATTTTGATTCGATTTCTTATATCACGTGAACGTCAATGAAAAATTAATAAAATGTGTTTGATTTCGTAATTTTCATCCACTACTAAAAAAACTGGATCTCACAATCCTTAATAAGGGTTGTAGGATCAAGGGTTGTGGAATTTTCCACAACCCTTAGACATCCGGTGTGGAATGTTCATACTTTCCACACCGGATATCTATTGGTTGTGGAATATTCAACAACCAATCAAAATTTGAACATTTGGCGCCGCGGCCACGTTATAACGGCTCCGCAGCGCCGACTCCCACAACGGAAGTTTGGATCCGTTGTAGGACATGACGTCGCGGCTCCAGGGTGAGGTCACCGCGATACAGTTGTCCAGAGAGTGGTTCCCCTCAAAATTTATGAAATAAACCATCATAAATAATATAATACCTGCAAAATGTCTTTAAACATGCACAATCAATCTAAAAAAAATCCATACATCTAAAATTCATCCAAGATCATCATATACATTGAAAATCATCCGAAATATATACATTCAAAATCACAAAATGTAACTAATCATCACATTCAATAAATATGTGTACATAACTAATCCATTCTACTCTTACTCTCTCTATTTCTACATTTGTATACGTATTCTTGTTTTCTTATTTACTTATATCACCTATTACTATATCGCACTCCGTGTTACCGCTTTGTCTTTGAGCGACCACTGGCTGGATGTACATTGATTGTCCATCACCAAGAGCGTCTTTGTGTGCGAGCTTGAAATTTGAAAACATCCTATAAAATGAAAAGTCTGAGGATATTTTTTAACAAACGCTCAATAAGGGGAAAAAAATACATTTTTCTCAAAAAAAAAAAAAAGTCTTATGAAATTTATCTTTTCAACGTGGATATCGGAGATTGTTGGAGAAACCTCGGCCTAGATAACGTTTCCTTGTGCGAACATCACTTTTTTGACATGTTGAGCGAGCAATTTAAACTTGGAATTAATTACCTTGTAACACTTTAAACTTTGAATTAATTACCTTGAAATTAATTTAAACAATCAATACATATGTAAAGAGTAGGTTAATACATACTTTGAAATTAATTTAATGCTAATAGTCGTCTAAGTTCCCTTTTACAATCGTCGCTAGAAGTAGTAGTAGTAGTAATAGTAGTCGACATTGAATCTCTAAACACAATTAAAATACAATCTCAATATCTCAATATAACCTAAACTAATTATCAAGAACTCATATTATAATTATATAAGCATATTATCCATTCCAAACACAACATATATCTCAATATTAACCTTAACTAATTATCGATTTCAAACCAAAATTAGTAATAAAAAAAACTAACCAATGTGATGAGAAGCCGTGGAGGGGCGGAGGTGAACTTTCTAGTGAAGAGTGAGGCGGAGATAGAGGGCGGAGGGAAGGAAATGGTTGAGAGAAAGAGGGTGTGAGTGTGGGCGTGGGAAGGAAAGGGTGGAGAGAGAGTGAGAGATAGGGCGGAGTGAGAGTGAGAGAGAAGGCGGAGTGAAGAGAGGGTGGAGGGAAAGAGAGAGGTCGGAGATGGAGGGAAAGAGAGGGCGGAGTGAGAGTGAGAGAGAGAGGGCGGAGTGAAGAGAGGGTGGAGGGAAAGAGATGCCGGAGTGAAAAGTTTGTTGGAGTGGCCAGAGATTTATGGGTCGCCAGAGAAGAGAAGGTTTTGAGAGAGAATGAGTTTTGAGTGAAAATGAAGAATGAAGCATAAAGAGTCGAAATATTACTTTTGTGCTAAATTTGGGCGGGATTATGAAAAAATTGAAATTTTCACGAATTTTAGACATTCCACAACCCTTATGAGAAGGGTAATGGAAGCGGCGACGACATTCCCAGAAAAGTGGGCCGCAGCCCTAAAAGAACTTCGTCGCGGCCCCCGTGACTTACAGAGTCTAAGTAGACTCTATGAGTCCACGGCGCTGCGGCGACGTGCATACGACGTTGCAGCGCCACGTTCACAATACCTCTCCTGGAGGTTGCACAACCAATTTTAGAAGGGTTGTGAAAGCGGTGTCGCGTCGACGTGTATACAGGGCACGGCGCCGCGTTTACAATACCCCTCTTGGAGGTTGCACAACCCATTTTAGAAGGGTTGTGGAAGCGGAGCCGCGGCGACGTGCATATGAGGTCGCGGCGCCGACTTTTTTTTAAGACTTTCCACACCATTTTTTTGGATCCGTTTCGGGATGTGGCGCTGCGGCCCCATGAGTCATCTCGTTGACGCCGCTCCCACAACGAATCCATTAAGAATTGTGGAATTTTTTAAATAAGTAAAATTCTACAACCTTTATAATAACAGTTGTAGAATAAGTTATATTCCACACTCGATATTGTAAGAGTTGTGGAATACCCTGCAATTAAGCATTTCCCACAACACTTAGTTATAAGAGTCGTGAAATAGCTTGAAATCAATCACTTCCCACACTCTTTAATAATTAGGGTTGTGCAATCTCCGAGTTCACAACCTTTACTAATAAGAGTTGTGAAAATTCGGTTATGGGATCCAACATTTGTGATTTTACAAAAAAGAATAAATTGACATTTTTAAAAATTAAAAATTAAATTTTTGTGTCACTAAAATATATATGACTACTTGTATAATGTTTCCTTAGTTAATAGGAAAAAAATCATCCCACCATGTTATCACTACTTAACTTTTTTTAAATATTTATTTATCGAAATTCACATAGTGTTATAAAATATATAAATATTGAAGAGAAACCCTGACAATTTTCCATGAACGTAAATAGAATATCAATCAGTCAAACTAGTACTCTCTTGGAGGAAACACGAAAATATTAATAAATGAATAAACAAACAAAATAACTCTTCATTAAAATCGTCCTCAAAAGAAGCCAAGATTCCATTTCTCAGCATTGCATTATATTTCCAAGTTCTCTTATAGAACAATATCATCCAATGCTCAGACTCATAATCATCGCCGTAATCGCGACCGTAAAACTACCGATCCCAGCACGCGCCGAAGACGACGCGCTTCCCGGACCGGACTATCCTACGCCGGAGTACTACACAAGCCTGAAACCGGCAAGTCTCGCTGTGGTGATCGGCATCCTCGCCGTAATGTTCGCCCTCACATTCCTCCTCTTAGTCTATGCCAAGTTCTGCCATCGCCGATCTCCGTCGCAGGGTAGAAACGCCGCAGCCGAGGGAGATCGGAATCCAGCGGCGATCTCATCCGTCGAACGATTCTCCGGCCTAGACAAGACGATCGTCGAATCGCTTCCGTTCTTCAGATTCTCGACTCTGAAAGGACGAAAAGAAGGCCTGGAATGCGCTGTTTGCCTCTCCAGGTTCGCTGACGTGGAGGTCCTGAGAATGCTTCCGAAATGCTCCCACGCGTTCCACGTGGCGTGCATCGATAGGTGGCTCGAGAAACACGCCAGCTGTCCGCTGTGCCGGAGAAGAATCGGCTCCGACGACCTGATCCTTCGAAAGGAAGAAGAAAGTGAAATCCAAAATGATTACTTAGAGCTTTTTGTTCGGAGAGAGGACGATAATTTCTCCTCGTCGAGGTTCAGTATCGGAAGCAGTTTCAGGAACAACGAGATTAAGATCGATCGCAGAGCCGAGGAAGCGGAGAGAGATGAATCTGATGATCAGTCAAACCCGATTATTGGAACGATGATGAGCAATAGTAGGCGGTGGAGTGACGTGGCAGGCTCTTCGGAAAGTGGCTTGTTGGGCCTGAATCAGGCTGGGCTTTTGAGTTCTTCGACCAAACGGAGATCGGTGTCGGAGATCACCGCGGTTCCGAGGACCGACCCCAGACACATCCAACTACGATTGCTTCAAACACAGTCTTTTGATGTGTAGTTTTAATATTTTATATTATCGTTAAACTTAAAATACATCTTTCATATTTATTAACGACATAGTGCTGTAACTTTTTTTTCTTTTTTCTTTTTTTGGGTAGAGGAGAGGAGAGAATAGTATTGTTCGTTCCAGAAAATAAATAGATAAAGGAATAGACCATTTTTAGAATGTAAAATATGAACATGTATTTGTTATGTATTTTATTTTTTTGTTTCCTTCTATGTATTTATTATTTAGTTCATGGAGTTAGAATGTTTGCTGATACCGAACAAGGTTCATATAATATGAGCACATAAACTTGGTTTCTTAGAATGGTGATACTTGTACCGTTTTAATATTATTATAAACTTTTTTCTACTATAGAAAACCTATATACATCATATAGTACTGTCATTTTTTTGGAGGGGTAAAGGAGATAATAGTATTTGTCTGATTCAGAAATTATAAATAGACCTCTAAAGTATGAACATGTATTTGCTATGTATTCCATTTTTGTTTTCTTCTGTAGTACTTAGTTCATGGAGTTAGAATGTTTGCTGATATCGAACAAGCTCATATAATATAAGCACATAACAATTTACACATATTCATAAATAAATAAAAAAATAATGGTGATTCTTAATATTTTTTTAATATTTGTGAAATATGCTTAAATATTAATCTAAATAGGAAATGAAACAAAATAAGGAAGTGGGAATTGAAGAGTAGACAGGCTGGTTCCGTGATACAAGCATATTGTAGTTGGTCAAAGTTGTCCAGTTTCTTCCCTAAAATAAATATACGTACACATTGAATCTGCCTCATAATTTGCTGTTAAATAATATACTAAAACCATATCTAACATCTTCATAATAAATAATGTAACTAAGCAGCCTAGCAATATACATATCAAGAGTATATTTATTAACGACAGCTAAAAGTTTTTATAAAAAGAAAATAGAAAACTAATATATTACAGATTTGAGTTTGTAACGTATATAACATACATCTTGATTCTCATGTCTCCGTGAATATAATACATTTCACTTAGTTTGCGATGGCGTGGTTTAATGAAATTATGGGAATGGTCGATGCCCTTCAATATTTCCTGCTACTTATGTTTATCTCTATACTTACATGGGTTTTTGTTGGTGTTGTTAAAATTGATACTATTGGCGTGATTTAATGAAATTATGGGAATGGTCGATGCCCTTCAATACATTATAATGCTTGTTTTATATTTTCATCCATATATCACAATTCAAGAATGAAGAAAATTGAATTATTTGGGAGAGAGTTTAGAGATCAGTATTTGATACTCAATATAAATTTTTGTGTGTGTTTTTTTACAATGAAAGCTGACAGCAGCGAATAATTAAAACAGAAACTGTTTAAACTAAAACAATTACAAACAATAAACGACAATTCAAATAATAAATTATTGTATCGTTTTCTCAATATGTCCCCTCACGATGAAACGTAGATATTCAAAAGCAACATCTTGGACAATATATTTTGTGCCGCGGGAGATGATAAGAACTTGGTGAAGATGTCAGCCAGTTGCAAAGAAGAACGTATCATAAGCAGTTTCAATTTTCCAGAGTGATGATGATCTCGGATAAAGTGGTAATCCACTTCGATATGTTTTGTCCGCTCGTAAAAAGTCGGATTGTTGACATTATAGATGACTGCTTGGTTATCACAGAACATAGTAGCAATATGTGTTGAGTTGACACCTAAAATTGTCAATAACTGTTGCAACCAAATAACTTATGTCATCCAAGTTCCATGTACTCGGTTGATGACCTTGAGACTCTGGATTGCTTCTTTGATTTCCAAGAGACTAGGAAGTCTCGAAAAAACATACAGAAGCTTGTGACCAACTTTCAGGAGTCAACACAATTTCCACAATTTGCATCAAAGAATGCACGAAGATGTAGACTTGATTTTGATGAGTAATTTAGTCCCAATCTTGGTTGAGTTTTAAGATAGCAAAGGAGGTGATGAGCTGCAGTAAGGTAAGGGGCACGCGAGAATGCGACAAACTGACTAAGTCTATACACATTGAATATAATGTCAGGTCTTGTGATAGTCAAGCAGAGAAACCGACCAACAAGACTGCAATATTGGGTTGGTTCAGTCAGTGCATCACCCTCGACATCATAAGCTTTGGATCCATTGAAGTCTTCGCTGGCTTGCTCTCTAAAAATTCAGACTCTTGAAGCAGGTTGAGTGTGTATTAGCGTTGCGAGATGTGAATTTCAGTTTTTCTCTGAGCCACTTCAAGTCCAAGAATGTACTTCAAGACTCCCAAATCTTATAGAATGAATTGAGTATGTAGTAGATCTTAGATTAGTTTAATGAATTTGTTGGATGGAACCTGAAAGAACAATGATGTCAACACAAGGTAAAATTGCTACAAAATCCTCACTTTCTCATTTGACAAACAAAGAATAGTATGATTTTACTATTTAAAACAAAAAGTATGTTACATTGTCTTAATGCTTGCTTGAGGTCATAAATGGACTTATGTAATCTGCATACAAGTTCATTTACACGCTCATCAACTTCTTTAGAACAACTTAAATGCACGTCCATATAGACTTTTTATTTATATATAAATCTCCATTTAAGTTGAGCCAAAATCCAAATTTGTGAGGTAGCTACGGCTAGTAACAATTTAACCATCACAAGTTTAGTTAGGGGTGAGAATGTATCAAGATAATTTAAACCTTTTTATTGTATCTCTTAGCAACTAGTCTTGCTTTTTGTCTAGCTAAAATCACATCATAATTGAAATTTTTCTACTAAGCCACCTAAAACCTATTAATTTCTTTCTTGGTGGTAAAGACGTGACTGACTAAGTGAGATTAATTTTCATGGCATCTAACTCTTATGTCATTGCTTCATGTCATTCCTGAAATTTCACAACTTAATGAAAATATGTAGGGATAGTGAACCATATCCTATAACTTTTGATAAAGTACGAGGTATCTAATATAGGTATTTGTCTTGAGCTACAATGTCACACTTAATAATATTGGAGGTATCCTAGAGCATGGGTATCATGAGCAGGAGTTGTGCTAGTGGATGAGTCATCTAGCTGTGATGGAGAGTGAGGCTCAGTTATGTCATGTAGTGCCTCTGGTTGTTGTAAGCAGTGAATGCCAACGAAAATCGCAGAAATTCCATCCAAAACCCGTTTTCGCTTAAAGTCGGCCAAAAAATACTCTTCTACACATTTTGTCATTTTTGGTCGACGAATTTCGTCGTTTTTCCGTCGAAATTTGGCAATTTCGTTTTCGATTTATTATTCAATATAATTTAATGAAAAAAATGAAACAAAAGCGCTCAGCAACTTAGATGGCACCTTTCCCTTTGCTTCTACCGAGTGTTTGAGATTCGAATCCTTGCAAGAGCAACTTTTTAATGTTTCTTTTTTAAAATAACTTAATATTTATAGTATATTTTATTCTAAACCTTAATACTACTAATATTAAATCCTTATTTTATTGAACACCTGATGTTTAAAATATAGTAAGTCCAAATTTTAATAATATATTATTAAGATTTTATAAATATTATTATTATAATTTTTGTAATATTGACTTTTTTTATAATCAACATTTTTTTCGTCGAATTTCGTTATTTTTTTCGAATTTCCGACCAGCCAACGGCAATCCCATTTATTTTTTTCACATATTTTCCAGAAATTACATTCGGCTAATGACATTCCCGTATTTTTGAATTATCGGCTGTTCAATCCTTGTTTGTAAGGGCTCAATTATAACTTTGAGTTACAAGCCTAGCCTTATATTTAGTTACATTGCCTTGAGCATCAAATTTGTTTCTACAAAATCTATTTTTATCCAATAACATTTGCACTTGGTCTTGGAACTAGCACCCAAACATCGTTGCACAGGTCTTCTTGCATAGCAAAAATCCAAAACTCGTCAAAAATGGCTTCTAAAATATTTTTTGGCTCAAACCTTGACATAAAGCAAACATTTCCAACCATTTCTAGGTAGTTTACATGGTATTTTCTTCTTGCTATGACTCCTCATTTATATTCTCTATGATGGCTTTAGAATGATGATTTTTCTGATCCTACTCGAGGGAATTTTTCTGTATATTGGAATGGCATTAGTGTCGTCCTCAGAGCCTGCATAAGCGTTAGTCTTGATTTCAGATATATTATTAGGGACAGCAGCATGCGGAGTGTTATGAACAAATAATAAAGCCTCATCACTCCTATCTTAGGAAGAAACCCTTCTTCTTCATTGATTACAATGTTCATGAATTCCATCACAATATTAAAGCGTTTGTTGAAGACTCTGTACACTCGACTATTTGAGGAATACTCTAAGAAGATTCGTTCATCACTTTTAGCATCAAGTTTCCTTCTCGGGTCACGATCAACCAGAATATAATAGGTACTTCCAAAAAATATGAAAATATTTGACACTTGACTTTCTTGCCCGCCAAATTCCGTAGTTTGTGGAAGAGGTACATGGGCAAATGGATACCCGATTGTGGGCATGACAAGGTATTGACAACCTCGGCCTAGATGTGATAGGAGGTGTTCTTAGCATTGAGCATAACACGAGCCATCTCTTAGGTAGTTTTGTTCATCCTTCCAATTATATCATCTGATTGAGGAGTGATTGAAGCTGAAAATACATGGATATCCACTAAGAGGTGTAGAAATAAGATAATTTGCTATTTTTAAGCTCCATTCCACGATCTGTTCTAATTCGGATCATTTTCCCTGTGGAAGCTTCCTTGGAACATTGAATATGGAGAGCGGGGAATGAAAAATCCTGAAACACATTGGAATTTTCTCGCAGAAATTATATCCACGTGTACGAGAGAAATCATCCACAATAACAAGGATATAACATTCCACACCCATAATTTTCACTTGCATGGTACCCATGAGGTCCATGTTAAGTATCTCAAGAACTCGGGAGGTAGCGATGAAATCAACACTTTATGTAGGACTTTGACTTGTTTACCTTCTTGAAATTATCCACGAGTCTAGAAACCGCTTCCTTAGAAGCAATCTTACCAATAGTACAAAGATTTAGATGACCAAGGCGCTTGTGCCATAAGTTGGTGATGTTCTCTTGACTGACAAGACAAGTAAAAGAAGTTGAAGAGCTCCACATATAACAATTTTCCGAAGATCTTGATCCTCACCTAAGTTCAGTATTGTCTGATTTTATAACCTTCCAACCAGATTTAATGAAGGTGTGAGATCATGATCACATATTTGACTTATATTGGTCAAGTTTTCTTTTAACCAAGTTCAAAGTACCAGTCTTCCTTAAATGTGACTTTAAAAGAAGTATAAGCAACAAATGCTCGATAATCCCTCTTGACTATCCACTCTTTAGTGACTCTTGATGATGAGAGATGAGGAAAGGATTGAGTCAGAACAACCTTTAATCTTAAAGCATTGGTTTGAAAAAATCGACGTGGATACATTTGATAAGTTAAGAAAGGGTTCCTTCAGAATATTTGAAGAAAAAAAAGGAGTGTGGCCAAGTTCGCAACTTAGACATCTAATTGTGTATGGCTTCAATATAGTGAGAAAAAAGCTAAAGGGTCGGATGTTTCTGAAAGAGCTTCAGATATCTATAGAAACAACTGGTACCATGTTTTTTGAGGGATAATTGACAGTGGCTAGAACAAAAATGTTAGGTATATTGCCCACTTGAAGATGACGTATCAATAATTACTGGGCTTGATAATCATATTAATATATAAGCATTATATGATTAGTGGGTTGAGATCATAATAATTATTCAGAACAATAACAACTATCTTCCATAGCCTCCATATTAAACTGAGTCATGTGTTGGGCACCTGAGTTCAGGTGGTGTGCTAAAACAAGGTCGATGACTGATATACGTCAGGGAAGCAATATCAAAAGACATATATGTGGAAAAAATGAGTGAAGGATGATCACTATGTGGGAGCATTCTACACTAGTCGTAAATGTACAATCCGGACAGGCATTGGGGTAGATGTGTCGTTTAAGGACCGTTATAAGACACTAACCGAGGCCACTATGATGGTCAAAGTGAGACTTGATCTAAATCCTGAAGTGGTCATGGACACTGAATCATGTCTTTAGCTCTTTAACTCATTTGTTAAAAGGCTATACATGCTACTCACAACTAATGTCTTGGGAGTATTCCCTTGGAAGTCTTCTCAGAGCATGATTCGAGTGAGAAATTATTTACAGACACAGAATCCAGCCTCCCTGAAAGGAGGTCAAAGTTCACTCACCTAAGGGTTCATTCTAGAACCGATTGATTGCGCGCACTTTAGACGTAAGTTAATGTTTGAAAGAATCTTTTGCTAGGGAAGCAACAATGCTTAGGCCTGATATGTACCAAGACAAGTATAACGAAATAACTTGAATTCTCTTAGCACGGGTTGAACTTGGAGGATCGTGATCACGAACTGACTATATTAGTGGACACTCGTCACAATGAGTAAATATAATTCTAGTATATTAAAGAATGGTTCAATCTTTGATTTCACGATGGAGTATTGATAAAGACTAGACAAATCGATAAAAAGGAGATAAGACTGTATCATCTTTTTCACCGGGTTTGTTAAGCTTCTACTACTAGGTCCATAGTCCCCAATTCGGCTCTGATAAATGCGGATAAGAAATTCCGAGTAATAATGTTGTTTATTATTTAATCTCACTTTCTGTAGTGGTTATTGACAACATTAATTCTGGAAAATGGGTATTCGCATAATTAAATAAATGTATATAGCATAATTGTCTATTTATTCTTGGATCAAGTAATTAAATAATTAATTGGATTTTTGAGCTTGCGAAATTCCTGGGTTGGGCCTTGGCACTAGGTGCTGGCATTTATGCCCACAAATGAGATTTTTGATATTAGATACTTTTGTATTTGTTTTGCTTTGAAATTAAATAAAGATTGAATATCCATTCTTATTTAAGATTGTGTTTACGCATTTATGTTTACGCTCTGAAACTGTCATCAACGAAAGAAGTGCTAAGTACAGACTTGACAAGATACTTTCTTATGACTAGTTTAAATAATAGTTCGCAATCTAAAGATCGATTGGACAATCGATTCCTAGTAATGATTGTTAGAATGAATTAAACGATATCTTATCTTGTGATATGGAGAGTTGTGACTCTGTAATTCATTCTTGATATCTTAATGAAGAGATTGAACAAGCCCAGTGAAGTTTTGAAGTTCGAGATAAAACCGTTTAATCACTCGAAACATCAAACTCACATACGAGGGGTATTTTAGTAATTACACAAGTGCCACCATTGCGGAGAAGTCGGCCATTGGCGAAGGAACTGTCCTGCCTACCTCAAGACTGTCAAGGGGAAAGGTATGGCTTTCGTCACCCAAGCATGTTACACGACATATAAAGAATCACCCTGGATTTTAGACTGCGGGGCTTTTGACCATATTGTGTGTAATCTGAATGGTTTCAGGAAAACCAGAAGCTTAGGTGAAGAAGAGCTCACGTTCAACTGGGGGAATGGAACGAAGGTCAGAGCCAGATCTGTCGGGACCACGCAGCTGAATTTTGGGAATAAGGCTTTATTATTGAATAACGTTTATTATGTTCCAGATTTTTGCAAGAACTTAATTTCTTTTGGTCGTTTAGAAGAACAACATTATGAGTTTAAAGTCAATAATGGTATTGAAATTTTTCTTAATGGTTGTTTTATTTCTAAAGCTCATCGAGTAGATTCTATTTATTATCTATATCCTAATGAGCCGACAATCTTGGACACTGAGGTGAATAGTGATTCACTCAGGAAGCGTAAGACATTTCATAGTGATGAAACAGATGATACATATCTATGGCACTTACGTCTTGGACATATTGGCCTAGATAGGATTAAGAGGTTAACAAAGGATGGTCCTTTGAAATCTCTAAACGTGGGATCTATGCCCGCGTGTGAATCCTGTCTTGAAGGCAAGATGACCAAGAGACCTTTCTCTTCGAAAGGTCTAAGAACCACACAAGTATTGGAACTCATACATAGTGATGTATGTGGTCCAATCAGTATTCAGGCAAGAGGAGGTTACGAATACTTTGTAACCTTCACTGATGACTACTCACGTTTTGGTCATGTTTTCTTAATGCGACACAAATCCGATACTTTTGAAATGTTTAAACAATATCGGGCCTTGGTTGAGAAGCAAAGAGAGAAACAAATCAAAACCCTTCGATCAGATCGAGGCGGAGAGTACTTGTCTGATGAGTTCGAGGATCTTCTTAAAGAAGAAGGCATTCATTCTCAGCTTACAGCACCTGGCACACCACAACAAAACGGTGTATTAGAGAGAAGGAACCGAACGCTACTAAATATGGTGAGATCAATGATGAGTTACTCATCTCTTCCTGATTCGTTATGGGGATATGCCTTAGAAACGGCAGCTCATATTCTGAACCAGGTTCCGTCAAAAACGGTTCCCGGCACTCCCTACGAGAGATGGTGTGGTAAGAAATCTGTTCTAAACCACATCAAGTTCTGGGGTTGTCCAGCACACGTGCTGAGACAAAAGACTAGCAAGTTGGCTAGTCGTTCAGAGTTATGTTTTTTCATAGGATATCCGAAAGAAACAAAAGGGTACACATTCTATAGTCCTACTGACAAGAAAACGTTCGTTAGCACGAACGCTAGGTTTCTTGAAGAGGATTACATGAAGAATACCGTACCGAGAAGCAAACTTGTGCTGAAGGAGATGTTGGGTGAAGTAGCTGGTACTTCACAAGATAGGACAAGTCCTACACCAACAATGGAAGAACCACATTCGGAACTTGAGCCTCCTACGATTCGTCGCAGTAGCAGGATTGTACGACAACCTGAGCGATTGATGTACATCGGAGAGGCCTTTGCTGCAGTCGCATACAAGGAGGAAGATGATCCAGTATCATTTTCCCAGGCGATGCAGAGTTCTGAAGCAAACCTATGGCAAGAAGCCATGAACGTTGAAATGCATTCGATGTATGTCAACAAAGTCTGGAAACTTGTAGATTTACCTGAAGGCATCAAGCCTGTTGGGTGTAAATGGATCTACAAGAAGAAAAGAGGACCGGATGGAAATGTCGAGACATTTAAAGCACGACTTGTGGCGAATGGGTTCACACAAAAGGAAGGTATCGACTATGAAGATACCTTCTCGCCCGTGGCGATGCTAAAGTCTAGTCGTACTCTTTTATCCATTGCTGCAGCCCTAGATTATGAAATCTGGCAGATGGATGTCAAGACTGCATTTTTGAATGGAAATCTTGACGAGCGCATTTACATGGCTCAACCAGACGGGTTCATGGAGAAAGGCCAACAGGGCAAGGTTTGTGAGTTGCTAAAGTCCATTTATGGACTAAAGCAAGCATCTAGATCGTGGAATATTAGATTCGACGAGACTGTGAAAAGCTACGGCTTTGATCAGTCTTTAGATGAGCCATGTGTTTATAAGATGGTAAACGATGGAAAAGTGGTCTTCTTAATCCTTTATGTAGATGACATACTACTCATTGGGAATGATGTGGGAAAGTTATCAGAGGTTAAGATCTGGCTGTCAGAGCAGTTTGAGATGAAGGATCTTGGAGAAGCGGCTTACATTCTGGGGATCCAGATCTTTAGAGATCGGAAGAACCAAAAGTTAGCGCTTTCTCAAGCATCTTATATTGATAAGATCATGGATCGCTTCAGTATGCAGAACTCCAAGAAAAGACAGCTACCTTTCAGACATGGAGTGCATCTATCTAGTGAGCAGTCTCCCAAGACTCCTCAAGAGATAGAGGACATGAGACATATTCCCTACGCCTCAGCCGTAGGAAGTCTCATGTATGCAATGCTCTGCACTAGGCCAGATATTTGTTATGCAGTGGGCGTGGTGAGTAGATTCCAATCGAATCCTGGACCCGAGCACTGGGTTGCGGTCAAGCATATTCTCAAGTATATCCGGAGAACGAGAAATTATATGCTTGCATACTCAGGTGATGACCTGAATATGACGGGGTATACTGATTCCGATTTTCAAGCGGATAAGGATTCCAAGAAATCCACATCAGGGTCTGTGTTCACCCTGAATGGTGGATCTGTGGTCTGGAGGAGTATAAAGCAAACTTGTGTTGCTGACTCGACCATGGAAGCCGAGTATGTGGCAGCTTGCGAAGCTGCAAAGGAGGCTGTGTGGCTGAGGAAATTCCTGATGTACTTGGAAGTAGTTCCAAGTGCCAACGAGCCCATTACACTTTACTGTGATAACAGTGGAGCCGTTGCTAACTGCAAGGAACCAAGAAGTCACAAGCGCTCAAAACACATCGAGCGGAAATACCACCTGGTACGAGATATAGTTCATAGAGGGGACGCGACGGTTATGAAGATCTCAACGTTGGACAACCTTGCTGATCCCTTCACGAAGCCTTTAACCAGTAAGGTCTTCGAGGGACACCTAGAAGGATTAGGACTGAAAGATCATTTGCATCTCCTTTGAGTCAAGTGGGAGTTTGTTGGCATTTATGCCCACAAAGGAGATTTTTGATATTAAATACTTTTGTATTTGTTTTGCTTTGAAATTAAATAAAGATTGAATATCCATTCTTATTTAAGATTGTGTTTACGCATTTATGTCCACGCTCTGAAACTGTCATCAACGAAAGAAGTGCTAAGTACAGACTTGACAAGATACCTTCTTATGACTAGTTTAAATAATAGTTCGCAATCTAAAGATCGATTGGACAATCGATTCCTAGTAATGATTGTTAGAATGAATTAAACGATATCTTATCTTGTGATATGGAGAGTTGTGACTCTGTAATTCATTCTTGATATCTTAATGAAGATATTGAACTAGACCAGTGAAGTTTTGAAGTTCGAGATAAAACCGTTTAATCACTCGAAACATCAAACTCACATACGAGGGGTATTTTAGTAATTACCTAAATCCTAAAGTGAGTACATGTATTCTTGTAACACTTTATGACATTTGATTTGTCAATGGGCAATGGCTAAATGAAATTTCATTGACCCGACGGTTGGTGTCATAATACTGTTTCGTTGAAACATGTGATTCACAGATATGGAATTTGTGTTGAAACAATGCTAAGGCATTAGTATCACACCATGCTCTGTTATGAGAGTGTGAGCGAATAAACCAGGCCTGGTATTCATCGAATAAAGAATTCTTTGAAATAAAACATGTGACATGTTGAGACATTTCACTTTATGTTTTTCTCGTTCACAAATAACAAAGGACTTGGTGAAATAATAACTCAGAGGTAAAACGGTAATTTTACATTCCTCTGAGTTAATGATACACACAAAGGGTAATATCGTAAAATACACCGTGGACCGTGTGAAGAATAGTTTTGTCACATCAAACGGAAATATAAACGCATATGAACTTAGAGATGTTCAATATTGGTCTTTTAGTGGAATCGACTAATATTAAGAATTAAAAGCCGGAAAAAGTTTGTGAACTTTTGTGTCCGAGCTTTATTCTAAAACTTCGTTCATGTGGGTCCATAAGGTCTCAATGATAGACTCTCGGACGAGATTTTGGTGAACAAGAAATGATTGATTTTCTCATTCAACGTAAATTGTGATTTACGCTAAGAAAATTATTTTCTGAGTAATTAAATAAATAACTGGTGATTTATTATTACATTTATTTCATGAATCATATTATGTTATTATATTGATAATAATATAATTTGATGATTCAAATAAATAAAAGATGAAAATAAATATTTTCTCGTTTCGTACTACATTGATTAGTATGAAAACAATTTAATGACTTGTCATTAAATAAATGAGATGTTCTAAATTAATTAAATATTATTTTAGAAATAAATCAAATAAATTTTGGAGATAATTAGGACAATATGGCCGGCCATAATAGGTGTTTTATGGGCTGGAAAAATTGTTTAAACTCATTAAAAGGAGTTTTGGGCTTAAGTTTGACTAATGGGTCTTAACTGGATTTTGACCTAACTTAAGCCCATTCTCTCTGATATAAAATGAGGCTTTCTCTTTGGTAACCCTAGCCTAATTTCGACCAACACTCAGCCAAACCTCTCCCCCCTTGTGCTTGAGAGGTTTTGGCCGAAATTAAGAGAGAAAGAGAGAGAGGAAAACTGTTTCCCGGCAGCCCTTCCTTTTATTTGAGTTTCCCCTTCTTCCCTTGTTCCCACGAAAGAGCCCACCCTCTTTGTCTCCTAAAATCCCTTGAGTATTATCATTGACTCAACTTGTGGTTGTTTGAGTGATTTTTCTCTCCCCAGGGCCGGCCACTTTTGGAGGAACGAAGGCACGACGGATTTGAGGATCTCCTTGACGCGCGTGGTGTAGAGGATCGGCCGATCACTTGAACGTACACTGAGACTTGCTCTCGCAGATCCAAACCCTATGTAAGTGTCTCTTAAACGAATTGGATCTGAATGATATAGTATTGTAGAATGATTATATTTATTTAGATTGTTGTTTGCATGCTTAAATGAATTTATTGATATGTTCATAAATTTTGTTGACATGCTAGTTTGGATTTAATGACATGGTTATGAATATGTTAAAAAACGTTTTTAATATGTTAAATTGAATTATGAATTTCCGCCATATATAGATATGTTTCATAATTAATTAGGTTAATTGTTAACTAAATTCCAACACTAGGGTGGTCGAATTCTCCCTAGGGGAATTCCCTAGGATGGCCGAACTTCTCCCTTGAAGTTCTCCTTAAATTTCTCCCTGAAATAGAGAAAATTTCTTCCATAAATACTGATCTGATGGATGAGAGAGAGTTTAAATTTATTGTTGAGATCTAATGGACCAGATTAAATCCAAATGAGAGAATATATGTAGTAAGAGGGAATATCTCTAGAAATAAGATAATATATCAATACAAGGAGAGAAAATCTCCTAGAGGTTATATCTCCCTCGATGCTATAAATAGGGATAGCATATAAAAGAAAAATTCACTCAATCCTCTCAAGGATACTCGGCCAACACTCTCTCACTCTCTCTCTTGGGGCGAATTTTCTCTTCCCCTATTCCCCAAAATTGCTAATTCCAATCATAAATAATAGGAGCGAGATTCTGAAACAATCTGGTTTCGAGATCTAAGTGAGATATCGATTGTGTCCACTCATATTTCTAAGACTGAGTATTCATCGTCGAGCATTCAAAGGAAGGACGAAATGGAGTCGATTCAGAAGAATGACGAAACAGAGTCGATTCAGAAGAAGGACGAAACAGAGTTGATTAAGAAGAATGACGAAACGGAGCACACGTTGGATCAGGGCGTTCTGTAGCTAATCCCAAACCCTTAAGTTTTCTATAAACTTCTTCTCTCATATTGGTTGATGTATTGCTTTCATAAATGAATTAAATTAATAAATCTAGATCTTGTTAGCAATCATAATTATTAATGGTTATTGTGAGTGCAATTAATGATTTTTCGCATTTAATATGGTTTCTAAGATGCATCATTCACCAACAAAAAAATATCTTGGAAGAATTCAGATCACGCCCAGGATGACAAGATCATGAGAAGTTACCATACCCTAGATCATAATGATCCTTGGAAGATTTTCCAATCTTAAGCAGGTCATCCGTGATGGCATTTCCCAGATTGAGTATTTGAACTGACTTGGTTATCAAGAAAAGCTCCATTATCAGTATGATAACTTCACCTTTGAGTCCCCCAATAACTTTTAAGAAAAGCGATTTTTCATATAACAGAGATATAATCCTTTGTTTAACCGAGTCAGAGAAAACCCTTTTAAGATCCTTGATTTGATCAAGGAGTTAAGTCTGAGAGTTCTCAAGTTCTTCAATATTCATGTTTTATCGAAGAAAAGCATTAGATTCATCGGTCCATTTAACGAATAAGGTCTTATAATCCTCTATAAGAACTTCATCACTCAATTCTTCCTCATCAGAAAGACCATTTGATGACCTGATTTAAGATAATTTAAATTCAGGTTTAGACATAAAATCGTCATAGGCATGGGCAAGAAACTCATATGTCATTTATTTACTTGTAGCAGACTTTAAAGACTCTTCTCCAGGATATCCTAATGAGTTAGGGGGAAGTCCCTATATTCTCTTCAGAACATGTAGATTGTTTAGCAACAAAGGCCAAAATGTTGTTGTTGTTGTTGACATCCCCATCGACATCATTGACTGATCATTCTCATCATCTTCATTACTAAGAGTGGTAGAGTAGTTTTTGTGTTGACGTTGTACAAAATTTGGACATTCTACTTGAATGTGTCCGAAACATTCACATTTGTGGCACTGGATTCCTTTGCCATTTGAGGATTGATGAATTCATCTTTCTTCCTTCCCTTATTGTTAAAATTTCCAGGTTTTGTAACCCTGAGAAGAATTCACTATGGCGGCTGGGAAGTTGTTGGGTTGAGTTTTCTTATCAAACTTATTTATAAATTTACCAAATTTCTTGGCTATCATGGCAAGCGACTCACTTCATCATAAACTTAACTCACTCTTTTTTACGATATCACTAACCTAGGCTTTTCTAGGTTTGAGATCCACTCACCTTCCACACTATCACTCAAATTGTTTATAATCATCGTTTGGTTTTAGAATGAACTAATACAACATAAATGCACTTGCATATTTTGTTCTCCTTCAAGCAACAAAACCATACAAATGACGTTCACCAAAAACCCTCTTGAAAGTTTCTTACGGTGCTTATAAAAAATGTGTATATCTACTAAAGTTGACACAAGGTATTTAAAGGACATAAAAAAAACATCATTTGAACCGAAATACAACCAACTAGCGGTAAAGAGTACATAATAAAGTACAAGAGAACTGGTGAAAGGTATCCGACATAAACAGTAAAACTAAAAAACATGTCATCTTGAACATGTTAGAAACACATTCGCCTACAACATATTTTTCTTAACGAAACTAGGCGACTCTTGCACTAACAACCTCTGTCTCAACGCTCCCTAAATCCCTAAATTCTTGTCCCCACCTCATTGGAACTCTATTGGGCGTCTCCAACACACTGAAATAAATCATAAAAAGTGAATTTCATTTGTTTTGGGAGCACATAGTTGATAAATTTGTTGTCTCCTCTCGATTCGTAACATGTACATGCCATAATCTAAAATTGTCAAAATGAAATGATTAAGAATAGTGGTCGACTTGTCTTTGAACTCCTACATTTCAAAAATTTATTATATGTGAACTGAGATTTAAGACCAATTTATTGGACCAAAATAATTTATTTTGATCCAAGCAGACTCGAAGACGAGGTTCGAGATGAACAATAAATGCAATGCCATCTTTAATTGATAAATATTATATAACGATCATCATATTATAATATCATTGCACTATACCTTCTCCAGTGCAAGCTTGCTGAGGTGGACATCGTCAAAATAACGATTTGAGTTGCTTTGTGCTACAATGCAAGCAACTTGGGTCCCGCCACCGCGATGCTCGCCTTTATTCTTATCTAATCAACAATATAAAATACATAAAGTTAAAACAATTAAATCCCAATACTTAATTGTATATCTACCACCAGATTTTAAAATATTCCCTAAAAATGTATTTCCTTACTTTCTTATAAAACTACATAATTAAACTGAAATTATTTATAATTTATCTACAATGAAATTTCCAAAATTTGATTTGTCTTTTCATATCCTCAATTAGTAGATAAAACTAAACTACAAAAACTAATCCTCTATACACAATTAAGCTCCCATGATAATTTTCATACTCTCATCTTTCTAATATTCTTCAAGTTTAATACTTTATTTATTTGAATATTTTTATAAAAAATAATATTTAAATTGAACATAAGTATCCACCATTTGACAACATATATATTCATAAGATTTTATAAAAATAAAGTAGAAGCATGTTAGGAAACTTTGATGCTTATTAATTTGTGATGTGGAATCTCAGCAATCCGCATAGAAGCCCTAGGGCACAGCTTTTATGGAAGGGAAATCGTACGATGTCACCTTCTAGTAGTTTCAAAGATTGATTTGATGTGTAGACCAATAAAGGATTCTCACAATACGCTTTAATATTTTGAAAAAGAAAAACAATACAATAGAAAGTTAATAACTAATTCCACCTGTTGCAAACATATTAATTGTTATTGTGTAAAGCAAGACATACTTTATATTCAATTGGACGTGATTTTATCTATGAGCGATGGCTTATTTTTGCAAAAATTGTAATTTAAAGTAGATTGTGTTTGTATTTATCGAATTCCAGTACACTATTTTTCAGGAGCGAACCGGTCAATGTTCCAAATACATTAGCTTTTATATTCTAAATTATGTTTATGTATCTTAATTGTCATTTTCCTGTTGTACATTCTTAAAAAAAAATGCATATAAGTAGATGATGTCAATCCATGCCATTGTCTACCCACACTTAGTTGTTTTTAGTGCCTTCATTTTTTTATTATTATAATGGATTAATGTGTTGTAATACCGTGGAAAAATGGATAATAACGGGTATTTATTATCATGCAAATTGTTGATTTGTGACAAATATTTGAGTGAGGTACACTCGTCGTAATTATGTTATATTTCTCGCGGAAATGAAGTATATATCAATTACGTGTATGCCTAAATATTTTATCTCTAATGAATGAGAAATTGATGCTCAAAATGTGTTATAAGGAAAAAAACACATTTTATTTTGTTGGAGTAAAGAAAAAATTACAAATAAAATAAAGATATAAACGGTGATCCCGACGTGCGCGTCGTGGACGGGCTTGGACCTCTTGCTTTGGTTGTGTTTATATTCTCATTTTTATTGTTCATTTTACTTCTCATTTGTTTTGTTTTTCCTTTATTACATAAATAACTCTTTTGTGTTATTTGGTAATTAAAGAAAAAAAAGGAAAAATAATTACAAAATTGTGTAATTATTTGGTACGGAATAAATTACATGTGGAGCATTAGTGGGGTGACGGTTTTGATATTTGAATAGACTAAGGCTAAATGTGTTTATCCACATTAAGTCTATTAATTTGGACTTATGTCCTACGGTTTTTTATTTCAAAAATAAATAGTCAACGGAATGCTTTATGGTGCATTATTATTGGTTACGTTTTGGGTTTGTTGTGTCTTCTGAGACAATATCAAGCAGTTTTGATATCGAAACAAGAGAATACAACCGTAGATATTCATTTACTTAAATGATTTGTCTAGGAGTTACAATTCATGTGTAACCTACTTAGAGTGTTGGGTATATAAAAGAATCTAAGTCTCTCATTCGGTAGAAAAAAAAAAGAGATACAAACAAAAATTACATTTTTCACTCTTAACTTTCTCTCTAGAAATTGTTTTTTTCTTTGTAGTCGGTGATATATTCTATTATAGCTTTGGTTCGCCGGAGAAGTGTTTTTGGTGTAACGTTCTTCTCTTCCGCCGTTGTATCCTGAGAGGTAAATTGCTCGTCGATTTCGGCACCCGGGGAGAGCAATATTACTTAAAAAACCGTCGAACGGTCCTCGGTGTTTTTATCTGTTCTTTTTCGCCATCTTTTTTACATAAATTGTTGTTTACTTTTGCAAATTTATTTTAATTTATTTCTTCTACCAACAAGTTGTCTTTTATTTCCTGTTTTTAAATATTATTTACATAATGAACCATCAAACACTACAAATACATAGAGTTTATATGGTTAGGTCAACAATATGACTTGCGTTTTTGCTAATTTCAAATAAAGAATGCAAACAAATATTACGGACATAAAGACGGCCACAAAGTAAACAGGATAATGTAAAAGAATCGCCACTAGACATTAGTTATCGGATTCGAAGAAAACGCCACGTAATTTTTATATTTGTTTTATTGTAGTCCATAATCAGTGATACTTTAGGGTAAGCGAAGGTCGTTTAATCCAACGTTTTAAATGCCGTCGGTTTTCGACGAATTAATGCCGCTGAAATCTCGGTTTTTGGTCGTTAATAACGACCCATTTAAACGTTTCGTCGTTTTTGACGCCGAAATTCGTCGTTTATGCCGACGAAAATCGTCTGTCGTTTGCCGAACAATGTCGTCCTTTTTAGTATAAAACCTACACTCAGCCGACGAATACCCACTCGAAATTCACTCTCCCACAATAAGAATGGTCGACCGATTTCGCTGAAGAGGAGCGAGCGATCCACAAGTTGCCGCCGAAATTGCCGCCAAATTCCGTAGATCGAGTCATCGGCCGACTACTGAAGTGAGAAAACAACAAAATTTCGTCAAAATTCGTGGAAAATCATCGAAAATCGAGGTAGAAGCCGACTAATGTAGATCTGTGTGATTTGAAGCTTATTTTCGAGTAGAAGTTGATTTTTTTAGCAATAATTGTAGAAATAGTTTGTGTTAGGAATGTGATTCTGAAGATGATATAATTTTTTTGAATTTTTTCTAGATCCGGAATTTGAAATATGAAGTAAATTCGGAGGTTGTATTTATGAAAACATATATGTTTACTTAAGAAGTATAAGATTGTTCTTGAACTTTGTGATTATGATTTTTACTCGAAATAATGTATGAAATGAAATCTGTTTGGAACGAAAGTTTAAGTTGCGTAAATTTGTTTCAGATTTTATTGACGTCGGAAACGAGAAAAATGAAGTAATTTCGATAGTTGTAGTTGATAGTTCGATAAGTCGTTAAGTTGATTCTTGTTGAAGTCGTTGATTATGATTTTTTATCAAACATATGTATGAAATAGAATATGTTTAGAATTTAAATTTAATATGAGTGTAATTTTTTCATAATTGTTTGAGTCCCGGATTAGAAAATTTGAATTGTTTGTCGGAAATTATTGTTTTATTTTTTTTAGTATGAAGTCGTTGAATATGAATTTTTCTCAAAAATATGTGTGAAATAGAATCTGCTTAGAATTTCAATTTAAGAAGATTGGAATTTTTTTAAATTTTTTTGTGTCACGGATTAGAGAATTTGAATTATATATCGGGAATTATTGTTTTACTTTGTTTTGGTTGAAACGGTTGATTATGATTTTTTCTCAAAAACATATATGAAATATGATCTGTTTGGAATTGAAATTTAATAAGAGTGGATTTTTTTCATAATTTATGGAGTTACGGATTAGATTTTTTTGTTTGTTAACGATTACAGATGGCAAATGAAGGCGTCCGAAAACATTGTGTCGTCGTTCCGGGGACCACTAGTCATTTTACCTACAAATATTGTGGGTTAACAACAAGAGGTGGAGGTATCACTCGTATGAAGTTGCATCTTAGCGGAAACGATCCGAAGAAAAATGTAAAACGATGTGATAAGTGTCCGTCGGAGGTCAAAGAAGAAATGCGGCAACTGCTACATGAAGCAGCAATGAAGAAAAAGAATAAGAGCATGATGGAAGAAACTATCCGTCAAGAGTTACGTGCAAACCTCGAACCATGTCCTGATCATCGAGAAGATGAAGACTTGTACGAGGCAATGAAGAGAAGTCGCCAAGAGGCCGATGCTGCAACTTGGAGATCCGGGCCAGGAGGAGGTTCTGGATCCCAACAAGACATGAGATCGAGGCCACCAATCTCGCCTTCTCTTCATCGATCAGATTCGGCACGGCAACCAACAGTCCCTACACCGGCAACTATGTCTCTGAAGAAGCGATTAGGAAAAATTGTGAGCCGATTTTTCATACACGAGAGTGTTCCAGCACATAAAGCGAAGTCTCATCACTTTAAGAACACGAAGCTGCAGAAATCGGTATGTGAAACATATTTTTGAACGTACTTTAACGCTTTGTGAAATAACATAATACGTTGTTGTTGACAGGTCCTAAAGTTCCACTCCCTTCCCCGTACGAGATTCACAACACATACCTTAAGGAAGAGGTTGATGAGGCACAAGCATACGTCGAACGTCAGGTTTGGGAAGAGTACGGGTGCACAATCATGTCTGACGGATGGACGGGTCCAACGCGATTGAGTATCATTAATGTTATGGTATACTCAGCTGGAAAAATCGTGTTCTTGAAGTCCGTTGACGCGTCGAACAACATAAAAAATTGGAATACATCTACAAACTATTGAGTGATGTGATTAACAATGTTGGACGCCACAATGTCATCCAAATTGTCACGGACAATAGGTCGGCGTATAAAAAAGCGGGGATGAAACTGATGAGGAAGTTCAATTGTTATTGGACACCGTGTGCCGCGCACTGTCTTGATCTTATGTTGGAAGACGTGGCTAAGCGAGACACCATTGCTCGCGTCGTGGATGACGCTAGGCGCATAACGAAACTCGTTTATAACCACGGGCTTCTATTAGCAAAGTTAAGAGAACAAGGTGAAGGTGAGATCATTCGCCCCGGTCCTACAAGGTTTGCTACCAATTATTTAGCTCTTTCAAGCTTGGGTAACAAGAAACAAGCATTGAAGGCGATAAGCAATTCCGATTAGTGGGAGAGATTGACATTTCGCACAACCTTAGCGGGATCATTTGTTGAGGACAAAGTAAATGATGCAAATTTTTTGCTAAACCTTGATGGAGTTTCTAAGGTACTTTGTATCTAGTATGATGTTTGTAGTTTACTTTGTAGAACTAACATTTTACGTTAATGCGACAGGTATTCGAGCCGTTATTTGTAGCTCTTCGGTTCGTGGACATAGAGGTCGTTCCGACGTTGGGTGCACTATATCACGTTTTCGATCTAATGAAGAAAAAGTTGGAGAGCCTACCAAATAAAAGATGGGTTGTCGATATCGTTGTCGACAGATGGGAAAGACAACTTTGTCACCCATTGCACAAAGCAAGTTATTACTTAAACCCGAGGTGTCAATACAACCCAGAGATTACGATGACACCAAAACATCTAATTGCTATTACAGACGTTTTTGAGGTGTTACATCCGCACGATAATTGTTTCGTTCTTGGAAATGAGGTACGTAATTTCATTTATTTATATGTTCCTTCACCGTATAGTGACATATTATGTACACAGCTCATTGCCTTTCGAGATGCACGTGGACTATTTGGAAGGAAGAGTGCGGTTGGAAATCGTGATTATATGGCTGCAGGTTCGTAACGATATGTTTGTGTGGAATCTGTTAACATTACTTGATTTTTAATTTACTTTTGTAGCCGAATGGTGGAGAATGTTTGGAACTGAAGCACCTACTTTACGTCGGTTGGCCATGCGAATTTTATCACAAACCGCATCCTCTTCGGCTTGTGAGAGAAATTGGAGCACGTTCGCGTTAGTCCACACAAAACAGCGCAACCATCTTGCGTATTCAAGGTTGGAGAAACTTGTGTTTTGTAATTATAACATGAAATTACAGATACGAGATCGCAAAACTCAGTACGAAAACAAGGAACTCCGAGACCCCTTAGAAATCATAGAGCAATCTATGCAAGCCATGGGAGATGAGGCCGACGACGACGTTCTTCTTGAGTGGGTTCGACCATGCAACCGTGACGATGAATCCAAATGTCCTGATCCGCAAGTAGCCTCACAGGCCCGTTCCGAAGGCGTTGATGTAAACCGGGTCGTCTCTCAAGATGTTGATATAGAATCGTCTAGTGACGATGATGGGGATGGTGGCGGGACGCAAGGAGGCGGAGATGGTGGCGGCACAAGTGTTGGTGTCGGGAGTGGCACAAGCAGAGGTTCGAATAACGATCCATGGACCATGGAATCGGGTTATCAAGCTATTCAAGATGAACATCACGGAGCGCGGGATCGGGACAAGTACTAATACGTTACATGCATTTTTAATTTACATTTATTCTTATCTAACTTAATGTCTCGTAGGTCGGATGACTTCTTTGACTTTGAGTCTGCGCAATACCCGAGAATGTGGTCTACTAGTTCTACGGATTACGACGTTGACTCCATTTCCACTCAATTTGAGTCAATGTCATTTGACCAAATGTCTACCCAATCTTACGAAGGTCAAGGTTCGTATGCTTATCCATATCCCGTTCCATATCTAGTTCCGGTCATTATAGGTGCAGAGATTCAAGGACAACTACCCGAGTACCCCATATTGTGCAACGTGGTCGGCAGAACGCAAGCCAACTACAACAACCATGTCATTAACTACACTTCATCGTACGCGACCCAAATGACGTGGTTGGACTATTGTAACCTTCAGGCACGAACATGTGGATTTTATCAGCCAGCACGTCATTCCAGTTACTATTGAATACTACAGTTGTTGGATTTCGTATGATCTTTTCAAACTGCTCATGGTATGATATATACTATGAACTTAATAGTGTATGATTGTATGGTATGTATGAACTTGATATTGTATGTTATGTATGAACTCAATGTGGTATGACATGTATGAACTTAATGTCATCATGTGGTATAACATGTGGTATAACATTTTCTATACTTATAAATTCATGTTCTGAACTAAAAATGTCATCAACATTTTTTCCGTCGAATTTCCGACCGGCCAACGGCAATCCCATCGACATTCCTTTTTCCGTTTTTCACATTTTTTCCGTCGAATTTCCGTTCGGCTAGCGGCATTTCCGTGATTTTGAGTTATCGACCGTTTATCGGCTAGCGGCAGTTTAAACCTTGGTTTAATCTAAGAAATTCTTGAGTTTTCTACACATTCGTCCCAACTCTTTTTAGTGGTGAGTTTTTATGTTTCCAAATTTATTAAAAACTTAGGCATTATAAGAATATGAAAACATGAAAGATCATCGATGCCCTTATTCTTAATACTTCCTTTGCAAATAAAAGTGTTGTTTCTTTTCAGTTTGAGAAACAAAGGGCTTATTGGAGCAAGAAAAACAAAACAAATTATGTTTGCACGAGACTACCGGTTTATTTGGGTAACAAAACGTAGGTGCCTATGCTATTTTTTTTAAAAGCTCTTATGTAGGTGACTATGCTCATATGAAGAAAAAACTATCCAATGAAAAGCTGCATAACTATAATCTGATTAATAAACACTACATAACTAAAAAGCTGCATAACTATCCAATAAATGAAAAGGGCAGTACAGAAATGCACATTTTTTTAGATTGGACCAAAACCATTGAAATTTTACACAAACCGGTGCTCAAAAGAATAAATACATTCAAGGTATTACAACAATGAACAAATAGACATTTAAAGATCCGAAGCAGATTTCCTCGAGAAAATCCAACTCAGGCAAAGCCAATCAAATTAATATCAGCTGCCTTTACATAAGTTGCGTGTGAAAAGCAATAATTTGCATCTTAGGAAAGAATAGACATGCAACAATCATTTTCTCATGCATTTACACGTATATGCATTTATATATGTATGTATATACAGAACTAGATTTATAGAACAAATCAATCAAACTAATAACCGACCTCTTTTATTCGGATTAACTCAGCTAGTTAAAATGACTAAATAACATTTTAGCTGAAGCCGGTGATCCCAAGATGAGAGAGACACTCTTCAACACTTATGAGGCAAAGGCAAATGAATGGATAATGTAAATTATGTTGACCCGCGAGAAAAAATCAGATCCTTAAGAAATTCTCTGCATTTTCTCTGTGAAATATGAGGGCACTTGGGTTCTTGTTGTTTTCGCAGGTTGCAGAGAAGAGAGAACTAGACAAGAGTATGAACGTGTAAATTCTTCTGTACTTACTACCAATCGTCGAGCCATTCGGGAACATTGGCGCTGTCAAGATCTTCAGAGAGAGAGGGACGGGGAAAAGAAGATTCGTTACCGTACATCTCCAGATGCTGAGCCACACGAGATGTGATCTCCTGTGGAACCCCATAACTGTGGTCCTCTATTCTTTTCCAATCAATACCGGCAAACCAAGGATGGGTTCTGATGGCATCAGAGCCTTCGTTTCCGAGTCTAGTTTGTTCGTCCACGTCAAGTAGCTGTGTATAAAGATGAAAAAAAAATAAAAAAAGGGAAAATAATCTGGATAGTACTTGCGAATCACGTGGAAATTGTTGATTCACCTTGGTAACAAGATCAATAACCTCAGGGCTGAAAGTTTGCGGAAGATTTAGCTGCCCTTTCGCTATCTTGGCAAAAGTATCATGTTCACCATCTCTCCATGAACCAAACGGCTTTTCACCTTCTAGCATGAAATAGATCAGGACTCCTAATGCCCACCTGGAAAAGGATAGCCACAAGAAACATTAATGATTGATAATGCTCGAACCATTAACAAAGACAAAGACAACGATTGATAACCCCAAATCTCTCTCATAAATTTTGAATCTATTTAGACAAAGAAAATAGGCAAAGGACCCGAATTCCCTATTTGGAGGACAATTTCTTATTCTACTATTATCCAATAGTAATGCAACTCAATTACAACTTTATTGGATCTCATCAAGCGTTGCGATCACAAGCCCTATTTCTAGGCAATGTAACATCAAGTGACAGATTTACCAGTCCGCAGCGAACCCATGACCTTTTCCCTGGACTATTTCTGGAGCTAAGAAATCTGCCATTCCACAACTTGTAAATGTCCTCTCGCCAGATAATTTTTTCGCAAACCTAAAGTCCACCACCTGCAGAAATGGCAACAATAACTAGGCATAAGCTGAAAGGCTTTTACCTGTTCACATCTACTAGCCAGAGTTTCGAAGTCAACAAAAATGCACCAAAAAGATTAGTGTGTAAACCTGTATATATCCCGCTTGGTCCAACATCAAGACATCTGGAGACACTCCTCGGTAGAGAACGTCATTCTATCACCAACGTTAAAAAAGCCAAATGAATCTTGTAAGTACAAAGCCCATAAACTGGTTTGAAATGAAATATATATATATATATATATATATATATATATATAATGGGAAAATGGATTTCAGGACATCAAACCTTATGCAAGTGCTCTAAGGCACTAAAGCCACAGGCAGCCAAAAATCGTGCTGATGGTTCATCCAGTGGAGTGAGAAGAATGGAGGTCAAAGGGCAAGCGAGGTATGTGTTTAGGAGTATGGCAGCATGTGAGTGGTCAACACAAGTAGACAGAATCTGTGGCACATGGGACGAGTAACTAAGACTTGTCATCAAATTTTTCTCTTTCAGAACTTGTGCCTCCTTTCCCAACCTTTTGACCTTTTGCCTCGAAAATCTTTTCAAAGCAAGCAAATCATCTGCCAAACAAGATTTTTATCAGCATATGTACTAATCCCAGACTAATGCAACCATGTGCTCATTTATATTAGAATTTATTTTCTCATTGGATGTCTTTACTGTTTTCTGTTACCCTAGAGGTCTTTTTGATGCAAAAGCGAGATATAGTACAGGCAGAGACGAAAACTCCACTTATAACCGGTGGTATCATTGAATCTAACTAAATGATTTATGAATAGTAAGAACACAAACCTGACTCGCTTATCACAACGACCCCAATTTCACTGCAATCAGTGGAATATAGACATTTCTTCCATTCCTGTAAATATAAGAAACAAACCATTAAAAATCTTCCGGATTTGAGTCGTGATACATAATTTTGTTGCAAGAACAAACTGTTGGCTACCATGTCAGCAAGTTGAACTTCAGAAATAGTTGAAATATCAATATTTCTAGCCGTGTCATTGGGCAACTCTGAAGATTCATCCTTCGTCCTATCATCAATTCAACCAAACAAATGTAAACAATTTGATTCTTGGTCTTCTATGAAGGGAAGTTTATAAAAGCATATGCATCCACTACATAATTACAACATACATCTGATCATCATGAGAGAGCTTCCTGAGAGGGCCAACCACCGACTCAAATGTTTCCTTGGTTAAAACAGCACAAACAACATCACCTACTGCAACAGCACTTATGGAGTCAACGTATTCATCAAGAAGTGTCCATTCACCAAAATAACTCCCCTCTGTCTTCTCCACTGTGTGATCCTTTCCGCGATGTGGTTCATCATCACCTTCCTTCTGATTATCAGATATGAAACTGGAGATATTTGGACCAGCCACATCCGGATCATAAGTAATCCTCACTAGCCCCTTCTGGATAATGTATAATGCGGATAGGGCTTCGTTCTGCATATGTAATTTTTTTTGTAAGATGAAAGGGCTAGTGAAGATAATATATTTTCTAAGAACGTAACGCGGTTCTACCTTTGCCACAATTGACTGCCCATCTGTAAAGGAAACCTCAGATAGAGATTCTGCAATGTGACTCAGCTGCAAGATTGTCAACCTTGACAAAAGATCAACTGATCTAAGCAACTTCAAGGATGACAAATTAGAAAACTCTGACATGAGAATTCCACGAAAGTCTTCTCTTTTCAAAGCCCAAAGAGTTCCATTTGTCACTGCACGAACAGAGGCTTGTAGCGGTTTGTTGTACCTGTAGCACCTCAGGCGTTAAATACCCCAATAAATGTAAAGCAGAAAAAATATTCTTGTATGGCCTAGATGCCTTACTAGTCAGGACATGATAAGAACAGAAACGAAAGGGTAATAAATATCTCACATTAGTGCCAGCTCTCCGAAGGATGATAGCTTATCAGCTGTATAACGCTGGAGAACCTTGGGAACTTCCCGATTACTCTCTTCCTGTTGAAAAAATACGAATCAAAATAAAGTAAAATAAACAAACAAAACACAAACTCAGCAGACTTCAAATATCTCAAAATAAAGTGAAGTGGAAGAGCAAAAGAGTTGAACCTGCGTCGCAAAGACTTCAAATTCTCCACTTCCAACAACGTAAAAGCAGTCCCCTTCACCACCCTGCAAAAGACAGAAGTTGTCTGAGACTTATAAATTTGCATACATCAAAGCATCAACTCCTCAAAGACCAACTATGGGATTCGAATCCTTAATTCTCCCGCAGATCGGCTTTGGTAAAAGGGTTAATCAGCGCAAGAGAGTTATTTATACTCTATGTTGTAGAAGAAACAAATTACACATGATTGATTTGTGAAAAACCTATTTAAAGTTCAATTCTCCGAGTAATTTCTTCAGGAACTAACGTACGGGGGTCAATCCACGAGAATTGCAGTAGAGAAAAATAATGGATTAGTACCTGTTGAACAATGACATCTCCAGGCTGGACTTCAACTCTTTGCATACAATCCAACAAAACATGACACTGGGAATCAGTCAGTTTCCTGAAGAGGAAATGATCGTGTAATGCTTGTTGAATGTGAGCCTATAAATCCCAAAAAACAAAAGTCAACTTTAGAATATGTGCGTCATTGCATAGACAGACTAAATCCAAAAACATAAAAGCGAAAACAATTGGGCATGGATTGAAGTTTTACTTCTTCTTCCCAAGTTTTTCTATGGGAAGGCGATGGAGGAACCCAAACTTGTCCATTCTCAAGAGAGCTTTCAATGGCACGAAGGCGAGCCTTTGATATATCATGCCTCACACGCTGGGCCTTAGAGGTCCAAGTAAAGGTCGAAGGAGATTCAGAGCCTGTAACCTCCACAACTTGAGGAACCGGTGGCCGTAAAAAAGCACCCGAAATTACAGGCTTACCAGTAGCAGACTGACCAAGAAACATGTAATTAACTTAGCAACACGATTGGGAAGAGAAAAAGAAATTATAATAATTGACAGAAAACTATACAGCAGGAGTGAACCTTACTTCAGTTAGTCCTTTGATATGCACAACAATGATGGTTATATCATCCGTGCGAGTTTCAAACTGTAACCAAAGTCTATAAGATTCTGCCACAATAGCGGCGCAAGCATCTCGGGGTTCTTTATACTTGGCAACCTAGATATGGGCATGCAAAGAATGATTATCGCAACAGCATAGCAAAAATTAGCAAGTCGCTGATTCTTAAATTGAAACAACGAATTCTGCATGCAACGAAATATGTGTTAAACAGATTACCACCCTCTGATTATCACTATAGAAAGCTTGCAGAAAATATCAAAGAAACAATATTCTTAAAACCAAATCCTATAGGACATCAAAGTCACATTCAGTTTGCAAATAGGAAACGAGGCAATCTTGAGAAAGTGAAAAAACTGGGTACCTTACCATCTCAACCACAGCTTGGCTAGAAAGGAACTCGAACACGCCATCGCTGGCCAAGACGAAGAAAGGGTTGTCGGGGGTGAGCTCCAAGACAACGATCTCAGGCGTGGCGACCACACCAATCGACTCTGCAACGGAATCTCCGAGGCTCCTCGTGAAGGCAGTCCCAGGATACATCCCGTTCGGGACCCACAGCCTCGGGGGATCTCCGTCGTCTCCTTCCTCGGTTCCCCAGCATTGCACGTCCGGGTCCTTCAGACCTTCGATCTGGTCCAGAGTGAGGACTCTCGCCCCGCAGAGCCTCACCCTTTCGACCTCGTCTTCCCTGTATGGAGTCTGGTCGATCGAGAGGTCCACCGCCACGACCCGGTCCCCTCTCTGCTCGGCGATCACCGCCCTCGAGTCGCCGGAATTCGCCACGTAGATCGTGCGGCCGCGAACGAGGACCGTGATCGCGGTGGTCCCGCTCATGGTGTCGTCCAGGGGGTCGCAGTGGAGCTGCGTGTTTGTGGCTAAGAAAGCAGCGTGGCAGGCCTCCACGGCGTCCACCTGGAACTTCGGGTCTCGGAGGAGATTCTCGCAGAGCTTGCGCTTCACGAACTGCGAGCACTCGGTGCCGAACTCGCCGTGGCCGTCGAAGACTCCGAAGAAGTGGTCGTCGGGGTTGGTGCCGAACGGCGTGTGGATACAGAAGCTGTCTTGGTTGGCTTTGTCGAGCGCGTCGGGGTAATAGCCTCTCTGGGAGAGGTACGAGTACTGCAATTCATAGCTCGCCGAGGGGATTTTCACCGTCCGAGATCCGTCCGGAGGCAAGAACTGCGACGAAACCCTAGAGAGCCTCGTGATTCCGACCTCGGAGTCCCTGTTCTGCCCCAGCTGATTCAGGCGGTCCCTGCCTTCGACGGCGTCGCAATCGGGAGATTTCGGCGCAAACACGGCGATCTCCGTCGACTCCGCCGCCGTCAGCCTCGGATTCTGTCCATTCTTGGCTCGCGCGTCTCTCGGAGTACAGACCTCGCCGATGCAAACCCTAGAGTACACACAGCCCATTTCTCAGTTGTCACTGCCACTATCACTCACTGGAGTTGAATCTGAATTCATGAGTGAACCAAGCACGGAATTTCGCCGGAAACACAATTTAATGGAAGATTTTTCTGACTCTGACGAAGACTGACACGATAGAGTGTGCGTCTCTTTTTTATTTATTTTTTTGGGTCAGATTGCACTACAATTCCAAAAGAACGGAAGAAAGAGAATGAATTCTAGAAAATGCTTAACCTTATCTCTTCATTCCTAAAGGAAAAATAACAGTTTCTACTTTCTTTTCCTTCTGCTGAATTAAATTCCGGAGAATAGCTCAGAGCTTTTAATGATTTGTTTTTAATTTTTTTTCCTTTAATTATCGAAACTGTCTGATTCCGAAAGGCAATAAATGCGACGAAAACGACTCGCTCTTTTGATTTGTGCTGCCTCAGAACCGTAACGGCCCAAAAACAGAAATAAAAATTAGAAGGAAAAAAAAAACTTTAAATATACTAATAAAAGAGAGGGAGATCGAGGACTGGAAAAGTCAAAGAAAGAAGAAGGAAAACGAAAGAGGATTTCAGAAAACTGAATGGAGAGTCGTTTGGTTGCGTGTGAAAGCTCTTTTCCAATGGTGTGTATTTTGTGGGAAATTTTTGATTTTTTGTTTGAGTGTGTGGATGAGGATGCGAAGGAAATGAAATGAATTATTGGGGAGAAGAGGAAGAAGGAGAAGAAGAAGAAGAGGTATTTGGGGAGTGAACTTTGAAGAAGAAGTGAAGTGTTGACAGGGGAGACGTATCACATTGCATGTGTGTCTCCTCAGCTTTTTGTTTTTGTGGACCTTTTCTTTCTTCACCTCTATCTCTCCTCCTTTTTCCCATTTTTGTCCATTGTTTTCTTTCTTCCTCTCCATATTAATTATTGTTTTTTATTTTAGGTTAAGCAGTGCTAATAAAATAACCAAACAAACGAACAAAAGCAACGAATTTCTGGTGGCGGAGATCGTTGCTCTGGATTATCAGAGCTCTAACAACAAGTTATTCTTCCGGGTTTTTTTGGGACGCTAATTTGCATACGTGACATGTATATTTCGAATCTCTCTCTCTCTTTTATGTTTTTGTCGTAAAATGTTTGAGTCAGTTTTTTAGTAGATATATTAGAGAATCTTCGGAAGTAAAAAGTTGCAAGTTAAAAATCGAATGATTGAAAGCATAATGAATCGAGATTCCATAGCTCTGAAATTTTAGTACCTCGCTCGATCCAACAACCAGCTACGTCATTGGCCTTCTTTTTTTCTTTCGAGAATGATCATAGAGGCTTTTCTTTTATAATGAATAAAAAACGACTTTTCTATTCACGGCGTCCTTTCAGAATTGATCATAATAATAGGAATACGACTCCTTTTATGATATCAATGATGCGTAATTGTGATACAAAACGTCTTTAATTAAGTTTTCGTAAGTGATATTATTAATGTTTGAATAAAGTTAAGAAAAGATATTTGTGTTTAATTTTAGATTGTCACTTACAACTTTTATAAAAATTAACGATTTTACTTAACTGTGCAACAAAATTGAAAATTAAATACTTCTGGTAAAATTAATGTTAGTTATTTATCAGCGATTTGCTCTTTTATTTTAGAGGAATGATCCAAAATAACAATTTGTTGTTGATTTTTCCAAAATCAATTAAAATTGTTTGTTTCTCAATCTACAAATACAAAATATGAAATACGGCCGAAAATAAAATCTTTTTAAATTTCAATCATTTTTAATGTAGAGTAAATTTAACTGGTTACATTATAAAAAATAAATAAATAAATTATGGGCAACAACTTAACCAGCTGTTACAAGTCAATTTTTATCTTTTCACCGGTAATAAAGTGTGAGTTATTTGTGTTAAATTTATATTTTTAAAAGAAAATTTCATTTTTCGTATGAAATTTACTTATATTTTAAAAAAAAATGGTGAATTTTCAAAAAATCGATTATAAAAAATGTTAGTTTAAGCGATTCCTCTTTATTTACATATTTCAGTGTTGCTCTCAAAGGTGTAATACTTTTGCCGTCTTCGAAAAGTAAAATTGGACCACCAATTACAAGTTTATTAATTCACCCAGCTCATTAAAATGGACCTTTTATCAATTTAAAATTTCCTAGAACTAGTTCTTTGTTGTTTGTCTGAATCATCTTATTAACCGCTAATAACCTCTTGAAAAATAGTGAAAATTTAGGAGTTAGTATAAAGTAGACTGTTCGTTAGAAAAAAAATCATAATCAACCTCTTGAATCATATTATCTAGATGGAACATTGTAATAGAAGTTCTCGGATAGCATAAGAAAGTGGCTTATTAAATAGCATATTCTTTTAAACATAGTTAGTTTTCAAAAATGTTAAAGCTTTAACGTATTTTTGGTAAATGATCTTGTTAAAGTTTAACGAAAATTTTTGTACAAATTCGCTCAAAATTTTCGAAAGTTTCCGAAATGAAAAAATGTAAAACTGTAAAGTCATCATGTTAATTAATCAATAGTGCCATTAATCAATGTTTAAACAAAAGTTAACCATTTTACAATAAACACACCAAATATTAACTATTTAGCCAATTTTTTGTAAGAAAATAAAAGTCTCAGTTGCTTATGATTTATTTTTGTAAAACTGCACTTTTGAAAAAACAACTTAAGTTCTAAATTTAAAAAAAAAATGTTAAGATAATTTTGTTGGGGATGAGGTTTGAATTCAAGACCTTTAATTAAAAATCACATGTATTACCACTAAATTAATACATTTTAATGGACGTCAGTGTGAACCTCTCTAAAACATCTCTAAAACAAATTGGCAATACTTGCAATATTTTTGTTGATCTTATTTATTTTTGTATATTTATTTACAAAAGAATACCGAAGAGGTATATTTACATAAGATCATTGAAATATATAGAGAATGAGGAAAAGAACAAAAAATAAAAATAAAAAGCGTGTTCAATTATATGAGGTTCTATGTCTCCTGGTTAAGGAAAGTAGAAACAAGGCTATGAATGAATTATTGTTTGTTTCTCGTTTTCTTTTCTTGAAGTTGTTTTATGGAATAAGAAACTTTCTTTTTAAACTTAATACATATAACGCTTCGATCTTTTATTTTTCTAAAATATCTATAAATTTTTATCACATTTCGGAAAAAATATTCTTCTATTTATTTATTTTTCCCTCACTTTATTACTCATTTTCACTCAATTATAGAAAACAATATTTTCATATTGAATTGTTGTGAAAGCTTTTTAGTAATGATCACATTGATTGTTGGATGATTTGGAAAATTTTGGATTTTTAATTTGGTATTTTTATCCTATAAACTTATAACTGTGATGATGATTTACATTGAAAATTAAAAATTTAAATTGATCTTTCCAATGAAACCTCATACCGGTACTTAACCCGAAAATAACCAATTTTAAATAATAAAAAATAACCTATATTAAATTAGGGTAATAAATTTTATACCCTTCATGGCTCCTTACATGTTCGAGTTGCAATTTTAAGTCTTGAATCGTTGTTCTAGTCACTGATTTTGATGATTATTGATGGTTGATTTTTCCCTATTTCTTATATGTGTGTTATCTACAATTCAAGTATTGTTGTTCCCATTGCCCTTTCTGGAAATTGACGTCGTTGTTCGAGGACATCTGAGTCACTGCGAACGATCTTTTTTCGCTTCAGTAAGTTTTGAATGGGTTCGTCGTACCTCAACCAGGTCGCGCATGAACTCTGTGAATGGACTAACCATAGTTTCGACGACGAGTTTTGTAATGTGGGGGAATCTTCGGCCCCTGTTCGGAGATCTTGTGATTTTGATATAAAAGTCGCAGCGTCTGCACTCTCATCTCCATTTGCTCTTCCCACAGGGAATGACGGGGAGTGAACTGCTTTCATTTGTTTCAAAACAAAAAAAAAAGTATTGTTGTTTGTTCTTTTTTTTAAAATGAATTATATATAATGCGCAAATAAATAAAGATAGCACGAGATTTTACATGTATATATTAATGTAAAAGTTAATGAAAATTTGATACGTCGAAAGCATATTGTAAATTATAATGAAGCAATATTGAGACATGAGGACGACAAGCTTTCCAGTTATTTGTTGGTTGATCACATTGTTGCGATATTTTATAACTAAGTACACAAGCGTACATATCGAACAAGTAATATAATGATGGAAGTCACGGATGTCGAATGTACAAAGACCAATTACTTGAGCAATTTTATTAATTTGTAGCGAATTAATTTTAAGGTGATTTGAAGATTGTGATATGAACTAATGCAAAACCTGAAATAACAATAATCTAAAACAAAGATTGAACACAATATTTCAAAGGATTAAGTTAGGGGACATAATTTCATCGGGCAACTAAAGATCGAAAGTTTCGGGTATGAACAATGAAACTAGTCCTATATAATCCAATCTCATTTGATCTACAATACTCACTGGCCTTTTTTAAATGATCTATCCACCTTATGCAACTGTCATATAATTATACTCTCGACTTAAAATCTTATTAGAACAACCACATGCAATAAGCATGATAATTCATCGATTAAACAATTGCCTAAGTTGTCTAGCCACCTAGAACAATATGTTGACTAAAATAAAGCATGAGTCTTTAGTCTTTCACTCGAGTAGCTAAACACTCCTAGATGACGATTCTAATGATGATCAAGCATAAGAATGCATTAAGAATTATTTATCAACATTGTTAGCAATATTATATACAATAATATTGAAAATATTACAGAGACGAAGTGAGATGAAATAAAACTAAACTAGTGAATAAGAAACTAAGAAAAAGATGGTCAAGGCATGTTTGAAATTTTTTTTGAAACTTTAATCGCGCTCCCAGGTACAAGATGTATGAGCGAAAGCCTCCCATGATAAAATGACGTAAGGCGAGCTTGTAGTACCACTCAGCTCGACTTCGACGAACTGACAACATGTGTCGAACTAACACCGGACTACAAAGAAAAACAGTTTTGAAGTGAGGGAGAGGTGTTTCCGTTGTGTGAAAGTGTGTTCGAATGAGAGAGTTTGGCTGCCTTATATAGGCACAAAATCTGACTTCGGAAGTTACAACTTGTCCAACATAAATGACAATTTCCATTACTGCACATTTATTGAGCTCGAAAATGTTAGAACGTTTTCAGTATTCATTCAAAATTGGTCTCTTCATTAAATGACCATATCAAAAGCTAAAACAATTCCCAGAATAACATAAAGTTATTTGCGGAATTAAAACATTTTTTTGAAGTGAGATTTGTAATAAAAAGATAATATATATCACAAATAAACCAGGGCAAGTCCGAAAACCTGAAGGTTTAAGAAGAGCCCAAATTTCCAAGGCCGAAGCCCGAACCTGGCTGCATCGCAGTCCCAATAAAAATCTAGCTGCTCAACATGTTCATAAGATTAAACAAACGATTAAGGATAATAAAAACTATAAGCAGAATAATTATGAATCTAAAATCGAATTATACAAGCAAACAATTTAATAACTAAAAATAAAATGGAAGAGAAGAAGAATAAAATTGTTTAAACAGAATTTCAGCTGACCGGTTATAAATTTCACGCTCAACTTTCTCTCCTTAGAATAAATTACAAAAAATAATAGATGAAATTAAAAGGTTTCTAAAATATGCGGCTGAGTTGTATTTTATAGGTTTCCAAGTTGAGAGCAAGAATTCAGAATGATCAGGACCATTAAAAAGATTCAACGGCCTATATTTTTAAGTGAAAACATGTGGAAAAACTCATGACTTGTAACCATGGCGCCGCAATGGTTTTCCATCGCGGTTCATCAAGCTGCGATAAAAAAAAACATTGTGTCGTAATGGGCGTTGTTCCTGTCTGCGCTATGGATTCAAATTTTCATTGCGGAGCGGCAGTGAAGCCTGGCGGCGACATGGAAGGGAATTTTTGGCCAAAATTCAGAGTGGACTTTGTGTTTGCTCCATTTCGATCCAGAATGACTTCTTATATCTTCAAAACGCTTCATCTCCATACTTATGCACCCGATATCTATTTCTACATGTAATTCATCAAAAACACACTCAAACTAACAAAAATACGTAAGGACTCGCTACATTTTGTTTGGGAAAATAAGAGTTTTCCGCGTGATAAACACATTTATCACTCATACTGCATTTGTCCCCTCTCGCACTATTTTGCAGTAATTGCAAGTGTAGAGGGACATGCAATTCCGTAGTGGATTGAGATAGGGTTATGAGTTTTCCCCTCATTTATTTCTAATATGCGCTGAGGAGTTTTTGGCGCAGCTTCACAAACTCAAGTTGGACCAATAATTTACCATATTTTCATGTAGGCTCAGGTGAGCCATATTTTTTTCACAGATATTTTCATGTGCTTTTGTCGAGCTACGCAATGGGAGGCTGGGACGATTGTGTATAACTTATAATTTATGCAAGTGGCTCACCAATTTTCATAAATGCACAATGTTTTTTCGCCCAAATATGGAGTATGAGATACATAGGAAATTAGGACGTTCGTTAAAAAATTTGCATCACGAAATCAGATACTTATCTTGGTCTTCCTCAATTGATTTTCTGTACAAAAGTATGAGTGTTGTGATCGGTTATAAATAAAGCACCTCATTCTCGCTATATAAAATAAGTCTCCTTTCGCAAGCATCACTTTAGATGCTCTTTAAAGTTCTGGTACTAGCTCTCCTGACGTATATGATGAGTATTTTCTACCTCTCACATTCTTTATGTGAAGAGATAGAAGCACTAATGAAAAAATTACGCTGCGATGAAAAATTCAAAAAAATTACGGTGGGTAGCGATCCTTCAAAGAGGAAAATGCATTGGTGCTCTTGGAAGAGGTTGTGATTTTGAAGTCACGTGGTTGTTTGGTTTTAAGAGTTTGATTCACTTAAATTAAGAAATGTTGGCTAATTATGTCTTCTCCCAAGTCCTTAAGTACTAGACTTTTGAAAGCTAAATATTACGCACATGACCCCTCCACCATGGCAAAATGGTAGTCTTATTTCACGTGCATCTATTGTGCCCTCCACCATGGCAAAATGGTAGTCTTATTTCACGTGCATCTATTTTATGTGGGGTTGGGAAATAGTAGAGAGCAAACGAATGATGAGTAATAAATGACCATTCAATTCGAGGTTTGAAGTAAAAATGGTTTCCCTCATCGACTTCCTTCATGCAGATTATGAATCTAGAAATGATACATTATGGTTCGGCGGTGGACTATTTCATCAACAATTATTCACATTCATGATCGTTGGATAGAATTTGAGAGATACTTTGACATAAAAAATATAATGTTACGTCTGAGCATCTCATGAGTATCGTTGATCGTAGTGACTCAACATAGTGGGTCCATAAGAAACCGAGCAACTAGAGTGGTAAGACAAGGTATAGAGTTTCATTGTAGGAAATCTTAAGGGATCGCAATGTCCACATTTGTCTTGACGTTCTCGAACGCTATATGAACTATGCAAGCTCCACTGAAGATCAAAATGTTCATGTGAGAATAATATTTATTTTTCTCCCTATATGCTCGACATTGACAACAAAGAGCAATTAACGCTCGAGAAAATGCCCATTTTTTTTATATCTGACGTGACCTCACTTCACGTTATTTTCAAGTTTCGACAAGTTATAGAGGTATTGATAAAAATGATATTTCAAATCGACTCGGACAGAATGACAACCAGCGGGTCGACGAGTTCATTAGCGTCAACTAACCACACTTCAAAATTGGCGAAATAACTTTTCTTACAGTTATCTAATTCAATATTTGGTGGGAGGATCCTAATTGGTTCGTGCATGACAATTCAAGTCGCGTCTAATAAAATTTATGAGGTATCAAGACGTGGATAATTAGTTTTATTTACCAACTAAAAATATACAAATTCGACATATTTGAGAATCAAATAATCAACGCAACATATCATTAAAACATAGCACATGATATTATTTTTCTTAATAAATGTTTACTGCAAAATAGTGAACTGATGTAATTTTACACACAGACGGTCGGATTTAATATTTTTTATTGTCTTTCAAAATCATCATTTGTTCTATATTTATTATCTTGCAAACTTATTGACGCCAACGCACTTGTATAAAATTATTTAAATAAATTGATATGCACAAAAATCACAATTGTCGAGTTTTCACAATTGAATAAAGAAAACATAAGAAAACATCAGGACGAATACGTAGAATAGTACATGGATCGCTATTGAGATTTCATTATAAGCTTTTTCTTTTGCACCAACTTTATTGTCAAGTGTTCGTTGCCAACCGACTCAATTGACAAATCAAACACCCAATTGGCACCGCCCACTTATTAGAGTGCCTATACTTGATATTTATTTACTTAAAATAAATAACATAAAATAAATAAAAATTGAAAATTAAATATATAAATAAAACTATACATCATACCTTAAATAAAGATATATACGCTAGTGCAAGGAGTACCTAACTCCGCAAACAATTTGGTTTCTTGAATTTTAATATATATTTACTTGATATTTAAGACTGCTCTTTGTTGTGATTTTTTATTCCAAATAATTGTTGTATTCTTTTGTTCTCTAACGTTGGCCTAATGTAGGATTTTTGTTGGATGATTACTAAAATATTGTATTCATTAACTATACAAACATCAATTGGTGTTTTTCTTTTATTTGGTTTTATAACAATAACTTGTTTTCTTTTTGGGGTTCATTGCATTTGGCGTTTTGGAGCACCTTTATGAAAAAAATAATATTTATTATTATCAATATTACTATTATTATTGTTTTGAAGACATAATGGAGCAACAAAAAACAAAAGGTAACCTATAATTTATACTTCTATTCCTAAATTGCGTTGTGATATTGGTCTAGTCAGAACATAGACCTACAAGACAAAAGACAGATGCCATAGCTGTCGTCTATTTGTGTTCTTAAATTTTGTTCTGCCCTAAATATGACGTGGCTTTTAGCAAATTTTATCCAGAATTCTCATCCTAAACTTAATATAGTAATACGTTCATATTGAACAGAAAAGTATGGTATGAAGATGATATCTTTTATGTACCTCAACTGAAATCAATGAGCATTCCTTGATTGAGAAGCTCATTGCTTCAACTAGTATTATTAAAATATCCTAATAATTTTAATTTTCGGTTTAAAAATAATAAAGCGGCACTCTTTTCATGAGCATCGATAGTGTAATTTAAATTCTTTTTCAGATTTCTTTTAGCCACGACATACAATACCATACTCTCGTATATAGATGAAATCGTATATTAATAATGTTATAGAGGATTTATTTTTTCTAATAGTCCAACCCAATAAAGGATATTGATTGGCCCGACTCGTTAGCCTACCTGTTTCACCTCATTCATTCGAATTAAATAATTTGGTATTGTCTCGTTTCATGATTAATAATGCAGACTCATCTCGGCGTAACTCAATCAAATAACAGAGCTGTCTCGCCTGAACTTGGACATGTAACATAATCATCTCACCTCAAGATTAACAATGTGAAGTCGGCTCGTCTCAACCCAATCAGACAACTCAGAGTAATCTCACCTCAGATGCAGAGTTGTCTCGTCTAACCCAGTCAGACAATTTAGATTTGTTTCGTCTCAAACGACTCAACGTTATCTCACCTCAGACGACTCAGCGTCGTCTCACCTCATACGATTTAGCATTGTCTTGTCCTAGCGTAACATATCTCGCCAAATGACAAATTTATGTTGGTGCCTCATCAACTCGTTATAAACACCCAAAACCAAAACACTTTTGAAAGGACAAATAAATATCTATCACTACTTTTATAACACATTTATCTCTCTCTCTCTCTCTCTCTCTCTCTCTCTCTCTCTCTCTCTCTCTTACTAGAATAAAGTTATACCAAATTCTCTCCTCGATCATTTTCTTCACGAAAAACACATTTAAGAACAAAATCAAGAACACCGAGAGATCAAACCTACCAAAATCATCAAATATTATACCAAAAAGAAGAACAATCTTCTTTCATTCTCTCTAAATGGGTAGAAGAAAAATTCACTAACTCTCACACCCAACGGCTTTCGAGCCATATTATATTCTACAACGGTGTTCAAGAGTTGGGGAACTAATTTTTGTGTTCTTCACTTAATAAGAGAAATATCTCATAATTACCCCCACAAATTCAAAAACATGTGATCAAGTCCGCTAACGTCACGTGTTCATAATTATTAATCCAAAAAATGACTTAACATTTTGGTGCTAGAAAGGGGGAATACCATTTGATTCGAGAGATCGTGTAACGTGTAGACTTGGAAGCGAAAAATATCTCAACGGTGGACAACCTCGCAGATCCATCCGTAAAGGCCTTAGCCAACTAGGTTTTCGACTAGCACTGGGAGGGACTAGGCATGAAGAATAACTCACATTTTCTTTTATCCAAGTTAGAGTTTGTTATCAGAGATGCTCGCAGGAAGAGTAGTAACTGTTACTTATGTACATTTTATTTATTTTGTTTGTTTGAAACTTTATCATAAACATTAGTCTTTAGTCCTTATACAAACCTAGTAACAAATGAAGGGACAAATATAGATTTTCATGAACAACTATTCATGGTTTTCTTAATACAGTACATTAGCAATCTCAGGATAAAATGACTATTGATTCTCAGTATGTTTGTTTGGAGAATTTATGATGTATGGTTGTGTGATATAGAGAGTTGAAATTCTATAGTTCTTCATAGGTATGAAGATACTAGATTGATCATTGCACTTCATAAGACAGTGGAAGAATAAACCATTTAACTTCTTATGTCTCGAAGTCACTATATATGAATTGCATCATGCTTACCTCAATCCTGAAGTAAGACATGTCATTTCATAGCTTACATATTTTCATTTGAGAAAGGTAAAGTTTTGGATTCACTATGTGATATCTAGACAAGGCTTATTGGTGGTTATAAAGATGTCATAAACGACTTTGTGAAGTTCTCATATATATGGAACCCATTTACAAAATTGTTAAAATGCAATCTATATCACATCATGCTTTGTCCCTTTGATTGCGAATAAATGAATTGATTAGTGTTCAAAGTAATTTGTGACTTCTTTGGATGAAATAATGTGATTTGTTAGCTCATCATCAATACATTGTTTCTAACTTGTTCACCACTGACAAATGAGTTGAAAGCATAACAGCTAGAAGGGTAAAATGGTAATTTTGTAAAACCCATTTAGTTGATGATATTTATGAAGGGTAAACATATATAATATTCAGTGGATTTACTCATCACAATTAAGTTGAATTATGGGTAGAAGTATATTCATTATTGAACTGGTATATTTTTAGTGTCAACTCTTCAGTGAAGTCAATTGACATTAAGCTAGAACTTGGAAAAGATTTGTGAACTTTTGTGTCCAAGTATGCTAGATCAAGATTTGTTCATTTTGAGCTCATGAGGTCAATACCACAATTCACAAGAGTATAATTTGTTAAATTGGAAGCTAAGTCAACATAAGTTCAAGTGTTAAACTATATCATTTTTCAAAAATTGTCTAAAGGGTATTTTTGTCTATTGGACAAAAAAATACGAATGTCAAAACAAAATTTTGGATATCTTCATATGATGGTCATGAAATGATTCACATGACAGACAATTGGATTTAAGTCTCGAGAATCGATTTTCATTTTGTTTAATTATATATGATAATTCTACAAGGGCTACTCTTTTAATTGTCTTGTACATTAATCTAGAAGGAGCTTCTAGATACATGGCCGACCAAATAATAACATATATGAAGTGATATTTAATTTGGATAAAGATATATGTATATACACAAAAAAGAGAGGAAATAAATATGTTGTTTTAGGCATGTATGTGGCCGACCACATCTATGCAAGGAAAAATAGATATTGTCTTGATGTGTATTTGATAGGAATGAGAAACAAACATAATACATATGAATATGAGATAATTTGCAATAATATGAAAGAGGTAATGACCTCTTAGCATTAATATAATTCAAGACATTCCAATATCTATATATACCACACTACATTGTAAATGTAAAACACACAATTTGAATAGCTAACATTCTTTTTAGAATTGGCCGAATTATCTCTCTCTCTCTAGCCTTGGTCAATCCTCTCCCTCTCTTCTTCTCTCTTTTGTTTTGAAACATAGGTCCTCATTACACCTAGAGTTTATATTAGCACTTTGGCTTGAAAACTTGTTCTTGAGTTAAAGAGTTTAATAGTGCCCACACACTAAATCCAAGAAACGCTCTATAGACTCTTGCGGTAGAAACTATCATGGTTGCTCCAATTCAATAAGACGTGAACGATATTTTCTGCAAGGAGAGACGAGCGCTTGAAGGTTCAAAGGTTGGTACCGAGTGTATGTCATAGTTTAATTTAATCCTTATTACATGTTTTGTCTATATTGTAAATTGTTTGCATATGACTTTTTATATTCCTTTGCTTCAAGAAGCGTTAAATTATTAATAAATCTTAGAACGATTCCAACGTATTAAACCTGATATCTTCTAAATATATTTCAAGTGCATAGATGATGCAACTCGATTTTTAGGAAGTAGGCCATGGATATTTAAATGATTTCAACTGCATAGATGACACAACCGAGTTATAGGAAGTAGGTCATCGATATTTAAATGATCCCAACAATTGTTTGATGAGTGGCCGCCATTTAAGATGCTCGAAGAAATAGATTTTAACTTCTCGCGTTTCTTGATAATACTGAGAGGACGTCCACCTGGGCTTATGAATGAGGCTTGTGCTGAGGCATTGCTGTTGAAATTTAGTTAAAAATTAACCTAATAAATTATGAAACATATCAATATATGGCGGAAATTCATAATTCAATTCAACATGTTAAAACTTTTTAAAACATATTCAATAACCATGTCATTAAATCTAATCTAGCATGTCAATAAATTTCTAAACATATTAATAAATTTATTCAAACATGCAAACGAATGATCTAAAAATTCTTACAATCTTACAATGATTATTACATTCAGATCCAATTCATTTCAAGGAGACTTACAGGGGGTTTGGATTTGCAAAAATTGGCCTCGGGGTGTGCGTCCAAGTCCACGGCCGAAACTTCTTCTCACGCGCGTCTAGGATGACACAAAATCCGTCATCGCTCTGTTGCTCCAAAAAGTGGCCGGCCCTGTTGATCAATAATCACTCAAACAACCACAAGTGGAATAAATGATAATTCTCTAGGAGTTTTTAGGAGATTAAGAGGGTGGGCTCTTTTATGGGAACAAGGAGAGAATGAATAAAACAAAGACTTAAAGGTGAAATCAAATTTCTCTCTTTTCTCTTTGAGAATTTTTTGGCCGTGTGATTTTCTCCTTGGGGAGAGAAAATAGTCGGCCAACACAAGGGGAAGAGAAAATGAGCATGTAAAAATTAGGTCAAGAAAGAGGGAAGAAAGCATTCCTTTTATTTAAGGGAGAATGAGCTTAAATTAAGTAAAAAACAATTAATGGCCCATTAGTCAAATTTAAATCCAATAATTCGTTTAAACAATTTTCCACCTCACTTATACCCTATAAATGGCCGGCCATATTGTCAAAATTATCTCCCAAATTTATTTGATTTATTTCCAAAATAATATTTAATTAATTTAGAACATCTCATTTATTTAATGACAAGTCATTAATTATTTTCATACTATTCGATGTAGTACGAAACGAGAAAATATTTATTTTCATCTTTTATTTATTTGAATCATCAAATTCTATTATTATCAATATAATAACATAATATGATTCATTAAATAAATGTAATAATAAATAACCAATTATTTATTTAACTACTTAAAAATTAATTTTCTTAGCGTAAATCACAATTTACGTTGAATGAGAAAATCAATTAATTCTTGTTCACCAATATCTCTTCCGAGAATCTATCATTGAGACCTTATGGACGCACATGAACGAAGATTTAGAATAAAGCTTGGACACAAAAGTTCACAAACATTTTCCGACTTTTAATTATTAATATTAGTTGATTCCAGTAAAGAACCAATATTGAACATCTCTAAGTTCATATGCGTTTATATTTCTTTTTGATGTGATAGAACTATTCTCCACACGGTCCATGGTGTATTTTACGATATTACCCTTTGTGTGTATCATTAACTCAGAGGAATGTAAAATTACCGTTTAACCCCTGAGTTATTATTTCACCAAGTCCTGTAATTTGTGAACAATAAAAACATAAAGTGAGATGTGTCAACATGTCACATGTTTTATTTCAAAGAATTGTGTATTCGATGAATACCATGACTTGTTATTCGCTCACATTCTCATAATAGAGCAATGGTGTGATACTAATGTCTTAGCATTGTTTCAACACAAATTCCATATCTGTAAATCACATATTTCAACGAAACAGTATTATGAGACCAATCGTCGAGTCAATGAAACTTCACTTAGCCATTGCCCAATGACAAATCAAATGTCATAAAGTGTTACACGAAGATATGTACTCACTTCAGAATTTAGGTAATTACTAAAATAAATCTTGTATGTGAGTTTGAGGTTTCGAGTGATTAAACGGTTTTATCTCGAACTTCAAAACTTCACAGGTCTTGTTCAATATCTTCATTAAGATACCAAGAATGAATTACAGAGTCACAACTCTCCATATCACAAGTTAAAATATCGTTTAATTCATTCTAACAATCATTACTAAGAATCGATTGACCTATCGATCTTTAGATTGAGAACTATTATTTAAACTAGTCATAAGAAGATATCTTGTCAAGTCTGTACTTAGCACTTCTTTCGTTGATGACAGTTTCAGAGCATAGACTTTCATGCATAAACACAATCTTAAATAAGAATGGATATTCAATTTTTATTTATATTCAAAACAAAACAAATACAAATGTGTTTAATATCAAAAATCTCCTTTGTGGTCATAAATGCCAACAATAGCCACAAAATTTGCAAAATTTATGGTTTACTCGTGAAGAAGCTGCTGGTGATTGATGCACCGTTGAAACTATATTAAATACGAAAAATCATTAATTTCACTCACAATAGCCAATTATTAATAATAATTGCTAAGAAGATCTAGATATATTAATGTATTTCAATTACGAAAGCGATTCAGCAACCAATAATAGAAGAGGCGTTCTATTCACTTACATGGATTTTGGCCCAGCTACAAAATGCTCCAATCCAATGCTTGTTTTGTCTTCAACCTTTCACAACTCTTTTGTCTAATTTAGTACTCTAGGATGACACCGTAGTCTTCCGAAACATAATCTCCGAGACGAACAAAAAATATGAGTGGGCACAATCAATATCGCACTAAATCTCGAAACCATATTGTTTGTGATCTCGCTCATGTTATTTAGGATTGGAATTTACAATTCCGGTGAATAGGATGAGGAAAAATTCAGCCACGAGATAGAGAGTGTTGGCCGAGTATTCAATGAAAAATGAGAGTGATATTTCCTCTTCCCTTGTATCCCCATTTATAGCCTTGGGTATGGAATAACCTCTGACAGATTTTCTCTCACTTTTGAGAGATATTCTCTCCTTCTAGGAGATATTCCCTCCTTCTAGAGATTTTCTCTCCTTTTGATTTAATATGGTCCATTAGATCTCAACACTAAATTTACATTCTCTCTCATCCATGAGATCAAGATATATGGAAAAGATTTTCTCTCTTCAGAGAGAAATTCAGGGAGAGAAAGAGGGAGAGAGTTCGGCCACCCCTAGGGTCTATCCCTAGTGGATTTTCGGCCACTCTCTAGGCCAAGCCCAATCTGAAATTCTCAAGCCCAAAAATCCAGTTAATTATTTATTTACTTGATCCAACAATAAATAAACAATTACGCTATAAACATTTAGTAAATTATGCGAATACCCATTTTCCGAAATTAATGTTGTCAATCACCATTACAGCAAGTGAGATTAAATAATGAACAATATTATTATTCAAAAATTCTTATTCGCCTTTATCAGAGCTGAATCGAGGACTATAGACCTAGTAGTAGAAGATTAACAAACCCAACAAAAAAGATGATACAATCACATCTCTTTTTCATCGATTCGTCTAGTCTTTAATAATACACCATCGTGTAATCAAAGTCTGAACCCTTCTTTAATACAAGAATTATGTTTACTCATCGCGACGAGTGTCCACTAATATAGTCAGTTCGTGATCAAGATCCCCCGGGTTCAACCCGTGCCAAGAGAAGTCAATTTATTATGTGATACTTCTCTTGATACATATCAGCCCTAAGCATTGTTGCTTCCCTAGCAAAAGATTCTTTCGAATGTTAACTTACTTCGAAACTGCGCGCAATTAATCGGTTCTGGAATCAACCCTTTGGTGATTGAACATTTACCTACTTTCAGGGAGGCTGGATTCTGTATCTGTAAATAACTTCCCACTCGAATCATGCTTTGAGAGAACTCACAAGATATAAGTTGTGATTAGCATGAATAGCCTTTTATAAAATGAGTTAAAGAGCTCAGAAACATGATCCAGTGTCCATGACCATTTCAAAGTTAGATCAAGTCTCACTGTGCCCATCATAGTAGTCTCGGTTAGTGCATTGTAACGGTCCTTAAATGACACATCTACCCCAAGGCATGTCCAGGTCGTACACTTACCCCAAGTGTAGAATGGTCCCACATAGTGATCAACCTTCACTCATGTGGTCCACATATATGACTTTCGATATAGCTTCCCAGACGTATATCAGTCATCGACCTCGTTTTAACACACCGCCCAAACTTAGGTGAACAACACGTGACTCACTTTGATATGGAGGCTATGGAATGATGAATATTCTATAAATCTTAATACATAAGAGATAGCCATTTCAATTCGAAAAAATTATAAATGTCAAACTTTATTTTATTAATAATATCAACGATAATTTACATAAATATCTTCTCAAGCGGGCAAGAATTCCTAGCAATCTCCCACTTTGACGGAGAGAATATGACAGGTTTCTAAGGCCCATTCCGTATATGTGTTTCACGAACACACGTTCGGAAAGTATTTTCGTCACTCGATCAGCAATGTTGTCTAACGTCGAGATCTTCATGACTGCCACGTCTCCTCTTCGAACTATCTTTCTAATCTGGTCTTACTTGTGCCCTATATTCTTTCCTCTCTTACGACTGCGAGGTTCATTTGAGTTTACAATTTCTCATGTGTTATCACAGTGGAGTTGCAAGGGCTTATTCATATTAGGAACTACCTACAATTCGGCTAATTTTTTTGTTAAGCTAAACAGCCTTTTTGGCTGCCTCGGAAGCTGCAATATATTCAGCTTCCATTGTAGTCTGCGATACTAGATTGCTTTACGCTTCTTCAGACAATCGTTCCTCCATTGAGAGTGAACATTGAACCAGAGGTTGGCTTTAGCATGTCACGGTCTGCCTGAAAATCAGAATCAGTGTATCCTTGTATCACCAAGTCATCAATTTTCTACACAAGCATCATCTCCTTAGTTCTCTTAAGATATTTGAGGATGTGCTTAACAACTATCCAATGTTCTTGACCGGGGTGTGACTAGTACCTACTAACTACTCCCACTGCATAGCATATTGTTGGTAACAAGATCTAGATTTATTAATTTAATTCAATTACAAAAGCAATTCAGCAACCAATATGAGAGAATAAGTTTATAGCTTACGGGTTTGGAATAGATACATAACGCCCCGATCCAACGCGCACTCTCTTTCGTCCTTCTTTTGAATCGACTTCATTTTGTCCTTCTTCTAAATCGACTCCGTTTCGTCCTTCCTCTGAATATAGTACTCGACGATGACACTGTAGTCTTCCGAAAGGTAATCTCCGAGAAGAATAAGAAATATGAGTGGGCACAATCGATATCTCACTTAGATCTCGAAACCAGATTATTTCAGGAAATGGGGAGAGAAAATTTTACGACTCAAAGAGAGATAAGAGTTGTCGAGTGTTTGTATGAAGAAATGGGTGAATTTTCCTCGTCCCTTTGATTCCTATTTATAGCATTGGTAGGGAGATAACCCCTGAGAGATTTTCTCTCATATCTGTTGAGACATTCTCTCTTTCTGGGAAATATTCCCTCCTTTTAGAGATATTCTCTCATTCGGATTTAATATGGGCGATTAAATCTCAACAGTGAATCTAAACTCTCTCTCATCCACCATATCAATATATGTGGAAGAGATTTTCTCTCTTTCAGAGAGAAATTCAAGGAGAATTTCAAGGGAGAAGTTCGGCAATCCTAGGGCATTCCCCTAATGGGAATTTTGATCACTCTAGTGCCAAGGCCCAACCCAAGACTCTACAAAGCCCAAAAATCCAATTAATTTTTTATTCACTTGATCCAACAAAAAATAAACAATTAGTCTATAAACATTTAGTTAATTCTGCGAATACCCGGTTAAAAGAATTAATGATGTCAATCACTATTACAACAAGTGAGATTAAATACTGAACAACATTATTATTCGATAGTTCTTATCCGCTTTTATCATAGCTGAATTGGGGACTATGGACCTAGCAGTAGAAGCTTAAGAAACCAGACGAAAAAATAATACAGTCCTATCTCTTTTTCATTGATTCGTCTAGTCTTTATCGATAATCCACCGTGTAATCAATGACCGGACCCTTCCTTAATACTACAATTCGTGATCGTGATCAAGATCCTTCAGGTTCTACCCATGCCAAGAGAAGTCAATTTATTCCGTCATACTTCTCTTGATAATCAGCCCTAAGCATTGTTGCTTCGCTAGTGAAAGATTCTTTCAAACGTACTTACTTCAAAAGTGCGCGCAATCAATCAGTTATGGAATCAACCCTTAGGTGAGTGAACATTCACCTCCTTTCAGGGAGGCTGGATTCTATGTCTGCAAATCACTTGTATTTCTCTTCCAATAGGAGATCAAATATTGTATCATGAATACACAATAGGAAAGAGTAATTACTCTTTCTTGTATTTTATTCTCCTATAAATATAGCCTCACATAAGATGTGAAAATAACCTTTTGGTCTTGCTCTCTCTCTTCTAGCCGACCACTTATCTCCCTCTCTCTTTAAATTACTCTTTTATTTTGGCACCTAGATCCTCACTTGATCTAGAGAATTAGCTTATTATCCAAGAATGGTTCTTGGTTCATATTGAATAATAGTGCCCACACAATAAACTCTTCAAACGTTTGAAAACTCTAGTGCAAAGACGAAAGGCAGCGAGACAAGGAGAAAGATCTTCATCGAAGAAGGGATTCAAAGATCAAGCAACAAGAGAAAGGTTCGTATTCAAGTATTTAAATAATGTTTTTAAATATATACATGTTCATGCATTTTGCCTAGGTTAGTAAAAATTGTTTTACTAGTAAAGAAATTTTTATATTCTATCATTAACGTGTTAATGATAATTTTTTCTTAACCCTACACCTATTCCAACAAATTGTATCAGAGCATAGGTCAAAGTATAAGCATGTATTAGTTATTTAAAAATCATTAAACGAAAATTGTTTTCAAAATTTACTTGAATAATAGTTTTGCTAAGAGTAGATCTTATAAAATTTTAATTTTTTGGTACGACCTCTAAAAAGAAATTTGTGTTGATTTTCGACTTGTAAAATATTCCGTATAAACACGTTAAAAATAAATTTTAAAGATTTTATGTTTAGCATACTCAAAATCAATTTTTTGACAAGTTTGAAAATTTGTGTACATAATTTAAACTAGTTTATTGCACTTGTAGTTTAAATTTGTTATTGAATATTTCATATTATGTTGCTTGTTTTATATTATGTTAATATAACACACAATTGAAATCAAAACAAACTATTAAAATGTTTCAATAAATCTCTTTCCAATGACGCCTAGATCCGACGTACTTTTAATTGTTTTTCAATTTCTGGACAAATTGTTATAGCTCAGTAAAACGGGCATAACTCTTTTCTCGGAACTTCAAAATTAGTGGTTCTTAAATCAAATTTAAGATACGGAAGTTAGTTATCCAATGCAATTAGTTTCGGCTCAATCAGATACCGAATGTGTCATTTATGACTATATAAGTCCGAGGTGTACGGCAGTCCGCGAGTCCACGATTTTAAATCCGGATTTACGACTCCTAACTTCTTCCCCCCTTCTTGATGCAACCGTGGCTTTTCAACGTTCACGCACTCAACCCCCATGAAGATGCCTTGAAGGAAGATGTCATGAAGATGAAGAAATTGGTTTGATGAGATTTTAAATCTCAAAAACTTTCAAGTGCAAAAATGAAGATTTATTAATCTTACACACTTTCCTTAGGAAAAATAAAATTAATAGACGATCCGAGTATGTTCCTTGTGCCTTAATGCATTAACACTGCTCTACTCTCACAAATATCGATTTTAGGGTTATTTTTTCTAGTGATCCACTCTATATTTCTTTACTCATGGAAACGTGTTCCCAAACGTACAAGAGATGATGTGCCTATTCTAAAAACTAAGTAGGAGGGTTGTACTTTATGTTTGCAACCCACGATCCCCAGTACTAATGCTAAGTGCATATGTCGCCAGACTAAGTGTCACCCTCGTGATCCTCTATTTAATGAGAGTACTCAAAGATGCATTGTCCTTAACATTACTTGTAGAGCTACGTTCAAAAGTGAAACGATGAGACAATGTCTCCCCTCGGAGGATTGTTTTCAAAGTAGATCTTGTTGAACTAAGTGGTTGGTTACACACGTAGACTCAATCTCTGGTAATCCTCTCTCGAGGCCCTGCAAAAAGATTTGAGTGATCAAACTTCTTTATAAGGTGGCTAGTCAAAGCATTGATATATTGACATCATGACTATGCATTAATGATGTGTCATTTACTTATGAAAGGCGACTCTTTGCGGCATTCACTCGAAGGAGTAAAGTGTTATTTTTGTTCATAACACTTTTGAATTTTTTATGTCTAAACTTAAACTTAAATCCTAAACAAAAGACTAGTCATAAATTGTTTCAACAATCAGCAACATGTCTCTAAACACTATCTCAATCATCCTTTCCTCGAATAAATTGGAGCGGAAAATTACCTAGATTAGAAACATAACTTGGACATCGTCCTTACTATGGACAAGCAAAAATGGGTACTCACCACCCCATGTTTTCTTGAAACAAATAATGATTCGACTCAAGAGGACAAGGACACCCTAATGGCCTGGATCCAATCAGATGAGATTTTGAGGTGCTCTATTTTAACATCGATGAACAATATGTTGCAACAACATCATTGTGATATCGATTTGGCCTATAGTATGCTCTTTAATCTCAATGAGATGTTTGAGGGCAAGGGCGTCAGGCTACATAACAAGTGGTTCAACAGTTTATGAACTGTCGTATGAAAGCTACGACTCTTGTTAGAGAACACATGATGCTGATCATAAGTTATCTTAATAAGATGAAAATATTTGGATCTGAGATTGATGGAGAAACCAAATTAGATATGATCTTGGTAACTCTCCCTGAATCTTTCGATACTTTCAAGCTGAATTGTTCCATCAATAAGTTAGGGTACACTGTTACCGAGCTAATGAAGGAGGTTCACACCGTTGAACGGCTCTGGCATAGAAACTGTCCTGCCTACCTCAAGAATAAAGGGAAAGGTATTGTATTGATTATCAAAACTTGTTTAGTAGCTGATAATGTCATTGTGGATTCTTGACTCCACTGCTACTAACCAAATTTATTGTTCCTTGAATACGTTCAGGAAAAGAAAAACCTTAGAGGATGGCGACTTCTGTTTAAAGTGGGGTGATGGGAGCTAGTGTCTGCTAAGGCTGTTGGATCTGTGACATTGTCTTTTGAAGACAAACTTTAAATTTGAATAATGTGTATTTTATTCCTTCACTTAGGAAAAACTTAATATCTGTAGCTCAAATTGTTGAGCAAAATTATTATTTAAAGTTTATTGATAATGGAATTTGAATTTCTTTTTCCAATTCATTTGTCACCGATGCATGTATGAAGAATGGTTTATACTATCTTTATCTTACACATAATGATCTAATTAGGGAACAAAAGAGGATCAAAACTAATGATTCCTCTGATCTAATAAAATCAACACAATTATGCCACTTAAGACTTGGTAATATTAGTCTAGATAGGATTAAGAGGCTTGTGAGGGATAGTCCACTCAAAGCCTCTGCAATAGTCTCACTACCGACTTGTGAATCCTGTACAGAAGGAAAAATGACCAAGCGACAATTCTCTGATAAAGGTAGAAGAGCCACTGAGTTGCTGGAACTAATACATTCTGATGTTTGTGGTCCGCTCAGAATTCAGGCACGGGGAGGATACAAATACTTTGTTACCTTTACCGATGATTACTCAAGATATGAATTTGTCTATTTGCTCAAACAAAAATCCGAGACCTTTAAAGTATTTAAGGTTTTTCAGGCTTTAGTGAAAAAAGTAAACTGGCAAACAGATAAAAACCTTTCGATCCGATCGAGGTGGTGAGTTCTTGTCTAAAGAGTTCGATGACTTTCTTAAAGAAGAAGATATTGTTGGCATTTATTCCCACAAAGGAGATTTTTGATATTAAATACTTTTGTATTTGTTTTGCTTTGAAATTAAATAAAGATTGAATATCCATTCTTATTTAAGATTGTGTTTACGCATTTATGTCTACGCTCTGAAACTGTCATCAATGAAAGAAGTGCTAAGTACAGACTTGACAAGGTACCTTCTTATGACTAGTTTAAATAATAGTTCGCAATCTAAAGATCGATTGGGCAATCGATTCCTAGTAATGATTGTTAGAATGAATTAAACGATATCTTATCTTGTGATATGGAGAGTTGTGACTCTGTAATTCATTCTTGATATCTTAATGAAGATATTGAACAAGACCAGTGAAGTTTTGAAGTTTGAGATAAAACCGTTTAATCACTCGAAACCTCAAACTCACATACGAGGGGGGGTATTTTAGTAATTACCTAAATCCTGAAGTGAGTACATGTATTCTTGTAACACTTTATGACATTTGATTTGTCAATGGGCAATGGCTAAATGAAGTTTCATTGACCCGACGGTTGGTGTCATAATACTGTTCCGTTGAAACATGTGATTCACAGATATGGAATTTGTGTTGAAACAATGCTAAGGCATTAGTATCACACCATTGCTCTATTATGAGAATGTGAGCGATATTGATGACCCTGTTTCCTACAGCCAAGCGATGGCTGGTTCTGAATCAAACCTTTGGCTTGATGCCATGAAAGTTGAGATGCATTCGATGTATGTCAACAAAGTCTGGAAACTTGTAGACCTACCTGAAAAGGTTAAACCTGTAGGGTGTAAGTGGATCTATAAGAAGAAAAGGGGTCCAGATGGGAACGTTGAGACGTTCAAAGCACGACTAGTGGCTAAGGATTACACCCAAAGAGAAGGTATCGATTATGAAGAAACCTTCTCGCCAATCGCAATGCTTAAATCCATCCGTATACTTCTATCCATAGCTGCTGCTCTCGATTATGAGATCTGGCAGATGGATGTCAAAACTGCCTTTCTGAATGGCAATCTTGACGAGCGCATTTTCATGGCTCAGCCAGACGGTTTCGTGGAAAATGTTCAAGAGAACAAAGTTTGTGAATTGCTTAAATCCATTTATGGATTAAAGCAAGCATCTAGATCATGGAATATCAGATTTGATGATACTGTTAAAAGCTTCGGTTTTGAACAGTCAATAGATGGACCTTGTATCTATAAATTGATACATGAGGGTAAGGTTGTGTTTTTGGTATTATATGTCGATGATATACTACTCATTGGGAATGATGTAGGTAAATTATCTGAGGTTAAAATCTGGTTAGCTAAACAGTTTGATATGAAGGATCTAGGGGAAGCTGCATACATTCTGGGGATTCAGATCTTTCGAGATCGAAAGAACCGGACCTTGTCGCTCTCCCAAGCATCTTATATAGATAAGGTGATGGATCGCTTTGCCATGCAGAACTCCAAGAGGGGTGAAAACCCCTTTAGACATGGAGTCTCACTCGCTAAGGACCAGTCTCCCAAGACTGCACAAGAGATTGAGGACATGAGAAAAGTTCCCTATGCTTCAGCCGTAGGAAGTCTCATGTATGCTATGATGTGCACTAGACCGGATATAAATGTTTCGCAGTTGGCGTAGTTAGCCGTTTCCAATCAAATCCTGGACCCGAGCACTGGATTGCTGTTATGCATGTTCTCAACTATCTTAGGAATACTAGGAACCTGATGCTTACATATTCAGGTACTGACCTGACTATGATGGGGTATACTGATTCCGACTTTCAGGCGGATAAGGATTCCGACTATGACCTGAACGGTGGATCTGTTGTTTGGAGGAGTATCAAGCAATCTTGCATTGCTGACTCTTCCATGGAAGCAGAATATGTGGCTGCTTGTGAAGCATCCAAAGAGGTTGTATGGCTTAGAAAATTCCTTAAGTATTTGGAAGTTGTTCCAAATGTCAACGAGCCCATGACACTTTATTGTGATAATAGTGGGGCTGTTGCTAACTCAAAGGAACCTAGAAGCCATAAGCGCTCTAAATTAATTGAGAGGAAATACCATTTAATTAGAGAGATCGTGCAGCGTGGAGACGTGGAGGTGAAGAAGATCTCAACGGTGGACAACCTTGCAGATCCTTTCACCAAGGCCCTATCTAGCAAGATCTTCGACCAACATCGAGACGGATTAGACATGAAGGACTACTCTCATCTTCTTTAAGTTAATTGGGAGTTTATTGGCAGAGATGCCCACAAGAAAATTGTTTATTTATATATTGATGTAATATATAAATCTTTGTAAAGTCCTTATTGAAAGATTGTTTATTTACATACTGATGTAATATATAAATCTTTATAATTTGCTGATTGAATTAATAAAAGTTGAAGCGTTCATTCATTCCTTTTAGTTTGATTGAAGATTTATGATATTCAATAGTCTTATAATCCTTAATCAAACCTAACAATGTATGAAGAGACAAATGTAGATTTGCGTGAACAAACTCTTCATGGTTTGACTAAAACGGTATATTCGCAATCTAAAGATCAACGGACTATTGATCCCAGTATGATTGTTGGAAGAATCTAGGATGTCTGGTTACGAGGCATAGAGAGTTAGGAACTCTGTAGTTCTTCCAGTGTATCTTTCAAAGATACTGAATTGACCAGTGCACCTTTAGAGACAATAGAAGAACAAACCATTTAACATCTTCTATCTCAAGGTCACTACGTATGAATCGCATCATGCTTACCTAAATCCTGAAATGAGACATGTCATTTCATAGCATTAATACTCTCATTTGAGAAAGTCAAATTCTAGGTCCAATGTGTGATCTAGACAAGGCCTATTGGTGAGATATTAAGTTATGAAGATGTCATGAACCAACTTTGTGAAGTTCTCATAGATATGGAATTCATGTACAAGATTGCTGAGATGCAATGTATATCACCTCATGCTTTATTACTTGGATTGTGAATAAGTGAACTGCGCAGTGTCCAGATTTAAGTAGCGACTTTATTTGGATGAAACAATGTGACTCGTTAGCTCCTCGTCAATACATTGTTTCTAACTTATTCACAAGTACTAAAGGAGTTGAGGAAATAACAACTAGAAGGGTAAAATGGTAATTTTATAAATCCCAACTAGTTGATGATATTCATGAAGGGTAAACATAAATAACATTCAATGGATCCGCTCAATATAATTAAGTTGAACTTGAGTAGAAAATAAATTCATTTGAAGCGAGAGATTCTCAGTGTCGACTCTTTAGTGGAGTCAGTCGACATTAAGCTAATACTCGGAAAAGGTTTGTGAACTTTTGAGTCCGAGTATATAAGCTCAAGCTTTGTTCATTTGGATCCATAAAGTCACTATTACAGGTCATTAGAGTAGGATTGTTAAACTAGAAGCTAAGTCAAAATAAGTTCAAGTGTTGAACTAGATTTTTTCTCGGAAAATGTCTAAAGGGTATTTTTGTCCACAAGGACATAAAATGATGTGAATGTCAAAATAAGATTTTGAATATTTTCATTTGATGAAAATATAAATTACTTTCTAAAGCCGAAAAGTCGTTTAAGGCATTATGAAATTAATTTTGTTATTTGTGCAATTATAATTCTACAATGGGTATTTTAAGAATTGTCTTAAAAGAAATGAGGAAGCATCTAGATGCTCCCCCCCCCCCAGGTAGAATTCGGCCAACATAGCATCAAAGAGGAGAGTTTTATTTCCTTTTTCTTATAAGGATAATTACCCAAAAGAAAAAGGGAAATGAATTTCCTTAAGAAGGAAACAAATGTGCTAAGTGAGGAAACAAATTTCCTCATTAATGCAACATCATGGCCGGCCAAACAATGAGGGAAAGGGGAAGGGAAAATCAAATATTGTGTCATGAATACATTATTCATTCATGAATGAATAATTGACCTTTATAGATTTTTCTTTCTCCTATAAATAGAGCCTCACATAGAGATGTGAAGGTTAAGCATTTTTCTTCTTCTCTCCCTATTGTGGCCGATCCTCTCCCTCTCTCTCTCTAGAAAATACTCTTCTTATTTTGCACCTAGATTCACATTCAATCTAGAGAATTAGCTTATGATCCAAGAATTGTTCTTGGTTCATATGGTTTAATTGTGTCCACACACAAATCCTTCTAAAACCTCTATTGACTCATGTAATAGAAATCTTAGGTTTCCCGAGTTCAAGATTAGGTGCAAAGGTGACGAGCGAGCCAAGGAAGAAGGATCTACCTTTCTCGAGAAGCTTCAAGATCAAGCTACAAAGAAAGGTTCGTGTTCTAGTAAATTAAATAATGTTTTTAATGTATAACATGTATATGCTTTTTTCTAGGTTAGTAAAATTGTTTTACTTGAAAAAGAAATTTTTAAATTCCGCCATTAATTTGATTAATGTTAAATTTTTCTTTAACCCTAGACCTATTCCAACACGGCCGACTACCTTGACGCACTCCGGGATTCACTCTCACAGATCCAAATTTTATGTAATTATCCCTCGAACGAATTGGATCTGAATAATATGATGTTTTAGAATGATTATATGTATTTGGATTATTCGTTTGCATGCTTAGATAAATTTATTGATATGATTGTAAATTTATTGACATGTTAGGTTAGATTTAATGATATGGTTATTGAACATGTTTTAAAAAGTTTATAATATGTTAAATTGAATTATGAAATTCCGCCACATATTAATGTGTTTCGTAATTTAATTAGGTTAATTGTTAATTAAATTTCAACAAATGGTATCAGAGCCATAATTGTCATTAAATCGATTTTGAGTGTTGGCGTTTTTGTATGAATTGCATTTGTGAATGTATGTGTGTTTATGTGAATGGATCCTTACTCTAATTAGCCCTAGGATTGTTTACGGGTTACGTCCCGGTTTTTTTATTTTTATTTTATTTAAATTTGTAATTTGTTGTAAATTTAAATTTTATTATTTTGTAATCCGGGAGACAAGAAGAAGGAAGGCAGCCTCCGGGTACGTTCGTATGAACGGGAGCGCTAAGCAGCACAATGACCAAAAAATGAACGAGCTGAAACTTGACTCGCTTTTCCATCTCCCACGATTGTGTAGTATGAAAAAATGCGGCGAAACCCGCTCGGGACTTCACGGTCTCATTCTTGTTGACGTTGTAGTAGACGCCACCCTCTACGACTTTGAAGACCGAGAGAATATAATTGTCAACGATTCAGAGACCGGTTATCTCAAAAAATTGTTGGATGGTGAAAGCCCGGGGGATGCCGCCGAGCTCTATCAGTAGAGAATTTTCATCCTCTACATCCTCAAATCTTCCAACCCTCGAGAAAAGGTTGTTTATGATCCGCGAAGCACGAATCACCTTAGGGAGGTTTAGGAACTTCGCAAAACAGGATTTCCCGAAGAGACCCTTCTTATCTTCGGACATCTCAACCTCCGCGTCGAACTTCTCAAACGAACCATAAAAGCTGAATTTATGGTCCGCTATATTCTCCTCATTTACAAACCGTTTTAATCCCTGAAAACAAGTCAAAAAATAATATATCAGTCTACAAATAGGTTGTCAATATGGTCTACATTTTGGATTATGTCAACAATGTGGTCTACAATATGGTCTACAATTTGGGTTTTGTCTACAAAGAGGTCTACAATATGGTCTACCATTTGGGTTATGTCTACAATGTTACAATATGGTGTACAATTTGGGTACTGTCTACAATGTGGTCTATAATATGGTCTACAATTTGGTTTTATCTACAATATGGTCTACAATTTGGGTTCTTTCTACAATATGATCTACAATTTGGGTTCTGTCTACAATTTGGTCTGTGATTTGGGCTATGTCTACAAAAGGCTCTACAATGTTGTCTACAAAAGCGTATACAATATGATCTACAATTAAACTCTAGCCGACAAAACCATCCACAACATTGTCAACATCTATCAAAACAGTGTCAACGATCTCAACAAAACAACAATTACCTTCAGGGATGGGGTCGGTGATTTCTTGGAAAGTTTCCGCATGGGCTTAACAAAATCCGAGTCCGAAGACTCGTCGACACAAGGTCGTTTGGGTTGTGCAGTTTCTATTGTCGCAGCCTTTCGTTTTTTTCTCGACGAACCCCGGTCAATGGTAACCTTCGCTACGCCTTTTGGTTTTCAATCTACCACTTCTTCGATTGTGCTCCATTTTTAGGATCTATAATCCAACGAAGAGTTTAGCTACATATCAAAACCAAGTCTAATAACCGACGAGAATGCTTAAATTATTGTGGATGCTACAACCCGAGAACAAAATAAGAACGCAAACTTGTTCTTTTGTACATGCTTGAATCTGAAATCCCTAAACGAACACAATCACAAAATGCAAACAACACAAAATGAAGAACACGAACAAAATGTAGAACACAAAACAAAGAACCCGAAGAACACAAACCGAAGTACACCCAAACAACACATGCAAACCAACGAAAAACCAAAACTCAAACCGAAATCCCTAAACAAACACAAATCCACGAAAAATCACGATTGGGGGCCCTAAAATCGCGACCAAATAAACCTAAATCCCAAAACAGATCAAAAAATTGCGACCGGGGAAACGCTAAATCAGAAAACAAATGATACTTGACGAAGACCGCGATTGACGTTTGACGATTGACGAAGACCAGCCACGCGATTCACAAAAGCCGCGAGTGACAGAGATCAGCGGAGAGAGAGGTTCGTTGGTTAGCAGGAGAGAGAGAGAGAGAGAGAGAGAGAGAGAGAGAGAAGAGACGCGAGAGGTTAACTGGTTACAAAATGAAAAAGTAAGGAGAGGATTAAAATCGAAAGAATATTTTTTCAAGGGCATTTGGTCTTTTCCACTGACATTTTGGGAAAACGTTATTTTTAGAGGGTTTTGGCAAAATGACTTAACAATAGTGGTAGATTGAGCAAATTCTCTAAAATAATTTAACGACTCCGCGATTCAAACACCCTAGTCATGTATTTATTTTTTATATTACACAAATTTAACTTAGTATGTCATATCGTGTTCTGATTATTTATTATGTTTGCTGAAAAGAGGTCATGTTTTTATTATTATTTATTATTTCGTCGAAAATTATTGGACATTATCACATATCGTTGAAATTCGTCGAAAAATAAATTGGACATAAAGAGGAAATGCTATTTAATTTGAAATGGGGGTAAATTTTCGTCAATAATTAGATTTAAAAAAATCAATTTTGGATAAAATGATCTTAAAAAATCCAATTTTGATATTTTCTATACGTTTTAGTACAATAAAATTTCTCAACACAAAACACTTTAATTAATACCTTAATTGTAGATTTAGTTATTGGTAGCACGACGCTAATATTGAACAATTTAGACTGAAAACGTAAAATGGTGAAGGAAATTAGATTATGTATTTTTAATGTGTCTTAGTTAAACGGTTAAATAATGTACAATGGTGAAAGAAATGAGAAACTAAGGGTATAACTTACAAAAAAATAAATATAGTTCTCACATTGGGGTGCAATCGGAGTATATTACAAAAAAAGAAGGCGGAGGAGGAAAGGGGTTGTCCGTACAAGATGTGGGTGTTTTACCTGATATCGCTGCCATTGACGACGGCGATGGTGGTTCTAACGCTCAGATACTTCGCCGGACCCGAGGTTCCTCGCTATGTCCTCCTCACCGTTGCCTATACCTGGTTCTGCTCTCTCTCCATGATCGTCCTCGTCCCCGCTGATATCTGGACCGTAAGATCCTCGAATTATCCCCACTTTCAATTCTGGTTTTATGATATCTGATCCTGAATTTGACTCGAACGATTGATTGATCGATCGACGGAATTGAATTAGACTATGCATCATATGTGGAACGGTGGAATCTCATTCTTCTGGAGCTGGTCCTATTGGAGCACGTTTTTGCTCACATGGTAACCCCATTGATTAGCTAAGCTAAAGCGAAGATATATTGTGTTAGTTTTGTTCATCGATGTACTATTGTTTCCAGGGCTGTTATTCCCCTAATTCAGGGCTTCGAAGACGCCGGTGACTTTACGGTCTCGCAGAGATTGAAGACCAGCGTTCATATCAACCTGCTTTTCTATCTAATCGTTGGATTCTTCGCTGTTATCGGCCTCATTCTATTCTCCATCAAGTTAGCAATTTCATTTCTCTGTTTCTCCTGATTCCTTTCTTGATCGGGAATCACAATTTTTCCCCATTTCCGACATGTGTTTGAGTGTCACTCTCTCCGCCTCTCTCAGGAACAAGGACCAAAGCGTCCTTGGTTTCGCCATGGCTTGCTCCAACACTTTCGGGCTTGTCACTGGGGCTTTCCTTCTGGGTTTCGGCTTGAGCGAAATTCCAAAGACAATTTGGAAAAACGCTGTTTGGACCACGCGCCACAAGCTTCTCTCCCACAAGATTGCCAAAATGGCTCTCAAGCTAGACGATGCCCACCAAGATCTTTCTAACGCAATTGTCGTGTGTTCTCTCTTCTATGCTCGTATCCACGTATATACATACATAAATCAATAGTAGCATCGACAATGCATTTGTTTTGTTTTTTAAATAGGTTGCTCAAGCCACGTCCACCCAGATGTCAAAGCGCGACCCTTTGAGGCCATACATGAATGTTATAGATGATATGGTCGCTCATATGGTAATGCATTTAATATAGTTGCTACGTTGCATCCATTCTCTTTGTTTACACAGACTCAAACATTGTCATGGTCTCGCAAGTTCAAGCAAGACCCATCGTTTAAGCCCCAAGGTGGTCGTTTGGGAGAAAATGATATGGATTACGATACAGATGAGAAGTCCATGGCCACGCTGAGGCGTCATCTGCGTGGAGCTCGCGAAGAGTATTATCGATACAAAAGGTTATCTTCTGCTTCTCAGCCCAGCCCTACTTGTTGAGCTGATTTGCACCATTTTCATACACGCGGGATAATTAAGAATATAATCAAAGTTACTACTGATAATTGAGATGATGATTACACCGCATCCGTCTACCGTACAAAAACATGCCAATCTCTTCCGCTATACAGCTCTATTATTAAATTAAGTAAACTAAATAACTCAATCAGTTCTGTCATCAACCCTGATGACCTATTATAACTACAAGAGGATGAAATTTATAATTTTCCCTTCTCAGGAGTCTAACACAATCCAACAGCAACAATTGTCTGATTCTAAACTTCGGGACGTATATTATTTAATTAAAAAATATAACAGAATTCGAGGCTTTTTATTTAACATAGCATCGAGCTTAAGCTATTTTGATAGGGTGATTTACATTTATTGGAATCTTTACTTAGAGTGGTGTTCTCAATTGTGATTGGGATTGAGCACTTACTTTCATTACATCAGAGGGAAGAAGAGAAACAGACCAATGCAAAGACTCATTATTCCTGTATGACACTTGTTAAGTATGAAGACAAGTCCATATTACACTGTCGTGCCTGCTTGATTTAAATTAAATGCTTCACTGGTGGTAATTGTTTGTGGAATGTTTCTGTTAGATTCCTTAATCCTTAACTAGCAGTTGATATGACTAGTAATTTGTGAAACCACTTACCAGAAATTTGTGGATAATTTTCCATTAGTCATCACGTTGTGCTTGAGAACTCCTCTCTGGCTTACTCCACATTCTAACTCCTTAACCCTATCCTTAGTGAGAGAGAGTCCTTAAACATCATTTTCCTGTGCAGTGAGTATTTGACCTATGTTACGGAGGCCCTTGAGCTGGAGGATACCATAAAAAACTATGAACGGCGAAGTTCAACCGGATGGTGTGTCTCACATATGCATCCTCAGCCTGATTTCAGTTTTCATGTGCTGTAGATCTCTTTATTTATGAGGATATATGTGTCTTTTCAGGAAATACGTTTCAAGTTTCAGACCTACTCGAACAGGCAAATTCGGGTCCGTTGTCGATTCTATGGGTGAGACCAGAAAATTCTGCAACTTTTGCTTCTCTTTCTTTTGTGTTGCTTGTTGCTTAATATATTAATCTGCGAAGAGCTCAATATGTTCTCAAAGCCAATTTATGTCTTCATTCTATAGAGTTCTTTTGGCGATGCATCCTGAAAAAGGAAGTTGAGAGATTATTGGCTATCATACTTGGCATTATTTCAGCTGCTATTCTATTGGCAGAGGCAACCCTACTTCCAAAATTGGATTTATCTCTTTTCTCAATCCTCATTAATTCAGTTAAAGGAGAAGTTCTTGTACAGGTGCTTTGGGTTACACCATTTTCTTGCTCTCTACGTTTAAAAAAATAAAGTTCTATTAATCAAACTGCCATTCCTTTGCTTTACCATGTTCGCATACTAAGTATTCCCCTTGTCTCAGGTCTTTGCTTTTGTGCCTCTAATGTACATGTGCATGTGCACATATTATTCCTTGTTCAAGATTGGGATGCTGACATTTTACTCATTAACACCGAGGCAAACTAGTTCGGTCAACTTGCTTATGATATGCTCGTAAGTTTTATCTAATTTCTTGATAATCACTTCAAAGAAAAGTTTGAAATTCCGATACCAATGAAAGTACAAGTGGTTTGATTTTAATGAGTTATCGGCTACCGAAGTTGAATCTATAGAGAATACTAAAGAGGGGCTTTTTATCCTGTTAAAGTTAACCGGTCGGTTAATTGGCATTTTATCCGGTTAAAATTAACTGAGCGGATGGTTTTAGCCATTCGTTTTAGTTATAATTAACCAAGGGGTTAATTTCAATCGGTTATTTTATGACTGACCGCAGTTAATCAACCATTTTATAAACAAATAGTTTTGCACTTGCTTGCCAAGTCACGGGTATACAATTTAGACAGTTGGCTGGTTAAACCGTTGATCATTTTAGACAGTTAATGGGGTTAAACTTTGAAATTTTAAAACGACGTTAAAGGTTTAATCTTTAGAGAATACACACAAACAATCAGATATCTTACTGGAATTTCTAAGTTTTCAGAAATTTTTATATAATAAAAAGAAATTGAATAATGCATTAGAATTCCTTTTTTACCAGCAGTTTTTGCCAGACTTTTACGTCGCTCTTTCTAGGTAGAGTAATTTTCGAAAAGAAGAATTGGGAATTAGTTTGCTGGCAAGATACTGGTGATTTTCACTGCTATTTAAAAAAATGCTGCGAAGGTTGCTGGACTGATCTTTCATTATTCTCCCTGCTGCAGCATGGTTGCTCGGTACGCTCCTCCAATTTCATACAACTTTCTCAATCTTATTCGTCTTCGTTCTCTTGGCAAAGAGAAGGAGACCATTTTTGAAAAGGTAATTCATCTTTGACCCAGCATTTAGCATGGTTTTTTCATTCTTTGCAAACTAAATTAGTGATATAAGCATCAGGGACATACGTTATTTTTTAGGTTCAGATAAATATAAAATGGTTGCAGGATTGTCACTGCACTTGTCCTCTCCATATACATGCATGGCTAGTGATCATTCTTCTGGTAAAATTAAGAAAGTTTACAGTTGGATAGTCATGCCCTACAGAGTGGTGGTCATGTATATGTATGTATATATGGTTTTGCACCAATTAAGTATGACAGTTCATTGCTACGGCCTTGACTGAGTCGCATTTGTTAGTCACGCACTTGAACTTGTAGCATCTCAAAACAATGTTTTCTACCCTTATCTTCTAATGTTTGGAATTATTACATCTGTAATTTACCTGCAGCGGATGGGAAATATTGACACAGCCGTCCCTTTCTTTGGGAAAGAGTTTAACAGAATCTATCCACTTATTATGGTTGTGTACACACTATTAGTTGCTAGCAATTTCTTTGACCGCGTGATTAGCTTTTTCGGAAGCTGGAAGAGGTTTAGATTCCAAACAGAGGCAGAAGATATGGATGGTTTTGATCCTTCTGGACTTATGATTCTACAAAAAGGTAATTGGTGCATGGGCTTTCAATGAATATAATTGCGACCTTCTCTTTGGCCGAATTTTATTTCAACAAAAAGAAATGAAATCCCTTTAAAAAAATTCCAGAAAGATCCTGGCTTGAACAAGGCAGCAAAGTTGGAGAAAACGTCTTTCCGTTGGCGAGGAATTTTACTAATGCAGACGTTGAATCTGGAAGCAATGGCATGGTGCGTAAATTAACCTTCAATATAAGATCTTATTAAACCTGATGCTATGTTTTTCTGTAGGGTACTATACCCATCTAATCATTTCACATTTAATTTTCTGCAAAATAGTCAAGGCTTCACAGCTAAAGAACTCGCCAAACTTAAATAGATTTCTCTTAGAGGTTTGTCCAACATGGGTATTTCGGTATAGTTCTCTTTTCCAAATTTAAACCCGTGATTTTTGGTTTTAAAAAAAAGAAAAATTGCTCTTTATAACCAAACCTTTTATTTTTTTGTAGTTTATAGCCAATAATGATGACGTGTGTGCTTTTTGTTTTTACTAATCTGTCCTTTTACGTTTAATAAACGATTTTGCTATAAATTAGGGGTAGTCTAGTCATTTTATTACGGTTTATTTAGGGTAATAACTATAAACCAATTTGTTTGAAACGTTGGCTATTTTGCAAGTACATTGTTTCAAAGTGCTATTATATTAATTATCCCTTAAAAAAATGAATGTGCAGAATAGAACTGCAGTTGAATTGAAGGCAACAACGACCCTCCCTAACGATGTGGCAACAGGAGGTCCCTCAAAAGAAGAAACTCGTAAATACGGTTCTCACAGAGAAGCCATGAGCAACAAGTACGCAGCCATAAGAGAACAAAACAAGCAAATACCAATGAATACAAAGAAAGCATCGGTTGAGCCTAGTATTGGATCCACCAAGGTCTCGTTGCTTGAAACTGCCGAGGCTCAGGATAGTAATAACTCGCCTTCTGGTCTTGCCTCAAAATGGGCATCGATGAAAACTGGGTTCCAGAGTTTCAAGGCCAACATAGGAGCCAAAAAGTTCCTTCCTTTGCGTCAAGTCCCCGAAACCTCACTCGTATCTCGGGTCTCGTCTTCCGAATCGCTGGACGAGATATTTCAGAGACTAAAACGGCCATCGGCGGATCACGAGAGTTACAGTGAAGAGGATGAGGAAGGATCTGAAATCAGGAAAGCAGGCTCATAAAACTTGATCTTCTTAGAAGCAGATAATATAAATGCCACAAACAAAATGTACAGGTCCAGAGCAAGAGAATACCGTCATATTACAGAAACCGAAACACAGGTTTGGTAGCATATAGTGTGACAATTTATTGACAGCCCGAAAAATATAAAATACTTGTCGAGAAAAAGAAAAAAGAAAATATGAACCAGGCGGGAAATTTTGTAATTTGATTTATATCGTCTGTCATATAACAGTGTAGCAACTTTTGGTGCATGGCTTTCCCTTGTAACATTCAACATTTCATTTATTCTGGATTCTCATTGAAGAGGTTCATAGCAGAGAATCTTGTATTTGTATCAGTAAATTTTGAGCCTTATCATGCTGAGCACTAATTTTGAGCCTTATCATGATGAGCACTATTTTTGTTTTATCATTGATACGATCAGTAGATAGACAATGCAGTGGAACGCTCCTGAATGGACACTCGGACAAACGACACTATGTTGTTATGATATGCGATATGATCAATTTTATATAGTATGGCTCAAGTTTTCTTTTTCCTCGGAATCGAGAAGTCATCGAATAAAAGTGAATTCTCTTTTTCTTGAATAAATTTGTCCACTCTTAATTTGTGAGAACATTACAAAATCATATTGCTCCGCTCTTTAACATCTTTTTTTTTACTCACAATGTGTAGAACATTACATATTTACATTTATGTTTATGCGCATATTATAAGTTCCCTTAAACGTACTAACACTGGCTACTAAAATCACATGAAAAGACCTCTAAGATGAGGTCATGATACTCCGACTCAAGCTGTAAAAGATAAAAGACATCTTTTTTATTTGAAATGCCGAAACAATATTTTAGTCTAATATGATAAAACAACGGCACAAAGTAATATGGATATAATGTTTAACATAGAAGACGGTATAAGAAAGCTTATCCTTTAACACAATAATTTTAGGTTAATTAGCAGTATAGCCCTATAAACATGTTGAAATTTTAAAATGTCCAACGTTTGACGAAAGTTAGATAAATGATCCAGTAAAATGTTTAAACAGATTATGAAAACCATTTACAAATCGAAATAATAAGGGTGAAATTGTAAAGTTAAACTGTTAATAATTGTGCTACGTAAACAATAAGGTCATTTTACCACAATTTTACCAAGCGTTGGACATTTCGAAATTCATATGCCAAACATTAGCCATTTGGCCAATTATTTGTTGATTTTAAGGGTAGATTAATCTTGGTCATTCGGCCTACAGTGCTTCTCAGATTCTGGCTGAAAGTTCAACGTCAGTTGCCCAAAAAAATCGATTAAGAACGCAAAATTAAATTAGTAGTAATGTTAAAATGTCGATTTCCGATGATCTCAATACGGAAAATTTTGGTTGTCGATGAAGATATCAACGTAAATGATGTGATTATCTTAACTGATATTAAACCTGACTTACCGGAAGTCTTGGGATCTTCCGGTACCATACCGGGCAACTTCGGGTAAGCTTCTAAGCAGGAGGTATCGTCCCAGTATCATAGTGGGACGGTACCGGGAGACAACTCTCGCTAGGGTAAAAAATAAGCCAAAAAATCGAATTTATATAATTGACGGGGAGAAAATTTTCGGTAGGGAAAACTCTGACTTTCTTTTGACCGTCAGATCTTGCATCCGACGACTCCCCTTTCTGTCTTTTTTTAAATAAAAAAACCGAGATCTAACCGAGAGTTCGGGTCCCGGTATTTTTTTTAATGGGACTCCTGGTCCCGGTTTTGAAACCGGGAATCCCGGCTCTCGCTAAATGTTTACCGGGGCGGATCTTCGGGTACCATCTCATTGTTGACATTTATACCCACAAAGGAGATTTTTTATATTAAGTACTTTTGTATTTGTTTTGCTTTGAAATTAAATAAAGATTGAATATCCATTCTTATTTAAGATTGTGTTTACGTATTTATGTCTACGCTCTGAAACTGTCATCAACGAAAGAAGTGCTAAGTACAGACTTGACAAGGTACCTTCTTATGACTAGTTTAAATAATAGTTCGCAATCTAAAGATCGATTGGGCAATCGATTCCTAGTAATGATTGTTAGAATGAATTAAACGATATCTTATCTTGTGATATGGAGAGTTGTGACTCTGTAATTCATTCTTGATATCTTAATGAAGATATTGAACAAGACCAGTGAAGTTTTGAAGTTCGAGATAAAACCGTTTAATCACTCGAAACCTCAAACTCACATACGAGGGGGAGTATTTTAGTAATTACCTAAATCCTGAAGTGAGTACATGTATTCTTGTAACACTTTATGACATTTGATTTAAAAATCGGAAATGGCTAAATGAAGTTTCATTGACCCGACGGTTGGTGTCATAATACTGTTTCGTTGAAACATGTGATTCACAGATATGGAATTTGTGTTGAAACAATGCTAAGGCATTAGTATCACACCATGCTCTGTTATGAGAGTGTGAGCGAATAAACTATGCCTGGTATTCATCGAATAAAGAATTCTTTGAAATAAAACATGTGACATGTTGAGACATTTCACTTTATGTTTTTCTCGTTCACAAATAACAGAGGACTTGGTGAAATAATAACTCAGGGGTAAAACGGTAATTTTACATTCCTCTGAGTTAATGATACACACAAAGGGTAATTTCGTAAAATACACCGTGGACCGTGTGAAGAATAGTTTTGTCACATCAAACGGAAATATAAACGCATATGAACTTAGAGATGTTCAATATTGGTCCTTTAGTGGAATCGACTAATATTAAGAAGTAAAAGCCGGAAAATGTTTGTGAACTTTTGTGTCCGAGCTTTATTCTAAAGCTTCGTTCATGTGGGTCCATAAGGTCTCAATGATAGACTCTCGGACGAGATTTTGGTTAACAAGAAATGATTGATTTTCTCATTCAACGTAAATTGTGATTTACGCTAAGAAAATTATTTTCTGAGTAATTAAATAAATAACTGGTTATTTATTATTACATTTATTTCATGAATCATATTATGTTATTATATTGATAATAATATAATTTGATGATTCAAATAAATAAAAGATGAAAATAAATATTTTCCCGTTTCGTACTACATTGATTAGTATGAAAATAATTAATGACTTGTCATTAAATGAATGAGATGTTCTAAATTAATTAAATATTATTTCATAAATAAATCAAATAAATTTGGGAGATAATTGGGACAATATGGCCGGCCATAATAAGTGTTTTATGGGCTGAAAAAATTGTTTAAACTCATTAAAAGGAGTTTTGGGCTTAAATTTGACTAGTGGGTCTTAACTGGATTTTGACCTAACTTAAGCTCATTCTCTCTGATATAAAAGGAGGCTTTCTCTTTGGTAACCCTAGCCTAATTTCGACCAACACTCAGCCAAACCTCTTCCCCCTTGTGCTTGAGAGGTTTTGGCCGAAATTAAGAGAGAAAGAGAGAGAGGAAAACTGTTTCCCGGCAGCCCTTCCTTTTCTTTGAGTTTCCCCTTCTTCCCTTGTTCCCACGAAAGAGCCCACCCTCTTTGTCTCCTAAAAATCCCTTGAGTATTATCATTGACTCAACTTATGGTTGTTTGAGTGATTTTTCTCTCCCCAGGGCCGGCCACTTTTGGAGCAACGAAGACTCGACGGTTTTGAGGATCTCCTGGACGCGCGTGGCGAAGAAGATCGGCCGACCACCTTAGACGTACACCGAGACTTGCTCTCACAGATCCAAACCCTATGTAAGTGTCTCTTAAACGAATTGGATCTGAATGATATAGTATTGTAGAATGATTATATTTATTTAGATTGTTCGTTTGCATGCTTAAATGAATTTATTGATATGTACATAAATTTGTTGACATGCTAGTTTAGATTTAATGACATGGTTATGAATATGTTAAAAACGTTTTTAATATGTTAAATTGAATTATGAATTTCCGTCATATATAAATATGTTTTATAATTAATTAGGTTAATTGTTAACTAAATTCCAACACTCATCTCGGTAAGCCAAGTTTAACTGAAATAATACAACCAAGTATTAGAAAAACCAACATTTTGAATTGAAATCTTTAAGAGAAATGTCGACGAAATGTTGATTGGCGACAAAATATGGAAACATCGAGGGAAATATTGTCGACTAATTATAAATTTATAACTTAAAGTTCTGGTACAAAAATAATACGTTTTAAAACGAACATATATAATTGAACAAAAAACTATAATATTTACAATGATGGCGTGGTGCTGGAAATTTTTCATAATATTAATGTTCTGAATCTCTTTTTATTTTGTTTTTGTTTTGAAAAGACACATACATACCATACAATTTAAACAAACAAGTATCATTTATTGTCATTTCACAAAATAATTTAAACATAAAAATCAAAAGATCAACAAAAGACTATTGACAAATTGGGCAAAATTTTCAAAAAATAATCGAAAAATTGTTGAAATTGCAGAGGAAGGATCGTATTTATCGGCTCGACACAGATCAGTAGTAAAGATGGAAGTACATCGGCTCCGACAAGATCTGTGGTACGTCAACAGCCCAGCCCCGCTCGGCTGACGGCCGACCAAGCTCACTCGGCCAACGGCCCACTCGGCTAAGCCCAACTCGGCCAAGGCCGAGTGAGACTCTCTCGAGTCGCATCATTCCAACTCGGCTGAGGGTCGGCTCAAACCCGTTATGCAAAGGGCTCCTCTCGCCGGATCCTTAGTCGCCTATAAATGTGGAGTCTTAACTCACATTTCAGGTAATTCCAAATTTACACTTGACCTTGAAAAAGCTGTCAAACTCGTACCTCACTCGTTCTGCTTGCATTTGAACTCTAAACCTTAAATTGTCGCAACTACCTTAATCTCACAAATATTGAGCGTCATATAAGTAAATGGAGGCAACCCTTATGTTTTCGTTTGAGCGCCTCGTTTTCTCCTATTTTTAGGTACGACGAGGATCAACACCACCATCATATTTGCTAATGTAGACTTGGGATCCCAAGTCTACGATACTCGAAGTCCGGTCACTTAGTTTGGCCTTGGATCAAACTATTCTAGGAAATAAATCGTTGTCCGAATACGGCGACACCAAATCAAAATTTCATATAAATCAACAAAGACAACATTTCCTTAAAAGTTCTGTGTTAAGACGAAAAATATTTAATTTTTCCGACAATCTCCAATGACTGAAAGTTCGTTGTGTTGGAATTTAGTTAACAATTAACCTAATTAATTATGAAACATATCAATATATGGCGGAAATTAATAATTCAATTTAACATGTTAAAACGTTTTAAAATATATTCAATAACCATGTCAATAAATCTAATCTAGCTTGTCAATAAATTTCTAAACATATTAATAAATTCATTGAAACATGCAAACGAGTGATCTAAAATTTCTAACAATCCTGCAATGATTATTATATTCAGATCCAACTCGTTTTTAGGAGACTTACAGTGGGTTCCGGATCTGCGAGGATCAGCCCCGGGGATGCGTCCACAAGCACAGCCGAAACTCCCTTCCTACGCGTGTCTAGGATGTCCTGAAATCCGTCCTTGCTCCGATGTTCCAAGAAGTGACCGGCCCTGTGGATCAATTGTCACTCAAACAACCACAAGTTAAATCAATGATAATTCTCACCGAGATTTTATGAGACAAAGAGTGTGGGCTCTCTTTTCTCTTTGGGATTTTGGCCGTGTATAATTCTCCTTGGGAAGAGAAAAATAGTCGGCCAACACAAGGGGGAAGAGAAAAATAGTCGGCCAACAAAAGGGGGAAGAGAAAATATGCGTGTGAAATTAGGGATAAAGAGAAGAGAAGAAAGCCTTCTTTTATACTAAAGGGAATGAGTTTAAGTTAGGTCATTAATAATTAGTGGCCCATTAATTAAGCTTCAACCCAATAAACAATTTTCCAGCCCCTTTTTACATTATATGTGGCCGGTCATATTGTCAAAATTATCTCTCAAATTTATTTGATTTATTTCTAAAATAATATTTAATTAATTTAGAACATCTCATTTATTTAATGACAAGTCATTAAATATTTTCATACTATTCAATGTAGTACGAAACGAGAAAATATTTATTTTCATCTTTTATTTATTTCAATCATCAAATTGTATTATTATCAATATAATAACATAATATGATACATTAAATAAGTGTAACAATAAATAACCAATTATTTATTTAATTACTTAGAAAATAATTTTCCTAGCATAAATCACAATTTACGTAAAATGAGAAAATCAATTAATTCTTGTTCACCAAAATCTCTTCCGAGAGTCTATCATTGAGACCTTATGGACTCGCATGAACGAAAATTTAGAATAAAGTTCGGACGCAAAAGTTCACAAACTTTTTCCGACTTTTAATTCTTAATATTAGTCGATTCCACTAAAGGATCAATACTGAACATCTCTAAGTTGATATGCGTTTATATTTCCGTTTGATGTGACAAAACTATTATTCACACGGTCCACGGTGTATTTTACGAAATTACCATTTGTGTGTATTTTATCTCATAGGAACGTAAAATGACTGTTTTACCCCTAAGTTATTATTTCACTAAGTCCTCTGTTATTTGTGAACGAGAAAAACATAAAGTGAGATGTCTCAACATGTCACATGTTTTATTTAAAAGAATTTTTTATTCGATGAAAACCAGGCCTGGTTTATTCGCTCACACTCTCATAACAGAGCATGGTGTGATACTAATGCCTTAGCATTGTTTCAACACAAATTCCATATATGTGAATCACATATTTCAACGAAACAGTATTATGACATCAACCGTCGGGTCAATGAAACTTCACTTAGCCATTGCCCATTGAAAAATCAAATGTCATAAAGTGTTACAAGAAGATATGTACTCACTTCAGGATTTAGGTTTCGAGTGATTAAACGGTTTATCTCCAACTTCAAAACTTCACAGGTCTTGTTCAATATCTTCATTAAGATATCAACAATGAATTACAGAGTCACAACTCTCCATATCACAAGATAAGATATCGTTTAATTCATTCTAACAATTATTACTAAAAATCGATTGCCCAATCAATCTTTAGATTGCGAACTGTTATTTTAAATTAGTCATAAGAATGTATCTTGTCAAGTCTGTACTTAGCACTTCTTTCGTTGATGACAGTTTCAGAGCGTAGACGTACATGCATAAATACAATCTTAAATAAGAATGAATATTCAATTTTTTTTAATTCAAAACAAAACAAATACAAAAGTATTTAATATCAAAAATCTATTTTGTGGCATAAATGCCAACATGTCGGCGTTTTCAAGAATTTCCACTTTCAATCCTTTTAAAAATAAAGATATTGTTTTCAACGCCAATCAGTTTCGATGGTCTTTTTTTGATGATCGGAATAGAAGTTCCAAATCTTCAGAATTCAACTACATTCTTTAATATTTTTGTCCAACTACCATTTTATATTATTTTATATATAAAGAAAACCTAAAAAACCCTATTCATCTAGATACATTTTATTATTCATTGTAAAGTTATTTATTTAACCATATAATTGCTTAAAATTACAAATTATGTCATTGAAAATAAAATGTCGCAACAACATCCAAAAGTATCATATGAGATTCTCTAGAACTTACATGATTGATACCATATACCTAATAAAATTACAGAATTACTCATTAATAAAATTGCATTATTAGTAATTCACTCATCAGATATATCAAAAAAAAATTCACGTTTTCTATATATTCCAACTTCTGCCGCAAGAAAATCAACACAAAGAAAAATCAAATGAAACAAATAAACTACCACAATTTCTAATATTTCCTTTCGAAATACTCATGGCCTAAAACTAAAATCTAAATAAAATTACTCAAACCTAATTTACCTAGTCGTAAATTCAAAACTGATTCATATAATTTCACGTAAGAGAGTGATCCTTTTATATGACAACATTTTAGTATTTTCGAAATACTCATTGCCTAAAACTAAAATCTAAACAAAATTACTTAAACCTAATTTACCTAGTCGTAAATTCAAAACTAAAAACCATTTCAAGTGTCATTAAAATTCACGAATTTTTCTCTGAATGTTTGGATGAAAAGATGTGGTTTGAGTATTTTTTTTTCTATTTTCTAAGCTTTGGTTACACAAAATCCACATTAATAGCAATCGTTAATATTGTTTAGTAATGGTTAAAAATTAATGGAACACTGAATAATTATTCATATATATATATATATATATATATATGATAAATAATATTAAAAAGTGATAGTTAGAATAATTTAGTGGTAATATCTCATGACTTACCGGTAAAAGGTTGTGAATTTGGACTTCACCCGCAACAATGCTCTAAATTTTAAGATGTCGTATTTTGATTTAAGTATGAATATATTTCCTTCTTGAAAAGATAAGTGAGTTTTAATCACTTGTAATTTAAAAGTACTTTTTTTTAATGTACCTTTTCTTTATAGTTACAAACAGAGGAGAATTCACTTGTTTTGAACTCGTTATATATATATATATATATATATATATATATATATATATATATATATATTTTTTTTTTCTCGAAGTGTAGTGTTGGACTAAAGTTAGCTAAGAACTATGATATCTAGAAGAAAAAAAGTTAGCTTAGATCAAAATTTAGTGTTCGGCAAATAATATTTATTTAAATTTTGGGTTATTATTCATCATGTTATAAATATGTAATTTACCCAAAAAATAATATGTAATTAGATAATAATTTAAATAGTTTATACAAAATATATATTATCAAGAGATAATTGCCCAAACTATCACAATTTGCAGTTAACTTTTTCAAGATCCACTAAAATAATGTTTTTCTCCAAATATCAGTACAAAAAACAAAAATATCCCTAAATTTTTTATTTATTTATTCTATATCCATATTAACTGGTTACTAGCTATATTTAAAAAAATTAAACTAAAAAAGCTAAAAATCGTTGCACCCCTAAAATTTTTAATTTTTTTATTTTTTATTTTAACTTTTTTGGCGTTAATGTTGTGTAGTGCATTTGTGTTAATTTTATTTTTCTAAAAGAAGATATTTGGTCTTTTCAAGCAAAACTTACTTATATTTTGGGACGAAATTATATTTTGGTGAATTATGAGAAAATTAATATAAAATAATGATAGTTTGAACTATTTTAAAAAAGAGAATAAATAATATGATATTCATAATACTACATAACTTAATTAAATACAATACAACTAAATAATATATATATAAATTATACTAACAATTATATAAATATAATATTAAATAAAAGTTAAATATTACAACATACAACGTCGAATAGAAGAAAATATAAAAGCATCCATAGAATAAACATAAATTATTTAAACAAAATAATCTTTAATAATTTGATATATGAGAACGAGTAACGAGTCTCAATTTTTACTGTTTGTTTTAGCTTTACATCTGTGTTTTTATTTATTTTATTAAAGATATTTAAGTTTAATATAATGTTATCCTAAAATAGTAATTATTTTTCTTACTTTATTTTTAAATTTTATTGTTGCAATATTAATATTATATTTATTATAAATATAAGGTAATTTAATATGGTTGACATAAAAAAAGAAATTAGTGTTTAATAGATAAATATTAGCAAACATATTAATAGATGGGTTAATATGATATAAAAAGTATAAAAAAAGAATATACTTATTGGATAAGATTTGATGTTTTGAGTTGGAGCAAAAATATTGTAATTGTATCATTGGTAAGAAGTGGATATTTTATTACTTCAGAATAGTAAGACCATCTCCATCCACACTGCATATCAACAAAAATGGAGTAGATAATTAGTCCATCCCACTTTCACTTTTCACTTTAAATGCGTTTTGTTACAATGCCACACCAAATAAGCGTGATACTGTTCATCACTGCATAATTTTTTTTAAGTCTTTCTAAATTTATTTTAAGAACATTCATATTTTTTTAACAATTATATTATATTTGCATTGATTTGTAAAATTATATCATGTGTATTCGTAAAATCATGTAGATATTTTAAAAAATTATAAATTTATCATATTAAATATTAAAAGATCACAATACATAATATCAAGCCGAAAAAAAATAACATTAATATCAAAATCAAAATAAAACACTACAATAGTTAGACATAATTAGAAAAAAAAAATACACATTAACGTAAAGAAATACAATGCGACAAAATAAAATTGCAACACATAAATTAATACTCGAGGAAACTAGCGTCCGGTCCTCCAAGACCGGTGAAATATTGTGAATATGAACCGGAATTAAAAAAAAGTGGTTCTTGAGGTTGTTGTTCTTCCTCTCTCTCTCTCATAATTGTAGTTTGTGGGAGAAGTATTCTAATTCGAATGCATCATTGTAGTTTATTTTATTTTATTCGTGTTGTATTGTCATTTTATTAAAAATAAATATTAATATAAGTTTGTGTGTATCTATATATTGAATTATTTTAAGAAACGATATTTTGTTTGAATAAGTGATATAATTAAAAGATACTAAGTAAATATAGGGAGATAAAAATAAATAAACAAAGTTGAATATAAATTAATATATCAATTTTGTGTAAGAAATGGAGGTGAGATGGAGATGGGGTAGTGTTTGATTTGACATATACTACAAAATGTAGTAGAAAATGGAGTGACAAAATGAAGATGGTCTAAGAAATGGATTTTTTTTTACAAAAAATAGATTTTATACGCACTTCAAATATAGACAATTTGGATATAGTCAACGTTATGTAAACAAATTGTAAATATTTATTGTTATTTATACATTTATTTAAATAATTTTTTGTCCAATTTACTTTTGATATTTTTAATATTTTTTGAACATTTTCGACCGTAAACTCCGAGCATATTTACGAATTGTTTAATAAATTATAAATATATCAAATTTACAGTAGTTTGGGTTGTTATCCCCAAAAGTTATTATTTTTTTACTTTATAATAGTAAGAAGATAACATTAATCCAAAGCGAGAATAGCACAAAAGTATAACACCCACCGAAGAAGTTGTGGCGAAAGAGAGGAAAAGTACAAACACTGCACAGCTTCCTTTCGTTCCGGCAATCTCTCTCTCTCTCTCTCTCTCTCTCTCTCTCTCTCTCTCTATTCTGATTTTTTTCTGTTTCCTCAAATATTTATGAATAAATAGAATAACCAAATAAATCACAGATCGTCCACTTCGTTTCTTCACTATCACTCACAAAACCGACACAGACAGAGAGAGAGAACCAGAGCTTCTAGATAGAGTAGCTTCTGGGGAAAGAGTGCGATGGTGAGGATAATTCCCATGGCTTCGTCAATCAGACCGTCTCTCTCGTCGCTGAGATTCTCATGCGTTTCTTCTTGTTCTTATTCTCGCCCCGGCGTTTCAGTCTCGTCCTTCAACTATTCTCGGAAGCTCTCTCGCCTCCATCTCGGGAGTGGTATTATACGAGCTCTCTTATTTCGTTCCTTAGGTTTATGTTATCAGTTTGATGATGTTAGCACTTTCTGAGGTTATAATTTGATCAGTTTATCAACTGAGTTTTGAATCAAGGGATTTTGGACGTTGTCGACGCAAATGGAGGAAAAATTCGTTTTCGCTTTAATAATAATTTAATTCTTTGAAATTGAGTGTGTTTCTGTTAAATACCTGTTTTCTTTTGAATGTCAATAAAGTCATTTTCCCGTAGAAGTCTATAATTCAACAGTTTAGGTGCGTTCTATCTCTATAAATATTCAGAGCATCTTTTCGTTTGCATCCCAAGATGAATAAGTTCGTTGTGATTGTTATATGGTATTCACATTGCTCCATGTTTTTGAAATGTTGAACAAAACTGCTCGCTGTTCAGGCATTATGATTAGTAAGATTGTGCATTTGGACTTATTACGTCTTTTTTGGAAAACTCAGTTGTTCCACAATCTCAGCTGTTTGGTCTGAAAGTTTCAACGATACCGAGATCAGATGGACTTGGCCGAAAACTGGGGTATGCTGGCAATGTGGCACAAGCGAGCACGGCTTCAGCCACTGAGAATGTCCTCGAGTGGGTGAAGAACGACAATAGGCGGATGCTTCATGTTGTTTACCGAGTCGGGGATTTGGATAGGACCATCAAGTATGCTTTTCTTCTTTCCTTTTCTTTTGAAAAACCAGACTAACTACGCCACCTCAAACGTTGAGATTGCTATGTAGCTGACACATTATAAAAGTTTTACATATAGCCACCGATTCTTTCGAGGCAAGATTAACATTAATTTCCACGACTTTTATGTAAATAACCTTGTGTTTGTATTATTTTACTCGTTAATTTTGGTTAATGGCTAAGTGAATTTTATGCATTGTTATCGTGTATGAATTGGTTAGGCTAAGTGAACTTTGTGCACGTGTATGATCGCTGCAGATTCTACACAGAGTGCCTGGGGATGAAATTGCTGAGGAAGCGTGATATACCGGAAGAAAGATATACAAATGCATTTCTTGGATATGGGCCTGAAGATTCGCACTTTGTTATCGAACTCACATACAGTAAGTAAGAAGAAGAAGATGTGATTCCTAGTTTTAATTATTTGAATTGAAGTCGATTGGAAACTTTATGCATACAGACACTGGATGTTATGTTAAATAATAAATAGTTATTTGTATTGATGTTTTGCAGATTATGGGGTTGACAAGTACGATATCGGAACAGGATTTGGTCATTTTGGTGTGGCGGTTGAGGATGTAAGTTATAAATAATGATGTTAAAGTTAGTTCATCGAAATAATAACGCTTTCCTAATTGCAAGTTGTTAAAGAGCGGTTGTATATGTTTTTGTCTAGGTTTACAAGACTGTGGAACTCGTAAAAGCAAAGGGTGGGAAAGTAAGTAGAGAACCAGGTCCTGTGAAAGGTGGTAAAACAGTTATTGCATTTGTTGAAGATCCCGATGGTTATAAGTTTGAAATCTTGGAAAGAGGACCTACTCCTGAGCCATTGTGTCAAGTAATGCTTCGTGTAGGTGATCTTGATCGTTCCATCGAGTTTTATGAGAAGGTGAGGTTTCGCTACATAATTATTCAGTCTTCACTATTCTTTTTATAATTCCATTCGTTTGTCTCTTTCTTGCTCAGGGTTTCGGTATGCAGCTCCTCCGGATACGGGACAATCCAGAGTACAAGGTAACACTATTGTCTTTTTCCAATGCTAAATTATTAATGATCTCATGGATAGCGCTGCCTTGGATATCGTTTTGGCAGCTTTTTATAGATTACCTATATTTAAATCCCCTGAGGACAGAATAAAAATCGGGAAGTTATCATTGTTTACTTCATCGTGCTAAAATAGCTTGTTGTTTATGTATAGTACACAATAGCAATGCTCGGCTATGGCCCCGAAGATAAAAGCGCTGTTCTTGAGCTGACATATAATTACGGTGTCACAGAATACGACAAAGGAAATGCGTATGCCCAGGTATGACCTTGACCATCATTTCACCCATTCTAATATCATTTATAATATCTGATCACAACTTATTGTAAAACTTTATAGATCTAACTTGGTAGTAAGGACTTAGAACATTGATAAAGAAAATATGAAATTAAAGCTCCTCCGAGCGATGCTTTTTCCTGATCTTTTAGTTTTATATAATTTGGATGATGCAGATAGCCATTGGAACAGATGATGTCTACAAAACTGCAGAAGCAATAAAACTCGTGGGCGGGAAGGTTACTCGTGAACCCGGTCCACTTCCCGGAATCAACACCAAAATTACTGCTTGCTTGGACCCCGACGGCTGGAAAACGGTATAAAAGCCTCTCAATGATACATAAAAATGCTTAATCAATAACATTTTGTATTTTTCATCCTTTTGCAGGTTTTTGTAGACAATATTGATTTCACCAAGGAGTTGGAATGAGCCTACAGAAGAGCATTGGAAAGCTTGAGACACTTCTTACCTAGTTGAAGGCTTGAAGAATTTCGTTTTTGTAGATACCGGTACAATAATGACTTCACATCCACCGTTCTCGTGATAAACACTCTCAGCTGTTTAGTTCAAGTAATAGCTCCATTCCTTTATTGCTTCAAAAATTTGCTTTACTCTCTCTTATATTTTACTCCTTTGTGAAAAATTAGTGCCACCGTCGTCCTTGGGTGCCTGAAATGAGAAATCGGACATGGTATTCCTCAGCTATAAAATAGTTCGTACTGAAAATGAATGGAAAAGAAAAACATAATTATAAATTTGTTTATGCGTTGTTTTCTTCGGTTTATTCGACGCTAGATTGCTGTGTGTTTTCTAGAGCAGCAACTTCTTCAAGCAGTGATGCAACGCCTTCTTCTCTGAAACGCTCTTTATTCACCGAGAATCCAATACGCACCTTTGATCGAGAAGAGCCTAGATTTCTAACCTTAGATAAAACTAAAATATTGGTCGATGCTAAAGGTTCACAAAATCTTCACTTTACTTTTACATGACTTCCCAAACACTTTGAAAAATATAGGACCCGGCTTAGGCACAACATCGACAAGCCGTGAATGGTGAATAATTGATTCTAACTTATACAAAAAGGTAAATAAAATATACAAAGAAAAACAAGTGAAAATAAAAGAAATATGAAGTAGCATCTCCTATTTTTTGCCTTTAATAATTTCAACATTATATGCCCGCCTCGTTTTCAATGTATTCCATTACTAAAACCAATTGAGAAATTTTATTTTCTACCCCCAAACCCAAGTATGAAATATATCTAGATTAAACTTTTTTTTTTTTAAATATCTAAAAATGGACTTTAGTCTCAAAATTGGACCAAAATATCTTTATACTCAAAATTTTCAAAACTATCGTATCCTATCGTACAAAAAGTTATCGTATCTCATCGTATAACACCGTATCTCATCGTAGGAATTTTTTAAAATTTTGAATATAAAAGTATTTTGGTCCGATTTTGAAGCTAAAGTCTATTTTTAGATATTTTTAAAAAGATAGGTCCAATCTGAATATTTTTCATACTTTTGGGTCTAAAAAATGAAATTTCTCAACAATTTGTATACACTATAATTTTCACACCTTATTTGACGTAGATTACTTTGTGCGGTAAATAAATCATATACAGTTAGTTAACTTCCAAACTTAACCTCAATATATTTGAGTTATTGCTCTCAAATCAGAAGAAGCACTGATAATATTATGGGAATTATTAATCACTATAAAACCATCTACTCTTAAAGAGCATTTCAACGATTAGAACCTCACTTTTTTCACTCATCCAAATTAAGTATTAAGTTAATCACATACATCTACGAGCATTTTAATAAAAAATTAAATTAACATTAGTTTAAGTTATGCATCATATTTTTAAGCTACAATGTATCTAAACTAAAAATTTTCTTTAGTTTAAATTTATCCAAGTGTTAATTATTTTTTTCAATTTTCATTTATTATCAACAATATTTTAATGTATATATGTGACACAAATTAATATTTTAATCTACATGCTAGAAATTTTTAAATTTGAGTCTCATGTATTGATTTGATAAATTAGTTTTATAGAGTCAATTCACTTAGCTTAATTATTACGTGAAATGAGAAATTATAAATAAAATATTACTTAAAAACTATTTTTTATACTCTTTAAATTATCTTCTTCCAAATCCAAGACTTCCAACACGCAATGGTAATCTTGTCGATTTCCATGAGCATGCGTATTAAACGACAGGGAGATTGTGAAAACGACATGCGTAAGGATCAATGTAAAACCCTTGAACCCTGAAACCGCTCTTTTTTATTTGTTGGAAGTGAACACGCTTGCAATATAGACTTAGCTTTGTCTCTCCGCCAGGCCAGGCAAAGAGAATATAGCGCGAGTGAGTTGCAGAAGAGAAAGATAAAAATAATGGAGAAGACCAAGAGCGAAAACAATCGCCCTCAAGAAGGAGATCAGCAGAAGAAGAAGAATAAGAAACGCAAAGAGATATTCCCGTATGGAAATTACAGAAACTACTATGGCTATCGGGTAACCTTGTTGGTTACTCTATTGTTTTCCTTCTATTTTCCCAATTTGAGAGGTTCTAGCTCTGTTCATCAAAATCAAGCGTTTTGTGTTTGAAAATTATAATTAACCAGTTTGAGTCTCTACTTGGAGGTCTCCGGTGTTTCATGATTAATGAAAATAAAAATTATAGTTTTTTATAGTGTTTGGAAGCATGTAAGTAGACTGGTTAGGGTGAGATTGGGCATTAAATTTTTCATGAGAACTGAGAAATGTGAACAGCGAATCTGAATTTTATAATGGGTGTTACGTTACTATGATTGATTAGGTTAAAAACTATGAAATTGGGTGAGTGTTGATGTGGTTTTAATGTCATGTTACAGATTGGTCAGGAAATGAAAGAAGATCCTAGACTGAAGGTGTTCAAAAGAGAATGGTTCGAGGGCAAGGAATGTCTCGACATTGGCTGCAACAATGGCAGTATAACAATCCAGATCGGTATTTATTACTGAAGTAATATCTTTCATTGAATCTGAGCTTATATATTCAATTTTCTTCTTCATCTTCTTCTGCTTGTTAAATTTTCTTAGTGATGAATTGCTTACAGTTCTATGGAGGCAAGTTCTAATTTGATAGAATTTGTACTAGGAAGCAAATCAATTACTCTTGTCCTAAGCACATGTAAGGAGATAATTCAGAAGTGTTTGAAAACACAAAAAGATAGTTATTGATAGGTCACAAGGCAGTTTGTATATTAGTTTATTGGAGACTAGGAAGAGAGAAAGACGACACTTGTGTCACTTCTCTTCCTATTTTGGGACTCAAATACTTAGCTTGAATATAGTATCAGAAATTTCATACTTCGCATTCTGGCTTACTTTCTGAAACGATACTTGCGTTGTTTATGATATACAGCCAAGAAGTTCAATTGCAAGAGCATTCTTGGAGTGGACATTGACTCGAGTAAGACTCTCAACCACAAAGGAAGATAGAGCAAATTTCATCTCAGCGATCTTAAGATTATTATTTAAATTGTTTCTTCATGCTAGATCGGATTGAAGATGCACATTGGCAGCTTAGAAAATTTGTTAAGATGGAAAGTGACGAGAAGCGTGGAAAGATCTCGGCATCAAAAATTTCAAAAAATGAACGTGGTTCGTCTTCAGATAATGAGATAATACAGAGTGACACTGATCTATCTGACATAGTGTCTTTCAGGCAAGAAAATTATGTCCATGGACGAGATTCTCGGGAGAACTTATATGACACAATTCTTTGGTGAGCTTCTTATTGTTCACATCACCACTAACCTACCTTTTTCACTTGCCAAAAATGGTAAATTTTTTATCTGCTTTTTGCTCATTTACTTTGCAGTTTAAGTGTATCAAAGTGGATTCATTTGAACTGGGGCGATGATGGTTTGATTTCACTGTTTTCAAAGATTTGGAAACAGCTTAGTCCGGTATTTTATTCTTTCTTATTTTTCTTTTGGTGTGTGTGCAGCAGAAACAATCCTTCAGAGAAATATTTGACTAAATTACTTTTATTTCACAACGCAGGGTGGAATATTTGTAATTGAACCACAGCCTTGGAAATCATATGAAAAGAATCGCAGGACATCCGAGGTAATTTATACCTTTTTGCGATTAATAAACCAGGAACATAAAATAGCAACCTTTATTCTGTTGCCTGTTTTGATTTGGTGTCACATCTATCTATAATGCAATATTAACCATCATAGGTTTCGATTTCAAGTGTGATTGTCTGAAAAGTAGATTCTCGCTAAGCCTAATACAAATAACGCAACACTTTTCAGACAACCGCTGCAATATATAAAGAGATTACTCTTCGACCGGGTTGTTTTCAAGAAATACTTCTTGATAAGGTGCGTCGACCTGTATTTATTCATTTATATACTTTAGTTATGTATTTCTTTTAGGGAAAACTCAAAAATATATAAAAAAAAGAATAAAGAAGCTTCGGCTGGGAGGAAGTAAAATACAAGCTAAAAGATGTTAGGTCAATCTCTAGAAAGAATAGAAAGGTTAAAAGAACTGAAATTCGAGTCAAGGGTGGGTGAGCCAAAAGCCAATGTTTCGGAAAAGGTCCCAGATATAATCGAACTGAAACTCGACGTCCTCGAAGATGCAGTTGTTTCTAACCTTCCAAATAGACCAATAGACAATGAGTAAGGTGGCCTTAATTTCGGTGGAAGTGGAATTTCGGGGGACCTGGGAGAGTGGTTCTAGAGGCTTGACCTTGTGGGAAAGATGTATTTGGGAGGACTGGAGGAGCTCATCCCAAGACTCCCGACGTGACTGGTGAAAAAGCTGGACAGCTTCGGAGAAACTTTTGGACAGAGCATCAGGACGAGTTTGGACATGGGACCTTTTATTTCTAGCAAGTTTGCTCCACGAATTATGGAACTGATAGAACCAATAGTGCATGTTCAACCCCACATCGAAGTGCCTTCAGGGAGAAGAACTGCCCTCGAATTTCCGTCGTCAATCTTGAAGATTCTAAGGCATCTTTCGCGTCTGTTCGCGGAGAAGTTGATGATGACTGAACTGTTGCCTTCGGAAAACTTGCGTCTGAAACTACTAAAGTTTGCAAATTCTAAGACAATGGACAATATATCACATAACCAAGGCGCAGCAGCTTTAGAAATAAAAATATTGTAAAAACGGGATCTCATTCTCTCCAAAATCTTTACAAATTTGTCATCTTTACTTAAGTCCAAAAAAAAAAATTAAATTCAGACTTAAAATTTGAGAAGCAAGTTCTTTTGATTTGCCATTGGGAGGCAAAAACTAGAACGGGCGAGGAGAGAATGGAGGAGGAGAGATGAGAGAGCATTTTAAGAGCATTTAGGAGCATTTTTGTTGTATATCTTATGACCTGTATTCTGAGATTTGAGTGTTCTAATGAAATTGCAGATCGGATTCAAAACGGTTGAAGATGTAACGTCTAGCTTATCGGGCTGCACAATCGGGTTCAATCGACCAATTTTGATCTTTCGCAAATGACACGAAGCTTCTTAAGTACATACCATGTCAAACCGGCAACAACACACTAGAATGTCATCACAATCTTCTTGTGGTTTCAACTCCGACTCTAAAACCAACACCAGAAATTTTGGAATGCAGAAAATTTTGGATTCTTCTTGCTTCTGCAATTCCTCTAGTTTGACCAGCAACGTTTAAAAAATGACACGTGTCATGTGATAAATATATATTTTTTCTTTTGTAATGTATTCAACGAATTGTACACATCACACAGGCTGTGAAGCTACTGATTACTAAAGGTAAAGGAGTTGAATAGAAGATGGAACGTTCTAAAGAGTCGGAATGTCAACATAGGACTTTTCTGTTGTTTGCGTGCTCTAAATGTATTGACTGATTTTTTATAATTTTATTATATAGTATTTTTGGTTAGCTAAATTGTCTGAATTTCAGTAGTTCATGTACATCTAGACTCATCCTGGGCAGTCGGACGGAACGGAAAACCGTTCACCGCCCAGGCGGAAAAGAGACTTCCGGCGGAAGGAAATTTCTGCGCACCGCATGCGCGGAAACCGCCAGTGTGCGGAAATGGTTTTTCCGGCGGAAACCATTCCTTCCGTCGGTAGACTTTAATAATTAAAAAAAAAATTGATATATAAATTGATATTTTTTGAGCCGTTGGATTGAAAAACGGTATTATTTTCAACGGCCAGGATTGCGCCACGTCAGCCTTCTCTCTCTCCTACCCCCAACGGAAACCTGCCCCGCGGAAGGCTTTTTCCTTCCGCCCCTGACACCGAAGTCAGGCTTCCGCATGCCGCGTGGCTTCCTTCCGCGGTAGATCTCTTCCGCGTGGCTGCGGAAGGAAGCCTTCCGTGCCGAAATTTCCGTGCCGCATGCCCAGGATGAATCTAGACCCTACATTTTCTTATATTATAGATAAGCTGAAGTCCAGAGCCTCTTTGCGAGTGACAAGTCGCCAGTTGACAAACTCATAAAGTTATATCCTAGATATTCATAAAAATATTCAAGTACCATGTTTCTCTCATTTGATTCCTAAAAAAGAAAATGGCATTCTTATTTTGAGACACCAAACATGGATTTGGTTAGCTTAATTCCCAAACAGCACCGTTGTATTTTTCTTCCACTTGGTTGGTTCAGTTGAATATTCTGTATCTCACTTTAATTATTCTATCGTCTGTTGAATCTGCGTACTACTTAAACCCTTTAAATTACAATAACTAGTAAGCAAGTTGCTTGAAATATGGTGTTCGCGAATTGAAAATTCAAATGGATGTCACATTCCATGTTATGCAAAAAAAGTAGTTATTAGATTGGCTTTGCTCTTACTAGCATGATATTACTCTATTTTAAAGGTATATATCCAAAAAAAAAACTTACTAATTTCAAAATATTCGTAAATTTTGTGTAAATATTCATCTGAAATTGTTTATGTATTGGTCTGAATTCGAAAAACGTTTATAAATTTGCAAGATTAATATAGTTTGGACCCAATATTCGTGTAAAGAAAATTAAATGATTATTTACAAAAAAAGTTACAAAATGTTTTATATATAGAAAACATTAAAGAACTAATTTTTTGTACTTCAAATGATGAATCGACTTTCACACAAAATACAATGTTAATATTTGTCATTTCTCTTAAATAAAAGATGGCCATATAGAAGCCGATAAACTAAATTTTCTGGTCTCCTCATATATAGTATAGGAAACAGGACTCTCGAGCCTAAAAGATAGTCCTTCGAAGTCTTCGAAACAATTTTGTTGAACTACATATTTTCGTTTTTTTTTACGATATCCTTAATTTTATTTGAATGTCTCATATATAACTCTATTTATGAAGGAATTTTAAAAAAAATTAAACAATGAAATTTAAATATAAAAATGAGAACAAAAACAAACTTCAAACGAGAATTTTAGTTCCGTCCATAAGTAAATGGTATCGCGACAAAAGTCTTGACACAATTTTTAGAAATAATATTATTTTCCCATATTGTAGCTGGTACTGAGAAACAAAAATAGAATTACCGGGGATCTGATATAGCCAATACTCAGATGGCCTCGGATAATTTTATTACGAAATTATGATGGTAATTTCTTAAAAAGTGTATGCCTAATACTTATATATACAAGTGAAAAATACCCATGTACCATATGATTTGTTTTACGCTTTCATATCATAAGTCAATGATCTTAAATGATACAAATCACGCAGACTATTGCCGGTCACTTTCATAATCACAATCAAAATTAAATATTCTCTTCTGCTAATTACCAAATATGCATTAGAGATGTGATTTCATCTCCTTGCAGTTGTTTTCAGATCATTACCATTACTAAGTAAAGCAACTCAAAAAGAATAACGAAGGTTTCTTATATTGGTTTCCCACTTACAAATACTAGTGCGAAGCACGACATTTAAAAAAAAAATTAAATTGAATACTATCCGCGTCCCAGCTAATGTCACAAACACATTCATCCCACTTTTTCATATTCTTATTACGCTCTTGTCACGCTAATATTTATGACACCTATTATTCTATATAGCAAAAAGAAAAATGTATACGTATATGAAATAGGTTTTACTCGCTAATTTTTCAATTTTTAATATTTGAATATGTCTTAACAGATAGAGGTAGACCATGACATGTACGTTTAATTTTTGCCTCCTATTGAATATTAGCTAATTATGATTATAATACAACAATATAATCCGATATTTAATACTATATGCACAAAATAATACGAATAATTGGAAAATAAAAATTGTACCAAACCATCATCAAGACATTTTGAAAATCGAAAAAAAGTCGTTTAGAAAATTTAAGGCCACTATTAATTCACATTTGGTTACATTCAATAAGTATCTATATAAACCCTTAAAAGTCTCCCTGAGACACATCAAACCATAAAACCAAATCTCACTTCCCATCTCTCGAAAATATAAAAATATTAATTAAAAAAATGGGAAGCAATATCTTAGGAGTTACATTGGTTGCAGTGTGTTTGTTGTCAATTCAGAATGTCGATGCAATGATATCGAAGAGCATGTACATTTCATGGGGCAAGCAACACGCTTCTATCAGCGGTGAAGATCTTAAGCTTGTGCTTGACCAAACCTCAGGTGATTAATTTTTTTTAACTCTTTTCATTTTTAGTTTTGTGCATGAAACTGAGATTGAAGTGTGATCATATATATATTTGTTGCAGGTTCGGCTGCTCAATCGAAGAGAAACTTCTTGTTTGGAAGCATTGAGATGCTCATCAAACTCGTCCCCGGAAACTCCGCTGGAACTGTCACAGCCTACTATGTACTACACCTTTAATTATGATTCATCGAAAATTTCGGCAATGTGTTGCATTCCGGTGGTGAAAATCTGGGAGTATTGTATTTTATTATTGACAAGATATATGTCGTGTTTCAGCTGTCTTCGAAGGGGGATAAACACGACGAGATTGACTTTGAGTTCTTGGGGAACGTGTCGGGGCAGCCGTACATAATCCACACAAACATATATTGTGAAGGCAAAGGCAACCGCGAACAACAATTCTACCCGTGGTTCGACCCCACCTCTGACTTCCACAACTACACCATCCACTGGAACTCCAACCACGTCGTGTAAGCCCTGATCTAAGCCTCTATTTTAAATGGAATATCACTTTTTTGGGACAAATTAATCGTCCTCTCCTCAATCAACCATCCACAGCTTAATTTAACCATGATTAAGACAGTAAATTTAACCGACTATGACATAGTTAATCAGGGAAGGATCTAAAACTCCAAGTTTAAATGATTAAGGGATAGAAACTCTCACTCCGACGAGAATTTTTGGATTTCTGTGACTTTTGCCAATGGAATATTACTCTGTACAAGGTTACACAACTGACTTTTAAGCGTTGTCGAAGTCTAGGATCCTACAACGGATCCCTAAACGTTGTAGAAGTCTCAAATCTTCTTCAACGGATCCCTAAACGTTGTAGAAGTTTATACAATGCCAGATTCTAAGCGTCGTAGAATCCAACATTGGTAACAGTGCCAGAAGAAGCTAATTTGTAAATTTGTAATTTATAAAATTTAAGAGCAAACATTGTTTAGACATTGACCTATGATTGACTATGATTAGCGCGATCGAAATAAGCACAAGATGACCAATTGATTCATGTAACAATTCATTTATGTTTGTACCCACTAGGTGGTACGTGGATGGGCTTCCGATCCGAGTTTTCAAGAACTACGAGAAGGAAGGGGTGGGGTTCCCGAGCAAGCAGGGGATGAGAGTCCACACGAGCCTGTGGAACGGCGACGACTGGGCCACGAGGGGCGGGCGCGACAAGGTCGACTGGGCCAAGTCTCCCTTCACGGCCGCCTTCACGAGGTTTCGAGCCCGCGCTTGCAAGTGGGACACCCCCGCCAACACCGCCGCCTGCTCCTCCTCCGCCCCCGCCAATTGGTGGGCCCGCCCCTTCTACGCCAGCCTCTCTGATTCCAACAAGGGTCGCCTCAATTGGGTCCGCTCCAAATACATGATCTATGACTATTGCAAAGACACCAAGAGGTTCAACAATCAAATGCCTCTTGAGTGCTCTAAGCCTTAGTACTTTTGACACCAATTCTATTTCCATCATACTCTCCCTATTCAAACATTGTTATTCATATGTTTTTGTCATAAAGGCAACCTCTACGTTGATTTATTAATATACAAACACTAATTTATTGGAATCGTTGATGATCATTCTCACAAATCATTTGTTCAATTAAAGATTTTATTACTTAACTCTTGGTTTTGATTTTTACCAAAATAAGAATAAGTGTAATGAAGAGTTTTAATAAGGTACAATGTACTTAACCTCATCTTGGGCACATTAACAAGAAAAAGAAAGCATAAACGATATAATTACGGATGATTAACTGGCATTTGAAGATACTGACTTGAGTACGGATGAATAGTGAAGTCTAATTAAGGAGAGTCCAACCGTGTTAATCACTTACTGACTATTTTTTTAATTATAAAACTCGAATGAAACGGACGTGTTCATGAAATGCATTAAATGATACACTTAGAAAACAAAAAGAAAAAAGAAGTCCAAATAGTATCTTATACACAATTATTAATTAGAATTATTATCTTTTTGTATGTTATCGTTTATTTAAGATTAACAGGCATTATGAGTGTTTTTTTCTTACGCTCGTTTTAATGAATTCGTATACGAAAAGTCAACCCAAAATGTCAAATAAAAATGACAAATTTCTACCATTTAGAAAATATAAGATGAATTAAAAAATAAACACGAATATAAGAATACCAGAACTCTGGAATATGATTTTATTTTTCACTTTGCATTTCAATTAGAAAAAAAAAAAAAAACTATTAGCTCACATTTCACAACAACAATAGAGAAAAGGAAAACAAACGACAGAAACCAAGGAGAAACGACAAAGCCGGAAACACGGGCACTTAGGTCGCCGGGTGTGAGATACAGAGGTAAACACCGAGGACGATAAGCGCAGTACCAAGGACGGCCGGACCTGGACGAGTCCCCTCACCGAGGAGAGCGCCGAAGACGGCGGTGGCGGCGAAAGTGGTGGCGTTGGTGACGGGGACGGCGACGGAGATGGGAGCGCGGCCGAGGGCGGCGAAGAAGGCGGCGGAGGCGGCGAGGTTGAGGGCGAAGGGGAGAGTGTACTGCCAGATCAGCAGCAGACTCGCCCACTCCGCCACCGCGTTCGATCTCCGGCGGCGGCGGCGGAGGGCCGAATCCCACAGGAGCGCGCCGCGGCGCATGAAGGCGTTGGTCGCGCCCCACACCATCCCGACGGCGATCATTTTCTGGGCGTCTCCCGATCCCACGCTTTCCATTTATGTTACGTGCGATTCTAAGTAAACACCACTACATTAATGATGATAAAGGGGATCTTCTCATCAACCTTTACCCAAATCGAACAATCAAATTTTAATCTTTGTCCTAAGCATAAGTTAAGGAAAAATAATTGCCAAAAAAAAAGGATATTTTATTGTTGATTTTACTAAAATACACCAAAAATAAGAAAATTTCATGTGAAAAAACAAAATATTATTTTAAAAAATAAAACTAACACAAATATCATACACTATAATATCGGGTGAAACATTTTTTTTTTTTTATAAAAAAATTGATAATAATCGGCTAATATAAATATTGAATATAATGTAAAAAATTATTTTAGTGATATTTTGGTATTTTGTATTTTCGAAAAATCAAGTACAAATTTTAATATTTAGAGCAATTGCTCTAAAAGCAATTGGATTAGATTTTTCCAATATATACTAAAATTGTTTTTTTCTCGATTTACGAAATAAACTAATTTTTTTAATCAACAGATAACTTAACCGTCTACATTATAAAAAAAAATTAAAGTCAACAGTTTAACCGACTATTTCAAGTCATTTTTTTTTTTACAGATAATAAAGTTATGATATTTGTGTTAAAACTTTTTCTAAAGATATTTTTTGTTTTCGTGTGAAATTTGTTTATAATATTGAAAAAAAGAAAACCAACAATAAACCGTAATACTTTAGTCTATTTCTCTAAATTAAATAAGAAATAACGTCGTCAATGCTTAAAATTGCAGTGACGCCGGACTCTTAAACCGTACACGTCGAATCGTATTTATATAAATCAAGATGACCATAGAAAAACTAAAATAAATAAAGAACGACACAAGTCTAAGTCTGAGATGAAACCTTAGGAAATGTTATTGTTAAACGAAATAAATACCCTTGATTTTTTGTTTATACAAATGTGTATTTTAATTTTTAACTTTCAATACGGACATGGAGTTGGACTGTCACATTATGGATAGAGCCCACGTGTTTTCTTTCATATATAATATAATTCGAAATGCACATAATAATTATTAAATCATGTTATTCATCAGTATCTGATAATCTTTTTACTACTATTTAGTAAGTGAGGGGTACTATCAAAGTAGAAAGACAGCATTCCTTTCCCATCACCATCTTCTTCCCCACACATGAACCATACTTAATTGGCTCCACAAAACCATCCAACAAATGAAAACCAATGCAATCTCATTGATTGTAAGCAAAAAATATGACTTTTCAAAAAAAAAAATTGAACTCAATTTTCAATTCACCGAATACTCTTCTTGAAACAAATATAAACATTGTCTCAAAATGTTTTAATGGGCCTTTGCATCGCTCTACTACATACAAACAGGCACGTGGAATTGCGGTCCAATGAGCCAACCCCGTTCAGTTCTTTTCGCCACGACAAACTTCCAGCTCCAACCTACCAACAAGGGTAGTATAGTAAATTACACATATCCTTATAACATTAGATTAATTTTATTAAAATTGAACTTTAGACGTAAAATTGGATAATTTTTTTTATAAATAAAATACTTAATTTTTTTAATTCTGAAAATATTTAATCAATTATTTTTGCATGATTTTCTTATTAAAACTTATTAAATTTTGTTTGTATAGTAATTTAAACAACATATATGTTAAATCGTGTTAATTTTGATTAAATTTAATTCGATTTTAAGTTTTAAACTTTAAAAAATGATGAAAACTTTGAATTTTATTGTATGCATGATACATATGATAAAAAACAAAAATGACATTTAAAATGTCGCTTTTCTTAAAAAGCGACGTCTAAAGTGTCGTGTATGATGGTATACGATACCGTATCATACGTTATCGTATACCATCGTACATGGAACTTTAGATGTCGCTTTTAAAAAAAGTGTCCATCGTTTTTTAAAGTCAAAACTCAAAATTGTTTTAAATTTAACTAAAACTAACCCTATTTAACATATATGTTGCTAATAATCACTATTCGAACAAAATTTAATAACTTTTAACAAAAAAAATCATGTAAAAACAATCGATTAATGATCAAATCTTCAAGTAAATGTCTTTAAGAATTTTGGAAAAATTAAGTGTTTTACCATAAGAGTTTTTCGTCCGATTTTAGTCAAAAGTTTGTTTTTAAATATTTTCAAACTTAAAGGTAAACTGGATATTTCTTTATAGTATAAAGTCTATAAAATGAAATTATTCTTTTAATATTAGTATTATTATGTTCTCTACTTAGTCAAAATCTAACGCTTTCGGCGTGTAAAAAGAATAGAGCATCTCGATTATGTTTCTATTTTTAGTTAAATTGCGCTAATAAGTACTAAATGTTAAAAAGAACATTCACTTCGAGTATTTGCTTTAATTTCTCTGATTAAATATGTTTTATTTAATTGAAGAAATCAAAAAATTAATTATTTGAGTAGTTATATGTCTTCCATTTGTACGTTAAATATACATAAATTACTATTAAACTCGACCACGACAATTTTCGTAGTAGAAAAAGCTCATATTTTATATTTTCAATTAAAAAAACGACGTAATTCTTAGTGGGAATTTTCATGTTATTTGCAGATGATAGTATGGTGTTCTTCAGAGCGTGTCTTTAAGAATGCGAGAGGGTACTAGATTCAGGGGCGTCAGACTAGTTGGTGAAGTTTTAGAAGTTTGATGTGTGTTTTGGTAAGGACGTCAAGAAGAAATTAAAGAGTTTCTTACCTAAATCCTTATAATCCGAAGGACGGAGTGCCATAAGTTATCAGGATCTCCCATGTTTACAAGTTGCAAGAAGATGAAACTCCTTTAGTTTGTGAGAGACTGCATTTGTGATAAAATTAAAGGTTGGATCAGCCTCTCCCTCTCACAGGCAAGTAGAGAGGTGCTCATAAAATTCCTAATTAGGTGGCCTCATTCCATAAGATTTCGAGGACTCTGATTCGAGAGATACATTCGACAATTTCTAAATTTTGGTGGGGTGGTGGTACGGGGAATTAGACGATCCGCTGATGTATTTGGGAGGTCCTTAAGAGGAACAAATCGGAGGAGGGGATGGACTTAAAAAATTGAGTGAAGTTCAATCAAACCCTGATTGCGAAGAGTGTTTGAAAATTCCTCCCTCGACTTGGTAAATTATAGTAGAAAATTTTATCGTCAGAGCTACTTCACCTATTGCGACATCATGACAGCCTCCCAAGGATTGTATAGCTCATTTATGTGGCACAATTTTTTATGAGGAAGATAGATCATTAAACTGGGGCAAGATGAAAGATTGAAGATGAGGAGTCGATTATGGTCATGGAGATAAGTGGATCCCTAGAGCGAGCTTAGCCACCGGTAGTGATCCCTTAGGATACCTCTTGTTATGATAGTGGCGAAGTTGATGAGGTATAAAGGCAGTTCAGACGATGACTTTATACGAGCGATGTTTAGTTCTACCAATTTATAGTATCTTTTAAGGTTAAACTCTTTTATTGGAGAGTTTTCAAGAGACAGTTCTCGAGTAAAGCAATGTTGACTTCGAGGAGGTCATCACAGACGACTATTGGATGCATGTCAGGGGAAGGTGGATACGATATTTCATGCAATGTTGGGGGTTCAATTGGAGTAAGAAGGTCCAAAAAGCAGCAAGCCTCAAATATATCCTACCGAAATTCAGAGACGAAAACGCTTTCGACACTATTATCCGAGCGACAAACATTTTTCTGGTTAGCGATTTAAAGTTTTATCTTATCATTATTTGAGAGTTTTGAAACTATATGAACAATGTCATATATGAGAAACAAGTTTAGAGCCAATCAGAGCTAATCTAGTGGAGGATGAGTTTCTTCGAGGAGAACACAAAAGCTTCCACAAATGAGGTGCAAACGAGATATCGAGAGATCTAGAAAACTAAAGGTGCAGACGATTAATGTTGATGCGGCGTTGATACGCGATCAAAGAGAATTTAGTGTGAGTTGTATAGTTAGAGACCACACCAAACTGATGATCGTCTCACAAACATATTTTTTAAATATAAGATTCTCCCACAGCTCGCAGAGGCGTTTGCGGTCTTCCAAGACATAAAATTATCATGCAGTATGATAGACAAAATGGTGGAGCTTCAATCCAACTGCTTGGGGGTGGTTAAAGTGGTGACTGAGGCTTGTCGCTTGCAATAGAGTTTGAGACCATATTCACCACATCTTCAAAGGTGTTGGATATTTAGATGATTTTATTATTACTTATATATATTGTATATTTGTAATATTGCAGCATATAATATAGCACGTTTTGCAGTGAGACTTGTCTTTTCATATTTAGAAGAGATTATTAAAATTCCTGATCAAAAATTACGATTATACTCGAAAGATTAGAGTCTTGTTATTTTATATGCGCGCGATTTCAATTTATTTTTATATTTATCATTTATAATAGCAATATTTTTCCGTCAAAGAGCTTCTTTGATGAAATTTTCGTACCGTCGACCATGGAAAACGAAACTGAAACATGATTCTTTAAAACGAACATGACTTGTACAAATTTAATCTAATATTGAAGTTGAAATTTCTAAAAAATCTGCATAAAAAAGAATACATAGTCAAAGGGGTCAACGCTATCGTCATCCACTATAATTTCCAAAACTACCCCTAACATTTTCCTCTTTATTTCTCATGTTGCCACGCTAAACGCTTTCTCGAAAAAGCTAACCTCTTTCTTCTTCCTCTCTCTCTATCTGCGTGGCCTTAGGTCCTCTGTCACAAGCAAGTATCGGATATTCTCAGTGTCCGATTCCGGTTGGAATTCCGATGATACCTGGCTGAATCGATTCCTAGGATGGACCGAATCGTCGGAGGCAAGTACAAACTCGGTCGCAAGATCGGAAGTGGCTCGTTCGGCGAGATATTTATCGGTCTGTGTTGTCCCGTTGCTTCATAGAATGATTTCTCCTTTCTTCTCTACATAGTTTTCGGTCTGTGTGATCGTTTTGATTTTCCTTTATCTCATTTCTATTTGTTGCAGCCACGCATATCGATTCTTTTGAGATCGTCGCCGTTAAAATCGTGAGTTTTTTATTTAATTTTTTATATATTCTAATTCAGGTTCATTTTTTATGTTCATATGGTGGTGGCTTATTACTGTACATTGTCCATGTATCGGTAATGAATAGCTTGAGTCTTTTATGTAGCTCTGATCTTAAACGGCGTTTGAAAATATTGGAAATGTTGTTAATGAGAACTGAATAGTTTTACTAAGCATGACGACTCAATGGTTGCAGGAGAACAGAAAAACTAATCACCCTCAACTGCTATACGAGGCCAAGTTATACCACATCCTTCAAGGAGGAAGTACGTATCGTTTGACGTGGGTTTTAATTTTTTTTTAAAATTCTTTTCTGTGGTTTTTGTTTATTTATTTTAATCTGGGGGTAAGGTATTCGAATTTGATGGGTTTTCTGTTTTATTATGTCAAACTCAGGTGGAATTCCGGGCATAAAGTGGTCCGGTGTGGATGGCGAAGAAAATGTGCTTGTGCTCGATTTGCTAGGACCGAGTTTGGAGGATTTGTTTGTATATTGTGGAAGGAAGTTATCTTTAAAGACAGTCTTAATGCTGGGTGATCAGATGGTAGGGCATATATCTTTTTTCGCTCTGGAAATTATTGTCATTAGAAACTAGAAACATGACATAGCTTGTTAGTCGTTTCAGTTGGGTCAGAGACCTCCCTGTGTTAATGTCCTATCGCAAATTACCTGCCTTTTTCTCTTGGCCTTTCTCAAGTGTTCAGCTTGATGGAGATTGTTTGTTTTTGTGATTTTTCTCTCAAAATACATCGTTTGAATTTAATCTACTCTAGCTTACGAGGATAGAGTATGCGCATTCAAAAGGATTCCTGCACAGAGACATAAAACCAGATAACTTCCTCATGGGTCTTGGTCGAAAGGCAAATCAGGTGATAGTTTATTTCTGTGCGTATTGTGATTTTAGAATCTTTATTTATTTATTTATTATTATTATCTATGATCAAAGCTCATGATATGCTTTATTCCTTAGGTCTACATAATTGATTTTGGGCTTGCTAAAAGATATCGGGACTCAACTACCAATCGCCATATTCCTTACAGGTATGTCGATGTAATGTACAAATGCGACACTCCTCCTAGATACCCAACTCCTTGCTTTTTTTTTTTTTATATAATATTATATTAAAGATAACTTTATACACTTCGCGTATGTGACTCGTAGGGAGAATAAGAATTTGACAGGAACTGCGCGATACGCAAGCTGCAATACTCATCTTGGTATCGGTATGCAAAATGATCTTTGTCTTACCTTTCTTAAAAAAATATATAAATTGTAACTGACGCGAGATGACTTCATACAGAGCAAAGTAGAAGGGATGATTTGGAGTCACTTGGATATGTGCTTCTGTATTTCTTGAGAGGAAGGTAAATCAATTCATTTCACCGTTTTCTATTTCTGGTCATCAAATATCTTTTCTATTTTTGAACTGTTTTTCTGACTAATTAGGGTGGGACGGCTTTGCTAATATTCATAATTAAACACACTCCTATTTTTTTTACCTGGTCAGTAAAAATCTGACTTTCGTGAACCATCAATGCTCATGGCACGGATGGTTGTTTCGGCATCCAGTCTTCCTTGGCAGGGTTTAAAAGCTGGCACAAAGAAGCAAAAGTACGACAAGATTTGTGAGAAGAAGTTATCAACTCCGATAGAGGTGTGTATCAACTCTTGACCTGTTTGAATAAATATATGTACAGCATATTTATTAACAGGTAGTTCCTTTTACTCAGGTACTATGCAAATCCCACCCTGTGGAGTTTGCATCGTACTTCCATTATTGCCACTCGTTGACATTTGACCAAAGACCTGACTATGGGTTCTTAAAGCGACTTTTCCGAGATTTGTTTTCTCGAGAAGGTAGATATGCAAGTGTCTTGGTTTTCTTTAAATTGTTCAACTCCTTGATTAACGATATTGGATGATTGCAGGATATGAATTGGATTACATATTTGATTGGACCATTATAAAGTATCAGCAGGCGCAAAAGAATAAAGCACAAGCTCGAGCATCTGTAAGTATGTTTTGCCACCTGTGATTTAATATTTGATTTCATGGCCATCTCTATTCGTGATTCTAAGTCTAACAAAAGTTGAGTGTAAACTTTGCAGCCAGCTTACAGTGGGAGCAACAGTCATGGCATGAAGATGGATATTAGTGGTCATCAAGGTTAGATCTTATTCTGCTCTTTTGGTGAAGTTTATTGAATGTGAAATGGTTATATCTTGAAAAATTTCATTAATTGGAATCAAGAAGTAAACCAAGTATCAAAATTAGACCTGACACTTTAAAAGTATTCGAAAATTGATTTTTGTCCCAATTTCAGATTAAAATACCCCTCCAGCCGCATAACTCCTCTTCTCATCTCATCTCTTTCACAAACTCTCATTTTGATATCTTCCTCTCAAATCATAGTCACTTAAGTGGAACCATGGGCAACTCTACCTCAGTTGGTCATATATAACTTTATTTTATTTTATATTAGTTTAGAGTTTTAGGCTTTGTTAGAGTTTAGGAGACGTTTGGATTTGAATTAAATAGCAAAAAATGGATATTAAGCGTTATTTAAGATAGGATACGATATTAACTTAAAGAATAAGAATCATTATGATAACGTACGACAATGTGCGATTATCTATGATTTTGAACGATACAAGGATGCGTAAGATCCTTTAGTGTCTCTATTGCTAATTTTGTAAATTTGATTGTTTTTGCAGTTTTTATCTTGTTTAACGGCATTTGGGAGAAAAAAGAAAGACACTTATGGGTGTTCACCAATGCCGTTACACATGTTTTTGATGTTTCGAAAAAGATAACATACATAGAGTTTGTGGATAAGATATACAAGAAGTTAAAAGTTAACTGATTCTTGTTTGACTTAAAACTTGAAGTCCCATATAGATTGGGTACTATTTCGATGGCGCCTGCGGTTTTGAGGATGGATGATGATGTCTCGTATTATATGAAGCGCGAATATCGTACAAAATTTCCACTTTGTGTAAGTTTGGTAGCGAAAGAGATCACGAGGCCGATTAAGCTTCGTATTAAATTTAAAGGGAAAGATGTGATGGTTAGAGAGTTGTCTTGTATTGAATCGAAGAAAGGACAGGATGATCTTATTATCAACGATCGACAAAATAATTCTATAATCAACAACGAACACAATGATGTCGAGGATGACTTGTATAAAATAGACGAAGACAACGCGTACAAGAGTGACAATGATAATGCGTACAAGAGTGGCGATGATAAAGTGTACATGAGTGATAAAGATGATAAGTACAACGTGAATAAAGATGATGAAGAAAGCCAGATTGGAGGCAATGATCACAAGAGTGACACATGTGATGAACACACCAGTAGCACAAATGATGGAGACAACAGTGTCACAAGTGAAGAATTCTTAGAATACGCCAATTCAGAAGAATACCATGAGTTTGTGAGAAAAATCTCAAAACCCCCGGGCGACTACGCTACTTCGCGACTACGCTACTTCAGAAGAGTACCAGGAGTTTGTGAGAAATTTCCCAAAATCTCCGGGCAACTACACGGATTCAGAATACCACGAGTTTGTGAGAAATTTCTCGAAACCCCCAGGCGACTGGCTATGTGAGTCTCTTACAATAACATTCCTCTATAAAACAAATTTAAACATGTCATTAAAGCAATGATAATATAAACGTTAAATGTTGCAACATATTTACTTGTCCACAAATTGTGAGAAATTTTGATCGATTAACCATGTGAATAGGTGAGATGCATAATTAATTATTTCTTGATCTTTAAGATCTACGACATTACTACATAGCTAATTATTAACTATTTATATATTATAATTACAATAATAAACAAGTATATATATCCAATATTGCTAAGAATTCTCAAGTTAGGTGTATAGATGTCAATCAGACTTTACTTGGAAATTAATTCGTTGAATGGTGAATAATCGATTTGTGGAAACATCAGCCGCTTGTTGATCAGTCGAACATTTGGGATGGAAACTGATTTTGTTTTCATGTTTGGTTTTGTCGCGGTGGGCCGGATTGTGACTAATGCTAATGACGTCCATGTTATCGCTATATAGCATCACTAGACGTGAGAACTCCATCTTCAGTTCATCGAGTATTTGTTGTACGCGAATTAGCCGTCACACTATCTATGGTAGTGCTCTGTACTTGACTTCGGCGCGGCTTCTAAAGATGTCTGCTTGTTTCTTACTCCATGTCACGAAATTGTCCCTCGTACATGTATAATATTCGATAGTTGACCTTTTATTTTCAATAATGCAGATTATGCCTTTTCTTGAAAAACAAGCCTTTCCTTGACGTAGTCTTTAAATGTTTCAAGATCCAATACACTAACATTTGTTGTTAGCGAGGAGAATCCATGAACTAGCTTGCGACACTTATTGCGAAGACAATCTCTTGACATGTGTAAGCTAAGGTAGATTAGTCTTCCAATTAGTCGTTGATACCGTTTTTTTTAATAAATGACTCCCCCTCAGTATCGTTTAGCTTGACATTTGGATCAGCCGGTGTAGGGACCTGTATACATCATGTCATACCAGTTTCTTTCTTCTAGCAAGTCAAGATTTATTTTGGCTGAGTGACCAAGATCTCGATGCTTATCTGTGCCACTTCCATGCCGAGGAAGCATATTAGTTGACCCAAGTCTTTGATCTCGAATTCATGCGCAAGTTCGTCTTTGATCTTGTTGATATTGGATTTGTTGCTCTGAAGAAAATGGTGTGATCTCCTAGCCTTTGACTGAAGCCTAGTTTCTTCATGTTCTCCCGAAGGTCTCAAACCATGCCTAGGTTGATTGGTTCAAGATTAGATAGCATTGTGGAGTTGCCATACATTGTCTTCATTCTCGAAGTTCTGAAATTTTGGTGGAATTCTCATGTATACTTCTTCCTTGAGATCGCACTTCAAAAGACATTCTTGACGTCCACTTGATGTAGTGGCCAAATGAGATTCGCACTGGAATTAAGATTGTGATTGTGTTGATCTTTGCCACCAGGTGCAAATGCGTCTGTAATTCACTCCATAGGTTTGAGAATCCTCGGGCCACCAATCGGACTTTGTATTGCTATATTCTCCCAATCTTATTGCGATTATAGCGAAATATACTAATTTGAATTCATTTACGCTAGAATGTGTATGTATACTTAAACAAATAAGTATCTAGACTAATAAATTGAATATCAATCGATGAGATTACTATATAACTACTTAGTGTTATCTAATTATTATATATTCTCACAATAACAACAATAATATTTGTTTAATTTCGGTAATAGAAACTTATTAAAATGAGCTAATAAACTAAATTTGTGATTTTAAGGATGTCTATTAACTCCTTGAAATTGTTCTCATGATGAGAGATTTGGACGCGCTCTTTATGGCAATTCAAGACGATAATGGTCCAGTCTTGTGAATCCATTCGTAAGGTTGAGCCAGTAAACATTCTTGAAGTTAATAGCGAGCAATGTCTATTCTCCATCCACCATTATCCAGCCATCGTGTTGAATACCGATTTAGGATCCCTTTTCACAAGTTCAGATTTTCTTTATGGTCTCGAACGTATCTGTGTTGTACGCATCGACAATCCATGAATCAGACATCTTGACGACGCTCATTTGAGCTGTTGCCGAGTCTGAAGCGTGTAGAATTGCCTTGTTGCGAAATAGTATGATATAAAATAATTATAAATTTACGTAAAATCAAACATATATCTTAAACTATTATTATTCGTTCAAAGTTCGGAATCATGTAGCCATTTTGTGCTCTCCAACAACACTTGAAGCAATGAAGAGGAGCGTCACGAGTCTTGTGTTGATCTGTAGCCACATAATGATATTGAGTTTTCATGGTCTTCACCCTTTTGACAAAGAGATAAAGTCTTTGCTTCCTTCAAAGGATTGAATGCAGAGATTTGGTGTTCTCTGTAGTTAGGCTTTGTTGGATCAGTCAATTTGGCCTAATGACGTTTTGGAATTGGAGTTATTTGCATTCCGCATTTGCTTTTCCTCGCAGGTGTAAATGGAAGTGGCTTGTCTGGAATGTCTTCCAAACAACTACCATTTGAATCTCTACATCTATAGTACGAGGTTTTGTCACGTCATCTCCCTTGACCTTTCACGTGACATCCGACTTGACTTTCAATCTCTTTAGTTGTATAGTACTTTAGAACGACTGAGAGCCTTGAATAGGTCTTTGACTAGGTTATATCTACTGATGACATACTACAGTAAAACGACGCATATAAATTGTCATTTTGTTCAATGATTTTGTTACCGACTTGTCATACTAGGTATTCTAAACCAATACACACAGATTGGGCTTGAAAGCATCGTCTGGATTTTTACTAGCGTTGAGAGCTGTTACTAGTACACTGAATTTGCAACCGGCTGACCCCGTAGGGTACTCCCTGGTGAATTTATCATTGTTCTGCTTGTCTTGTTCAGTGTTAGACAGACCATGTTGCTTGATTTCACACAACTCATACCCTGTTGGAACAGCCTCTTTGACGAGGATTGCTTGCTTTATTCGGCGACTGCTCGGATCTGCCTCTATCGCAGTTTTGACCTCTACGAAGTCCATGCATTTGTGGACACTCAACACGTGACAATTGGCAGAAGACATGTGGGAAAGTGCATCTGCTGCCTTATTCTCTGGACCAAGTCGATATTCTATCTTGAATTGGTAACGAAGGAGCTTGGTCCTTCATTTTTGGTGTTCTTCGCTCACAAGTCGTTGATCGAGAATACTTAAAGCTTTTCTGATCCATGCCTACAACAAAGGGGCGACCGAGCAAGTAAGGATGCCACTTTTGGATGGTCAAGATAATAGCCATTAACTCTTCGCTCACGGGCTGACAAAACTTGGTTGAAGTATGTCACTGGTCGTTTGTCTTGCATTATCGCAACTCCTAAGCCGAACCCAAAGTAGTCGATCTCGATCTCGAACTTGTAAAAATTTGGGAGGGCCAAAATTGGGGTGTTGTGATGGCGTGCTTCAGCTCATTAAAATCGAATCCTTAAGTTGATCCGTGAGCGGCCATGCAATCTTTCTGTAGTCTTTGACAAACTTGCTGTAATAGCCCGCTAATCCGAGGAAGCCGCACAATTCTTTGATAGTGCGAGGAGTCGGCCATTGCAGCACTGCTTCAATCTTTCGGCTATCAACCTCCACTCCCTCCGGCGAGATATGTCCGAGGTACTTGAGTCGTGGCTGTTCGAAGCTGCATTCTCGTTCACATACAGCTTGTGGTCCGCAAGGATTTTCCACATATTTTTGAGGTGCTGCAGATGGTCACTCATCGTGCAGCTATTAATTAGAATATCATCGAAAAACACTAGCACATACCTCCTCAACAATGGTTGAAAATGGAGTTCATGAGGGCTTGGTATGTGGCAAGGGCATTTGTCGAAGCAAATGGCCTGATCTTGAATTCGTAATGGCCATCGTGTGTTCAAAATGCCGTCTTATGTACGTCCGCTCTCGAACCTTGATTTGGTGATACCCGGATCGAAGTTCGATCTTTGTGAAATAGAATGTCCATCAAGGAGTTCGTCGATGATCGGGATGAGAAAGGGCGCGATAGTCCACGCAAAATCTCCAACTTTTTTTGCAAACTAAAAGGACGGGGCTGGAGAAAGGGCTGGTACTATCTTGTATAATTTCCAACTATAGCATCTCCTGCACCAACTCCTCAATTGCATCTTTTTGAGCCTGCGGATATCAGTACGGTCGCGCACTTACTGGGTCACTACCCTCTTGGAGAACGATTGCGTGATCTTTCACGCTCAGGCGAAAGATTGAGTAGGGCGGGAACACTCTCGAGAAGCCCTCGAGTACCTCGTTGAGCTCCGATGGAACTTGTGGGCCCTCCGATCCTGCTTGCATAGCGTTCAACTCGATCAAAACACCATGCTCATCTCTGTTAACCACTTTTACTAGGGACTTAAAAGAGATTGATGAGCTTGCCATGACCGGTGCGTCTTGAACCGTGAGAGCCGAGTTTGAACATGCAATGGCTTGTCCTCCATGGACTGCGATCGTGAAGTTCCCTGACTTGAACCCCATGAAGTGTGTCTCAATCCACCTTCGTCGTCCCAGGAGTACGAAGCCATTGGATCCCTAATATGTAAACCGAACTTTCGAGGTTGAGCGGCAAAAAATCTGCGATAATATCGACATCGGATAAGGAGAATGTCGTTCCTTGTCATAGCCCTTTTCCTTGGACTACTACTCTCGTGCCCATCTTGATTCCATAAGGGCTTGAGCTCGCGACCTTCAAGTTGAGCTCGCGGACCAAGGTTGAGATGACGTTGTGGCTTGCCCCAGAGTCGATAAGAGCCACCGCGAGGCAACCTCCTACAATACTGTACACCTTCATCATTCGTGGAGGTGGCGTTGGTATGAGCGCGTTTAGCGATACCTCGACCGTTTCACAGGTTACGACGTGGTCCCCTTCTCGCGCACCACAGACGAGCTCATTCAGCATCTCCTTGCTCATCACGAATCTATCTGCGGGCACAATCAAGAGTAATTAAAGCTCGCGATTTTTGCATTGATGCCCGTGGGTGTAGCTGATCGCAGCGATAGCACTACCCTTTTTCTCGTCGATTTCGTTCTATCGTCTTCATTCGTCGCACCGCCGGCTCTCGCCGACCGCCACCCATCGTCATATTGGAATGATTATCGCGATTTAGTGATCCAATCGCTCTCAGATTTGACGCAGGAACAGATCTAGGGTTTTGGGCTATTGCATTTTTTTGACCCAGCCCAAACCCTAGTTGCCCCTTTGTCGCCCGTATCTTCTCATTAGTACGTTGAGCCAGACCCATCACCCTTGCTAGGCCCACGGATTTTAGCATCCTCACTTTGGCCTTGATCTGTGCTCTTGAAGCTCGTCCACAAATAAGTCAAATAGTAAAGAATCGGTAAGCGTGGGTAGTGGTGCCGCAAAAATCCCAAAATCGTACAGATAGTCGACTACACTACCAGTTTTGTGGTACGCGAGAATTCGCTCGAATGGGCTTCCGGCTTGAGATGATTGGAATCGCCCAAGCACCGCTGTCTTCATCTATTCCCATGTTTGGATGTTACGAGCATCACACCATTGAAACCAAGAAACTGGTGCTCCTGCTAGTGCAAGGATCGCCACTGCGAGTTTCTCAGTCTCGGATGATTTACACGCTGTGAAGTAGCGTTCTGCCTGGAAGATCCAGTTATCCGGCGATGTTCCGTCGAACAACGGCATGTCGAGATGCCGAATCTGTCTCACACATCTCTAATCTTGAAGCACTGCGTACGGCGCCAGCCAAGTCGGTGGAGCCATAGTCGCCGGAGTTGGAACTCTCCTCCTCGACTATCGGTCGCTTCTACTTCGGCTTCTTGCTTCCGAAATTGGCGCCGCTCACCTCTTGCAGTCTGGACTTCACCTTCGATAGCTCGAGTTGAATTCCATCTCGAACGCCAGAGATCGTGCACTCCAACTTCTGCTCGTATCGCTCCCATCTTTCTTCGTTTCCTATGCTCAGCTGCTCTTGGGTCATCCCTGCCATCTGTGACAGCTTCTCCTCCCACGATAATCCTTCCTCGACCACCTGAGTGTTTGTTCCCTCTCCAATCATCTTGTGCTCTGATACGAATTTATTGTGAATTACAGATATAACTCACAACAAAAAAATCAAGAACGAACGAATTGGGATAAAGAATCTGTGTTTGTATTTCTCTTCTAGTTGTATTGCACCAGGTGAGCTATGGAAGTACAAAAAACTTTTCTCCTTGATTGCTATCTGACACAATACATCACAATACAAGAAAATGATATTTCACGTGATATGACCTTTATCTTTTATTTTAACTAACTTGTTGACTAGATCACTCCTCCGCTACCAAAATACCCATAAACCCATAATATCTTATTTAACTATCGAAAGCCAAACACAGATAAGGATGGCCATTTTAATTCCCAGGCCCTACCCTTCCCTGCTCCTTTCTTCCTCCTGTTGGTGGTAATATATCAAATAACCCAAGTCTTTCGCTATCTTAATTATGAACAATAACTTTTAAAACAAAAATCTTTGGAAACATACCATTTTCGGAGATTTTGAAACTTGAGCTTTCGGGCCTCCACCGCCACTGGATTTGAGAGATACACCTTGACCACCATCATATGTCATTGTAGAGGATCGTACACCGTCCAACTTATCGTATTCTGTTGCACGCTCGTTGGAAGAATTGAAATCATTTGTGAGAGAATGAGTTCGAGAGAGAGTGAGGATTAGTTGAAAAATGAGAGAAATTTTTAAAAATGAATTTAATAATTCGGAAAGGTGTTGTCCAAAATTGGGAAAAATAATCGATTTATCAGATGTTTGAACCGTATAGGGTCATTTTGATATTTTCTGTGTCAATTAATAAAATTTATCTATATCTATTGGCTAGGAAGTTGAATTATGATTTGTTTTTCTGTAGTACGTGGAGGTGCAAATGCTTCTTACCCGGGTGAGGTCACAGATCGCATCGGGTCAAGCAATCAAACCGGCACTGGAGTTCGCATGCAATTCAAGCAACCAGTAACTCGGAATTTCAATTTTGATAGTCCTCTTGAAACTAAGGTATGCAATTTCACTATTTCGAATCAGACTATGCTTGAATTTTCTGCATATTATGAATCTGTCTCATTAACATTTTTTGCAGCTTGTGAGCGAGCCATACATGGCATCCTCTTCTCATACGCTTGCCGGGCCATCAAGAAGAAATCCACAAAAGTCTACTTCACCCGCTGAAGCAGCAAATGTTAATCAAGGAAACGGACACAAAGTGGGTCCTTCGAGCAGTTGGATTACGTCTCTGCAACGCATCTCTTCGGGCAAATGATCTTATGAAGGTATATTCACTACAAGATCGAAGCAAAAATCAATCTTTTCTGTACGCATCTTATTAATCATATATTATGAAATTTTGTGTATAAGCAGAGCTCAGATTTAAGAAAATTCACACGCAATTACATCCATGAAGCTGTAGATGAGTTGATTCGACAGAAGTTTCCGAGGCTGGTGCACGATTCTTGACTCCAAATTTCTCTATTCGTTTGATCAATTGCATTAGTTCTTCGGTTAGAGCCGCCTTGTGTTATTTTATGTTTCCTTCTCTATTTCCAACAAGGTGATATTGATGCATAAACGGTTCTATGAAATATAGAAACCAAAACTTTAGTTTATGTGCTTGTACATAGGATGTTATAAGACAACACACAGCTATCTTATATTCATATTTCCTTTTGTGTAATGTGAAGCTATATCTTTAATTTTATTTGTTTGCCACCTTTTTATTTACTTTCAAATATTTTATTTTTTATGTCTTGCTATTTACCTATGAATAAACTTTACCTTTCAGTGGGATTACTAATTTATGTGTTGATATAATTTTATCTTCATTGAATGAAATGACAAATGAACTCGATCAGGTACGGGAGCTGGACATTGTAGATACAATGAGATCATGTCCAACAGCTTTCAACGTCTACTTCTACTTGCCTTCTGATATAACAATGTAAGTGAGATTATTTGTTATTCAGCTAAACTGGGTACAATTTGCTTGGTATTTATAACCCAGACTTCAACAAAGAACCATTTCGCCTATTTTTTATAATCTTAATTTGCTCAAATTCATGTACTAGATATTCGGGAATAACATCTTGCTTTTAAATGGATAGACCTGGTTCTGACTTGTGCCTGGTTTTATTTTCCTTGGAAGTTCTGTTTGGATTTTTCTTTCAAATTTAGATTCAGTATTTTGCTTAAACTAAAGGTTGTAAGAATCTGGAGAAAAATAGGCTTTACTTTATTCTTGGCAGTTATTAACAATACCTTGATCTGTATAAAAATATATCACTGAATACGGTGGACTTGAATCACGCATGGGGCACTCTCCTTGTAGTATTATTAACTCATACCACAGGGGTATGACAGTCCCTTGTTACAGACTGGTGAAATCGGAACCAACTATAGAGAAGAACAATAATTATAGAAGAACGTGTGTTAGAGTATATCCCAGTCAGTTTTTATTAAAGCAAATGACCATTCTCACGAGGATAGGAGAGAATACGAGTTAAAGAATGACTTTAGTAGCATTTGGCATCATTTGTGTATTTATAGATGTTTTGGTCTTTTGGGTGGGTTTGTGCATGAGACCCACAGTTGTAAGGCTTTTATGAAAGCTAGAATCGCTCCCGCAGCTTAGAATTCTCTGTTGGGTCAGGTTTGAGCCCGCGGAGCGGTCTTTAAGCGAGCCCGTGGAGTGGTCTTGGTTTGGTCTGCAGGGTGGTCATGACTTTGAGCCCATTTGCATTTGTGTGTGGATGTGCTCTTTTTTTAAATGGTAGTTTTTGGTATTTTGTGTCAGTTTTATCCGTGCCAAAAATAGCCAATGATTTATTAAATTAGGCAAAAAGTATTAAAGAGAAGTTTTGAGGGGGCTTCAGAGTTCGGAAGGATGTACTCTCTAATTACTCCAATAGAATTATGACTTTGATATTGAAACGGTCACTAATGATGTTCAATCATTGATGTAAATCTTCAAACTACATTTCTAATGTGTTTCTACTGTCATCGATTGTGTTGAGTAAAAGTGGGTTTCTTTTGTTTTGCATCCGAGTTTTAACTTTGACACCCTTTAAAATGGTGGTCAATCAGGTCATGTAACAATCTGATAGACTCACAGTATTTTTACGTACAAGAGGAGCAGAATTGTTTTACGTACAAGAGGAGGAGCAGAATTGTTACTTAGCATTTTTAATGAAAGACTTTCATGTCTATAATTTATTATTTAATCAAGAGGAGGAAGTTTTGTTCACTAATTGTTGCAAAATTATTGTATTTTATTTTTCCGTTGAAATAAAGAGAAGAAGAGAACTCGTTTATTTGACGAGTTCTTGTTTGTTATAATCTTTTAAATAATTGTTTCAAAATCGTTCGGGTATTATCTTTGATACCAATATGACAAAAAAGACAACCGTTTAGTGACGAACGGGTGGAGAAAGAGATGATAAATTTCCGAGGTGCTCTAGAAGAGCATAAATTATTCCTCCTCGTGCTGATTGAATCGCAACAACAGGCCCATGACCAAAACGCAGACAAATTTTTGGAGATTGAGGGGTTGTTGCGAATGGTTGTGGATCAGACTACGGTTTCAGCGACACTGATTAGCTCGAATCCAGCAGAAGTGGCCGCTTATCGTTGGGTTGCGGTGTCATCTCCGGGGGCTTGTCACAACCCAAAGATGCAAGTTCGGGAGTTGTAGGGTTTGCAAGAGCCGTTGCAAAGCTCGTCCTCAAAGATTGTGTTCCCGAGATTGAAAAGCCAGCTGCACATCATGTCGGCCACAAATGGTGTGGCAGCTCGGGTTGGTGTGATCGAATCAGATCCAAATGGCGCTGACTCTTTTTGAGTTGAGCGAATTACTCGTGCGACACAGGAAGAGGCAGAATATTGGCAGAACTGCATCGAGATTTCACGACCAATCCGAGGCGGTAGGGCTGAACAACAATACCTGAATGTGGGGGAGAGTGACTATGAATTTGAGGGTGATCTCGATGAAGAACAAGACCGACCGATACATGAGTATACAATTGGAGACAAGGGCGAAGAGCCGAGAATGATCAAGGTAAGGAAAAACCAAGGGGATGATGGTAGATCGAGTACGGAAACTCCATATGCAAATCTTTGAAGGGGACGAGACCAATGGCTGGCTGTACCGAGTAGAGTACTATTTCGCAGTGAATCGTATGGAGGATCGGGATCGGCTTGAAGCGGAAGCTCTTTGTTTAGAGGGAAAGGTGCTCTGTTGTTACCAATAACAGGAGCAACGCGTGCGTTTTGGTAATTGGAGAAGTTTCAACAATTGATTTCGAAAACATTTTCGTGACGGTCTAGGTGAGCGTTACAATGAACAATTTATGGCGTTAACTCTAAGAAGGGCCGTCAGAGGCATAACTAGATGAGTTTGAACGCTTGATGGCCATACTCGAGGAGTTCCCAATGACTTACTCGAGGATGCGTTTGTCAAAGGGCTCAGACCGGAACTTCGGTGTGTTGTGCAGTGGAAACTGGAGGGATTAGAGGACGCGATTAATTTGACAGTTCGAGCTGATGGGATTGAGGTGACCAAGTCAAAAAATCGCACCATAACAAGCAGCGTTCTAGTTCTGAAAAGGGATGCCTCCCTTCAAAGTGTTTCTGGTGAAATTTAAGGGGAAAATGGGTCTTTCCCAGCACATCATCAGAGCGAAGCAAGTCCTTCCTCTGATAAAGCAGTATCTTCGTAATGAGACAGTGAAATCCAATCGGCATTTGGGCTGCATAAGACTTTGCATGCTTAACAAAGTGATCATATACTAGGGCCCCAGAGTTAAATATGCAGTGTTTACCAATCTGGTAAATGAGACGACTAACCTCAATGTATACCAGAGATCCATTCGATGTGGATACCCAGGTTGCAACATCAATTTGAGCAATGATTGAGTACTTGGTTGTGAGATCAGAGGCCAGTAGACCACCCTTGATGGGCGAAAAAACTTGCTCATTTCCTGTTATAATTTTGACAATAATGCCCAAGCTCGGCAGAGGATCACTGTGAGTAAAGTCAATTATGCACAAAGTAGTATGAATCAAGGCAAGAGTGAAAATAAACAGATGACCACGAACGTTAACCTTTTCATAATTAGGACTATCTAGAGAATCCATATCCGAAGAGAGACTGATGATAAATTTTTTCACAAGCTTGGGATAGTAAGGGCCAAGATCACTTATAGTCATGAGAAGGCCAGATTTTTGCAGGAGGTCAAGAACCACAGATAACTTCTTGGCATTCATAGAGAGCTCTCTTTCGGGAAAGATGTTTTGTGCTTACACAAACTTCCATTTAGCCACCTGGGCCAGGTCCTCTACGAGCTGCGAGGCAGATTTAACGCTACGCCCTTCCCTTAGCGCCTCACTCTAGGCGGGGCTCCAGTTCGAAAGAAAATGTTATCGAGAGGAGCCAGATGAATGTTCCTTGTAATCTTCATTCCATCTTTATATTTCATGTTCTGTAGGACATAAGATGGAGTAGCTTCTATAGGTTCATCCTCGTTAAAAAGGACAGACTGAGGGGCATGAATCTTTTCAATTCTTCTGCTTCTTGGTGATTCCCGTTACTCTTCTGTTTTTCCGCTTTGCAGCAAAAGCATTCTTCTTCCTGGTCATATTTTGATGAACAAGAGATGTATACGAAGCAGGTGGATGAGCAGGGTGAGGAGATGGAGCCTCAGGTTAGGAGGCATCGACATGATGAGATGTCCTCTTGATTTATTTTTAGCAGTTTGGAGGGCACTGATGATGGTATCATCTTCATCAGGAACATCATAAGGCTCATAGATGTTCTTTCTCTTCGGACTAGTATCAGAATTCTCAACCGACTCTGACACAAAATTGTCAGGAAAAAATGAGTCGACATTTAGGATTCTTCACTATCATGATTCAACCCTAATATTCATCGGATAACCTCTAAATTAGCAGGGCATGGTTTCATATTCAAACAGATGCATTGAGGCGGAGCACCTTGATGAGGATGGGAATTACCTGAGATGGATTTTGTAGTAGGGGATCCTTGAATTCCCTGGTCATTCTGAGCATTTGAGATAGAGGCATTATCATATGGGGAATCACTCGATAGTTGACCGTGTTGACATTTATGCCCACAAAGGAGATTTTTGATATTAAATACTTTTGTATATGTTTTGTTTTGAATTTAAATAAAAATTGAATATCCATTCTAATTTAAGATTGTGTTTATGCATGAATGTCTACGTTCTGAAACTGTCATCAATGAAAGAAGTGCTAAGTACAGACTTGACAAGATACCTTCTTATGACTAGTTTAAATAATAGTTCGTAATCTAAAGATCGATAGGGTAATCGACTCTTAGTAATGATTGTTAGAATGAATTAAACGATATCTTATCTTGTGAAATGGAGAGTTGTGACTCTGTAGTTCATTCTTGATATCTTAATGAATATATTGAACAAGACCTGTGAAGTTTTGAAGTTTGAGACAAACCGTTTAATCACTCGAAACCTCAAACTCACATACGAGGGGTATTTTAGTAATTATCTAAATCCCGAAGTGAGTACATATCTTCTTGTAACACTTTATGACATTTGATTTGTCAATGGGCAATGGCTAAGTGAAGTTTCATTGACCGGACGGTTGGTGTCATAATACAGTTTCGTTGAAATATGTGATTCACAGATATGAAATTTGTGTTGAAACAATGTTAAGACATTAGTATCACACCATGCTCTGTTATGAGAGTGTGATCGAATAAACCAGGCCTAGTATTCATCGAATAAAGAATTCTTTGAAATAAAACATGTGACATGTTGAGACATCTCACTTTATGTTTTTCTCGTTCACAAATAACAGAGGACTTGGTGAAATAATAACTCAGGGGTAAAACGGTATTTTACATTCCTCTGAGTTAATGATACACACAAAGGATAATATCGTAAAATACACCGTGGACCGTGTGAAGAATAGTTTTGTCACATCAAACGGAAATATAAACGCATATGAACTTAGAGATGTTCAATATTGGTCTTTTAGTGGAATCGACTAATATTAAGAATTAAAAGTCGGAAAAAGTTTGTGAACTTTTGTGTGTGAGCTTTATTCTAAAGCTTCGTTCATGTGGGTCCATAAGGTCTCAATGATAGACTCTCGGACGAGATTTTGGTGAACAAGAAATGATTGATTTTCTCATTCAACGTAAATTATGATTTACGCTAAGAAAATTATTTTTTAAGTAATTAAATAAATAATTGTTTATTTATTATTACATTTATTTAACGAATCATATTATGTTATTATATTGATAATAATATAATTTTATTATTCAAATAAATAAAAGATGAAAATAAATATTTTCTCGTTTTGTACTACATTGATTAGTATGAAAATAATTAATGACTTGTCATTAAATAAATGAGATGTTCTAAATTAATTAAATATTATATTAGAAATAAATCAAATAAATCAAATAAATTTGGGAGATAATTAAGACAATATGGCCGACCATAATAAGGGTTCTAAGGGCTGGAAAAATTGTTTAAACTCATTAAAAGGAGTTTGGGGCTTAAGTTTGACTATTGGGTCTAAATTGAATTTTGACCTAACTTAAGCCGATTCTCTCTGATATAAAAGGAGGCTCTCTCTTTGGTAACCCTAGCCGAATTTTGACCATCACTTAGCCGAACCTCTCCCCCCTTGTGCTTGAGAGGTTTTGGCCGAATTTTAGATAGAAAGAGAGAGATGAAATTAGTTTCCCGACAACCCTTCCTTTTCTTAAAGTTTCCCCTTCTTCCCTTGTTCCCACAAAGAGCCCACCTAGCGAATTATCATTGATTCATCTTGTGGTTGTTTGAGTGACATTTGATCCACAGGGCCGGCCACTTCTTAGAGCATCGAGCAAGGACGGATTTCAGGACATCCTAGACGCACGTGGGAAGGAGTTTCGGTCGTGCTTGTTGACGCATCCCCGGGGCTGATTCTTGCAGAGCCGAACCCACTGTAAGTTTCCTATAAACGAGTTGGATCTGAATATAATAATCATTGTAGGATTGTTAGAAATTTTAGATCACTCGTTTGCATGTTTGAATGAATTTCTTAATATGATTAGAAATTTATTGACATGCTAAATTAGAGTTAATGACATGATTATTGAATATGTTTTAAAACGTTTTAACATGTTAAATTGAATTATGAATTTCCGTCATATATTGATATGTTTCATAATTAATTAGGTTAATTGTTAACTAAATTCCAACAAATGATAGCAGAGCCATAATTGTCATCAAAATCGATTTTATGTGTTGGCGTTTTTTGTATGAATTGCATTTGTGAATGTATGTGCGTTTTATGGATGGATCCTTATTCTATTTGGCTATAGGATTATTTTCGGGTTACGTCCCGGTTTTATTTTATTTTATTTAAATTTTTAATATGTTATAAATTTAAATTTTGTAAATTTGTAATCCGGGAGAACAAGAAGAGAGGAGGCTACCACCGGAATGGCCGCGCGTTATGGAACGCGTGGGAGCTATCTTGGACCATTCCGAAGGGCCCAAGGATCTGTGTATTAGACGCATGAGGGCTGTTTGGATCGGCAAAAACCCTAGCGTGGCCGTGTGTCTTTGGACGCGCGTGTGCTAGCTAGGGTTAGGCTCGACGATCGAGATTCGGAAATTGTTTCCGAATAAATTTAAAATCTTGAATAATTAAATTTGCTTACATTATTTTTGAAATAATAAAAGTGAATTTAGTTATTTGAGTGGGAGATATTGATCTCTAAGTTTTAAAACTCGGAATTTTCGACGGCTCGACGCAAGACAAGAAAATAAATAGTTTAATGAATTTTTCTTTTCGTAAAGAGTTGTAAATTTAGAAATGAGCCATTAGATAAGCTAAATATTATGTTTTTATTTATGTAAGCTTATCTCATATTCACTCACATGTCATATGGGATAGAATGCTAACACTATGAAATTGTTCATGCATCATTGTAGTTTAATTTATAAAACTAGTTATTAAATTGAACTCCATCCACAAAAAAATAATTTTTGCAAAAACTAAGTGAGAGGGTTATTTGTCGTTGAAATAACCTAAGTTCCCCAACATGAATTTAATTAACTTGTGTGAATGAACTAAGAGTCACCATCGTGGCCCTCCCTTTAATGGGAGTACTTCGGAAGCACATAGTTAATTAAATTGTTACGAACTAAACTCTAAAGAGGAACGATGAAGCGGGGTCTCCCCTAGGAAAACCGTTTTCAAAGTGACTTGGATAAGATCCCACATGTTGGTTACACGCTTAGACATTGTTTAAAGTAACCCTCCACAGAGGCTATGCGTTAAAAATAAGTGACCAAAGTCCATGATAATTAGCAAGAACTAGAAGTTGTGACTTCTTGTATGGTTCAAACTAAATAGTGATGTGTCACGACTATGAAAGACGATCAATTGCGGTTTCTCCTAGGAAAAGCAATTAATCATTTTTTTTCTTCATAATACCATGAATTATTTATCGCTTTCCTCACCTAACTAGGATTGTACATGCATCATAATTCAAAATTGTAGCACATGCTAAATATATTCATTTTATTTAATTTCAGCAATATATCATGAATCCACTTGCATCTATATTGAGTTATAACAAACTCGAGGGTGAGAATTACGCTGATTGGAAACGTAACCTCGACATCGTACTGACGGTGAAAAAGCACAAGTATGTTCTCACTACCCCGTGTCCTCCAGCTCCGAGTGCTGACTGAAGACAGGAGGACAAGGACGCCTATGACACGTGGGTTCGGTCCGATGAGATTGTCAAACGTTATATCTTGGGTTCCATGAGCAATGTGTTGGAACAATCTCACAAGGACATTGCCACGTCATATGACATGCTCTATAATCTTCATGACATGTTTGGATGTCATGGGCGTCAGGCGAGGGAACAACCAATCCGCAATTTCATAAATTGCCGGATGAAGCCGGGAACATCAGTCAGGGACCACATGCTAGTGATCATAGGTCACCTGAATGACATGGAGATTCTCGGATCAGAGATCGATGGAATGACCAAGGTCGACATGATCTTGGAGACTCTGACCAAATCTTTTGATAGCTTCCGTCTGAACTACTCCATGAACAAGCTCGATTATTCTATAATCGAAATCATGAAGGAGTTGCAGACTGCCGAGGGACTTCTCCCTAAGACCAAGAAGGAGACTGGTGAAGTCAATGTTGCTGAACATAGGGCTTCCACTTCTGGTTCTAAGAGAGTGATGAAGGGTCCCAAAAACGCCAACCGAACGAGATCCAAGATGCCTTACAAGAAGGCTGCGGATGTCAAGGGCAATGGCATCGCAAAGGTGGACAAGTCTAAACACAAGTGCCACAATTGCGGAGAAGTCGGCCATTGGCGAAGGAACTGCCCTGCCTACCTCAAGATTGTCAAGGGGAAATGTATGGTTTTCGTCACCCAAGCATGTTACACGACATATAAAGAATCACCCTGCAATTTAAACTGCGGGGCTTCGGATCATATTGTGTGTAATCTGAATGGTTTTAGGCAAACCAGACGCTTAGGTGATGAGGAGTTCACGTTCAACTTGGGGAATGGAACGAAGGTCAGAGCTAGATCTGTTGGGACCATGGAGCTGAATTTTGGGAATAAAACTTTATTATTGAATAACATTTATTATGTTTCGGATTTTTGCAAGAACTTGATTACTTTTGGTCGTTTAGAAGAACAACATTTTGAATTTAAATTCAATAATGGTATTGAAATTTTTCTTAATGGTTGTTTTATTACTAAAGCTCATCGCGTAGATTGTATTTATTATCTATATCCGAATGTGCCGACAATCTTTGATACTAAGGTGAATAGTGATTCACTTAAGAAGCGTAAGACGTTTCATAGTGATGAAACGGATGACACATATCTATGGCACTTACGTCTTGGACATATTAGCCTAGATAGGATTAAGATGTTAACAAAGGATGGTCCTTTGAAATCTCTAAACGTAGGATCTATGCCCACGTGCTAATCCTGTCTTGAAGGCAAGATGACCAAGAGACCTTTCTCTTCGAAAGGTCTAAGAGCCACACAAGTGTTGGGACTCGTACATAGTGATGTATGTGGTCCAATCAATATTCAGGCAAGAGGAGGTTACGAATACTTTGTAACCTTCACTGATGACTACTCACGTTTTGGTCATGTTTTCTTAATGCGACACAAATTTGATACTTTTGAAATGTTGAAAGAATATCGGGCTTTGGTTGAGAAGCAGAGAGAGAAACAAATCAAAACCCTTCGATCGGATCGAGGCGGAGAGTACTTGTCTGATGAGTTCGAGGATCTTCTTAAAAAAGAAGGCATCCATTCTTAGCTTACAGCACCTTGCACTCCACAACAAAACGGTGTTTCAGAGAGAAGGAATCGAACTCTACTAGATATGGTGAGATCGATGATGAGTTACTCATCTCTTCCTGATTCGTTCTGTGGATATGCCTTAGAAACGACAGCTCACATTCTAAACCAGGTTGCGTCAAAAACGGTTTCTGGCACTCCCTACGAGAGATGGTGTGATAAGAAATCTGTTCTAAACCACATCAAGATCTGAGGTTGTCCAGCACACGTGTTAAGATAAAAGACTAGCAAGTTGGCTAGTCGTTCAGAATTATGCCTTTTCATAGGATATCCCAAAGAAACAAAAGGGTACACATTCTATAGTCCTACTGATAAGAAAACGTTCGTTATCACGAACACAATGTTTCTTGTTAAGTATTACATAAAGAATACTGTACCAAGAAGCAAACTTGTGCTTAAGGAGATGTTAGGTGAAGTAGCTGGTACTTCACAAGATAGGAGGAGTCCTACACCAACAATAGAAGAACCACACTCGGAACCTGAGCCTCATACGATTCATCGCAGTAACAGGATTGTACGACAACCTGAGCGATTGATGTACATCGAGGAGGCCTTTGCTGCAGTCGCATACAAGGAGGAAGATGATCCAGTATCATTTTCCCAGGCGATGCAGAGTTCCAAAGCAAATCTATGGAAATAAGCCATGAATGTTGAAATGCATGTATGTCAACAACAAGGTCTGGAAACTTGTAGATTTACCCGAAGGCATCAAGCCTGATGGATGTAAATGGATCTACAAGAAGAAAAGATGACCGGATGGAAATGTTGAGACATTTAAGGCACGACTTGTGGCGAAAGGGTTCACACTTGTGGCAACGCTAAAGTCCATCCGTACTCTTTTATTTATTGCTGCCGCCCTAGATTATGAAATCTGGTAGATGGATGTCAAGACTGCATTTCTGAACGACAATCTTGACGAGCGCATTTACATGGCTCAACCAGACGGGTTCATGGAGAAAGACCAACAAGGCAAGGTTTGTGAGTTGCTGAAGTCCATTTATGGGCTAAAGCAAACATATAGATCGTGGAATATTAGATCCGACGAGACTGTGAAATGTTACGGCTTTGATCAGCCATTAGATGAGCTATGAGTTTATAAGATGATAAACGATGGAAAAGTGGTCTTCTTACTCCTTTATGTAGATGACATACTACTCATTGGAATGATGTGGGAAAGTTATCAGAGGTTAAGATCTGGTTGTCAAAGCAGTTTGAGATGAAGGATCTTGGAGAAGCGGCTTACATTTTGGGGATTCAGATCTTTAGAGATCGGAAGAACCAGAAGTTAACGCTTTCTCAAGCATCTTATATTGATAAGATCATGGATTTCTTTAGTATGCAGAACTCCAAGAAAGGACAACTACCTTTTAGACATGGAGTGCATCTATCTAGTGAGCAGTCTCCCGAGACTCCTCAAGAGATAGATGACATGAGACACATTCCCTACACCTCAGTCATGGGAAGTCTCATGTATGCGATGCTTTGTACTAGGCCAAATATTTGTTACGCAGTGGGCGTGGCGAGTAGATTCCAATTGAATCCTAGACCCGAGCACTAGGTTGCGATCAAGCATGTTCTCAAGTATCTACGGAGAGCGAGAAACTATATGCTTGCATATTCAGGTGATGACCTGAATATGACGGGGTATACCGATTTCTACTTTCAAGAAGATAAGGATTCCAGGAAATCCACATCAGGGTCTGTGTTCACCCTGAATGGTGGATCCAAGGTCTGGAGGAGTATAAAGCAATCTTGCGTTGCTGACTCGACCATGGAAGCCGAGTATGTGGCAGCTTGCAAAGCTGCGAAGGAGGCTATGTGGCTGAGGAAATTCCTGATGTACTTGGAAGTAGTTCCAAGTGCGAACGAGCCCATTAGACTTTATTGTGATAACAGTAGGGCCGTTGCTAACTACAAGGAACCAAGAAGTCACAAGCGCTCAAAACATATCGAGCGGAAATATCACCTAGTACGAGATATAGTTCACAGAGGGGACGCGACGGTTATGAAGATCTCAACGTTGGACAACCTTGCTGATCCCTTCACGAAACCTTTAAATAGTAAGGTCTTCGAGGGACACCTAGAAGGATTAGGACTGAAAGATCATTCGCATCTCCTTTGAGTCAAATGGGAGTTTGTTGGCATTTATGCCCAAAAATGAGATTTTTGATATTAAATACTTTTGTAGTTGTTTTGTTTTCAATTTAAATAAAAATTGAATATCCATTCTTATTCAATATTATTTTTATGCATGAACGTCTACGCTATGAAACTGTCATCAATGAAAGAAGTGCTAAGTACAGACTTGACAAGATACCTTCTTATGACTAGTTTAAATAATAGTTCGCAATCTAAAGATCGATAGGGCAATCGACTCTTAGTAATGATTGTTAGAATGAATTAAACGATATCTTATCTTGTGAAATAGAGATTTGTGACTATGTAGTTCATTCTTGATATCTAAATGAATATATTGAACAAGACCTGTGAAGTTTTGAAGTTTGAGACAAACCGTTTAATCACTCGAAACCTCAAACTTACATACGAGGGGTATTTTAGTAATTATCTAAATCCCGAAGTGAGTACATATCTTCTTGTAACACTTTATGAAATTTGATTTGTAAATGGGCAATGGCTAAGTGAAGTTTCATTGACCGGACGGTTGGTGTCATAATACAGTTTCGTTGAAATATGTGATTCACAGATATGAAATTTGTGTTGAAACAATGTTAAGACATTACTATCGCACCTCTGTTATGAGAGTGTGAGCGAATAAACCAGGCCTGGTATTCATTGAATAAATAATTTTTTTGAAATAAAACATGTGACATGTTGAGACATCTCACTTTATGTTTTTCTCGTTCACAAATAACAGAGGACTTGGTGAAATAATAACTCAGGGGTAAAACGGTAATTTTACATTCCTCTGAGTTAATGATACACACAAAGGGTAATATCGTAAAATACACCGTGGACCGTGTGAAGAATAGTTTTGTCACATCAAACGGAAATATAAACGCATATGAACTTAGAGATGTTCAATATTAGTCCTTCAGTGGAATCGACTAATATTACGAATTAAAAGCCGGAAAAAGTTTGTGAACTTTTGTGTCCGAGCTTTATTCTAAAGCTTCGTTCATGTGGGTCCATAAGGTCTCAATGATAGACTCTCGGACGAGATTTTGGTGAACAAAAAATGATTGATTTTCTCATTAACCGTAAATTGTGATTTACGCTAAGAAAATTAAATTCTAAGTAATTAATAAATAATTAGTTATTTATTATCATATTTATTTAACGAATCATATTATGTTACTATATTGATAATAATATAATTTGATGATTCAAATAAATAAAAGATGAAAATAAATATTCAAATAATTTGATGATTTAAAAAATTGTCAAAGAGGAGCGCTGGTTTTGAGGGGTATTTTGGGACTTTCCTCGTGTAGAAGTACCTCCGACTTGACCTTCGGCACAATCTGTGGAGGTTTGTCCCGAATCCCTAGAGCTTTGATCCTGTGCATGATCTCGCACCATCTTTCGAGGAACATTATTCTTCTTCATTTTCGGAGCCTCGCGGGGAAAAGATGTGCGAATGCCAGTCCTTTTTCCGACCATGATTATAGCATGCAAAATCATAATGAGGCAGTTGCAAGAAAAATTCAAATATTGACAGTTGAAGCCAGTGTGTTGAAAGGAGTTATGATATTCGAAATCAAAAGTCTCATAGCTTGAGGGAACATGAACTGTCTCATTCGTGTAAACAAAGAAACGACACAACCTTTTTTCGTTATTAAACAGAGTGGGCTTGGCACATTCAACCCATATGAGAATGGGCATATAACCACTTCGGACGGAGTAAGTAAAGACCCAAAAACAAATCAGTAATTGCTAACTGTCAATAACACATAACCCAATAAAAGCTTGCAGGTTCTCAAAAGTATTAGCATCCAAGGCATTTGTAAAAATACTAGCAAGTTGTTTCTGTGTCTAAATATAATCAAGACGAACCTTTTTATTTTTAACAATTTTTCTAATAAGATGGTGGTGAATGTCTATGTGTTTCGTCTTGCTATGTTGAGCTGGATTTTTGGAAATGTTGATTGCACTCTGATTGTCACAGAATAATGTTATGATATCTTGTTACACACCATACTTAAAGCATCTGTTTCATCCATAAACTCTAAGTACAACTACTACATGCAGTAATACATTCTGCTTCAACTGTAGATAGTGAGATGCAATTTTGATTTTTGCTGAACCAAGAGATGAGATTGTTTCCAAGGAAGAATCATCCTGCAGAAGTGCTTTTACGATCAGCAACACTTTCTGCTCAATCAACATCACAATAATCAACCAGAGTTGAAGTGGTGTCAAATGAGTAGAGTAACCCTAGATTTGATGTGCCATAAATGTATCGAATAATTCTCTTCCCTTGACTGGGATGACTAACTTTTGGATTAGCCTGACACCAAGCACATACCCCAACTGAATATTTAATGTCAAGTGTAGTAGCAGTGAGATACAAGAGACTCCCAATCATGCTTCTGTAAGACTCTGATTAGCAGGAGTGCCAGTATCATCTTTGCTCAACTTGATATGACTGGCAGCTGGAGTTCGCTTGTGAGAACATTTTTCAAGCCCAAAACGTTTGATAATGTCACTGACATACTTACTTTGAGATATAAAAATCCCATCAGCCATCTATTTAATCTGGAACTCAAGAAAAATATTTAATTCACCCACCATACTCATCTCTAATTCACTCTTCATCTGTTTCAAAAACTGCTGCACCATATTGTGTGACATTCCTCCGAATACAATGTCATCAACATAAATCTGGGCGATCATAAACTGATTGTCTTCTTTCTTTACAAAGAGAGTCTTTTCAACACTCCCTCGAATGTATGCCTTGAGAATGACAAATTTAGTCAGCGTTCATACCATGCACGAGGAGCTTGCTTAAGGCCATAAAGAGACTTCCTGGGTTTGTAATATGATATGGAAAGTGTGGATATATGAATCCATTAGGCTGAGCAACATAATTTCCTCATTTAAATAACAATTAACGAATTTACTCTTGACATCCATCTGAAATAATTTAAACCGGAAGTGACAAGAAATACCAAGAAGCATTCGGATGGCTTCTAATGGAAACATGAGCGAAGGTTTCATTAAAATCTACTCATTTTACCTGTGTATATCCCTGTGCCACTAGTCTGGCCTTGTTCTGAGTAACACTAACATGTTCATCACACTTGTTTTTGAAGATCCACTCAGTTTCAATCACTTTGACTTGGTCGGGTTTAGGAACCAGATCCCAGACATAATTTCTCTCAAATTGAACTAGCTCTTCTTGCTTAACATTCATTCAGAATTTATCATGAATAGCTTCATTCACATTTCTTGGTTCAATTGGAGACAAAAAAAATATTAGTGATCATCTCCCGATAGTTAGCATGATCCTTTCTTCACGTCTCTATGGTGTCATTAACATCCCAAATAACACAGTCAATTCGATGATTCTTTTGGATTTTGTTTGAGGGAATCAACTCGTGACTGACCTCATTAGATGACTTAGTTTTTGTTGGTTCCTAGGTCACATAATTGTGAGTAGCACTTTCAGCAGCAGTATTTCCCGAGGCTTCTTCACTACTAGGATTATTCTGAAACATAATATCAGAGACAGATGACGTAACATCTATTCTGACATTTTTCTCATTTTGATGAAATCCATCTTCTTCACCAAGCATGTATATATCAGTAGTATCCTTGACAACTATATTTACAGACTCCATGATACTCTTGGACCTCAGACTGTAGACATGAAAAGCAACACTGTTTCTAGAGTATCCCACAAATATACCTTCATCACTCGTTGGATCAAGTTTTCTTCTAGCTTCTCTATTAGCAAGAATATAGCAAGTTGATCCATATATATGAATATATTTCACATTAGGTTTACGACCTCTCCAAATCTCATACTGAGTAGTGGTAGTCCCTGGTCTGATAGTAACCCTGTTATGAATATGACACGTGGTATTAAGGGCTTCAGCCCAGAAATGAGTAGGAACATTCTTAGGTAGCAGCATAACCCGAACCATTTCTTGGAGAGTTCTATTCTTTCTTTCAACAATTTTATTTGTTGTGGAGTAATGGGAGCAGAGAATTCAAGAGCAATTCCTTCTTCAGAATAAAAGTTTGAGAAACTAGAGTTTTCAAATTCACGACCATGATCACTCCTAATTCTGACAATTATCGCAGTCATATCCCAGTTTTGTCGTTGAAAAACTCTGCATAATTCTTCAAACACATCAAAAGTATCAGACTTTTATTTGAGAAAGTAAACCCATGTATACCTTAAATAGTCATCCACGCAGACAAAAACATATCTCTTTCCTCCAAGGCTTTCAGTTTTTAGTGGTCCCATGAAGTCCATATGGAGAAGCTCCAAAACACGAGATGTTGTGTAAGTTTGAACAGGTTATGAGAACTTTAAACCTGCTTACCTATTTGAAATTCTCCACAGATTTGACTTTCAATGATTTTAAAGTCCAGTACTCCAGCAACAGCCTTCTCTATGATAATTTTTTGAAGGCTTCTATAGTTTAGATGCCGAAGACGTTGATGCCACATTTTAGCTTCTTGAGCCTTAAAGATCAAACATGACTCAGTCTTAGAGTTTTTATGCGGGGACCACATGTAACAATTGTCTTGTGATCAAACACCCTTCATTAGAAGATCATTATGAGATGTCATGACTGCGCACTCATCACAAGTGAAATTCATTGTAAGATTGACATCACATATATGAATAATGCTTATGAGATTCGCAGTAAGGACTTAGACAAGCAAATTTTCCTTCAAGAAAGTAAGACCTTGAAAATTCATGGTACCCTTTCCAATGATCTTTGTTTTGATTATGTCTCTAAAAGTCACATAGAAATTAATATATGGCTTACTATCTGTAAGATAATCTTTAACACCTGTCATATGCCTTGAGCATCCACTGTAAAAATACCAATTATCATAGGTAGAGGCACGAAGAGAAGTATAAGAAATATTGTCAAGATGATAATTCTTGATTCTCCAAATCATTCATGACTCTCTACCTTACTCGTTGTAATGTTGAATTTTAGACTTAGGTTGAAGATTAATTCTGTTTATCAGCCGATAACAGTAAGGACGTATGTGACCTCTTCTTCCACAATAGTGAGATATCCATGAAGATCTTTTGATAAGAGATCTCACATGTTGTTGAGAGAGTGTTCTGTGATCAGTCTCTTTCATTCTCTGAGGAACAAATCTGGTTTGCGATGTGGAACCTCCATGAGAGTATCCAAGCCCTTTCATCTTCTTCACAGGTTTTTCCCAATAAGAGAATTTTATCCAGTTTATCAGTATCCGAGTTCAACATTCTAACAGACATTGTCATTTTCACCAATTCATTATTAAGACAAGCTACTTCCAACTTCAATTCAACAATTGTCTCCGGTAGTCTTATTTTGTCATTAGTAAAATCTTATTATTAAGATTATCTGTAATATCAACTTTATCAACATCTTCAATGTAATGAGTAGAGGATATAGCAGAGCTCACAGTGTGACCAGTCTCATTCTCCTCCAGATTAGTGATGAAAGAAGTGAAGGCAAGAAAATTGCGGACATTATCGGACTCACTATCATTCTCATCATCAGACAGTGTAGAAGTATAACCCTTCTTCTATTTTATGATAAAGTTTGAGCAGTCTTTCTGTATGTGACCATAGCCATCACATTCATGACACTGTACTCCTTTTATTTTATATCCAAATTGCCTATCACCATTCCTGCTGGTTCTCTGAGAAGTATTTCCTTTCCGAGACTGATGTTGAGACAGACCGTCTCGAACATCTGATGCAACATTTTGAGATGGAAGTCTAGGAAACTTCTTCATAACCCTATTAGAGTTCTTGGATAGCAAGACAATAGTATCATAAATATCCCCATCAGAGTCAGAAGATACCTAATCAAACTCATTTTTCAGAGAGCTTTTTAGAGCCAAATTCTTGTTCCTTTTCTCAGCGCATGGATGGATAATTTATAAGTCATCAGGGATCCTATCACTTCAATAGCGGTGACCTTCATTTTAAACCTTGGCGGAAGATATATGAGAATCTTTCAAACCAGTATTTCATATGACATGGGAACACCGAGAGAAAATGATTCATTAGATATATTACAAATTTGAACATTAAACTCAACAATAGTCTCATCCTCATTAATGGTGAGAGCTTCAAATTGTGTGGTGAGCATATGAAGTTTAGAGTTGTGGACTTTCATTGCTCCTTTATGTGCCACTTCAAGGATTTCCCATGCGTCCTTGGCACTGCTGAATATATTCTTGTCCACAACATTGTAAATAGCATTAAGTGCTCTAGATTTTCCAAAAGCTTCTTGCTCTTCAGCAGACGTCTAGTCTTTTTCAGGTTTCAAACTTCTTACGCCACTCTTAGTGTCAACAACAATGGGAGACTTCCATCAATTCAGTACAGCCTTCCAGGTCATGTTGTCAACGGATTTCAAGAAAGCACACATTTGTGCTTTCCAATAGTAATAATTTGATCCATCCAATATGAGAGGTTAATTAACAGATCCACCTTCCCTGAAACTGTCAATCTTAACAAAATATTAAAAACAACAGGAAACCACCCTTTGTGAAGGATGTCTAGTCTGATGCCAATTGAAATTATGTTAATCGCTTAGCCAACTGTCACACACACTTATTGTAACAATCTATGTAACAGTTGAAAACCAAAAGATCGATGACAATATAAGCACCTAATAAATAATAAAGAACACCCACAATTGGTAACCCGAGTGGAAATGATTTCACTATAATAAATAGTTTTCAGTACAAATGGACTTATATGAAAAACATAAACATCAACCGCCAGAGTACTAACTATATAGTAAAATCTAATTTAGTCCCCCCTGAATAAGTGACCCTTCGAAGATCCACGACAAACACATCTTCACGTGTTCTTTGATCACAAGATAAACCTCAAGCATGACTAGTTCATTCACGAGTAAACAAAGATCCAATAGCGAATTAATAATAGTGGGTGATCTAATTCTACACTGCTCTTCACCGAGTCTAAAGTTTTCCAGCTCGCCGATCTTGCACGTCTAGAAAAGTTATGAACTCAATGAAAGAATTAATGAGGCTAATGGCAGCAACCATACTTTTTATAGCGCCCAATGCAAGAAGGTCATTGCTAAGGTTTGTTTGAAGTCAATGCGTCAACACCAAAGAGTAAGGACCCTTAACACACACTTAAGTCGAGAATCACAAACTGCCCAAGTATAGATAACCGAATCACATAATGTTATGTCGAATGATATCGATCAATTAATGATACATATTACGTCCAAAATACTTGCGTAATAAAAATAAGCCAATCAATAGTAATAACAATGAGAATTCAAACAATCGAGGTAATTCTTCAAAGCTTCCATAATTCCTTATGAATCATAATGATGACATCAAATCACTTGTTTTGGATAAGACTCCTAATAATTGCAAGCTTACCCTATTCGATGTTCAAAAATACATTATTTCTTCGATGGTGACTCTAATAATAAATTTAATTATGGAAGAGATTGATAGTCCATTGTTCTCGAAACTATTTGACGAGTTACAATTACGAATGCAAGAAAAAATATTCATCGTGTTACGCCATGTAAATAAAAATGGACACGTTGCTAGTGCCACTTCTTTGTCATGGAAAGCTGCAATTGAAAAGTCTTTCGTAGACACAGTCGAAGTGTGTCTAGGCTACGTGAACGACGCTACGATGGGACACGTAATATGCAATCCTATGGCCTAAAACGCTTATTTTGAAACAAAATCAAATTGCTTTATGTTCATTGCTTTGATTATCAACTTCAACTTGATATTTTTATACTTGCAAAAAAACATATTGAAGTGAATTAATTTATTATTTATGTCACAAGGATCATCAATGTTGCCGGATATTCATCAAACGCTGTGATATTCTTCTTGAAAAGTAAAGGTCAATAATTTTTAAAGTTTTCAAAGATGGTGTGATTTTAAGTGGCCGAGGTCTAAATAAAGAAACTTCACTCCAGCGTTCGGGTAGTATTCGTTGGGGCTCGTATTAAGGTACACTAGTTAGCTTGATCACCATGTTTTCGTATATAGTTTCGTGTTCGGATTGGTGCCCACAAGAGAGATATTAGACATTATAAATACTTTTGTATTTGAGTTTTTGCTGAAATATTAAATAAAATTAAATATTCATTCTTGACTAAATTTGTGTTGATGTATTTTTACTACACTTTGAAACTTTCATCGACAAAAGGGGTGCTATGTACATACTTGACAAGATAGCCCCTTGTAACTAGTTTATATAAATAGTTCGCAATCTAAAGATCGTCAGGGAAATCAAATCAGAGTAATGATTGTTTAAATGAATCAAGATATCTTATCTTGTGATATAGAGAGTTGAGACTCTATGCTTCATTCTTGATATATTACAGAATATATTGACCAAGACTTGTGATCCTCTGAAGCTCGAGATAAAACCGTTTAATCACTCGAAACTTCAAGATCAAATACGAATGGGTATTTTGGTACTTACCTAAATCCTGAAGTGAATGCATAATTGATGTGACACTTTATGACATTTGATTTTTCAATGGGCAATGGCTAATTGAAGTTTCATCTCACCCGACGATTGGTGTCATAACGTTGTTACATTGGATTATGTGATTAACAGATACATAATTCGTGTTGAAACAACGCCAATGAATTAGTATCACACTATGCTTTGTTATGAGAGTGTGAATGAATGAACCAGGCCTGGTACTCATAGAATATAATATTCGTTGAATAAAACATATGACGTGTAAAGAGATCTCACTCTATGTTTTTGTCATTCACAAATAACAACGGAGTTAGTGAAATATTAACTCATGGGTAAAACGGTAATTTTATATTCCTTTGAGTTACTGATACACATGGAGGGTAATATCGTAAAATACTCCGTGGATCATGTGAATAATTGTTTTGTCACATCAAACGGAAAATAAACGCATATGAACTTAGAGCGTTTCAATCTTAGTCCTTTAGTGGAACCGATTAATATTAAGAATTAGAAGACGAAAAAGGTTTGTGAACTTTTGAGTCCCATCTTTATTCTAAAGCTTCATTCATGTGGGTCCATTAGGTCTCAATTATAGACTCTCGGATGAGATTTATTGAACTAGAACGATTTGATTTTCTCGTTGAATGTAAATTGTGATTTACAATAATTAGTTATTTATTATTACATTTATTTAATGAATCATATTATGTTATTATATGAATAATAATTTATTTTGATGACTCAAATAAATAAAAGATGAAAATAAATATTTTCTCGTTTTGTACTACTTTGAAGAGTTTAAAAATAATTAATGAATTGTCATTAAATAAATGAGATTTTCTAAAATAAGTAAATATTATTTTAGAAATAAATCAGATATATTTTTGGAGAATATTGATGAGAATACTCCATAATTATAGAATTAGGTTGAGAAATTAATTTTTTGAAATTAATTTTTAAAAAACAATGGCCTTAAGTTTGACTAATGAGTTTCACCTAAATAAAGCCCGTTCTCTCTTTATCTAAATGAATTTTTCAAAAACCTTAACTAACCCTAACCCTAGAAAATATTCGGCCAAAATCCCCTTCCCCTTTTGTGAGTGTTGGCCGAGAATTTTAGAGTGAGAAAAGTCAAGAAATAGTTCACGATTTCTCGATTCGTTCTTGAGTGATTCTTTTTGTTCTTCATTGTTCAATTGAAGAGCTCACCCTCGTAATCTCTCCAAAACCCGAGAGAATTATTTTTTACTCTTCTCGTGGTGTTTGAATGACGTTTTACTTGCAGAGAACCGGCCAAATCATGAAGAAAACGAGCGAGATGCGACGAGGCTCATTTCAGACTTCCACGCGCCGGACAGGATCACCTGCCTGACAAGTCTACTCGCCAAACAGTCAAGCCCGTCGTGGGCCTGAGCCACCATGCGAGTTCCAGGTTGTTTCAGCTCAAGCCACTCCTTGTGCCACGTGTCCTAGCCTTTGTCCACCTAGGCGCACAGGTGCTGCAGCTCCAGCAACTTGCACGGATCTGCAGGCTCACATGCCAATTCTGACCGGCCGACCAACTTGCAATCCGGCGAGACTGACAGTCCAATCCGGCGAAGCAGCTCCGAGGAATCCGACTAGGCGCTCCGAAGTTAGCTAGCAATGCACAAGGTTTTTTTACAACCTCTAATGTGAGTTTCCTAAACGAATTGGATATGCGATTGAATTATATAAATTTTTTTATAGGTTGTTCAATCGTTTGGTCAATTTATTGTCAATATATTTAGAATAAATTGTTTATTGACACGTTAGTAATTTTTAATGCCTAGGTTTCTTATTATGTTAAAATGAGTTTTAATGTCTTATATATCTTATTATATTATTTTGTCCTATTTAAATATGTTATATAATATTGTTAATTAGTCGTTAATCAATTTCCAACATTCCGGTCCTTGAAATGATGGGAAATGATGGCACAATCTCCGAACAAAGATTGGAAGCTACTGACTTACAAGCTATAATATGTTCATTCGATTTTGTATTCAACTTATATATAATCAAAAGTTTTTTTGAGGCTGGAAATGAGTTGTTGAATGCTCTTCAAAGAAAAGATCAAGATATCGTAAACGCCATGAACTTAGTGAGAGCTTGCAAGAAAGGACTACAAATGATGAGGGATAATGGATTGAATTATTTATTAAATCAAGTTTCCACTTTATGTAGAAAACACGACATAGATGTTCCAAAAACGTGGGAAAAATTTGTAACACGATACAAAGTTTAAAACTCACAAACTTGCATCATTTTCAAGCATAACATTTCTATGCGATCATTGATATGCAAATTTTTGAATTGAATGACCGATTCAACGAGGTAAACTAAAATAAGTAACACTCGCATTTTTTATTTCAAAAAGCATTACTGTATAAAAATACAGTCCTCGCTTATTCAAGAAAGCAGCATGGTCTTCGTCTGGACCATACATCAAGATTTGATTATATCCCCAATATGCATCCATAAAACTTATTAATTCATGTTATGCAGTAGAATCTACTACTTGATCTATTCTCAGCTTTGGAAAACTATCTTTAAGACATGCCTTATGTGCGGTAAAATATACACAAGTTCTCATGTTTCCCATTGTTTTTTTTACCAATTCTGGTTTTCACAACCAACTATGATATTTTGTTTACCCGATTGATTTATTTGAAATAAGTTTATCAACTTCTTCCTTTAAAGCTGTATACCGGTCATGATTTAGTTTACTTCTCTTTTGCCTGATCGACCTTGCTTTAAGGTCTATGTTCAATCTATGACATGCATGAATCAGATCTAATCATATCATATAAGATTGTTTCCACACAAAAACATCTGAATATATTGCAAGGATTTTTATGAGTGCAAATTTAATACCGGGTTTGAGGAATTTTTTCGATTCGCAAACTCTTATTCAGCTGATTTGGGTATGGAGTTACCGAATCAGTTTCATCCCTAGGGTCAACATAACATCGATTCGGAAGACTTGGATCCCAGTCTTGTAGTTCTTAAACCATCATGAATATATGGATGCATTTGTCCTCACTATTCTTAACATAGTCCGAATAACAACTTCTTGTTGTTTTCTGATCTCCTCTTAATATGCCAATTCCTAATTTTTTCGGAAATTTCATTGTTAAATATTTCACCGATATTATTGCTCCCAGTTCCTGCAGAGTGGGGTCTTCTTATTACAGCATTGAAGCCGAAGACCCAAGAACCACCACCCATTAAGGGTTAATCGTTGCATCATTTTCTTTTTCTCCGACCGTTGAAAGAAGGGCGACCAATCCTTTAGTATGGACATTTGCACCTATAAAGCTGCAGAGTTGTGTTGGACAGAGTTAAGTGGTCGGCTTTAAGGCCCATTCTAACAAATGTGTCTCCATACAGAATATCCACCGAACTTCCGTTATCTATGAGTATCCCTCTGACCACATAATTTCTGACTGTTGCTTTGCCTACAATCAAATCATTGGGAGGGAAATGTACCCATTTTCCATCTTCTTTTGTGAAAAATATTTCTTATTTTTCCTTCTTAGGAACTTTTGAGGTCTTGTGTATGAGGTAAACATGATCAACACCGAATAAAAATTTGCTTCACAAGTATAATTTTTCAGGGCGCAGCATGGAATTCCTCTGATGTGCTGTCCTCCACTAATAATTTGTATTTCATTATATTGCTTTGCAGGATCATCTTTGTAATGATTTTTGTAAAAAGTATGATATTTCTTCAGCCTTTCTTTTCCGATTAATGCTTATATGGCTTCCTTTAGGTTAAAGCAATCAATATAATTCTGTCTGATATCTCGCTGAAAAGCGCAATCTTTTTGCGATCCCTTTTCGAAATACATTTCTCAATTTTTGCTGGTCGTGGGAACTCTTCTTGGTTTTCAATGAGAGAAGATACTTCATTAAGTCCCTTAGTTAGGGTAGTATATTTATCATAAATACTCAAAAATTATTTTCTAATCGACGATTCTCCCCTTTCTCTCTTTTTGGTGATCGATTGTCTTCTCTTTTTCGATGACTAGACAATTTTGATCACTTCGATGGTTTTGTGGGGATGTCGATCCTCTCATGGGTATCGTGTCCAATCATTCTTGCGATCTTGCCCTGTGCTTCTCGGTTTTGAGCCTTTACGATAAATTCGTCGTAATCTTTCGGTCCCGTTTTCTGCAATAACCACTAGAATTTCGAATCTATTCGGAGTCTTGACGTTATTACTGAAAATCTAAAGTCATCGTTTCAACCGTCGACCAGAATTGTCTGATCGGAGTACCAATTGATATAATCCTTTAGTGACTCTTTGGGGTGCTTCCGAATTGCTAAAAGATTTTATTTGGGTGTATTTTGGCTTGCGAGCCCACAAATTGATCAATAAAAGCAGTACACATGTGCTTCTAGGAACCAATAGATCATGGCTTCAAATTCTGATACCACTTCTTAGCGATTCAACACAGAGTAATTGATAAGACATGACACATTATCTGGATGTTTGCTACTTGTAATATTGTACAAGACTGTAAGTATCTAGGTGATCTCCTGGTGGATCAGTCTTTCCATCATATGGCGGAATGCTCGACATTCTAAATCATGATGTGAAAGATGATCCATGATTTTAGGCGTAAAATGGGATGCAGTGTCGCCCTCTTTAACATGCTTGATGTGCCCCGAAACAATTTATTTTATTCGGCGTTTCAATCTTTGGAACTCTGTCTCGTTTTATGCGATTCCTCTGACCTGTAATCTAGTCTTGATATCCGAGTAGTTCTTGATATGTCTTCTTAGTCTGAGAATCATCTTCATGTGGGTTATATCTATCTTTATAGTTGCGGGTACTCGGTGGATCATAACTTTCAGTGTTTTCACTTGGTTGTTCCTTTTCATACCGATCCCTAGCATGCTTCTTAGTCTTCTTAAACTTTTCTTTGAAAAGTTCAATTTATTTTCCCTATGTTTGGTTGAATCGACTATCTTCAAGAGTAACAATTTCACTATGAATCGTCACTTTCTTGGCTCTGATTTGTTCCTCTGAGAGTTTGTTCTTCGTTTCAAGAGATGAAGACGCTCTTTACACCTCATTGAATAATTCCAAAAGAGTCTCTTGAGGTTGCATTTTTTCAATTTTCTAGGCAATCAAAGGTAAAGTCCTATTATGGTGATCGATCTGCTCGCGCTCCGTCTATGGAAGATGATCCTCCGATGCTGGAATCAGTGATAATGATGAAATGGCCATCACTTCAACGCTATGAATCCCTTCATTCTAGCGCCAAATGTTGATGCCTGATAAAAGTGTGCAATAATGTCTCGACGAAAATATTAAGTATAAATAATGATAATATTCAGATATATATCTATGTCGGATTTTTCTTATACAAGACTAATTTTATGTATAAAAAGAGAGAAACAATAGAGATTCTATGTGCGTTTAAAAGTGTGTGTAATGATGTCCTTCTTCTTTTCATTTTCTCCCTTTTATATCTTCTCTGCTCAAAACATGGGTTGATCAGACCCACGTTCTTGATAGTCGGTGACGGTTATCTAGATCATGTGATTATGTCGTTGATAACCGGTATATGATTATTTTAAACGAATTTTATGCTCATGTGACCTTCGTAAGTCTTTTATTCGAATTACTAGTATTTAAATATCGAGAACTTATCTATATTGTTCGGTTATGTTAATAACTTAACTTATTTTTATATATATTTTTCTTCTATTTATGTCGAATACTCGTATTATTCGGTCAGACAAATATTTGGTGAAGTGATGTGAAATCTCGGTGATAAGAATAATAATGATGATGGTAATATACGTCTACGTGATCAACGTGATCTTCTAATATGAGTTAATTAGCAGAATAGTACTATAAACATGTTGAAATTTTGAAATGTCCAACGTTCGACGAAATTTAGGTAAATGACCCAATAAAATGTTTTACCAGATTATGAAGACTATTTACAATCGAAATAATAAAAGTGAAATTGTAAAGTTAGGCTGTTAATAATTGTGCTACGTAAACAATAAAATTATTTACCGCAATTTTATCAAACTTTGTACATTTCGAAATTCATGTATCAAACGTGCCAATTATTTGTTCTAATATTCAACATTGGTTCGCGGATATTTGTAATAAGTATTAATAATCTGAGGCTTGATGCCATCAACCAAGATTGTCTTACTTTGTCAGATAGCCATGTACAATGTACCGAAGATATATACGTGTGTATAATAGTTTAAAACTAAATCCCAGAAAACTTTATTTGCATAACAAACTCGTAGAAAATATATACGTGTGTATAATAGTTTAAAACTAGATCCCAGAAAACTTTATTTGCATAACAAACTCGTAGAAAATATCATTTCTAACTAATGCAATTTCTGTCGCTACTGACTTCATAAATTTAAATTAGCAACGCCACCCTAGAAAGCAAACAATATCAAAATAGTCGCCGTATTAAATCAAAATTAATTTAATAATTAACCGCGAAAGTTGCATTGTATTCTTAGGCCTTGAAGTGATATTACAACCTTCTCGTATCTCCTATACCATGTCATGAATATTCCTTCAGCTATTAATAATCTAACCTTCAGACTCAATCTGCTTTTATTTATCTAAAGTGAAAAGTTACTATTATTATCATATTGCATGTACTAGTTTAAGTGACTTTATTACAGAGTAGGATTGAAATATTCAATTGATCTACCTTTTTCCTGGACATAAAAATGATAAACATAGATAAACTGGTTTCTGGTGATATTTTAACGTAACGTTTTGCATATAATTATTTCCCCCATTTCTATTTATTATATTTATAATAATTATTTACGATTAAAAATTTGGTTTTTCATTCAGTTTTGATGTATATAGTATAATCCATAGCTGATAAAAATATATTCCTACACAAAGGCGTAGAAGATATACTAGACATAAAATGAGCTTGTTTGTGACATAAAGTAGATCCGAGAGTTTTTGACAATAATGTATAATTAAAGGCACCGTATATGCAATTTTCTCGAAATAAAAACATGACTCCAGCACTTAAACGTCATGCATTGCGTAGCAATCCAAGTTAATGATTCATTAATTACTACATCTAATGTCTCTATAACATCATTTGAGAATATATAGTGGATACTTTAGATCTTGTCACATGTCGCCTTTTGTTTCACTGAATAATTAAATAACTGCTTTCAGTCTTACGGAAGCACAGCCAAATGCATTGCTCTAATAACACATTCTAAACTAATCAATGTGGACCTGACCAATAGTACGTTAGAAGTAATTAATTGTTTGATCGATAGTCGTTAATTATTTCTTTCTTCAAATAAAAGACAATGTAAGTGGTTCTCATTGAGACATAGATTAGTAAGGTAAGGTTGATTTGATCATGACCTAGCAACTTTAAAACTATAATTTTTTAACACGTTGATGGTATGCACATCCAATACCATATATTTTTGAAATTAATTAATAGGAGATCAATTAATGTTAGAGAGTGCCCAAATATAATATTATTGTGAATTTGTGACGACATTGATAGGAGATGACTGCTAGTCTCGGTGTATCTCTTGCTAGACCTAATGATGAAAAGCCATATGTTCGGATACTTTTGTGCTAATTATATTATATTGTTAGAAGCTATAGCCTATAAGTTATCAGAACTATTCAACTTTAAACTATTATTAGCGCTTTATGGCTTTCATTATAACTTATTCTTACCAACGATTAAAATTGCGCGCGTCGTGCCGATGACTCGAAAATACGAAAAATGCGGTGATCGATGCAAATTGCGACGGAAAAAATGTGGAAATTTGAAAAAATAATTGCGGGAGAAATTGCGGTGGCCGACGGAAATTGCGGTAATTTACGGAAATTACGACGGAAATAATGTTGCGAAATAATAAATATGAAATATAAAAAACATACATATAAGCAAGGATTAAAATGTCATGAAATTCATAAAGCATACATTAGTAATCTTCAAATTCAAGCACACACAAGTTTTAGACATATTTCAAGTTCATACAAACATTAAATAGTTTGAAATTGAAAATACTAAATAATAACTCGAGTGACGATGTGGTTGATGGAATCTCCCGGTTCGTGCTTGTAAGTTGCAGTAGTCCAACCACGTCATGTAGCTCGCGTAGTTAGATGTGTAGTTGATCACGTGGTTGTTGTAGTTGGATTGATTTCCCCCAACGACATTGCAAAGGATCGGAAACTCGGGTATTGCTCCTTGAACTTCAACGACGGGCACAGCGACGGCAACGGGATATGGATACGGGTATGGGTAAGGATATGAGTACGAACCTTGACTCTCTTGTGATTGATTGGACATTTGATCAAACGACATTGATCCGAATTGGGTAGACATAGAGTCAACGTCGTAATCATGCGCCGCTTGTCTACCGTCAGTGTAAACCTCCGTATCGAAGTCGAAGAAGTCATCCATAGTCCTAAAATATATTTCAATTTGCATAAGAAATAAATTGATGCACTCATAATAAGAGAAAAGTACCTCTCTCGTGCTCCGTGATCCTGATCTTGAGTAGGTTGATAGCCGGGTTCCATAGTCCAAGGTTCATACGGTGGACGAGGAGCAGTACTGCTACCACCCGCACCAACATTACCAGTAACTGTACCACCACCACCTCCACCAACGTCACCACCGCCTTCACCTCCGTCGTCATCATCAGAGGAAGAAAGACCGACCTCTTCACTAAGTACTCGGCTCACATCAATACCTTCCGATCAAGCTTGCGAAGCCACTTGCGGGTCGGGTTGTTGAGAGTCATCATCAAGGTGAACCGGTCGAATCCAGTCAAGCATAATATCATCGTCCACCTGCTCACCAATCCTCTGCATAGCCACCTCTAGGAGTTCCAATGGATCTCGCCTCTCGTTGTTCTCAAACCTATCTTTTCGATCTCGGAGCTGTAACTTCATGTTATAAGTACAGAAAACAAGTGACTCCAACCTCTTGTACGCTAGACGATTTCTTTGCTTTGTGTGATTAAAGCAAAAGTGCTCCAGTTTCGTTCGCATGCTGAAGAAGACGACGTCTGGGACAAGATTCGTATGGCTAACTTGCGTAACGTGGGTGTCTCAATCCCAAACATGGTCCACCATTCCGCTACACAATAAACATTTCAATCAAACAATCAAACATTGTATATCGTATGAACTATGAATTAAAAAAATGTAAGTCATCTTATCGGGTGACATGTCGTCACGGTTAGAAACCGCGGTTTTCTTTCTGAACAATCCTCGGGCGTCGCAAAATCGTAAGAGCTGAGAAATAAGATATAATTATAGAGCTGAACTATCCATATACGACGATAGAATATCATACCTCATTTCCGAGGGTGGAACAATCATCGTGTGGGTGCAAGACTTCAAACACGGTCGTCACAGCTGTTAAATCCTCGGGTTTCATTCTAATGTCCGGGTTGGATTGACATTTTGGATTAAGGTAATAACTGGCTTGATGTAAGGGGTGACAAAGTTGTCTCTCCCACCATTCGGTCACGATATCAACAACACACTGTTTGTTAGGAATCTTCTCCAACTTCGCATTCATCAAGTTGAACACGTGATATAACGAACCTAGAGTCGGTACGACCTCAATATCCACGAAGCGTAAAGCGGTGTACAAGGGCTCGAATACCTAAAACAAATAAATGTTACTAACATAATAGCTTCCTAAGTATTGATAACAAAACACGTACCTTACAAACTCCATCAAGATGTAACCAAAATGTCGAGTCAATAACTCTGGATGCCACAAATCTTCCCGCCGGAGTATTACTAAACGTCGACTCCTCCCACCAATCTGAGCTAAACATCCGTTTCAATCCGGCCTTATTGCTTCGTAGGCTAGTAAGAGCTAAGTAGTTGGTGGCGAAACGTGTTGGACCTGGACGAATAATCTCTCCTTCCCCTTGCTCCCTCATCTTTGACAATACTATTCCATGATTGTAGATGAACTTCGTTATTTCTCTCGCGTCCTTCACGACCCGTGAAATGGTATCACGCTTCCCGATGTCTTCCAACATCAAGTCGATGCAGTGAGCTGCACACGGCGTCCAATACAAGTTGAACTTCCTCATCAACTTATTCCCAGCCTTTTTATACGCCGATCCGTTATCCGTCACGACTTGTATCACGTTGTGCTTTCCAACGTCGTTAACTACATCGCAAAGCGCCTTGTAGATATACTTCCAGTTCTTGATTTGGTCGGACGCATCGATTGACTTCAAAAAAACAGTCTTTCCGGCTGAATACAACATGAAGTTGATAATACTCAATCTCGTTGGCCCGGTCCACCCATCGGACATTATGGTGCATCCATACTCTTCCCAAATTGGTCGTTGCTCGTCCACATATCGTTGTGCTTCCATTACCTCTTCTTTGAGATAAGTGTTGTGAACCTCGTACGGAGAAGGTAACGGAATCCCACGGCCTACAAAATTAAAATAAAACAACAAGAAGCGGATTAACTTTAACGTTGACATAAATCAACAAAACATAACAACTTACCAATCTCGGCCGCTTCGTGCATCATATTCTTAAAATGATGCGACTTCACCTTGTTCGCCGGTACGCTTTCGTGTATGAAGAAGCGGCTTATAATCTTTTCAAGACGTTTCTTCAACGACGACTTCGTCTCGGGACAAATTTCTGGTTGACGTGCACTCGAGGATCGATACAAAGATGGTGAAACTGGGCCGGATCTCCCACTTCCCAGGTATCGTTGAGAAACCGAACCACCACCAGGGCCGGATCTCCAAGTAGCTGCTGCCGCTTCTTGTCGACTTCTCTTCATTGTCTTGTACAACTCATGTTCCATGTCGACCTCATACTCTCCTTCTTCGTCAACATGACCGAGGGTAGAACGCATTTTTCTCCGTATATTCTCCTCCATGGCTACCTTGCTTTTCTTTTTCATCTCGTTTTCCTGTAATAGTGCGCGCATCTCATCCCTCACTTCTGGAGGACACTTATCGCAACGCTTCACGTTTTTTTTTTGGATCGTATCCGCTCAAATGAAGTTTCATTCGCGTCACGCCACCTCCCTTTGTTGTCATTCCACAATAGTTACAAGTGAAATGATTTAATGTCCCGGCTACTTTCGTACAATACTTACGTACTCCTTCATCCGCCATTTTTCGAAAACAATACATATTCCATTTCAAATTTCATTTTCAATTCTAAAATTGTTGAAAAAAGTGAATCTAAACTTCAATTTCAATCTGGATTTTCAATTCTAAAATATTTCCGAAAACAAAATCTAAAATCACACAAAGATCTACAAACCTTTAAACGTTGATTTCAACTAAACAAACACAATATCACACATCTTAATCAGATTTCGTAACTTCGAATTTCCGAAAAAAAAATTGAAAAATTATATGTTAACCACATCGTCATTACAAACATTTTTCATTTCACAAACGTTTTCTAAAAAAATTACCAACCTAACCAAATCTACAACATTCTCTGGGACAGACACGAAACCGTCGGCAACCGGTGGACACGACGCCGAAATTACCGCAATACCGGCGAAATTAAGTGGAATTTGTACAGAGAGCGTCGAAATTACCTGGGCACGGTGGAAATGTCGTTGGCTTGTCCCTTGTCCCCGGTTCCGGCAAAAACGAAAATTTTAGGGTTTTCCCCAAAGAAATGTCGCGGAAATGCCGAAATTTTTTGGGTTTTTATACCTGGACAAAACGAAATTCGACGACATGTTGTTGGCGCAATTTCGCCGATATTTCGCCGAGATTTCGACGGCAAAATATCCCGAAACGAGAAAAGGCAATAAACGTGCCGGTATCCTCCATTTTCCGAAATTTCGGCGAAAAATCCTCGAAATATCGCGAAATTTTAATCGTTGGTTCTTACTATATGCAATGTTCAAAATACTAATGATCAATAGTAAAAAACACTGTCGTTATACTGATTTTCTCGTAATTTTGACAAATATAGTACTTCAAGTTATCATGTTATAAAGTACGATTTTCATTCGCGATATATCGATAATATACAAATGATAAATATGTGATATTTGGTATAAAAAAAACCGTTCACTTCTTACCATTAAATATCGACTGACATATACGATATTTTATACTTTATCGACGATAATGGGTGTCTCCACCAAATACCGATCCTCGCCAGATGATTATTTAAACTTTAATGGTAAACTTTATCGGTGGTAAACTTTAAATTTAGGTTTTGAAAATTTTGATTTTACTTTTATTGATTAAATCGTTTTAACTCATGTTTTATATAATATTTTTACATATTTGAAATTATGAAGGTTTTTCTTTTGGATCCTTAAATATTTTGTGAAGTTCTTGTGAGCTTTTGATTTTTCTGAAACTCGACTTACAAATATTTGGAGTTTGTTGTTCTGTTTTTGAAATTTTAGAATTTGAAAACTATTATTAAATTTAAATTTTGTCATAAACATTGAAGTATTTGATTTTTTTTTTCCATAAATTAAATTTGATAACTTACATATATATATATATATATAAGTTGGATTGTTTAAAAATATAAATGTTTAGAACTATTGCTGATATATTCGTCAGCATTAAATATATTATTGATATATTGTCAGTATTATCGGTAATCGATATTGATGTTGTTATAAAATATTTATCGATATATATGTCGACCCATGTATCCGTAAAATTAACTCTTTTTTCATCGAGTTGATGAACATGATATGACCATCGAGTTTTGAATGTCCAATCGGCAAATGCCGAATGAGTGATTAGTAGTTTGTGGTGAAGTGATGGAACCATTAATGAAGTCAAATTCCCATTTTCTTTGGATAACTAGACAGAGTAAGAGTAAGCAGAATCAATGAAAATAATTTGGGACAGTGAGTTTGAAGCTAATATGTACAGACGCTTTCGAGGAGACACTAGAACCGTCTTTGCTCATTCAATTATTCTCAATCAAAATAAATTGTCTTTAGTGCTCTGATACCATAAAAACAATTAACTTGGAGAATAAATTGAAATAATATTGCATAAAAGATATTGAAATAATTTGGTTATCTTGATCTTATAAAAATATATGTTATATAAAAAGGCGCAGGTTACAAAATACTTTACAAGAAATTAAAACATTAAGTCCGAAGTATACGTTTAAGAATCCTTACAAAAAAAAATTTGCTTTAGATCTCAAAATTTACAAAAACGGCCATGCATATACAAATGTTGACACCATAGTTAATTATTGTGTTTGTTTTAGCTTATTAAGAGAAGTTTTAACTTTTTTTCAAAGCTAATTTATGTTTAAATGTTTTTTAAAATTTTTTTTCTTAAAATTTAAAAATAACTTTCCCATACTCCAACTAACAAATTAAAAAGTTCAATTTGTAAATTTTATTTTTCATTTAATTTTTTTTTAATTTTCAATTACAAAAACTTTTAATTCTAATTATCTTCATAATGTTTTTATCAGATAAGTATTTTGACTTCACCAAAATTTATTTTATATTTTTTACTATCTACAAGCACCCACTTATATTTATTTTTATATACCAAAATATATATTATTTTAGTAATTAATTGCATTTTATATAAATAGTTATTATTTTCGAATATAAATATATAATTTACGAAACATTAAATTAACTTTTTTTTAATAACTACAACAACTATTCTATAAATATTTACCAAATACTCCTTTGTATTTTGAAATAACGTGTTTTTCGAACAACAAATTGAAAATTAATTTTTAAAAAATAAATATGTATAAAAATGGAATTTTATGTATTACAAAAATGTGTCACGTATAAAATTGGACAAATGGCTTTATTGTGCAAACGTTTTTGGATTTGTCCAACGCGTTGTAAAACTAATGGCCCTAATGCACACATGGCATAATTAATTATGGTTTGATTTACGTTATTACACTTATAATACATTTGGATTACTTTTGAATTTTGAATTATTTTTTCTAATTCCGAAATCTAATTTTAAATTTCCTCAATTATAGGTTGGCGCTTATATTTGGCTTGAAATTTAAATAGGCGGAATTATCTTTAATTAATTAGGCCGGTTGATTTGAAAAGGTTTTGAGATCATATAATTATGGTGTTGTAATACGTGTTGTATATCCATTAATTAATTTTTTTAATTCATTTTTAGTTTATTTCCGATTATGGCATAAACGTGGATGTAAACCAAAAATACCACTGTCTTCATTCTCGAAATCCTTCTTTCTCATCTGTATTATTCTCAATTTACAACGCCGGTCTTTAATATCGTTGTATGATCATTTCGTCGATTGATAATCAATTTACAGCGACATGGATATCATTATTGGCGAGTCTTCATCTTTTCGGGAATCAGGTTCGTTTTACTATCTATTATAGTCGATTTTTACCCATTATTTCTTACATGTAATATTCTTACTTGAAGTCGAATTATTTGAACATCAATGCTTTTAAGCTCGTGACGAAGATTTAGGGGTTGAAGAAGAGTTCAATGATCCTGATTTAGTATTTTTTTGATGATTCGAATTAAAAAAAAGTTCCTATGAACATTGAGATAAATGTTAACAATGTTTTTACAAATAAATCGGTTCTTCAAACAGCGTTTAGTATGCTAGCTGCTAGGAATAGTTTTGAATTTATCACTATCAAGTCCAACAAGTCAAGATATCGGATTCGGTGTAAGGATATGAATTGTTCGTGGAAGCTTTATGCTACGGTTAGTGTTAAATCCGGTATGTGGGTTATTGGAAATTTTCACAAAGATCATTCTTGTTTTGGTAGAGTTCTTATTCACAAGAATAAACATGCATCTTTAAATTTAATTAGTAAATGTGTTAAAGACGATTTTAGAGTTTCTTTAGCAAATGAAATCAAGCCTGTTGATCTAGCTGAAATCATTCGTACCCGTTAGAAAGTTGAAGTATCTTATTATCGAGCATGGAAGGGTCAAAAAACTGCGTTGACGGATTTGCGTGGTGATGTTACCTATCATAGATCATATGATTTCTGAAAAAAAAAATCCGGGTATGTTTCTTCACAATTCACAAGTTTGTTAATTATACTTCAATTTACTTTGATAATTATAATTTACTTTGTAAATTATAACAGGTTCGTATACGAAAACTATGTGCGGAAAAGATGGCTCATTCAAGTATTTCTCTCTTGCATTTGGCGCATCTGTATCAGGATTTAAATATTGTCGGCCTGTGATATCCGTTGATGGTACTTTTTTGAAGGAAAGTCGCATGGTACGTTGCTTTAGCTACAGCGCAAGACGGGGACAATCATTTATTTCCGTTGGCGTTTAGCATTGTTGACTCCGAAAATGATAAGTCTTGGCAGTGGTATATGTCGCAGCTTCGTATTGTTTATGATGTTCGATAAGATATGGTTATTGTTTCCGATAGACACAAATCCTTACAGAAAGCTGTTAACATGGTATATCCGGAAATTAAATGGGCATCTTGCATGCACATGTGGGGTAATGTCAAAGCTCAGTTTGGAAGTAGTCATATTCAACCTCTTTTTTATGGGTGTGCAAAGACGTAAACGTGTCAGGAATTTGATTTTTGGCTTAATCTTTTGTCTAATGGAGATCAAAAAATAAAGACGTACTTGTTAAACGCTAATCTTGGAGTATGGGCTCGTAATCATTTTCGGGGAAGCGGTTTAATAATATGACTACCAATATTTCGGAATGCTTGAATGCAGTTTTGCATGAAGGGAGAGGTTGGCCGGTTGCATGTCTTGTTTTGAGTTATAGGGACTTAATTCAAAGATGGATTGTCAAGAAGAGGAAGCTCATACCAAAGATGATGTCTGGTTTAACCGACATAGGTTTTAACATTTTGAAGGATGCTCAAGAAGCATCTCGTTGGATGAATGTAAGTTAAATTTTTGTTTTGATGCATTTTTAATTACTGTAGATTGAATGGTGATTTACTGGTTTAATTAGCTTGATTTTCAAGATAGTTAAGTATTGTAAATTGAATGATGATTTACTTGTTTAATTAGTTGTATAGTTTGATTTTCCATAATGTTAACTATTGTAAATTGAATAATGATTTACTGGTTAAATTGACTTGTTATTCTTGATTAATCAGGTTAATGCGATAAATGAAAATCAATTTGAAATTGTGGATGGGGCTATGCGACGGGTGGTTGATGTTGAAGAGAAGACGTGTATTTGTCGGTTTTGGCCGTTGGAAGAGTTTTCATGCTCTCATGCGTGTGCTGGATTGTATCGTAGGAATTTACGACCCATAGACTATGATTCTCCTTACTACAAGCAAGATTATTTCAAGCTGACCTATGCCCAAGATGTTGTCCCGATTTCTCATGAAGGTGATTGGGATTTGCCTCCGGAAGTTCCTGTGATCATTCCTCCTACTCAAAAACGCTAATTCGGTAAGCCTAAAGAGAAAAGATATCATTCTAAGGCTGAAAAGTATCACCCGTATGTGCAGCATTGTAGTAAATGTGGTCAGAGTGGTCATAATAAAAAGGGTTGTAATCCTTGAATTTTGTTTATATTAATTTTTTTATTATTTTCGCATGGATTTTGACTGATTTATTTACATATTATGGTTACGTTTATTTTGAGATTGTATAATGGAATTCCTTCATTTGCCCATTTTCTCATTACAATGTACAATAATCAGTTTTCTTATTTATAACAGTTTTATATAACACCATCAATTGTAAATTGTTTTGTTTTAATCTTAGTATTTACAATGTTATCAATTACCACAGTAAATTAACTGGTTTTATTGACTGTTTTTAACCAACGTATAAATTAAGGAACCAAGGTACAAGGTAATTCCTGATATCATTTGCTCATTTTCTATTTACAATATTCATATCAATTACCACAGTAAATTAAGTGAAGTATAAAACAAGGAACATGGATACAAGGTAATTCCTGATATCATTTACTCATTTTCTCTTTACAATACTCAAATCAAACACAGTAAATCAGTTAATTTCTAGATGAGACGTTAATTTCTGACTCAGGTTAAATGGCTAGTCATTCAAAAAGAGGCATTATATACATAAACTACAGTAATTGTTTCAAAATATATGTATCATCGTCATCCACAGGGTCGTCTCAAAATATGTCTAATTAGTTATAGTTGACCATGATTTATAGTTTAATTACATACATTATACCTCTAAGTAAACTACTATTATCCATAATCTTAAATACTTAATACTATATTCTCAAATCGAATGACGGCATGCTGCTTGGTTCATCTTCCTCGTTTGCACTTGTTGCTTGTTTTTCCTTCTCGGTACCTTGAGTCTTTGATTTCTTTGTACGCTTCTCTTCAGTGTATTGGGGTTTTTGGTATACTGATTTCCTACATTGACGTTTTTGACCTCCCAATTATTCCCATTTCCACCTGTTTATTTTGGGAAACGTGTTACATATAACAAGCATAACACAGTCCTCAGTTAAATTTAATTTACCTTTGGCAATTTTAACTTTGGCTGTGCATTTTTCTCCATAACTTTCTCTACCTGAAATTAACAGCAATTAGTACTATATTTACAAACACATGTAAAATCAATAATTTTTTGCTCTATTTACCTCATTGATAGAACATGGCAGAGTATTTGCTAATTCTGGAACTACTGGAATTAGTGATTTTGTTACAATGTTTTTTTTTCTGCATTTGGTCATAAACATTTCCATTAATTTTCAGGGTTCATTACGTCATATACTGCAAATAGCCAATCATCTTGTAGCATACGTAATCTTTCCTGTTAATGAAATGTTGATTTATTAAGTAAATCTTACTGGAATCATGTTAGTTGTTTTCTCCACTTCTAGAAGTGGAGATATATCTTGGGTGGAATATCACAAAGTGGTCCTTCTCTTGATATATTCTTTGATTTTGGTACTTTAAACTGGAAAACAATTTACAAATTTAATAATTTAATTTACGTAGTTAATCAATGCGATTTATCTCTAGGAGATGAGAACTTACTATGTTATCGTCGGCTGGCTTCTCAACACCTTTGACTGTAGATATATCACAATCTGGTACTTCATTTGTTTTATTCTTCGGTTTTGGTACTTTAAACTGGAAAGTAATTTACAAATAATGATTTATTATTATTTATAGTTAATCAATGTTTTTTAATCTACAGTCTAACTACAACTTACTGTGTTCATGTTGGCTGCCCTCATGACACCTTCCACTGTAGATATGTCTTGCAAGGAAATTTCAGTGTTGGGTTGTTCCGTCGGTACACCATCTGTATTTGTTCCAATATTCTTGGGTTTTGAAATTTTAAATTGTAAAACAATTTACAAATCTAATATGTCATTACCAATGTAAATCAAGATTTTCCAATGAACAATTTACCGAATTTAAGTATTACCATTTCTGTTAATGTCATTTGATCATCCGACGGTATGAGCTTTCTTTTCACCAAAGGATTTTGTACATCTTTGTTTAGGTCCTGCTTAACCCAAGGTTTCAACAAATTAAAAAATAATAGTAAATTAACATTGATAATCACCGACTTTGTTAAATATGATTGTATGCTTATTTGGTTTGATTCTGGATCGTTTATTTTCAATGTTGTTACTGGAGATCTTCTTATAGGCCTCATTATTTTTGTACGAGCATCTAATTTTTTTTTTCCTTTCCTATCTTCTTTAAAGGGGCTCTTTGTCTTCGGTTGTGATATTTCTGGAACTGTTGTAGAGGCTTGATTGTTTGAGATATTTGCCTATTAATTTCCAAGCATCAATAATTGTTAATTTGTTAGATCAATATAAATAAGAATACAAATTTACATTGGTTTACCTTAAATTTTTGTACCATCTGACCTTCGAGGTAGAAATTTACTATGTCTAGCATAATTTCTCATTGTTCGTTACATTTGTTGACTCTTTGATGTAGCAAATCGATTTCTCTAAGAGCCTCATCTAATTTATCGTACACAACCTTCATTTCGATGATTGTTACGTAGTCGTCATTGCCTCTTGATGAGCTGGCCACATTCTTTTCTATTGGTGTTGTTTGAGGCGTGTGGCATTGTCATTTCTACTGGATTAACATTGAGTTTGGGCCCGCCTTTTTTAATTAACATCCGAAGTTGATAGTGCATTGTATTCCAGCTTCATTTACACATAAAATAGCTTAGTACTTTATAAAATTTATACTTTTGTCTACATTCTACTGAATAATAGATACATTATAACCTTTTGATCATTGAATATGTGGAGCAGATCACCGTATGTTGCATTGAAGTGGAAGACCACTTTAGCATTCTTAGAATCGACGACTTGTTGTTTGATTTTGTAAAACCGTGTTCTTCAAAAGCAGGGATAAGTTCGTAGAGCCAAGAAATTATTGGGTGTAGGATCTGTCGATGTTGAACCCGGTTTTACTTTCTGAAATCTTGATCTTTTTAAATGAATCACACAACCGTTGAAAACTTACTCTTCCCCATGGGTAGGATGCAAACAGGTCGGTATTGGTTGCCATCCTTAGAATATCGTCTGAGATTATGTGTTGTCGTTCTCTTGGCAACACCATGTGCTCTAGGATAGTAATGTTCACAAAAGCCAACCTTTCCTCATCATTTCCGTCAAATTTACTGAATAGATACTGAGCAGTATGTGTGCTTTTGGTGTTTCGGAAATACTAAAACCCTGATTTTTTTAAAGGATTTCCAATCACCAGTTCTTCTTTGATATTTTGAACTTCATCACAAATTAATCCTGTAAATGTAATAATGATTTACTTAGTAAATTGTCAAGTGATTAACAAGTAAAAAAGAGAAGTAAAAACATTTACCGGACATTAGTTGGAACTCCTTTATGGTGAATCGATGAACATGCCCTCCTATTTTGAAATGACGCTCATCAATTTTGCCTGAATCAACTTGGCTGAGTACTAACAAGTGAACTAATTTTTTTGGGAAAACTTCGCCTTTCAAATGTCGGAAGTGGGCAAATGGTGACTTCTTGAACATTTCAAAATGTTGTTCTGTATCCAATGACGACATGATTAGTTTCATTGCGGTGAAGTTAGTTTGAACAATTATTGGCTGGGATAAATCCCATGCACCTGAATCTATTAAATATGTACCCACCTATAAACATAGTAAATTACACTAAATTAGAAATAAATTTATAAAGTTAATTATTCAGGTGTATACAAATGCGAATATACCTTAGGGTTTTTGTTTCCTTGATCACCGCGTGCCCTTTTTTTACCAACACTATGATCAATGTTCCCCTTTTTTGACATTTTGGTCGTATAGAAACCTAAATATTGAGGATGAAGGCATGTTAAATGTTTAGAAAAGTAAAAAAACTTCATATTAGAGACTGGATTTTGTTTTACAGAGGTTCATGTTTATTATTTATCGGATTTGATTTACAAAGGTTGATATAATTCATGATTTTTTGTTTATATTACACATGCATGGTTAAGAACCGAACAACCATTTTACACGGACAAAGAAAATATACATAATCATTTACCCATAAATAGAAGAATAAGAACTTCTAAAATATTTCATTGATGGATAGATACCTTCACTGATGTTAAATTTGTAACTTTCTTTAAGCTTTTTTTTCCTTAAAAATGGCGATTTTGGCTATGAGAGTGCTTCGATTTCATTTTGAGAGAGATTGATGTTTATTTTTTTATCGGATTTGATTAACAGAGATTGATGTCTTTCAAATCCGAAAATCGTTTGCATTGTTTTATAGAGGACGATATAATTACCGAAATTTAGTTATTTTTACACATGCATGGTTAAGGACGGAACAACCATTTTACATAAAGAAAATAAACAAAAACATTTACCCATAAAAAGAAAAATAAGAAATTCGAAAATCTTTCAACGATGGATAAATAAAGAGTCCTAAAAAATGATATTCCATACTCAAAGGTTGGATAATTACCTTCGATGACTTTATCTCTGTAACATTTTTTAAACTTCTCTTTCACAAAAATGGTGATTTTTCGGCTGTGAGAGTGGTTCGGTTTCATTTGGAGAGAGAATGGGGGACTGTAATTATTAATGAGTATATTTCAAATCCCCAAGAAACCGAAAGGTTTTAATTTTTTTTGTTAATTGATTGTGGTTTTCAAGGATTGCAATAATTATCTCGATTTTTAATTTTAATAATTAGAATGGGCGGGAATCAATTTTTGGAGAAAACCGGAAGGAAATGTTTGTAAAACTAATGGGTGGACATTTACATTAGTTTTACATAACGTTGGACAAATACAAATAGATAAACTTATGTAGAGCTACTACCTACTTTAATGCTATATATAATCGTTGAATAGCTTATTTTTATTAGGCAACTATTGCACAAAAGATATTCCATTAATACGTTGATTCATTGTCCAATAATATCGAGGCATGAATTATAAACTATGTTTTAGTAAACTTTTCATATTTAACATATATTTTGATATACGACTTTCTACACAGGGATTATCGCAATCAAGGGCAAGAAAATTCTAGGAAGGCATTCCTGTTTGTGGACGCTATAAAAGTTGAGAAGCTACGCCTTAGCTTCCTTGACGCATTTCCATTGAGACACATAATTTCTAGACATGCTGGACTGTAAATCTGAGATCTTGGTGATTAGCAGTATAAGACCTCAATTCACACATTGTGGTTGAGTCGATTGGCTTCTATGTCACGCGTGATAGAACTATTCACGAGTTAAGCTAAGGGCTACTAGGAAAACAATGTAGAGAGTGTCCTTTAGTCGAATCAAGCGATTGCACTAATTTAAAGGGAGAGTGTTGTTGGCAGAGATGCCATAAGAAGTTATTTATTTGCATATCGATGTAATATTAATCTCTTATGAGTCCTTATTGTAATTTCCTGATTAAATTAATAAAAGTTGAAACATTCATTTATTTCTTTTTCGTTTGTTTGAAGATTTATGAAATTCAATAGTCTTATAGTCCTTAATCAAACCTAACAATGTATGAAGAGACAAATATATATTTGCGTGAACAAACTCTTCTTGGTTTGGTTAAAACAAAATATTCACAATCTAAAGATCAACGGACTATTTATCCTAGTATGATTGTTGGAAGAATCTATGATGTCTGGTTATGAGGCATAGAGAGTTAGGAACTCTATAGTTCTTCCAGTGTATCTTCTGAAGATACAGAATTGACCAGTTCACCCTTAGAGACAATGTAAGAACAAATCATTTAACCTCTTCTGTCTCAAGGTCACTATGTATGAATTGTATCATGCTTACCTTAATCCTGAAATCAGACATGTCACTTCATAACTTCAATATATTAATTTGAGAAAGTTACATTCTAGATTCAAGTTTGTGAACTAGATGCGCTATATTGGTTATTTATAGGGTTTTGAAGTTGACATAAGTATACTTTGTGAAGTTCTCATAGGTATGGAATTCATGTACAAGATTGCTGAAATGCAATGTATATTACCTTATGCTTTATTATTTGGATTGTGAATAAATGTACCGACTGGTGTCCAAATAGTATAAAGGATTCTTTTGGATGAAATGTTGTGACTTGTTAGCTCCTCGTCAATACACCGTTTCTAACTTATTCAAAAGTATTAAAGGAGTTGAGGAAATAACAACTAGAAGAGTAAAATGGTAATTTTATAAATCACATCTAGTTGATGATACTCATGAAGGGTAATCATAGATAACATTCAATGGATCCTCTTAATTTAATTAAGTTGAATTTGAGTAGAAAATAAATTCATATGAACCGAGAGATTCTCAGTGTCCACTATTTAGTGGAGTCCGTTGACATTAAGCTAATACTCGGAAAACGTTTATGAACTTTTGCGCCCGAATATTGTAGCTCAAGCTTTGTTCATTTGAATCGATAAGGTCACTATTACAGGTCATTAGAGTGTGATTGTTAAATTATAAAGTAAGTCAAAATAAGTTCAAATGTTGAACTAGACGTTTTCTCGGAAAATGTCTAAAGAATAATTTTGTCCACATGGACATAAATGATGTGAATGTCAAAATAAGATTTTGACTATTTTCATGTGATGGAAATATAAATTAGTTTCTAAAGTCAAGAAGTCGTTTGAGGCATTATGAAATTAATTTCATTATTTGTGCAATATTAATTTTACAATGGATATTTTAAGAATTGTCTTAAAAGAAATAAAGAAGCATCTAGATGCCTCTTCCCTAGTGTAGAGTTTGGCCAACATCACCCCAAAGGCAAAGAATTCTCTACTCTTTGGGGTGATTTTGGCCGAACTCTAAACTAGGGAAGGAGCTTCTAGATGCTTACTTATTTCTTTTAAAACAATTCTTAAAATACCCATTGTAGAATTATTATTGCACAAATAATCAAATTAATTTCATAATGCCTTAAACGTCTTATCGGCTTTATCGGCTTTAGAAACTAATATTTTCATCATATGAAAACATTCAAAATCTTATTTTGACATTCACATCATTTTATGTCCATGGAGACAAAAATACCCTTTAGACATTTTCCGAGAAAACGTATAGTTCAACACATGAACTTATTTTGACTTAACTTCTAATTTAATAATCCTACTATAATGACCTGTAATAGTGATCTTATGGATCCAGATGAACAAAACTTGAGCTACTATACTCGGACTCAAAAGGCGCTAACACTCGTGTAGAACTAACTCTTACCTCTCAGTTTCAAGATTAGAATCCTAGCTTGCAAAACCAACAAGAACAATTCACAAGTCCATAAATTCTGCAGCTATCTCTAGCCATCACAACTATTTACGGCCTCCTATTATAGTGCATATATTATCGAATCTCGCTTTAGTATCCAATTAATTCTACAATCAAGCATGATCAAATTCATGCAAGCGTTAATTACAAAAATAGTATAAACACAGATATTGAATGGAGCGAATTGCAATAAAATCATCCAATATTAACATAATCCGGGAAAAAATTCACCATCACCCTCAAATAACTTAGTTCATGGTGATGGTAGGATAACTAGAAAATATGCAAAAAATATCCATGGAAAATAAAAACGCAGAAAACAATCAATGCAAGAGTTTCATATGAAAGAGAGAATACAAATTGGTTTGATTGCCATAGAGTTCGTCACCGACTGGATACCGTCTCCGGTCTCTTTCTCCGTTCAACGTGATCTCTCTTCTTACGGCTCATCTCGAAAAACCAATATAATCAAATAATATGTTCTCTCTGGCTGCTATTAGGTCATATAGTTGAACCTACCAAGTTTGCGTAGATCTGGCCATCAAAACTGATTAGACAGATCGAGAACACCGTTTGCGTGTCAAAATCGCATCTTGACGCATACCCATCGCGACGCGACCAGATCCGTCGTTACGCGCTCTCAGTTGCCAGGGTCCCATCGCGACGCCATATGCACTATGGGAATAGTCTCGATTTTTTCTGATCACGACGCCCTCAGTGTCCAGGGCGACGCGGTGGGCACTCTGGAGTCCATCATAACTTGTTTCGACCGATTTTGCTCCATTTAAGCTCTTGTTTTTCAATTGTGCCTCCAATCTCTATTTAAACATGCAAAAATTAAAAATGAACACTAAAAACTCTTAAAATTATCAAAGCACTTGAGTATAAACATCGTTTAGCCACTTAATTTCATCTAATAATCGCGTATAAAACGTGCTTATCATATACTTAAATTATATTTTTCATTGATATTAAGACTACTCATATTAAATCATCGTTGTATTATTAATTGTATTGATTAGTGAATGTTTTTTCGATAAGACTGTGTACCCTTCAAATACAGGCGACGTTGCACTGAATAAATTGATTACATGACATTGTGATTTTTTATTACTTGTTTGTCCTTTTGTTCCACGCGCTCTATATAAAATATATTTGAGAATTTTTCTTTCTTCAAAATTTAAATTTTTGTTTAGCGGTTAGCAACTATTGAGTTAGTCTATTTCCAAAATTTTGATCTCATCTTTAAATCTAACTTTGCGGGGAAGTTCTGATGTCCCTTCTGATCTTCCAACACTTCTACCTCGGATATAGCGGTGGAATCAAATCAAGACGTTCTTCGTCAAGTCAACGCCTTTCTAATTTTTGGTTTTTCGATAATAATGGTGGTTATGCCTGCAATTTTCTTGATGCTGAGCATGCTTTTTTATTGCCCCGTAATACTACTGTCATCTTATATTTGCTTAATAACATTTTGAAGAGTGTTTGATAGACATTCTATCCCCCTTTACTCTCCGCGTTAAGACAAACCATATCTAACCAAAGACTGCTATTATAGACAAAATGTAATTCCTTGGACACAGAAACACTCGTGATAATATATTAACACTTTCATATAGATGGACGCATGCAAAGGAAAATACTCTAATTAATTTCTAAAAAGATAAAAACCTACATAAAAAGTCGTACAATTACTTGGGACATTCAATAACGGAAAAAAAATATTACATCAATCAGATCGACAATGATGATAAGACAATGATATCAAACAAGAAGAAGGGGGGTACGTATGCGTAGCTGATGAGATCAAATCATCCTCTTCATCACTTAATTCTAATCCAAACGCCCTCGCTGGGGACCCCACGGTGGACCACGAACAGCAGATAATACCCTTGAGGAGCGACCGCCCCTGATGGCGGCGCAGAGACCGTGATCTGGTGCTTCCCTTTCGAGACCCTAACGATGCTTCTCTGGTCCCTGTAAAGTACAAGAAGCCTCTGATTCATGGAATACCCGTGCGTCGTGAAGGGTGGCGCGTACATCGTGACCTTCACGCCGTCCTCCAACAGCCTCGG